>OX382233.1:1449002-2695360 GCA_947507525.1 Apamea epomidion
CACAATCGTGGAGCGACTACCCTCCACAATCGTGGAGCGACTACCCTCCACAATCGTGGAGCGACTACCCTCCACAATCGTGGAGCGACTACCCTCCACAATCGTGGAGCGACTACCCTCCACAATCCAGTTACCAGCCTATAATATATAGTATTGGTTTAGTGGTCACAAAAATGTCACTTTAACAAAATCAAGAGACCGTGAAATAGTATCAAACGATTTTTCTAATACTAGGTACCCTACCTATATCATTCTACGATCAAAAAGTACCCAATCTTCAGACTGAAATGAAAATAAAAGCCAAAAAAATCCAGTACCCAAAACTGAGACATAAAAGGCATAAAAAAATAACATTTTCTAAAGTAAAATATCGTTGAGAATATCCAAAAAGGTCGCAGATTGAAAGCCTGAGGGCTATATTGAAGGAAAAGTTAACGGAATGGAAAACTATGAAGGGCTTCTAATGGGAATGTTTGAAGCACGGAATGCTGTTATGAAAATTGTTTTAGAAGAAATGGTTTTAATTATTAGCTAAGGTATTGTAGGCTATAGTTTTAATTTAAGTTGCATGTTCTCCAAAATCACCATAATTGGTTGGTTACTCTGACGTTTTTTGACGTTTATTGATATTATATTTCGTTTATTAAAGTGAGGTGACTACAAACTCAGCCCATTTTTAAATTAAAAAATAGGCTGAGTTTTGGAAATATTTTATTTAGGTTTAAAATTTTCGACACTAGAGCGATCAATTTTTATTTTTGAGAATGAGCCTTAAGTAACATTGCAATACTTACATATTTAAGTAGTCGTTACTTAACTACGAAAGTAAAACATTTCCAGTCAACACAGTTTCCCTAAAATTCTTATTTTAGCTTCCTAATTAGTGACATTTCTTTGAATATGAATTTAAGTTCTTTAAAAGGTTGTGTTCAATACAATACAATTATCTACTTTTACTTTTTGTTTGTATGTTTTGCTTATGGACCTTTTTAAGACCAGAATATTCTTTTCATCTCTGTAGTGCCAAAAAGCTCCGAATACAAACTTAAATGTTAATTAGTCATTAACTTGAGATTGTTAAACAAATGTTCATGTCATAATAACGAATTTGAAGTTTTATAATTCGTCTTGTTTTATTATCTCCTAAGTTCTTTGTTTATACTACCTATATTCTTTGATTTAGGAAGCTATACATACTAACCGTGAGTTGTATATTAGTGTGTATATATTAGTGAGTTTCGAACATCATTGCTCTGACTCGGGTAAATAAGCCTAATAAAGTAATGGCTATATCTTGGTCTTACTACTTATTGTTCCTTGCACACTAATTGCATACTTTAAAACACACCATGAATTTTTTTTATGGATATTGTTAATCCATTGCTTCATGTGTTCGAAAAATTTGTCCGCTCAACAGCGTAAATAACGCAATGGTTGCTGTTGAACTGTCAAAACGGAACCCATTGCTACTCGTAGTGTGTTACACAATTATCTCGTAGGAGAAAGTCTGATATGTTTTCCTGAGCCTAAAATCACACAACTACTTAACTAATTGTACCCTGGTCCTGCTCTTATCAGTGTTGCCATAGATTATATTATTCAGAAAGGTCACAAACTTCGTTAAAGTTAGAAACAAGTCGCTGATTGGTAGTCTTCGAGTGTTGGATTGCGTTGTTCCAGAGTTTATTTATATTCTTGTAAGTCTTGTGCTGTAGGTTTTGTATTTTGAATTGTAAGGAAATGATTTCGTTTATTCTGGTGTTCTTTGTTAGTTTTCAATTTGTTTGGTAGGTATAAAATATGGAAGTAATTACATAGCATAGATTTTATTTTTCTTGTAGCAACTTTCGCACAAGACCAAGACCTATTGGGCGATGCTATGCTTCCTGAAACTTTTAAGAATGTGTAGAAAGTATAATATAAAGGACATGGTTCGGCATCTATATATTGTTCGCCTAAAAACCAATAGAGACGTGAATTTATTATGTTTGTAACTATAAACCTTATTCATAAATCTAGCACTGAGAGTGCTAAGTTTTGTAATTACGATGCCCACTATACCGCTGCGCACTAAGACTTGGCTGTATGAGCTTTGCCTATTCATAACTTCAAAATGAATAAAAAAAATAATGGCGCCGCGCCGGGGAATATGACCTAAGAATGTTTTTGAAATTATAAAGTGTCCGTTCTATTGTGATAATTGTCACGAACATTATAAAAATCACTTGTCATTATTGTAAAGGTTCCCTACGTGTTGATTCATAGGCCATTTTTCCAAAGACTTTTTGTCCTTGGCTTTCTATACGACAACTAAATCCTTTATAAACGAATTGCAATTACAGTGCTACTCGTTATCTGTTCCGCTGTTAGAGTTTAGCAATCACAGCACAATTTCATTTTAATTAGTGGCACCCCACAAATTAATTCTATCCACACACTACCCAGGTACTATTATTTCCCACCCCACCCACACATGTGAACGGTTCTGTCCTCCCCCTTCACCCCAAATGTGAACTAAATGTCGAAGGTGACCGGAACTAGGTTAATTGTAGGCAGCGAAGTGAACATGCTGTGAACTTGTTGCATAGCCACCGGATGCTGCGAGAATGTTCCTAACTGAGAGTTGAACCTATATAGAAATTGTATATCGAGTGTCTTGTTGCGGAAATAGTTTGTGACGGAACGACGAAGTAGTTTCTCGAATTCGAACACAAGATACATACAGTCGGCCTCAGGGTAAGTAATAGACATCTCATTCTATCGTTGTCAATGTGATTGTAAGCTTTCTAAGTTACCCTAAGGCTACGTACGCACCGACAGGTGGCTTGCGTAGCGCCTAGAGCCTAGGGACTAAGCGCTAAGCAAGCCACCTGTCAGTGCGTACGTAGCCTTAGACAATACTAACATAATGTGAAGAAAAAATGCAGTGAAAACCAAGAAAACTATTTAATTTTCAGGTGTTTGATAACCTATAAAATTATATTAGAATTAAATTAAAATTCATTTACAACGGACAACAATGATCCATATTTTTTTTTTAGTAATACAAACAGCTTATATTCTAGTGTTAGTAACATTGATATAAAAATAGTATAATTAAAACAAAGGATGACCAGGTAGGAGACGCTCTGGACCGGAGTCAATAGCCGACTCCCGGCCACCGTAGGCGCGGGCTTGCGGGCGGCGAGCTATGGGCAGCTCGCCGCCCGGTAAACGGTAGACGGCGCGTTGTGTTCCACGCGCGCCTCAAAGAGATGTCAGCACGAACTGACGGGGTCCGCTAGGGCCGATGCCGCCGGGGCTGCGGGTTGTTCGAAAGAGATACCGTGGCCCCAGGCACAGACAACTGAAGGAACACGGGTGATTTTTAGTCAGTAAAAGTCTGACACGCCCTTCCGTTCAGCCCAGAGCGGGAGAGGTCATTTGATGATTTCCCATCCAAAAAAAAAAAAAAAGGATGACCAGGTAGGAAAATCTGTTTCCTACCTAATCAACCTCCGTACAAAATGCCTAATATTTGGAGTATAGTTCTCCGCCACAGCTCTCAGGATATGCTCATTTCTTTTCTGTTACAGGCGTTAACCTTTTGGGAGCTTTCCGGAGTTACATACTGGCTGATGTGACTAAAATTAATATGAGAAGGTTTCATGCATGAAACTCACAACTTGAATAGACTACGAATGACTGCATTTGCATTATAACTTCTAGAAGCTGCACGCAGCTTTGAAGTTTTGGAATTGAAACTCACATTTCTAGATGAAGACACATTAACCCAGAATCTTGTCAAGAATAACTAAATATAAGATGCTGGAGAACTTTTTCATGAGAATTTGAGAACACCTAGTAGGTATTACTTCAAGAAGTAACCACTGTTGCATCTCATAATTATCTATCGTCATCTTACGAAAATGTTGATCACCTTTGAACTTTGTCATATTAAACTCGTTACTTGTCAATGACATATTTTCTTCGTCATTATTTTCATCGTATACTAAGACAAGGTTCTAATTATGGTTAAGGTTTTCTTTAATCAACCATGAAATTGTGTCACTAACACAATTTTAATTCAATACATTGACTTTAAAAGGGCTCCTTTTAAAAAAATAATCAGATTTTTTTTAAAGAAATAAAAAAAAAAGATCTTTAAAAGCATAAGTATAAAATATGTAAAAGCGCTATCGTAGTTAATATTATTACGCGTTAGTTAGTGCCAGGATGACGCGCACTTTAAAAAGGCTCCTTTTTACAAAAAATAATCTGAATATTTTTAATAGAATTTTTTTAAAAGGGTTTAAAAGTATAATTCATAATTTATACAAAAGCGATATCGTAGTTAATTTTATAACGCGTTAGTGCCAGCATGACGCGTAATATTTCACAGAACATGCAGCGCTGGCCGTTCATTAAACCCCGGCTCATATATTAATTAACACGCTAACTAGGCTGCCCAGATAACGCAGATTTTAGCTCAACTATGACCTATTTGTTGGAAAACCACGCTGACTCTACATAACACCAATTTTCCATAGAACAGATAATTATGACGCAAATAAATTATGGTGGAATTTATTAACCCATGACTTAAGCATAATAATAATCAGCCTATAACATTCTCACTCCTGGGATATCGATTTTAATGCTAATTGAAGCCTATGAATAATTCCAATTAAAAAGTACATAAAAAGTATAATAAATACTGAACTTCCTGGTAGAACATTACATTTGCATATTCACACACGAAAACTATTGTTTTTGAGCATTTTACTGCAACTTCGCGTGACGAATGCTAAAGCAATAAAAAATTTACTAATTAGTAAATTGTTATCAAGTAATTAACCTGTATCCGGAAATGTTCATCCATAACTTCCGAAAATGTCGAATAAAATTATCCTAAGCTGACCGAATTATGCACAGTTAAGGAATAATAATAATTATGTTACGCACTACAAGGTTAATTTTTACGTGCACCTTATTACTTCGTCGATTGCGACATTGTGTATAATTTGGATGAAAATGACAGTTCAAAAAACTATGCACCCAATAGGTGGGAAAGGAATTTGTTTGGAAATTGCTAATATTCTTTCTTTTTCCTCCGGAGGAGAATTATACGGTTGCTCTCTAACAATGCACTGAGTATTAGATTTCGCCCCTTGACCGTCCCTATTACTAAACAAAAAATGTGGGTGTCATCGTATAACTAATATGAATGATGTATTTACAGAATTATCATTGTATTAACTGAACATTGCTCTACATGCCAACAACATTGAAATAATCATAATTATAGAATACAAGTAATTATTTGCCCTAACTTTGCTCTCATTATTTCTCAAAACTATATTTTGTACCACATTGTAACTTGTTTACCCAAACACAATGTACGATAAAAACCTAGTTACTTAACCTAGTTTCCTTAATTAGTTCAATCGAAACCAAACATTGCTCATTCATGGTGTTTCCGAGAAAATTCAGTCACTTTCGTTAACTAAACTACACAATTAATCAATTCGCGTGTACCGATCTGGTATTCGGATCCGGCCGATTACGTATGTACATACGAGTATATGCACATAACAATGCTAGTTTTTTGTATGCTTTCATCAAACAATTAATGAATATTTAAGGAAAAAATTCAGCGTTAATAGAGTCGTTTAAAAATGAATGTGATTTATTTATTTTAGTATCGACACGACAGGCTTCGTAAAAACCTGACACGGTTCTTAAAAACGTGTTTGGAAGTGTTGAAAGCAGTATTAAAAATTCATTGGGTGTGAAGGAATGAACGGGGAAGCTGGAATTCCCTATTGTGCAATAATCTACCACGCAGTTAGAGTGACGACTTTCTAAATTATTCAGGCAGCTAAAAGTTTTTAAAGAGGACACATTTTGAATAAAATAAAAGGTCTTGAACAAAAAAAAAAACGTTTGTTGCATGGAAATTCGTAAAATTCAAAATGTCGGTTCATAACATGGCAGACCCTTAGACCTGACCCTTAGGTAAATACTTAAGAAATTAAAACAAGAGCCTTCCCCATAAACTTATTTATTTATTAATAATATAGTACGAGTATATAGAACTCATCCCAACACCCACGGGAACATTTCCGAAAATCGAGAACACTGAACTAACTTCTGAGCAATTAAATTAACATTTTCACTTCCAATTAAACCTACCAATTCCAGTCCCGAATTCCAAATGACAATTAAAACTAGCACTCTCATTGGTAGACGAATCTGTCTCATTGGTCGAGCAAATAACAGTTTATTCATTAATGGCTGCTGTGTCAATAGAACAAAATTGTGGTAAAATACGAAAAGAGGTCGTTTGGAGAGTGTATAAATAGGAGGGAGTCTCGACCTCTGACCGGGTTATCCCTAAACAAAGAGGGGGGGTCATCGCCCTTAGTGCCGGATCTCGTTTCGTTCTATTTTTCTAGAAGCCTCTTGTGTTAAGTTGTTAAGTCGGTTTGTCCTCTTTCGTGTGCGGTTTTCAGAATGTGTGTGAGATTAAAATGTTAGTGTTGTTGGGGGTGTAAAGGAAATGGAGTTAAACAGCTGTTTTTGTAGTGCAATCTTGGAATATTTTTTGGACTTCATTTTCTTTGGACGTTGTAAATACCTACTTTACTATGGTGTTACATTATGTATTATGTGAATACAACAATTGTCCGTTTTTAAACATTTTTGAATGGATGTAGATACAAATTCATCCGAAATTCTGGATAAGTCAGGAGGCAGTTGTTCCGATGTCTATAGGTACATAAGTAATGAATTAATCATACTAAGTAGGTACCTAATGCTTCTTATTAAAAATATTAAGCTTAGAACGACCAATGGTTACTGTAATAACATTGTCAATGCACTATCTCTTTCTAAAGGGAAGGCCCTGTTTCCTGTGATACAGTTTTATAACTAGTAGTAGTAGGATACAGATCCTGATGAAATAGTGGTGAAGAAGTAGTGTCATAGTTATTGATCAAAATAATCTGTAACACTGTTTTATGGAACCATAATCATTATAATCAAATAATCAACTTACATATTTATGCTAAAGAAAACAAAAATTTCCAACACTAAAGAAAATCAAAATCTAGAACACTCAAAGCCTAAAACTATACCTGCCTAAAAAGCCTAAAACATCCCCTACCTTCACAAATATAATTCCTTTCTGAAGACAGCCTCCATTCCATTACCATCTGATTTGAATTCGCCAACTTTCTCAGCACCGCAATATGGCGTCGGAGTAGTTCTGTATAATTTACTCCTTCGTTCCTGTTGGTAATGTTTTGTTGATTGCTAAGCGGTAGTTTGGTGGCGGCGCCCTTTTTGTTTCGATAAGAAATTGGTAGTTAATGGAACCAGAACTTTTGTTCCGGTTTTGTGCTGGATAAGTTATGTCTTTCTTGTGGTGCAATGTTTTCTGGTGTGTTGATAAGGTTAGCTTAGTTTAATAGTACGAAAATCTCCCTTTATTTTCATCTACTTACATAATAGGGTGAACAGCCATTCACTACGTTATGAGATCGACTAAGGAATGCCAATACAGCCCAAGACTAGGTCGTAAGTCGATTTTGAGTCAACAGCAAGAAAATGATTTACTATTTACCTTTTTTATCGTTATTCCTTTGTCTGAGCAGCATTACCCATAGTCAGGAGCAAAGGCGCTCAAACCTGTTTTTTCTTAATAAGTTTTACTACCAATAATATGTGAAAGATAAATATGTTTTGTGTCAGAATGTTGATTACTGATTATAGTAATGTTTACCTTTATTATTTTTAATATAATCAAATCCATAACTGAACGTCGTTCCCACTGCTTACCCTAATCTACACCATTCATATTTGATCTATTAATCAACTTCATTCACCTTTCCTGTTATGTATTTATCAGTAGGTATATGAAAATAAAAGTATCTTTTGGTGTCTATCCATTATAAACTGTGATGACACGGTTGGCGCGATGGCTGAGCGATCGACTCTGCGCTGCGTGTCGCGGGTTCAATTCCCGCATGGAACAAATATTTGTATAGAGTTGTGTATGTGAGTTTAAATGTTTGTAGACGCACCTATATAAAAAAAAAATCCTATTGTAAAAAGATAAAACTTTACTTATGCCAAAAGTTAGTACTTTTTCATAGGAATAACTGGTATTGATCTGCGCTATCTAAATTCCATGCGTAACTGAAGACAACAACATACAACTTATCAAAAACCAAAGAAAACTTTAACCGCCGCTTTTCTTTACCCCTTAATCTCCTATCGATCGCTACAACTTAACACATTCCTTAATAACGAAGTGCTATTAATTATTCATGTAAGCGCTTAAAATCTCGCTTTCAAGCACTTAATGAAAGCATTGCTACATCGCTTACAGCCTCGTAAAGCGGAATATTTTACATGTGCATGAGTTTATAGGCTCTTAAGTCTTCGTTAAGAGGGTCTCGTTATTGTGATTCTTGCGTGGAGAAACATTGTTAGACGTGTTAAGTCTTAACTGTGGAATTATGTGGTTAGTAGGGATTTTGCATACTTTATAAGCTTGTGTATAGGAATCTACACACATCAAAAGTATCTAGGGATCAAGTACGTTTTAGAGTATAGCCGCAACTGAGGATTATTATTTTTACTTTTTTAGATTGTTATTGATTCTTTTTAGTTAATTTTACTATTTGAATAAAGAATTTTCTTTAAAAAAAATGCATCATATGGAGCGACGACATCATTTGATACGAGAAGAGATGATGAGAGCCGTCGGAATGTTGCAAGCTTTTTCTTGGCAACGTACTGTGGCTGTCGCTCTTGGCACTACACAGAGCGGCATAAGCCACCTCTGGACACGCTATCGTGTCAAGAGTGCAGTGGGCAGCGTGGCTGAGCGACATAGAGGATGATCTCGCATCACCACTCGCACACAGGACTGGTACATCCAAAATACTGCTCGACGGAATCGTACTATGACCGCCATGATGTTGGCTATGAGGCTCCACAGCCCTTCAGGCTTGCTGATAAGCGACCAAACCATTCAAAATCGTTTACGTGAAGTGGGTCTGCGTTCCGGAACGCCGCTGAGAGTTCCACCTATAGCGCCTGCCATCGTAGGGCCCGTTTACAACGGGCTCGCGAACACAGAAATTGAGAGGAAGAAGAGTGGCGTTGTGTTTGCTTTTCCGATTAATCTCGTTTTGGTATGAAGTCGGATACAAGACATACTCAAGTTTGGAGGACCTCTGGACGTCAATAACGTTGAAATTTTGTCAGGAAGTTCATTCATATGGAGGGGGAACAATAATGGTTTGGGCCGGTATTTGGATCGGTGGAAGAACCGATCTCATTTGGATCAGGGGCAACCTTAATGCTCAGATTTATGCAGAGAGGATTGTTTCAGACGTGATCATCCCTTTGCGAAGCCGGCTGGTTGATTCGTTTCGACTAATGCACGACAATACACGTCCACACACGGCTAGAGTCGTAACACGCACTCTTGCCGATGCTCGCATCAACGTTCTGCCGTGGCCTGCTCAATCGCCAGACCTCAACCCAATTGAGCACGCTTGGGATATGCTCCAAAGAAGAGCTTTAGCGAGTATGGATGCCTTTCATACCCCACAACAAGTTTTTGACTTGTTAGAAAGAACGTAGGCGGCCGTTCCTCAAAGATGATTTTGATGAACTGATTTTAAGCACGCCAAATCGCTGTGATTGTGTAATTCATGGAAAGACAGATTATTATTTTTTTATCTTTACAATATAAAATTAAAGAATCCTAATTTTTGCCATTTAATTGACGACATTAACATAGGTTAGTTTCCCACGATATGCAAAAATTGCAATTTTTTTAAATTTTTACAAAATATAGGGATAATTTGTAAACTTAAACATAGGAATTAAAGTAGAATAGCCAGTCTGGAAGACTAGATTTGGTAAATATTAATTGGATAATTTTTTATAGTTAAAAACGTACTTGATCCCTAGAGACTTTTGGTGTGTGTAGATTGGTGTAGATGGTTTTCGACTTTCTTGTGAGTGTCAGAACAACCTTTGACATCTAAAGCCTACAAGCAAACAAATTTAATGTATTGTACTGGGACTTTAAATTTCTTTCTTTTGTTAATGGTTTGTAATATGGATCTGACCTCATCCATAATAACTTTTATTCTAGTATAAAAATACAATGATCAATGGCCTCCACAGCTGCTTCCTACTTGAAACACGTACTTGTGAAATATTCAACGTTTTGCCATACTCGTGTGACTCTAATTAATTTAGCATCATAATTACGATGAAATTTCACTTGAAAACCTCCACTAACATTTTTTACCCACCGTTAAAATTTAATATCCCCACTGGCAACCCAGTCGCGTAATTTACTTTTTTGAAATTAAAACCATCGAGCGCGACGTTTTGCATAATTCAATGTGAGAGAGAGACGCGTCGCCTCTAATAAACTGACGTCAGTCCATACAGTGTTGCCAGCAATAAATGAAAAAAGTCCCGAGATTTTTATCCTTTTGTGCTACGATATTTTTTTATTGCTCTGTTAGCATGTTGGTGTACGTTGAATAATGTATTTAATGGTAGATTGAATATTGGATGTAGTTATGAGCGGTAGTGTCGTCTGGAAAATGTAACGTAAATCGCTGTTTAGGGCTTGCTTATCATCAACATTATTAATTGTTATTGTATAAACAATAACAATTAATAATGCAAAAGCTTACGCTTTTGACTTTTACAACAAATATGACCGCCCATATGAGCCCATGTGAGCTGTTCTTAACTGTGTAAGCTAAGTATTATGTAAGTACACAATGTAGGTAGTTAAGAACAACTCACCTGTTAAAGAGGTACTGGCTGCGTTTGACAGTTTCTATAGTCGCTCAAATAGAATTTCTTTCAGTCTTTTGTCACGCTTTGTAAATGTTTCACAAAAACTATTCTTTATTCCACACATATAACAAAGATCCCGCGGACCATTTGCGGCGTATCCAGGACACATAGAGGTGGGAATTGTTCCAATAAAGAACTCTTACATCAAGGCAATGAATAAAAGACGAAGCCAGGGATATTTTATTTATCCCACCTCTACCCGTGTGGGGCCATAAGACCGGATTTGGAGCGGTTTGAACGAGCATTAGATGCAATGAGAGAGGTTTAAAGTCAAGTGTGGTTTATGGCTTAATAGAAATCTTGCTCAAGTTTAAGCTCCTATTTTTATTGATTTGGTTTATTATAGCGATAAGAAGTGAGAGAAATAACTGGCTTTACGACTTACCTTGAGTGCTTTACGTTTGGTTTTTTTTTTTTTTTTTTTTTTTAAAACGTTGCCCCACACTAGGAATTTCTCCTGTATCGTGGGCGCGTTCACAAACATTTAAACTCACATACACAAACAGCCAGACCCGGAACAACTACTTGTAGGTCATACAAATATTTGTTCCGTGCGGGAATCGAACCCGCGACACGCAGCGCAGCAGTCAATCGCTCAACCACTGCGCCAACCGTGCCGTCGACGTGCCGTTTTGTTTTTGAGTGTCTCTTCCTGAAATACATCCTGTATTTGTAACTACTACTATTTAATATAGAGACACCATATAGAAAACCACAACGAAAACCCTTTCAGAATCCAATACATTCGAAATTAATGCAAAGTAGGTATACCGACTGATACCTCGGACCTCAAATGGCTCAAGGAAAATTAAAGCTTATCCCTTACACCCTCTGAACCGCAAGTTATCGATATGGCCAAAAGCAATTTAGTCATTGTAATACACTATGCAGACTTACCCTCTATCTATGAATATGAACGTAACAAAAATTGGTAAGAGCTACTAACATACGAATGTACACACAGAAACAAAAGTAACATCTCTAACTATTGTCTGCAAAAGGAATTTATATTTTATTTATTACAAGTCATCGTCTGCGTAGCTTTTTCCAAACTATGTTGGGGTCGGCTTTTAGTCTAACCGGATTCAGCTGGATACCAGTAATTTACATGGAGCGATTGGCCATCTAACCTCCACAACCCAGTCACTGGGCAATACTATACCCCTTGGTAAGATTGATTGTCAGAGTTTCGGACTTCTGACTACCCGTAACGACTGTCAAAGATCCACGAATGACAGCTGGGACTAAAGGACGGAGAGGTCTCGGTATGTAAAAATGGCCCCTCCGCAATTTTATTTATTACAAGTCTTTGTCATTAAATTCGTGTTATTCATAAAATGAAAATCATTGTAATGCTTGAATAGTAAGTATTGTATCACATATTGTGTATCAGGTGTTTTGTAGACAGATTTGATCGTAAAATAACACGTATATTGTAACTGGTACTTACTTTAATGTTCCTAAACAAATAAAGGGAAAATGGTTGTGTTTTATTAAAGTTATTTTGAGGCATCATTTCTTAATTGACTGTCACCTGCCGCTCTTAAAACTACGTTAGATATTTTTGCTATATTTTATGCCAAACGTATTGCATTACTGGCGAAATGTGGGTGTAATTTACACTTCTCCCTAACCCTTCGGGAATTACAGGAGTGACGTCATATGTGTTATGTTACATTGCCTTTTTTTTTTTTTTTTTTTTTTTTTTTTTTCTGGGTGGGAAATCATCAAATGACTCCTCCCGCTCTGGGCGGAGCAGAAGGGAGTGTCAGACTTTTACTGACTAAAACCCACCCGTGTTCCTTCAGTTGCCCGTGCCAGGGGCCACGGTATCTCTTTCGAACAGCCCGCAGCCCATGTTACATTGCCTTTAATAGTAGTTAAGTAAGTCTCCTCTTCATCTTTTTCGTAGCACTATTCTCAGAGCTGTCGTGGTCCTCATGTAGTTTCTCGTATATGGGCTGATGTGAAGCGAAATGAAGAAGGAAGTGTGAATTAGGTCTATTTATCTGTAAATGGGCCAGATTCTCAAATAAAATTGATTGAACCCAGAACAGTGAAAAATCGTTTACGCCGTGATTAATTTAACTCGTACTAATCTAGCAATTAATGATTTTAAATAAATCTGTCACCCAGAGACATGCACAATTTACTGTGGTACACAATTTACTGTGGTACACAATTTACTGTGGTACACAATTTACTGTGGTACACAATTTACTGTGGTACAATTTTTTTTAATATAAATCAACAGGATTACCGTTTAAACCAATTACTTCAAGGCAAACAAATAATTACCAAAACCACTTATATCGCAAATATAAATCTTCTTAAAGTCCTGACCGTCTTTCGACCTTTATTGCAGACAAAAAAAGCAATAAATACATAATTAGTATCGTCGGATCCCGACACACTAATCCCCCATCAGACCCCCAACTGTGGGTAGAATGGGGGATTTAATTTCCGTCCCCCGACGATCTACTAATACCCCGTGGTATTAGTAGATAGGAAGGTACGCCCTTGATACCCCTCTTATGGGTCGCCAGAGTTTTATAATGGAACGTCGTGGGTGTTTTTAGTAATTTATCTAATCTGCATTCAAGACATATTTGCCAAAAATGTAAACAAATATGAGTTTATGGAAAAATAATTTTAATTCCTACATAATAAAGTTCAGTTTACGCTACAACTTCAAACCTTTTTATAACTTTTTCAATAGTGCTAGTCACTGAAATCAACTTAATTACCATTAAAATAAATTTGATATTTGTTTAACTTGAAATAACGTCAATTTGAAACATATATAAAATTTGAATATATACAGTTTCTGTTACGAGAACTTTCACTATAAGTTCTTTGAAATTGTGAATTCAAGTAGCTTTGCTATTTTCGATCATTCTTAGAAGTAAGTACCGTTCGTTTTTCTGTATTTTATTATTTTCTCGGAAATTGTTGTTTCACTTCACTTGAAGATCAATTTAATCACTAAAAGCAATCCCCGTGACTTCACTTCACTGCCTTACGAGTATCAACTATACTACTATTTTTTTTCAGTTGACCTATATTGACCCACTGCTGGACAAAGGTCTCCCTCATATTGACCCACTGCTGGACAAAGGTCTCCCTCATATTTTTCCACTTTTCTTTGTGCTGTGCCTTCTCCGTCCAATCGGTTAGGGACGAGTTCAAATCGTTACTCCACCGTTTTAGGCCTGCCTCGGTGACGACGCCCGTCTTCAGGCACCCACTGTGGGACGACTCTGGCCCATGTGTGTTATATGTAATCATGTAGATGTTTAAATTCAAGTAACATAATATCTTCATAACCTCTTCCCTAAAACTTTATTGATTCCAAACAGCCACATGTCCCCGAAAAATGTGCCGCAAACCGCTTCAGCCCAACACACCTCAACTTTTCTCCACCCCAATATTTCGCCAAACTTTCTCCTCCGCGGCGTTAAAATTTCTTTACCTCAAAGGCACACTTATTACTCGTAATGGAGAAACAATTGAGGTATACCTGCACATCTAAAAGGGTGTTATATTAACACTGTTGAGATTTCAAGGTCTTCGCGTTTGTTTGAAGATCTTGTGTCCTTATTAGACTGACAAAGGAAAAGGGTGTTCGCTATTGCACAATTTGCTTTTCGTTAAAATTGGGATCTGGTTCTACTGTTGTTTTAGTATTTTTCTATTTGGCAAGAATAAACGGGCCAGAAATCCGAAGTACTATCAAATGTTTTAGATATAGAAGAAGGGGCTGCTAGAATGTAAAAGGAAACTGTTTTATGGGAAGTAGGCAATACGAAAATGACAAACTGAAACCTAAATAAATGTGTTTGTCCTAATGTGTGTTTGTCCGCATAATTGACCACGAAACGATGCTTGGTGGAAAATTAACTGTCTGAGAAGTCCGCAATAATCATTTACTCCACTCGCCTCTTATTCTAACGTTTTCTCACCACAAAGCGAGAAAATGAATATACTTTTAATTGATATTACTCCCAAAAACTGTTTAGCCTAGAGCATCGAAATTAAAACTCTAAAAAGAAAATTCGGCTCCATTTTATTGTTGCCAGAAGCAATAAGTTTTGTTTTCTTATTTATCTGTGGCAACACAAACACGAGTAATGTAATTGTTATTAAAATTACACCTATCCGGACCTGACAACTACACTATAAGGACCTAAATTTTTGGTCCAAATTATTATTACCGGATGAAAAAACTATTGGTGTTTGTGGTTATTTCTCCGGTTGCTGTGATGTCCGGTTTTATGACCTCTGGGAAGTCTAGAAGAGCGTTGTTATAAAGTGTCGTCATGACTGTTTGTGGAAGCTATTTGTGACCTCACGGACCTCGGGCGTAGTTGGCAGTTTTCATTTGTTTGATAACTTGTCATCTGAGTTTTGTTGACGTGTGCTTTGTGTGTTTTACGTGTTGATGTGTTGTGGGGAGTTAGAGGTTTGTGATGGTAAAGTAACTGTTAATATTAGCCATTGCATAATGTATTTTCAAAGGACCATGCTTGATATATTACACCATATTGACCATGATATAATTATACAATGTCTAGCTGGTAAATTGAATTTATAGTAATAATAAATAGGACTATCATTACCATTATTCATCGCCACTGCTCTCAAAACGGTGAAGGTAAACATCGTGAGGAAACCGCCATGTTTTAGGACCAAACATTCTAAGACATGTGACATCTACCAGCCCGCATTCCCTGCGTAGTGGAAACTCACTTCCTCTCGCCGAGAGGAAGCCTGTATCCTAGCAGTATGAACATTAGTAGCATATTATGCTTATGCTACATAAATAGGTCGACTGTTTTTTTACAAAGTCAGTAACGTATCGTATACAAACTATGAAGTCAATTCAACAGCAGGTTTCTTAAACAAAGAAGTGCATTATATCCACATAATTTTAACAAAACGTCAAAACAGTTTGTGTTTGAAGCACATTTTTCTTTCACTCACAAAACGCTTTAAAGAGAAGAATTTTCTATAAAAGTTTTTCCTTTGAACGCCTGAAACACTGCTGAAGGCTCCAACTTCCAAGTTAGGTTAAGTTTTAAGCGCCTTTAACTTGACAGGTTTTATTTGAAGTAAAACCATTTCAAGCCAAGGCGAGGGTTACGGAAAAATTTACTAGTTCTTAGTTGCTAAGGAGTTTTTTGTTTAAGTTCGAAGTCGATAAAAGGGTAAAATGTTTCAATTCGTCAATAGTCAATAGGGTGAAAATATTAGGTTTTTTTTTTGGTATCCATACCCAGAGGGTGCTGACTTGGAGGAGGGAGGGCCCTCTGACTTGGAGCGGTTCTGCACTGCATCCGATTCGAATCCGAATTAGGAATGTTCTAAATTCGGACGGACAGAGTTCGAATCTAGTGTGGAACCCATGATACAAATAGTACTTATTACGGCTACTTTGGACCGACATTTCTCGGATTCGGAACGAATGCAGAGCAGAACCGATCTAGGTGTCGGTCCGTCCGTCTGTCACAGGGCTGCATCTTTTGCACCATAAGGTAGACACTTGAGACGTTAACAGGGTGTACTACTAAGGCTGCTATAACAACGAATAATAAAAATAAAATAAGGTTCAAAATTTAAGCGGATCCGCATACAAAAAAAGTGTTTTCTTTACTTAAGTATTAAAAAAATAGGTAGTGCTATATTGTACAGTGGTATGAAACCCTTCGTATGCGAGTCAGACTCGCACTAGTTTACTTTTCAGACAATTGCATTGTATTTACATTTGTTCACCAATACTGCAATAAAAAATCAAACGCAGATACTCTTTTAGGTAAGAAAGTACAAGATAACAAAGTGTACTTAGTATGCATATTGTATTGCAGTAGCAAAGAAAAAAATGTATTAAACGTCTTGTCTAGAACAAGACATGTAGCCAAGATGAAATTTGAATTTTAAAAATAAAGCAGTAAAAATAACAACTTGATGCAAATCTCAGTACATAAATATTTGCTGCAGCATACGGGTAGACGTGCAATTTTCTCACAAGAATCTGCGGAAATCTTAAAGAAAATCTAGTATATTGTAAGCTTGTGAATTCATGAAAATTGCTATATTCCACAGCAATTTTACGGACGAAGGAAAATCTGGTCTTTGGCAAGCTAACCATTGCCTTAGTCCCAACAAACCTTATTGTCTACATAGATCAAAAATAATAAGGGGTAAAGAATCATACCAATTGGAAGCGCCCTTAGATTTCCACAAAGATCGGCTTTAAGCAATTTGCACCCAACGGCTACCCACAACCGTATCAAGTCGTTTATCCATCTTCATCTATCATCAGGCCTAATGCATCGCTTTCTACAACAGAGAATAGTTCTATTGACGTCACTGGTAACACTCAATTTTTGACTACCCAAGTCTAACTTATTAGTCAAATCATGACTCGAATCCCGGACTGACACATAAACACGGCACGCAATCAAATTGACACGAAGTAAACATCGGAACGGCTGTAACGATCTGTGTGACTGTGTGCTGTCCTTAATGACTCACTACTACCCGGCTCTGTCCGGAATTGCTTCAATGTATTTTAATGGACGTCGGAATTGGGGTTCAACGGAACCATTTCTTTTTTTGCCGGAAAATTTTCCTTTTTTACCTGACTTCTATTATTCAAATCATCAAATCACTTGACATAAAATTTTACAGAAATCCGAGGTAAGTAGGCTAACATTATTACGCAATCAATACTAAATATAATACTGAAGCTCAAGATGATATAATCCTTCAATCACGTCCATTTCTGGAGAAAGCGATGAGATTGAGTTCGGATAAGACGTCCCTAATCCGGACTTAATCCAGCAATGGGAGGAAAAGGATCCACTGTTTCTGTGATACAATTTGGAAAAACAGATTATAAAACTAAGAAATTCAATAATATAATGATAATTATAGATAGAATACAAATATAGATAGAATACAAAAAAATACAAATAATGCTATAAAGACTTGTAAATATATTGATAATCAGAAATCTTTAAATGTTTTTACAAAAAAGTTGGTATTTAAAGGAAAGAGCGAACCTACCAATCGTCTTTGACGTATTGATTACTACTGAGACAAACTAAGACACAATCATAGAAATTGCCAATACTGTCCATTACGTTAACGCAACGCTTAGAAATGAAACACGTAACGAATATATTTATCAGAAAGGTCCTAAAGATGGAGATGATCAGTTGGGAACGTGACTCGAAATATATCAAGATATTGTTTAGGCGACCGTTCCTCGTAACGATGTTCACAATCTGGTATCTGAGACGAAAGAGGGTTGGTTTCAAGAGTAGAATATTTATAAACTTGACCCAAACAACCTGTGGGCTAGGCCTATTTCGTATTAGTTGTTGAGATACTAATCAAAGAATATGCTTACGAGCAAAATTTGCTTAAAGTTCACATATTTAAAAAATTTGTCCCAAATCCTGAGATGGCTGACCTGAACGCGAAAAGCTGTTAACTGATTCAAAACTCCCTAAAATCACTGAAAGGAAGTGTAAATTGCACAAAATTACACCTTGTGGTAGAACATGGGGCTTTACCCACGTAAACTAAAAAAACGCGAAGGAAGCTTTAAAAGTTAATTAAAGGACATTTGTTACGGCTTGCACAGGAAAAGGCGCAGCTATTTCTCACCTTTTATTACCGTTTGAAACCTCCAACCTCTTGCTTTAGCATTTATTTCGTTGGTGTTTCTTCCTTTGAGTTAAATTTGTAGGTGGTTTTTACTTGAAGTTGCATATGTTTGCTAAATTCTGGGTTTACTGTGAATGATATTATCTCCTTCAAACAGAAACATTCAGACCAGAAAATAATTGTAGGTACTATTCTATAATATTTTTATGAAGCCAACCAATAGCGGCGCGGAAATTACTAAATTCCGTTCTGAAAAAATGATCATCTTTTTCCATCTAATCCGCCTATTGAAATCTGAAACGGTCAAAGGCCCAAAAGAAAGCCTCGAGCCAAACTACTTAAGGTCTAAAGAATATTATTTCTCATGCGGGTCGTATCCGACCCCAGGCATAAAAGGCCATTTATGCCTAAGTCTAGACTTAGTATATTAAACGAATAATAAGGGCAGAACTGTCGAAATTTCTGGAATACCTAGTTACAAATGGGTATTTGAAAGTTTTCTGTTGACCCTCAGAATTTATTAGGTCCTATTGAAATTTAAGGAATTTAATTTCTTGTTTTAATTCAAACTTTAACTTAGTCTGAATAAATCCGGAATTCTGGAGTTGGGAATGGGTTATCTTGGTGCTAATGGAATAATAGAAAATAATTCACGTCTTTTTTGAAAATTGATAAACTATTGGAAGAACTTTGCCTTTTAATTACCCAATAATAATGAAATTATAAATAATTTGCATAAGTTATACCAGTTTACCTACATTAAAATTTGTTTGCTTAGGGCAGGAACAAAAAACAGGACCCTGAATTTTAGGTGATTCTTGTCCCAGAATAAGTTTACCTTAAGATAACATAATGGGAAGAAAAGATGAGACAATGCCATTTGTGTCCAACCCACAACGAAAAAACCATTTGTGTCCACACAAACGATACTTGATGTTGCGACAAATGCTGCCTTATTATGCATTCAGCCCGTCGCGCTTTGTTTTTTTTTACATTAAACACGACTTCAAATATCAAATTTGACGTTTGCCGACGTTTCAGTAATGTCAGATCGTAAAATTTGCGATATTTGTATTATTTCTTCTTCTTTTTTAAAGGTGTCTTTGTCTAATACCTTATACTTTTATTTTGTCATTTATCCAAAATTGAATAAACAAAGAGAAATTTTACTGAAAATACTGAATCTAATTTCTGATCTCATGTTTACGTTATGTAGGTATAAGGTTGATACGAAGATGATATTGTGTATTTTTTTTCCTTCATCTCACCCGAACCATTATGCAAATTATTTCTTCTACAATATTCAGGTCCAATTTGTATCACAAAATGTATTTCAATCATACATTCTACGAAACCCTCTCCTCTAGTTTGTGCTGTAAGAATTTTCCAAGTTTCATCATGAGTAGGTATCCACAATAACATTGAGTAGCCATAAAATTCCAGAAAAACTAGACAGTAGTGCGGACTCACTGGCGGCGGTGACGCGGTCGCCGCGTATTGATCGCTCGTCTAGCCGCACCCTTACGGCCTGTCTAGAACAATGCCAACTTTCAAATTGTGCTCTTTTATCAGGAACGTAAAAAGGGTTAAGTCTGGCTTATCTGCGTCGGTATGACGGTAGTTAGGGGTTTTTGTGACAACTTAGACGGATTTGTGTTTTTGTCATGCGATGCCAGAAATGTGAAACTATTTTTTTTGTATCAGAGATATAGCACTTAAAGACTATTGGTAGACATTTTTGGTAATAAGTATAATGTCATACAGAAAACATACAGTCAGTCTACTTATTATGGTAATCCTAGCAGAAACCAGCCACCAATAATTTTCAAAGAAAACAGTCAAGAACCACATCCAACCACTCAGATGGTCCACCTGTATAATATGAATAGAGCGATCAACGTTGAGTGCCCAACGTTGGCCATACAACCATAATACTAAAATTGAATGGAGTTGCAAATGTTATTGTGGTGTCAATAAGCGACGGTGTTACAACATCATTATTATTGCAAGATGGTTCGGAGCCAAACACAGAACACCTGCACTCTAATTGCGTAACACACGATCAATCGGAATCGGTTTCATTTTGTCAGTTCAACAACATTCATTGCGTTATTTACGTGTTGCGCAGACAAATTTTTCGAACTTATGAAGCAATTTGCTTTAAAATGATTCAGATTCCGATTGATTGTGTGTTACGCAATTAGGGTGCTGTACTTACACGTGGAGAATGCTACTTAATGATTTATAGGTACCTACCCCTTGCAACTTGGGAATTACACGAAGAAATGGTTGTAACTATCAGAAAAATGAGTTGGTCTACTGGTGGTATATTGCTGATGTTAAAACTCTCTGCACAAAACTGGAAATGAAAAACAGATTTTTGAAACGAAACAATATAACCGAATTCCGAAAACAAAATAGAAACGACCGCAACCTCAAAAAACAAAAAACGAATGCAAAAAGTTCAAATTCAAAAACAGAATTCTATTTGACGAATGTCACAATCAAGTAGGAATGTTACTGTGAACGTTTTAGGCCAGAATTTCGCGAGCCGAATGCTGAATGCCGAATCGCCTATGTTTGAACAAGTGGCCAGATTGAACGCTTTCCGTCCGACCTAAGCCGGCGAGCGGGGATGCGACGAATAATTTGAAGTTTATCTACGACGCCATTTGCTATTGGTCTCGTGTTGCAAACTAGAGCACAGTTTGTGTTGAACTTAAAATGATTTCATCTAGCTTTCTGGTAAATAGTGGTTTTGGGGTTAAGGATTCTGTCTGTGTACTAGTTCCAGTAAGCTTCTCAGCTAGAACGCGTATTGTCAGTGAGTGAAAACGATTCGTAAGCTACCTTTACATGAGAAATCACTCTGTTATAATAGTAAATAATTTGTACCTGGATTTATATAGAGCAAATACCGTAATTTCTTTGAAATGGGTGCATGCAAACATCTTAAAAACTAAACACAGATCCTTAAAAACGAGAAAAAAACCCTTAAAAACCCAACGCTCTATGTAATTCTTCAATTATTTTATCCAACAAACCACGACAGATTGATTCAAAACAACTTGTGGTAGAAAAGTTCTTGAAAGAGTTCCTATTGGATTTTAACGGGTTAAAAAATGTAGGCTGGGCCACAAAATGAACGCCACAATGTATGACATCCACGAGATCACCCAGCCACTTTACTCTAGGCCCCCTAACATAGGTACTCTTAGTACTTCATTCTTTCGTAAGCAGTATGAATGAGGTTTTTAAATAGCGCTGTCTTTATAAAAGTCTGTTTGCAGGTTAACAGATTAGAATGTATCAACAAGGAAGAAGGTACAAGCTACAGACAAGCGTCTTGCGTTCCGTATCCTGTATTAATTTGTCAAATACAGAGTTAATTAATCGCAGAACACAGAACGCAGAACGCTAGCCCGCAACTTGGTATTATGGAGCGTGTGACTTTTAAATATCCTTTAAATATTGAAAGGATATTTTTTTAATGGCCATTAGTGATGAAATAGTCACTAAACACGATGGTTGTGTAGACTAACTATCTATGGTAATACTTAAAAAATAGGTAATCATGCTAATCTGATAGAGTGCTTAAAAATAACTTATATTTTATCGTCATCGGTTACGCAAATGAGTTTCAGTAAATATGTTCAATGAACTTGAAACTAGACAAGTGTGCTCTCAACAAAAGTTTTAAAATTATTTTTAAGCAAACTGATAATTCTTTTTTCAACATTTTTTTTTTTGTGTCAAAAGCAATTTTCTAAGGAAACTTCTGTACTCAGTTATTATATTTTTATATAAGAAACGGTCGCTTTCTCAGCAGCATCTTTAAGAGTTTTGAATTTTGATATACATCTCTGATACTCGATATATGGCGAACTTTATAATCTCCCAAACAGCACAATCTACAAGTTTATTAATCGAGTGCTTGAGGAACTTAATTTTGTTTTGCTGATAAAGGTTCTCGGAAAATTGCTTTAGTTATTGTTTTATATTTCGTTCAAGAAATTGAAGACTTACTGCGTACTCCCAATTAACTAAGCATAATCCTCGTAAACAAGCAAAACAGTATAATACATAATGTAGAACGCAGTAATCTGGAATCGTTTCGTGTCTTACAGAAGTTCAACAAAATATTGATAGTATGCAGCAGTCCTAGTAAAACAAATATATAGACGGTAGTTGCTCAATATGAAACCAGAAACTACTTATAAAGAGATGTATAGAATGAATGATGATGAAAAAATGATGATGGAAATGAATAAAACGAATAGAAATTGATCGTGTTCATATTAAACCCAATAGCCCCTTTAAAAATAAGGCAGACAGTTAGCATAGTGTGAATAGTTCAGAATAGTGTGAAAAAATGCAAAGAAAAGATACACAAACACCTCTGTATTCATTATCGACCGTTTAACCATCCAGTTTTAACGTTTAAATGTCACTTAAATTAAATCATTGTTTTCAAATAAACCCCTACGTTCTGAGCATAAATAATTAAGTACATCTACTCGTATATCAAAACATATTATAAATTTAAGTCGCTTTTTGTGTCGGTGTGACCTCATTGTTCTTCTAACTAAACTAAGCAACGGATTCTGATTCGGTTTGCAATAGTACCTATTTGGACAATTTATTCCGATACGTTTATGTGTAATACATTGATATTAAACTAACATATAATAAAGGAATCTCAATGTTTTGTCAAATTGTAACAACCGTACTAAGCAGGGGTGGGTCGCTAGCACGAAATAATACTTTAAGTAAATATTAATAAGTACCTAGTGTGCTAGTCTTGAAGTTCTTCTTACAATATCGTTAAAACGTCCAAACTTTATTCTTATTTACGGCCTGTTCACCAAAAAGTTTTGTATATAAGATCAGATGAAAGCTCTCCAGAGATTGCTTATGACTTTGGCCCCAATAAAAATTTGACGGCCCCTGTTTTGTTTTATGCCCCGAAAACGAGAAACAGTGATAATCTTTGTGATTGTTGCAGATCATCTTGAGTTAAAAGTGGAAGTTTATTTTGTTTAGCTTATGATTTGGTTTTTGTTATTGCTCCAGTTTATAATCTAGTCATGATTAAATTATAATAGGTGACAACGACGCCATATTTTAGTTTGTAGTTTATTAATAGTTTCAGTTATATTAGGATATTATATATAGGATGTTATTTTTATGAATTAATTATGTATAAGTTGTTATTTGAGTTTCATTATATTAAAATTTGTATTAATTCTGCGGAATGCTTTCTTGGTTGTCAACATTTTTCCAAGGTTTGATGGGTGAAACCTATCTTAATATTTAAGCACATAAGATCCACCTCTAAAATCCATGAGATCCATATTCACCTAAAAAGTCCGTGATTTTCAGCATTGCCGACATTGGAGTTTCAAATCAAAAGGATTGTTTTTTTGGAAAATTTCATGCGACAAGAAAGATACCTGTCAAAACTATCATCTATAATTATTTTCCTAGGGACAGGCAATTCACTAATTTAACCTCCTCTAAAGCGAAATTTTCGCGAAAATTTGAAATGTCACGGATGTAATTAGATCAAGTAGCGCTTAGCACTTCTGTCCCAGATGTCATGCGCTTATGAAATGTTGGCGTTTGACACAAGTTGGGAGAACATGGCGGTTGGAATATGATACTACAGATAATAATACCTACTGGTAGAAAAAAGGGCCCGTAAAGGAGACATGGTGAATGATATTGAAATTCTTCTTTGCCGATGATTACAGTATTTAAGTTAATAATATTGAGAAAGGATTTGATTATAAAGAATCTTATAAACAAGTTAGTGTAAACTAAAGCTGATGAAGTAAACCCCAACCAATAAAGATGGCAAGAACATAGTTTCTAAGAATTTTTTTAATGTACCGTGACTTCAATTTATTGGGTTTCAATAAGGTTAACCCTTTAGCTACGAGTTTATTTATAAAACCTGAAACTGCTGTTTTTCATCTTTAACGAGATTGATTCTAAGAATAGATGATAGAAAATGTACCACAAGGCTTCTACAAAGGAACGTGGGAGTTGATATTATACAATTTTAATTACAGTGTGCTGAACGCAGGTGTTTTGATAGTAATTATCTTTGCGTACTGCTTAGGTAACATTAACATAAAGTTAAAATACTAAGTTGATATTTGACTACTTTGTGTACAAACAAAATTGTGATTTTTTGTTGGAATGGTAAAGCTAGTACCAAGTTCTTACGCAATCCACCTCTACCACAGAATAACTAATAGTACTACCTCTACTCAACCTATCATGACTGGATTTCTGAGATCTTCTTTTCGTGTCAATGGTACTCTTCTTCGATATTTTATATTGTTTGAGTCCAGTAGGTGGCCCCGTTAAATTCTGACATAATCAGATGAGATAGTAACCAAACACATGGAGTAACCGTGGTGTGATTTCTTCCGCTTACTCAATACTAGGCATTATGGATAAATAAACAAAAATAAAAATTATTTTCTTTATATATGGTATATCGCAGGTCAGGTTGTCGGCTGCTTAACCTGGCTGGCCTTTGGGTGCCTCAATAAATAAAGGTTTCCAGTTAGGGCTTAAAAACTAAGCAACTACATGCTAAGGGCACCCCCGATGGGGTACAGACCACGGCTTAGGGCGTCGCTGAGTTAGGGTAGCTGGATCGGATTAATATACTAGGTACTCATTAGACAACCTGTTATTTATTACTAGCAACCCGCCCCGGCTTCACATGAGTTCTATTGATTTTGTGAGATTTGTCAAAGTTAAATATGAATGTATTGAACACATAAACTATCCGAAATCATGGTGAAACCCGCAACAAAATCTATTGCGTAGTTTAGAAGAACTAAGCGCACTTTATTTTACACCATGATGTAGATAAGATATACATATCGATTTATAGTAGATATCTGATAATTTTGATTTGACCAAATTAAATGTCTCCATGTCACAAGTCGCTAACAAGTCAAACTTAGACCAAACCAGTCTTCGAACCAAAGTGGGGCGTCAGAAGAAAGTCTTAGTGTTTGCCCGACCTGAATACCTAGATCCAGGGCCTCAAATGAGGTTTTGAGTGTTCCAGCTGAAAGCAACTGGAATTAAGATGGATGAGAGCATCTTCCTAGTAACACGTAATTGTGGGGAGAAATTCGCATGAAACGTCGGACTATATTTTTCAGAGTAATTATAATTTATTGCTGTTAGTCGTGTCTTGTTTTGGCGAGGAAGCAAGGTTAAGACCAGGTGGAAGAATTTTAGGAAGAAAAATCATATTATTGTTTTTTTGTATCCTTTTATAAAGTACCACAATAGGTGATACTTTATTTATGTTACAATCTTGCCTATTAGCTAATAAGTATTTAAAATATAACTTAAACTGCTAAGTAACTATATAATTTTATTTTTATTGGTTTTATTAAAAAAATGTGTTACTAATACCTAATTAGCACAACGAAACAATTGTTAATTTATCGAGGAAGAGCGAGGTTTATCCCATCACAAGTATCTTCGGATTACTTTCTGGGAAGCCCCGGCAACTTAATTGTATAGATTTAAGATAAAAAACACATTTTTTTTTAATATAATAAATAATAATGATGTTTGCGAAAAATAAAGAAAGGCAGTCACTAAAAGAGGATATTTTTAGGCTCTTGTAGCGTGTTATTATGATTGAATGGAAAGAGGCAATCCATCACTTTGGATATAGTTCAGACAAATTATATTTTTGGCGTTACCTTTTCGGGATTATTCTTTTGCTGCTATTGTTCTACTTAATGTAGATGATTAATTATGGTAAAAGATTTTTTACCTCACAAGAAATATCCAACGAAATGCCTGGAAATCTATTCTTTCAAACCGTGAAAAGCCGGGCAATTCTGCGCCTAATGTGAGGGTGAATATAAAAATGTTTGCACTCCTCAACATGATAGATGACGGACGTCGTTTCGATGATGAATGGCTTTTATCATGGGAAGGGTCAGCTTTAAAAAATGTTTGTTAAATCTCATGTTCTATAATCAGGGTAACCCTAACTTGGGGGCTTTATTTTTCATGTTTCGGAGTAAAAATTAAAACTGGAGCTTAAATGAAGCTGAAAGATGATCTTGATGGTTGTTTTAATATCGAAACTAATTAATAAGTACGTTTTTGAAACTCTCAATGGTGCTAGTAGGAACCGTTCTGAGGTTACTGGGAAAAACAATTTTTCCATTAAAAAAAAAACGCGTCAAAACGAAGACGGGAAAATAGGATAAGAATAGAAACATACCCACATCACTCAACACTGATCCTATGGCAGATATGAAAATGAGGCGGTTCAAATATCCTTTTAGTCCTGGTCGGCCTATTAGTTTTGATGGACAGGCCACTTAACCGCAAGAGGAATGGACAAACATATCCTTATAAGATTTAAGTTATGATAAGGAATCGAAAAATAATATCTTCTCCTTCTTAGCATGTCGATAGCAATCTAAATGGACTCGCCCCAGAATTCGGCCAGTTGTTTGGCACTATCACCAGCGTCCATCAGTTCCTGTAACGTGCAGCTGACAGGACACGCAAGGAGCTTAAGTGTCCCATAGTTTATGGAACAGCACCACGTTTACACTCCAAGGCGGAGTCGTCTATGAATCTCCACCTGAACAGGTTTCCTTGCTTCGGCCAACCTGGGTCCGGAGTCTCTTTAAAGATTTCCAGGAAAAAAAATATGTTAGGGGAATTCAATGTAACAGTACCAAATGACGTAACCGAGTAAGAATGTTGGCTTATAAAATATATTGAATTATTAGGAAACTTTGCTTTTCTCCATGTTCAAGCCATAAAAAGGTGTTATTAGAAGCTAATATATCAGGGCATTGGATTTCATCATCATCATAATTATTATCAGTTCATGAACCTCCTATAGCAGACATCATGTCGGAAGTACGTAGTCAGCCTGTAATCTTCCCACTGCTGGGACACAGGCCTCCTCTCTTTAAGAGGGCAGACTGTAATCCACCACGCGGTCCCAGTGCGGGTTGGTAGATGTCACATGTCTTCGAATTTTTAGATCTAGGACATGCCGGTTTCTTCACGATGTTTTCCTTCGCCGTTTTGGGAGCAGTGGCAATACCTAGCAACTTTCGGTTCCTTGCAAACTGCAAAGTAACCATCAAAAAAGAAGATCCCACACAAAATAATTTTCCTTCCCACTCCGTAAACCAGTTAACTAAATAATAAAGTGTTAAAACACATCGTCGCATAGCGTTTCATCACCACCTAATTGGCTCCTCGTACAATGTAATTTTAAACCGTTTAATGCGAGTATGCAAATTATAATTTAACTTTAACGTTGTCAAGGGAAAGTTTTGCAATGTGTAGCGATGTGTAGCTCGTGGCGTTGAATTCAAGATGGCCGTGTAATACACACGGGTATGAAGCCCTTGTTAGGGCCTAATTTGTTAAGTGTGCGGTTTTTTTTTGTGTATGTGATGTCATTTATATGTTTTGTACGTAATAAATGTTTTGCTTGATCATTATCTAGGTCTGGAAACATTGTTGCTACTCTATGGTTTTGGTCTAAGACTACGGTCATAGCAGCTTATCACTTCTTACTTCTACAGTATTAATTTAGAACACTTTCTTATTTGAAGAAATTTGACAAGTATATTCACGATGTAGGAATCAATACCGATTATGATTACAGATATGGCTTCAAAAGGGTCTTAAGTACCTGCCTTGAGATATCTCTTGCCATTCAAATTGAATCAGCTTAGACTCGCAAGAATAATCACGTATACAAAAATAAGATCCTTCAACGTCTAGCGAAGCAAAAGTTTTCTATTTGTTTAACATATTTTGACTTTCATATATCTCCTTCGGGGGCCCCTTACCCACTATCGGATTAAAGAGGCTTAGTTTCTAATCCCATTTGAATAAATACACCTGAAGGCCAATTCTCGTCATTTAAAACGTTAAAAATCTAGTCGCAGTCTCATCTCGGCGACAAACAAATGTCAAAAACTTGTCAAAACGTAGGGAATTTAGACGTATTTTTGACAGATTGAGACTGAGATCAGACTGTGAACGTTCTTAAAATTACGAGAATTGCCCCTCTGATATGTTTGGGTAGTATTTTACCTGTCTATACCTATAAATTCAACCAAGAAAATATCCCGAATTTAGAATGTTGGACTAAATTCGGTTATGTTGCTTTGGCTTTCCCCTTTTTTACGAAGTTATGATAAAATTGACCGGTTGAATGCATACAGAAACAATTAAAAAGCCATTGTGTCTCGCTAGAATTCACGTTCCGTTTATACGAAGGGTTAAAGGTTGGACATAAATAAACATTTAGACATGTTAGGTAATGAAAAGACTTTAAAACAACCTTAGCCAAAAAATTGCTATCAGAATTTGATCCTCTGAATTTATTCCTACAGCTTCTGTCATGTGAGTAACCCTATCGTTCAGTTCTATTTCTTCGTTTCTTATTCAATAAATTTTAACATGTGCTTCTTCTCCAAGCATTATTACCACTTCATCTTCAGCAAATAAATCTTCAAATTCAGCATTTCTAAATTCATCTCGAAGGCAGTGACCATCGTCCAATTCTCCTACAACCATTTATCTTTCACAATCATTTGTCTAGTTCTTGACAATCGGATCCAATCGGCCATAATTCACGACCGCACGTCTTTGGAGTAAGCTGAGTAATTGAAACCAGGGACTTTATAGATATTGTATAGGAGAACTATTTCTCAAGAAGTGGTTCGTTAGCCGATAATAAAGAACTGGAGGAAATAGATTAGGTCGTGGAAACTTTGTGGGAGGTATGGAGTAGGGGTAATAAAAGTGTTGTAGATGTAGATACTGTCGATAAGAAGCAGATAGATGTAGAAAGAAATGTGCTGCTATATAGGAATAAGTAATCGGTTTAAGACATTCTAAAGAAAAGTTTTAGATAAGATTGAAAAATAACCAGGAAAGAAGGCCAAGTCTGATGCAGTGACAAGAAAGTATGTTCTTTCAAATAAAAAAATTGGCAAGTAGTTTAACCATAGGAGTTTTTTTTCTGGTGAGGCCCTTGATTAAGTAAAATAATAGTCGTACGGGTGATCATAGGTTAATCTAGGTGGCCGGGGTCCTCCCCCCCGGTGGGTTCCCGCATTGTCCAGGCGGGGGGCGGCCAAGCGGCCAACAAGTAAGTTGCGGTGCCGCTTGGGCGATATCACAATTGAGGCGGTCCGCGATGTCGTATGGGAGGCATCACGGCTGACGGTTGGAGGCCGCGGCGGGAGAGGAGTACTGGTATTGCGGTGCGCCGCTCTCCCTACCTTCCGCGGCCTTGACGGGGTCGCCTTTACCGTTTGATGACGTGGTGGGGCTGCCGGGGAGGAGGAGTGTTGTTATGACGTTGGCCACTCTCCCTATCCTCTGCGGCTGAAAATTGGCAGGCGGCGGGGCCAATGACCTGACCCGTCGCAGGGGGACTAAGGGTGCCCAGACACGGGGTCGTCTGACGCCCATGTGCTGGTTTGATCTCTGGGGTGGTCACAGGTTGCTATATGTTCTGGTGCGCTGGTGATGGGGAGTACTCCTCAGAGGAGAACCCGGTGACGGACAGCCGCGGTGGGTTCACGGATGAGTGTTAACGCGTGCCCGTGTTCCCGCCGTAAGCGGCAGAGGAGGACACCGAGGAGTTTTAGTGGGTTAGAGTCCCACATAACTGCACTATCTCACCGTGGTACTGCAGAATGCATGGGCAATTCTCCACGATAAAAAAAAAAGGTTGCCGGGGTCGGACCGGCTCCCTGGTGGCGGTTGGATTAAAAAAAAATACTGTGCGAAATGGATTGTTTCGCGCAACGTATAATGGCAACATTTTTGTTCCTTGACTCTTGATGACTCTTGATTTGTACTACGAATACATGAATCAAGATAATATCTCCATTTTGTAGGATACATAAGAGTCGAGAAGCAATGACGATATCGCTATTACTGCGACAAAAATCTGAGAATCGAGATCGAAAATTCTTGACTATCCCTTGAGAATTCCAAGTTATAATAATAATATTCAAAACAGAACAATATCTCGAACATTGCTGCATTTTATCACAATAACCTTGCCTTAATCCTTTGTGACAGGTGAGGTAAGCCCGTTACGTAAACCAAACAATACACCAACTCTTTCAGTATAATTCTGTTTAGTCAATACTCCACTAACCTACTTCAAACGCGTTGATCTATTAGCATTACAGTACTGTTACTAAAGACAAGCTCAACTGTTTACACGAGTCCAAAATCTGCGATTCAAATATTGTCTTAAGACGTTTATTCAATTAATGAATATTTATTTAAAGAGATCGTTTGCTGCAAGACCGTTCTTAGCAGCAATTTAGCAGCAACACTTGGAGATGAAATGGTGGAAATAAGTAAGCACAACGTCTTGAAAGGCGAAGAAAAAGAACAAGAGAAAATTATTTTTTTGATTACTGAGAAGATTAATGCTGAGATGTTTATAGGGGAGGTCCCTTCTGCGAAATATTAATGCTGCTAATAAAATTACGAATGATCCTAATATTTATGTCGTGTTCTTTCTTCTTGTTATGGATATAATTAGATGCCTTCATTGATTATGCTGACATTGACATTGGAAGCTTTGAGATTTCATATTATGATAAGGAATTTTTGTCCAAGCAATATTTCTTCTATTAATTGAATAAAATTGAAGGAAGATATTCTAAATTGTTGATAACCTACTTTATGAATCTTAGTTAAGCCCCATTTACACGGTGCAAGCTTAGACTGGCACTGTCAAATCTTGAATGGCAATAATTGAACGTACTTTATGACGTGTATTATGGCTTTAGAACGTTCACCGTGTAAATAGAGCTTTACTTACTGTTTTTTCAATGAAATTATCTTCAACAGTGTAAGTAGACTATAACTCATTTCCTTCCCCCTTTGAATCGCGTGATAATTCTCCACCATAGAACTAAGTCAATTTCCAAAAAACTAAATCGTCGCTAGCCATGACCTTGTTACGTCAGATAACGAACAATGAGGATCGAACTGTCTAATATCAGTTGATTTATGTCTGAATCCTCCACTTTTGTTCGGAAATCAAATGTCGATGCGCGAATTTATAGGATGTACCAACAAAAGGTCTGAATGAATATAAAATGTTTGGGTACTAAGGCTGTTAGAGTTAAAACATAAAATAAAATAAAACTGCTAGCGGAGACAAAAAGTACACAGCATTGTGTTAAATAAATCACCATAATACTAAAAACTTTCAAGATCTTTTATATTACTTGTACACTATGCTTTGTCACTATCCACGACACAACAGTATCAATTACTCGTACTTCATAAAACAAAAACAGTATTTCATGTTCACATTAGCTAATATTTCATTACTTATTCCCCACCGCGCCCACGTCACAAACTTACGGCCTCGTCAAAACAAAGTACTAGACCGAGCCCCTAACTACCTCTCCACATAGGTATCTATGTACAGACCGTAATAAAGTTATCAAGTTACTCTCGAAGAAGCTTCCCTTCCCCTCAACTTCAAGCTTCCAGATATCAGAAACTAGATCCGCCAAAAGTGCTCTACTTGAGTATGTGAGTACATATATAAGTATATAAGAGAGCTATGTGATGTGGGCGATCACTCAAAGAAGTTATTGGGCGAAGTTTGATCTCGTCTGTCTTAGCGTAAAAGTGATACTGATAGAACCAATTCTGTCGATACCGATGCCGAGAAGTCGACTGATGACTTAAATAATAAATACTGTTCGCAGTTCTTCGGACTTAGACATGTGACGGACGTCCTTTAAGCTTGTAATATAAACATAGTTAACTGTTTGTTCTTGTATCGAGTGGTCGACATGTATGGTTCCTGTAACGAAAAAAACTAACTTACTTTATATTGGAAAAGTTTTACCCACGACCTTTGTTTTGTCCAGTAGTTTGATAGTCGGTACGGGCTAAAAATAAACAAATTTCCTCAACTTTTTCTGAAGTAGAAGAGTAAATAACTATTACCATCATTCTACAAAAGAAAATTGCGTTTGAATAGATCCGCATACAACTCAAATAATAAATAAATTGCACTATAACATAACACAACCCACGTCAACGACAAACTGCGCCGCAATAACAATATCATCCAAATAAATCAACCGCGACCACAATTCCTATCACCAAAATATGTTCTCGCCATAAATATGGCCAGGGTGCTTTCAGTTAGCCAGCTGGGGCATTCTCGGCGCCCTAAAATGTTCACGTAATACTCTACAAATGAAGAAATCGAAGTAAAAAGCATTACATGGGTACTTGAAGGTATCCGAGAGACTGCCCCGAGGCCGGACGATGGAATTGCGCGCAATTCCGACGGAATTCACCCGAAAGATTATTACGATTTCAATTTGTGTAATGTAATACATTCTTGGGCTCCGACATGATAGATGATTGCGTAAAAGTAACGCTTTTTCGTCTAAGTAAGATTTAATGTTGGGATTTTTTTTAATTTTTCAGAATAATGTGTAATGTGGCAGGCCATGTACAATAAATTGATGCGAATATATTGTGAGCGTGTGTGTGATGTTGGCGCAAAAAATTATGGCGTTCAAATTATGCTTCGCGTAACCTTCGTCATATCAATTTTGAGCTTCTTTGTAAGTCTACGATATTTTTATCAGTCGGTTGTGTAACGATGTGTATATATTTTCTTTTCATCATTTTATTAAGCGTTACCTTTTCATTCTTTTTTTTTTACGGAGCGTTACCTTTTACTTTCCTCAACGTCGAGAAGTTAACTCGTTTTATAAACAATAACAAGATCATAATTATAGTTATTACACTAGAACAATACTATTAACAAGTTGCTATCCCACCACACCACCAACCACAACTTCTATACAATCTGAATTTAAGACAGTACTCCACTATATCCTAAGGTATCCTTTACATTAACTTGTACAATAAACGAGCAGCGAACCTTGAACAATACAGCTATTCTTAATTTAAGCTCTCGTTACCTATTGTACGTAAATTTTCCATAGAAAACTGTTCAGAATTCAGTTCACTATGTAAACTGCTTATGTGGCTGCAAAGTTATTACAGGGCCTCTTGTGTTCGTTGAAAATTTTAGTCAAGTTCTACCTCGTAGTTGACGGGAATTCAATGGAGCGGCGACAGGTTTGAAACTTTCAGATTTATGAAAACAAAATTGTATTAAAAATTTTAAAAGCAAGTTTTCGTTGTTTACTTTTACGCTGTGATTTATTTTCGTTTGGTTTCGTATATTTTAGGTTTTTTTTATTCTTAGCTTTTTAACTTTATGTACCGAATCTTGCTAGAGGCAAGATTCGTAAATCATTCATCAGAATTTCCTATTAACATTTCACAATTTCCTTCACGACATTGTCATACCAGTCAAATTCCAATTGAAAACTTTGAATTCAACTAACTTTAGAACCAACAATGATAATTCAATACCACGATAATTAAACCCTTTGACTCCAAACGATTCAAATCTATTCATAAACCAATCTAAAAATAAACATCGCCAATTATATTACAACATTCACTTAAAAGTTTTCTCGTTTTGCCTACAGTACCTACGGAGCTCTTGAAAACGTCTCGAAAATCGTACAGACGAGAGTGGAGACCCGTAGAGCTCTTCTGAATTATTGCTAGTCTGCCTAAGAGCTGCCGTGACTGCCTACCATTACGCTAATAACGTTGTTATAATAATGCCTTGAGGAGAATTATGATGGCTAAACCACCTGCGAGTAATTGTGTTGTCGTGGGTAATGGGAAATAGATCGTGGATGATTAGTGGGTTGGTGGCTATTTTGGCAATAGATTATATTGTGTTAATAGTAACAGCTCTTTAATAATAATATGATTTACCTATACAGAGTGGCAGGGACATCGACACGCAAACTGAAATCGTGAATTCAGCACATAATTCTAGACCTCCTAACGTAGACATTTTTCATCGGTCCTAATCATCAAAAAAAAACTGCTGGTCCACCCTCCAGGGTGTTTTGTTTTTTTTTACTAGCTATACATAGCTATGCAAGAGGTGACACTTTTTTTATCTGTACCTGTATTCTTGTAGCTAGATGCTATTTGTTTTAACTAATTACAAGCAAACAAGACAAACAAGACATTTATAAAGAAATATGATTTCTTTCCTTATTTACCTATACCAGCCACAACAATAGTTGCCGAAATATGATATTTTTATTTGCGTGTTACCAAAACTTGGCATATACTACTTGCATGCGAAAATCTACAAGGCATAAAATTCTATTGTTTGCCCGACCTATATTGGAGACACACGCAACTCTTCAAGCCACATAAAGCCATAATGTACTATTTATTTACTTGTTTACTCCCTTGTAATGTAAAGAAAAAGTGTCTAACAATTGAACATAATCATTTTATTTGATTTAGGTTAGGCCACCAACCATTACTTTCAGACTAAAGAAATTCCACAAAGGTTTTTTCTAGAGAATCAAGTTCATTTTCCCATGGCGATCTTGGCTGAGGATATGAAAGGAAAATGGGCTTCTTAATGATACTCCTAATGTTATCTTGACACCCTTATTTTCGTTCTTTGCTTCCTGTTAACCGTATAGGCTGGATTTTATTGTCTCCATGGAAGTTATTACTAATAACATTCGAAGAAGCTTTGATGCTAGAGATTATGTTTGGTTTTCAGACCTTCTATTAAAAATGGCTGGCTAGTCTTACTGAATGAATTCTCAGTTATGGAAATATTGAAAAAGAACCAAGCTAATATCAAGAGAAATGAAGTCTTGGAGAATAATAAGTATCACAAAGAACCCAATTTTCATACTGCAGTAGATAGAAACTTACATATATCTTGAATGGTTACGTAATGCTTTCGAGAATGCCTCCTTCAGCTGGAGGACTCTTGAAAACCAGAGGAGGCACTTACCTCGTTATAAAGTTGCAGCTCATTCTTAAGATAACAGTGGTTGCTATAAATCATGATGAGTATTACCTGCAACAAAGACGAACATCGTAAATAACATGACATTTAGGGGAAACGTAAATAGGTGAGCAGGGGGAAAGGCTGTAGGTGCTTATAAATAAATTATAGATGGTAGGAAAACTTTTAATGCTAAGAAAGAAGAAAGGCAGATAATATATTTACTGGCATCGAAAAGGAAAACATAGTCGTTGAAGATGTTTTCACTATAAGTCAAGAGTCTTCTAGAAGTAATAGTCACCGTATTTCACATGTTAGTTTGGAGTCTTTCCCTTTGCTCGAGATATTTGCTGCAATTCCTGCTTTGAGACAAATATTTGTTCATTTGAGTCTGGGTGCTCGTCTAAGTGATTCATTTAGTGTAATTGTTCTTTTGTCACTTGCTACTACGGATAAATATTATTCTGTATAGTTTATGTAACTTATGAAGAATGTAAAATATTGTATACTATAATATCTGATCTGTATGTTTGCTTTTAGGCGGGACGGGGAGGGATTCTATTTAATTTTTATACCTAATTTAATATCTTGTAAAAATAAATGAATTTGAAGGTATGACATTTTACGAAAAAAGTTTATGTTCTTATTCATCAAAGTGTACGTTCTTTAAATTTGTAGTTTTATGTTGTTAGCCCGAAACGAAAAAACACACTAACGTAGTTCAGAAGACTTTGGTAGGTGTAGGTATAATACAGTAGTTTAATGAGGAAGTACTCTGCTCTCATTTGTCACCGCTACATATTTGTGGCATGACTATGCCTACAATTACCTTATTGCCGCTGTAAAATAACCACTCTCCTTAATTGGAAGGTGAGATTAATGATGCCATGACAGTTTGGAACATAAAAGTTGGTACCAGGTGGATTTTAGACCCTTCGTAAAATATGTACTAATTTTTGTATGTAGACGATATGCTAATAAAATTCTTCTAAACATGATTTCATAAAATGTCAACCTGATTTTTAAAACGACTAAGCAAGTTGTTTGAGAAAGAGTGACTCAAATAAGTAAAAACAGGCAAGGAATCTTAATCAGCAAGATCAAGATGATCAGCGAGATCATCTTACTATGTCGTAAATACAGCTTTACTCTATTAATTTTCCATTTCATTTTAATCCTTAGCATAATCAGCCTATAATGTTCCTCCTCCTTTCGGTGACAGGGAGTGAGCCGCAATCCACCACGCGAGCCCAGTGCGTTAGGGTTTTAAGGTTCATTTTTTCTAATCCAGTCGAAAATAAAAAGGAAAAAGTGGAGGAAGCCTTTGCCCAGCAGTGGGAATATCAAGCCAGGAAAATAACAATCCACTGCCACGCAAGTTACTTTTGGACTGCCACAATACCCAGCTGTTACTTAATGTCAACAAGTTACACCCACAGACTATGTTACAAAATTTCCATGATAATAATTTTTCGTCCAAACTCAACAGCGAGGCTATAAGCTTACTAATTAATAAAAAAAACCCAACCAGGCTGAAAAAGTGTCTAAAATTTGAATTTCTAGTTAAAATTTAGGTTATTATCGTTCCGGAGGCTAACAACGAACATGAAGGCCTCGAAAACATGAAGAAAGGCACACATTACACGGTACGGCGTCTATTTTATGTGAAAATACATAAATACATTCATAATTTATTAATGGTTAAAAACATTAACGTCTTTTGTGTTGTCACGTACGATGAACGTGGAAGAATAAATTAATGTTCTTGTAATAGAAATGGAAATTATTTTCCTTTGTAATAAAATTTTTGGTTTAGTTTCTAGACCGTTGTTCGATGCGTTGATTTACATGCAGATTCTAGTATTTAAATGCAACACAAGGTCAACACAGCTTTCTAGAGATTGTTTCAAAACGCACATTATAACCAGTGTGCAGTGTGTATTATAACTAGTTTTTTACATATGACATGTTTGTGGTATTCGTAGTTTAGAAGCTAAATCATAATCGTCTAAATAATATATAGACTGACATATAAATACGTACTATACAAATTCATCAACTCGTCTATCACTCCCATTTCTCGTCAATAAAGCAAATAAAAACAATACAAAATAACAAATAATATTTCCCAAATCCAGCAGGGTCTTACTAAAAATAAACGAAAATGTTATATCTCTAGGGCCAGAGACCAAAGATAATGCTAAAACAGTGGGAATAAAGCCTGATTCAGACTAGATATTTTTTGCTGTGGATGGGGAATAAAAAATGTATAGCCTTAGCCCCAGGGGACATCACGATAAAATGTTACGTAGAAAACTGTGTGGAAAATGGAGCGAGCTGGATCGATGATGGAGAAAATTAAATGGAGCTGGATATTGTGGATTTTCACTGTGTTGATTACAGTCGATAAATTGTTCAGTTTTATGTTGGAGACCTTTTGCTTCTTGATAAGATTTAACCTCTTACTTTATACTATCAAAAGAAGCACAATCTAAGGAAAAAAATCGTTTCTAGACTTTTTTCCTAACTGTCTTATGACTCCACAACAAGAACCTAGCCAGTCCCTTTGTCTTCAGATTCTAATATAACGTCTTGTGTAATTCGATCACAATTTCATCCTTTTCTACATCAATTTACTCCACTTAATTGGAAATCCAAGGAGATGATATAGTCTATATTTTTCTCGCATTCCAGGAATAGACACTTTAAGGAAATATTGTGAAGAAATATAATATTCTTTAAGAACATGAAACTTGTTAGAAGTATAAAATGTCTTCGTTAGGATAAGGTTCATATTTTCATCTATAAAAACCAACAGAAAATGCTTTAAAAGAAGAAAACGAATAATACTCATATCGCGAGAGATTGTATGCGGACCATAATCAGTTGAAGAACTTAACTTATCTCATATCGGAAACTAAGGACTAGATCTGGGAAATGTTACAATAGAAGATATATTATAAAGCCTATACATGAGATTGTATACAGCACAGACATAAGACGCCTGAGTATATATTTAATAAGATTCGATCTACGCGAATGACGCCGCCACGTCCTACTTATATCACCCATGATTAAACGTCAGAACTGCGCAGCATAGTGTCACTAAATATCGCTGAGACTCTCAGCGATGTCGTACACCTTGGAACGACACTTGACACACACTTGTATAGCAATTTGCGCTTACGACAGCAAGGACGGGTGGAATTGGATTCTGAGAAATTGAAATTGTTGTGAAGAATGGAGAAAATCCTATTCAACCACAAGAATGATATAATGTGAAACAAAACCAAATTCGGTCTTAAAGGAAAGCTTCTCTGAGAAACTGTGAACAAAAAGGTATAATGTGATAGAGATTTGTAGATTTGATGAGGAAGAAAATCAATCAGTCACGTATACTATAGCTAAATCTATTAATAATATGAATATAATCTTTGACGTTTGAAATAAGCTCAACATGGTTCATGGTGTGTAAAACCAATTACGCCATTAGAGTATGTTCTAAAAGGATGCTGTTTTCACAGATTTCACGCACGAGATCAAAAGGGAAATTATATTATAATATAGTCAAAGTTTATGCTATGTGTCAATTCAATCTTCAGATTCTATATAATCTTCAATTATTATAGACCTTTGATATTATTGATTTATCTTTTACATATGAAATAAAATCATAGGGAAATGAGATCTTTGTGGCTATGACATACTTTGGGATATCCAACAAAAAAGGTATATTAAATTGGGTACAGGAAATTGAGACGACCGAGTATAGGGTGTGTTATAGATTGAGATCATATTATAGTTAATCAAGCTGGACTTAGTAGAGTAAAACTAAGACGACGATACACTGAAAAAATATAGTTAGAATCTCAGAAATATCAAAACCGAATAAACAAGTGCCTGTAAAAGCGTGCCCATTTACAAAATTCTACATTCTAAGTAACTTTATGTATTTACATAAAGATCTTAACTAAGCACCGATCCTCAAACTCCGCATAATAAACTTCGGTAATAAACTCCGAATCCATCGCAATTTCGCACAGGATTCCAAAAAAATACTTCCAGTCCATTACGTTCCGTGGAATTCTTCTAAATTTCACCCGAGGACCCATTTTTCCTTACAAAGTTATACCAAGTTAAAGAGCTCATTGTAAAATCGCAATATGGAGGTCTTTGTGTATCAAAAGCTTTGTCGTTAGAAGGTTGGATTTCAATGGTGAAATTCTAAACGGTAATAAGGTTCTACCAGACGAATGTAGTTTCCTGGATACCTTTAGAAGTCTGCAGATTATGGAATTATTGATTTTCTTTGTGAGTCTTTGACTTCGAGTCTAATTTAGCTTGGATGATTGAGCCTGGCTGGTGCTTTGACCTCTGTACCTAAGTGGACTGGAAGTCGGAAAAATAGGCGTATTCATTTTTCTAAAAAATAATAATGTAAGATAACAAAAAATTAAATACTGTTTTAAAGCTTGTCAAATCAAATCAAATCAAATCATATATTGGTTTGCAAACCAAACATACAAAACATGTCAAAATACATATAGGTAGAATCACTTATGGCCGGTATGCATAAATTCGAAACCACAACACCCTGGTATATCAATAACAATTAATTTTACTGGAAAATTCGATTGCAACGGCACGGGCTTTTTAATTAAGATACGAACCACAGACATGATCATAATTATTGAAAATGTCAACAGGTTGTGACGTTTTCGATGAATTCATAATTAGTTACTATCATCTGTAACACCCCTGCATGTAAAGACAGAGAAACAAATCAATTGGCTAATTAATAACACTGAAGACAATTCGTTATAATATAACTTCTTTACTAAATATCAGGTCAGCAAATTGTCACAAACCATCTAAACCAGAATCTTCAATCTCGTTAACCTTTCCAACTCCAAAGGTAGATTCTGATCTCAGTAATTACCATTTATCTTATAAATAAACCAGTGGCGTATAATTTTTCCGATAACAATTCCTTTGCGAAAAATTAAAGGTCAAAGGTAAAAGTACTTATATAGAAAGGGTAGGTAGGTATATGTTGGTTTGATTCAAGTGAAAACGAATATTTATTCGATTCAACTATCATTCGTAACGATACTAGTGGTGAATCAAGTGGTATTGCATCATAATAAGTAGTTTTTAATGTAGGGGATTACTATCCACTACTGATACTAATATCCACTGACATTATAGTGAACAACTATAATGATAGTAGTATGAGAAATAAAAACGACGATTTTCACGCCTCACACTAGGAATTACTCCTGTATCGTGGGTGCGTTTACAAACATTTAAACTCACATACACAAACAGCCAGACCCGGAACCACTACCTGTAGGTAATCGATCGCTCAGCCTCTGCGCCAACCGTGTCGTCTACATATAATGAGTTGGAATCCTTTAAAAAAAACTGGTAGGTACTTTAGTTTCCACTTATAAAAAAGAGAAATATGTAACTTAAAGAGAGTATAACATCGATAAAATACTGGGATGGGAATATACTTAATATTATAATAATCTCAATGCAGGAATCGAATCAAAAACATATCCTAAGGATGTTTGAAGTTTAGATGCCGATATAAAACGAGAACCGATAGTAATAAGTTCCGATATTGATCCGTCATTTGTATCGAATAAACCCTAGGGACAGATAGGTGTGCCATGTGAAGCAATTCTCGCTTTAAATTGAAACGTTGATTGTATCGCAAGGCAATCGCTCCGGGATGACACTACAGAATTGTACGATCTATAGAACAGAAAGTAGTGAAAAGAGATGTTGGAAATATGTTGACTGAATTTGTAAAGAAGTTGGCTTCTTTGGGTGGCTTTTTTAAAGTTGGTCAGTGTTTTAGTGCAAATTTGTCTGTACAAGCTAAAAAAGTTTTTTTACTCAGACACCGACAGATTTTAGATAAATAGTAGGGTCAGTCAGGCTATGGATATGGAGTTCCGATAGGGAAGTAATATAAAGTATATTCATATCGTAAAAGTTTATGTTACTTGAGTAAATAATACCAGGACGAAATAAGCAGGAATGGCAAGAAAACTTATAAGAGCCCCAGATAAAACTAGAAATTAGAACCCTTTCAATGAGCACTCTTAAAGATAAGCCGAGGATTATTCAGATTATCTTGTATTTGAACAAAGACGAGAACATTAGAACAAAACACATAGCTCTACTTGCTTATATTCTTAACATAAGACCTCAATTTTTGCTTGACATTTAAAAACTTGGTTATTCCAAGTTGCGAAAGAGATTTTACTAACGTAAAAATGTATGAGCTTATCCTCTTACACATCCTCGAGGCAAAGTTCCTACATATTTTTTTTAAAAGGCTTTTGGAATTGCCTGTGTACGCTTCAGACTTCCCATAATTCGCGGGACAACGCCTGAATAAATCCAAAAGTGGCTGAAATATTTTTGTAAGCAAAGTAAAAAGAAAGTAATTTTTTTAAAGGTTTTGCGGTACTTTCGAAGGAGTATCGACCTTTCTGAAGCGTTTGATACGTTTGACCTTGTGAACCTTTTCTTTATATTTGTTATTCTAGGTTTCTTTGGTCCTTATTTTCGGTACCTATTGTGAAAAACTTGTGTGGATCTGCTAAAGCGTTAATATTAAAATTATACATAAAATTATACTTTAATGCTTATAATTTTTAGAACTTCAACAAAAAATTAAACCACAGCAAAGGCTGAAACCGTTAAAATTAATGCTAAAAAAGAATATTTTCATGCTAAAAATTAAAGTTAGAAAAGCCAGAAAGCCCATAAAAAGAGCACACACTTTTAAAAGCAAGCATAAAGCAATTCTCTTTCACAGAGGTCGCTCTCAAGTGGAGTTGTCACAATTATACGACAGATGTCGCCTCGTTACTAGAAACCGGGTCACCCGTGTGAAGGTACGGTGCGGGCAAAGCGCATCTCGCTCTAGTGTCGACATATCTCTGGTTCGCGGATTGATTTAACGATGTTAAGGCGACAGAGCGTGTGTTTTGCGGCATTGGCTGGTTGGTGTTGATAGAGAGGAATTGGAGTAATTGTACCGTTTGCAGAAGAGATCTGAGTCCAGGTTGCTGTCAAATTGGGGCAGGATTGGTGGAGCATGGAGGTTGTGGCGACTCTTCGATATTGCCTTATTAGTTATAGTTATAGCGGTGTTATGATGTTATATTAGTTATAGCAGTGTTATGATTGCAAGTTTATTCTTGTACAAACAGCTCGCAATTCAGACCCCCTAGATACAGGCAAATGCCTAGTTTGGGGGTTACCGTCCATTCCATACTCTCTGTACTCTTGTGATTTATTAAGTATGATTCGTTGACACTTTTTTTCCAATAGAATTTGTGTTGTGTGTCAAATCTCCACTTATTAAAAAAACATCTGAGCACACCAACAGATTCTCAGTTTTAACAAAATTCTACGCCACAAAAGGGCACAAAATAGCAGAACGATTAGCCAAACTCCTAAAATTTCTATGAAACGTTGTAATACCGATAATGGTGTTGGATATCATATCCGCCCTCATATTGCCCATAAGACTAATAAGTATTAACGTCTGTCAACAGGAGGGGAAGGGGCTTCGTGTGCCAGATTTGTTAAACGATTTAACGTTAAAAATGGCTTAGCAATTGATGCGTTTTTATATGAGTTTTTAGGGTTTCTAAATAAGTTTTACGTAGTCAAATTCTAAGGAATAAGGTCATGGTTTTAATGTTACGAATAATTGGAACAGGCGATGTGTTGGTGTAGTTTACGAAGTATTAAGTAGTTACTTAGCTACATAGGTACCTATATAACAAAGGTTTTTCTCCAATGAATTGGCTTTTCATGGGGTAAGCAGCTGTATCAGTAATTTTTTTTTTGGATACTTAATAAAAACACTTACTTAAAATAAACTAATATATACTATATACAATTATACGAGTATACAAGTATATAATACGAAAAAATATAGAAAAAGGCAGGAGCTCATTGGGCATAAAAAAATTCGTCCGCATCACTGTCAATGGGATAAGTGTCCAAAAGGCTGGCAGCATTACCACGTTGGATGGCAATGCTGATTCTTTGGGCTAAGAATAGGCCTGCCTTCTGGTCACGTGAAGAGTCAACCAACCGCTTGGCGATGTCCCGAAAAATTCGATGAGCACTCGGACCCCAAGGCCCTAGTGTTTCAACCCCAAACGGCTCAAACATATAGCTCCCAATAAGTTTGGGAGTATCAGTCATTTGTATTTTTGGTCTTCTTATAAGAATACTAAAAATCATACTTATTAGGTATACACCTCGTATCATACATCATTTCATAATAAAAAGTGGGCTTGTGTTATTATGCTCTTTTTAAGATTCCGTACCCAAAGGTTGGACCCTTTGGGTACGGAATCTTAAAAAGAGCATGTGACCCTATTACTAAGTCTCCGTTGTCCGTGCGTACGTCTGTCTGTCAGTTGGCTGTATCTTAATAACCGTGATAGGTAGACAGTTGAAATGTTCACAGAGTGTGTATTGTATTTCTATTGCCGCTATAACAACAAACAAAAATAAAATAAAATAAAGGTCCATATACGAAACAAGACTTTTCGGCCTTTTTTGACTTGCACTTGGTCGGTTTTTCTACTAATTCCTTACTGATTTAGTCGGATTTTCATATTCTCCATCTGATAATTAATAATTCACGTGTAGGAAAATGGTGCTTCGTGCTTACTAACCAAAAACCAGAACATAGTCATTCTTCAGAACATCCCCTGGAACTGGGCTTACATATCTTGACGTTTAAGAACAATAAACTTTTTCCTTTCCCCTTTTACGGAACTACATTGATCTACTTTATTACTTCGAGTAACTCCGTCGAGAATCGTTCATGTATAGCCGCAGTTTTTGCACATTTGTGAGGCTGTAAGACCGATGTCATACATCTTGTAAGATAAAGAAGTCTGGGAGTGGTGTGTGTCGCTGTTATAAATGGCAAATCGTTTGGTACGACGCGACGGTTTGGTGAATTTTTGTCTGTGCTGCAGAATGTGGAATATAGGGCGCACAAGCTTTATTGTGGTACTTCATCTAGATAGGCAGGTACCCTATTTGTCATAGTCATGTGAATGGGTATTATTTTTATCTTTGAAAAATAGCAAGCTGACTACATAGTCGATATCTCCACTCTTCTTTAACCGACATAAAAAAGAAAGAGGTAGTCTATTCAAAAATAAAATATACTCAAAGATTTAAGTGGTGTCAATTCCTACGTAATTAATAAATAACACAATAATTGGTAACTTTAGGTCAAACTATATATCAATCCGAAATTCATCACCAAAATCTCAGAGCCAAAACTACAAACGTTGCTTAGCACATTTATTTGCTTAGCGATATTACTGTTACTGTCTCACAACTGCCAAACTATAAGTGCAAGATAGAGACGGGAACATGTCTAAGTCCAAGCACGAGCTAAGTAACGTTTACAGATCTCGGTAGAAGTAATTGAAGTAATAGCCCAGATAATGAGGTTCATTATATGGACCAATACACCACAAATAGGACAAAGACTAAACAAAGCTGGAAGGTAAGACACGACACTCAATTGATTAGGGCGGATCGACGCGCCGAAGTAATTGTTCTAGCCAGAACACAATTAATATCAATTTGTTATGTAGCCCTGTTTATTGCTTCGTGAAGGAATAGGTTTGTTTTATTTTCTTGGGGAATAAGGGAAATGCTTCAGGGGATGGAATGGTAATGATTTTTGGTAAAACGTTAATGTTTAAGGGATTATTTACCATTGTGCGTGTTACTGTTTGTTGGAGTACATTGTACGTCCTGCAATAATAATGGAAATAATATTATGCCGTAGTTTTCAACAGCCAATATCCTGTATCCCCTATATATCAACTTTGAAAAATGGTTGCTGCAATGCGACAAGATGACCAGTAGTCTTGTTGTAATCCTTATTACTATGACCCTCAAAACTATAAATAAACCTGCCTAGCCTTTTCCCCACTATACTGGGGTCAGCTTCCGGTCTAACCAGCTGCAGCTGAATACCATTATCTTACATGGAGCGACTACCTATCTGACCTCTACAACTCAGTTACTGGGTAATACGATACCCCTTGATAAGACAAGTTGTCAGATTTTCGGGCTTCTGACTACCCGTAACGACTGACAAAGATCTACGAATGACAGCCAGGATCAACTGTTTAACGTGCTTTCCGAGGCACTGAGGTGTTTCGGTATATAAAGATGGATAACTATCCACGGGTCGGCCATGGCAAGCGTAGCTTAGCGTAGCGTAGTTATTAGGTACTTGGCTACGAGCCCATCTCATTGTAAATAAGGCTAGTCAATTTATTTCGCATAGAACATGGCCTCTAGATTTCACGTGATGTGACTATTCCGATTGACGTTGCTTTCTCTGGCATTGAAAAAGCTGTTTAGTCTATTTTTAACATGGGTTAGGCACCTGTATTATAAATCAACAAAATTCAATACGAAATAAAAGAATATTCTTACCGCTTCCCGCTTTCCACTTGCACGTCTCGAATATCATAAACTTTACGACTATCAGCACCGACTGTTTTTACTGCCGGGTTTACAGTCCACCTGCTACAGCAATACAAACTTTATGTCAACGTGTTACAATGCCATTTCGATTGGTACCGATTTAGCGCTGGAGGTATATCGAAGAGTTCTTACGATTTTATCTGTTTTCATGAAAGTCTTGCACAAGTTCTGAAGTACTGATTTGGCGTTTTATTGTTTAAATAGGCTTAGGTTAGTATTATTATTTTAGGACTAAAATACGACCTAGTATCAGATCCACACAATAACGATAGTGATCGTTTTCAGACAAATATAGATATAGAATTTTAAGTGTCATTAGTACACATGTAGGCTTTTACATACTGCAGTTGAAAGCTACTAAACCACAATTTTTTTTTTTTCTTCTAATAAATTTATTTCACAATACACATAATCAGCACCCTAATTGCATAACATACGATTAATCGGAATCTGAATCATTTTGAAGCAAATTGCTAAACCATTGCTTCATAGGTTCGAAAAATTTGTCTGCTCAACACGTAAATACCGAAATTAATGTTGTTGAACTGTCAAAATGAAACCGATTCCGATTGATCGTGTGTTACGCAATTAGGTTGCCGCTTATAATAATTTTCCTACAGCTGGGACACGGGCCTCATCTCTTCGAGACGAAGTGAGCTGTAATCTACCACGTGGGCCCAGTGCGGGTTGGTACGAATAACAAAATGGAAAAAAAATAAACGGGTGGTATTTACTGCATAACAAAATTATTAATCAGAAGGAACATTTTAATAATAAATAAAATTGCCTCGACCAACACCTGGGGCGGCTCTCGTTGGGCAGCTGGATCTAGGGCTTGATTCAGAAAACGGTACTTCTGGACAAGGCTCGCATTGTCTGGTTCCTCTCTCTGGAGTCCTGACCGCCGGTAGCTTGGACCCTGTTCCCGATACCGGTGGGCTACTATTTTTTAAATATTTTTAGATGTTTTTATATTCTAATATTTAAAAATATAATTTACATGTATTTATTGAAATAAAGGAAAAAATAAAATTGTGTCTACGAGTGAAGAATATTTTTATTCTTCATTCTTTAGACATAATTTTATTTATTCACAATAATAACTGGAATTCATTGCTGTTAAATGACATAACGTCAATGGACAATCTGACAATAAATAATGATTGTCAACTCATTTGTCACTTGTTTCCATAACCTATCATTTGACCAGTAAACTATAAAGTTTACTGGTCAAATGATAGGTTATGGAATGTTATTACTATCCTCACTATTATTGAGGCTATTAAAGAAAACTACTGCTTTTCGATTGCTTGTCGTTCAACCCTTACAATAAAGGGGTAGTTAATTATAGGGTGTTGCAGAGAAAAAAAATTATGACAGATTATTATTTTATAATAACTGTTTTCAGTTAAATAATAAAATTACCGTTGTCATCTTCCATATTATAATCCACTCGAGTCGAAGGGGTTTATTTATAAAAGATAATCAAAGTTAAGTGACGTTCAAACGTCAAAATGTATGGTTAAGTAGTCGCTAATCATTTTTAACTTTAAGCAACGTTTATGAATAAAGGGGAAAGTGGTTAAGTAGGTGAAGGTAATTGTTTTTTTAAATGATTTGTCCTAGAAACCCCAATCGACAAACTATCACTATATTTAGAGTTCGTCGATTGCAACAATCCATTCAACTGCTGAAATATTTGATCAATACATAATAGTCGACGAAGACTACAAACAATTAGTGTTTAAGTGTGTTCTGTTACAAAAGTATCTGCTGGAAGTGTAAACAAACCCTGTTCTATGGTTAAATTATTATGCAATATCGCACTAAAGCGAATTTGTAACACGCTCATCTGTATTTAGAAGGTTTCAATTGTATATCTCACCAGTTTTTCCAAAAACTATTGTTTGAATAAAATTTAACTAAAAAATCATCGACGAAAATTCAGGTTACCAAATAAATCTCAATTGTCAAATGAAAAACATCGTGAAGGGGATTCCAGATTGGAATTTCTAGTTTTTGCATCCAAATAATCAAATCAAAGCACTCGATTCGTAAGTGGCACTACAAATTGGCATCCACAGGCACATTTTCATAACCATTTGTTTACATTTTACTCATGTCATACTTTTCGAACAGACTATACCTAAGTACTAACATATAAAAATACTGGCATAAGCCTTCAAACCGTGGCTATACTAATAACCCCCTCAGACAATAGCGTCTAAAAGTTGAGCCCCACATGGAGCCCCTTTGTCTGCTGATCCGACTATCAATGGCGGGTTTAAAGCCAGGCTTTCAACGATGAAATTTTAATTGAAAAGAAAACTTTCCTTTTTTGGTTTGAAGAGGATTTGTGCAATGTGCAGACCGGGTGTAGAGGTAGTTGCATAAAAAGTCAAGTCCACGAACATAGCTGTAGAATAGAATAGATTACCGTGTATTGTCTCCAGCATTACAGCCAGTAAGAATACACAAAACAATACTGGAATCAAAAGGTGTAAGTGTCAGCATTATGCTCAGGTACTAGGGGGCGGTGGTTTTCAGCTTAAACCCTTGACTACTGCTAATAAAAAAAGAGAGGTATATTTAAGAGGGGATATTTTAGCAACAACGGATTTATATACTAGGTACATGATAATTATATGATCATCATACATTAATAGGTATATCATAGATAATAGATGATGGGTGTGCTATAAAACCATGGTTAAACAAATTTTTCGTAACCCAGAACTTAATTTCACATATTCAAAATTAGGATACCTATTTGTATTTTTGCAAAACACACCAAAACGTGTTCCCAGTAGGAAAAAAACCTGAAATTACGCCATTCTAGTTCATAGCTTCGGGAAAACTGAGAACATTGGAATTTTACACGCAATATTATCGTTTGAAAGATTATGAAGTTGCTGCAAATATTATAAAGGTACAAACTGGAAAACTAAAACTTAGCTAGCGAGCAAATATTTAACACTGAGCAAACAAACTGATGTAGTTACATAAGTAAGTATATGCCACAGTTTTTGTTGATTCAAAGTTAGGTTGGAAAGCACTAATAATATTACATTTAACTGTAGGAGTGTAGGTACTACTTACCTACACGCATTTTCAATTTAGTTATCTAAATACAGTCTACATTTTGTTTCAGGGTATCCGTTTATCAAAAGTAAAATCATTTATTTCAAATAGGCACATAAAAGGCACTTTTGAACGTCAAAAATAAAATTGATTCTAGTCGCCCCTTCTAAAATGTAGTTTTCCTACTGAGAAGAATGGGCAAGAATCTCCACTGTTTCTCTTTTAAAATGTTTTACAATATTTTGCATAAGTACAGTAATTATATAATTATAAACGAAGACGATGCACTTAAAAATAAAATTACTATGCCACAATAGGTAAAAAAATTAAAATTGATTAATGAAACTATGACATATAAATGAACTATGTGATAGATACATGGTGCTCACATATTTACAAACATTCCAAAAGTAGACGATTTTCATAAATAAATAAGGTGTAATAATTCCTGGTGTGACTTTAAGTAATTACAAAATGTAAATCAATGTCGAAGAAAAAAAAAAGAATAAATTATACAATTACATTAGCAACCAGTTTGATTTTGTCTAGACTCTAGAGATTGTCCTATGGAGCAGGACCAGCATGTTTCCAAGCATTCTTATCTTGGATATAATGTTTTAAGTTTTCTTTAATTTAATTGCAATATTTCACAAGGTATTTTGTTGTGACATTTAACACAGTAGCTCATAAAAGATGTATGTACTTTAGATAATCTGAAAAAAGGTTGATCTAATTTATCTGTTATATTTTTCGACGCTATATTTTAGTTTGTAAATAGGTTTAGTTAATATAGGATATTATTTTGTTATTTTAGTGTTATCTTGTAAATAAAAATTTATAATATAACTTTTAAATTTATCTTTATTTCTAGTATTAAAATGATGTCTATCACTTATTTTATTAAGAAGATGTTGATTTTTTCTTACATACCTACATAATATTTTCATAAATGAATTGGCAAGATACCGTCAAAATATTAACCCTTTTAAATAGTTCCCTAAGAGATTGGCGGCGACGTAGATTGTAAATGGCTCTGACAGCTCTCTTTTGCAAAATAAAAATGGATTCAATGTCAGCAGCCCGACCCCACAGTAAAATGCCATATGACATAATACTGTGGAAGTAACTAAAATATATCTGTTTGTCTATCCGCTAGTACTATTAATTTGTAACTTCCTAGGTGTGTTGTCATTTCTAGCTTGGTTTTATTGCCTTTATGCTATTATTATTTCTATCGGGCGGAGTCGTGGACACAACCAGTAAGTAATATACCTACTTAACCCTATACACAGTTGCTAATGCTATCAGCCCGTGACGTCATTCCTATAAAGGTGAGACATCGTTTGAGAGCCTCTATTACAGACGAAAGGCTCGGGGGTTTACTGATGACGTCAAAAGGGGTGACTGTCTGACACAATCTCTTCGATGTAATCCGAAACGACGCAAAAACCCACCCTTGTTTAAAGCACCTGAATTTAAACTACGATTATAGGTATTATTATAGATGTTTGATAATATTTAAAGGGTATCTAAAGGTTTATTTTATGAAAAAGGCATTTTCTTCAAGGTGTAAGTAAAGGAGCGCCTGCAAGATAAACTGGGTCGATATCCCTCCTGCGTCTCGTGGCTCGTGCAATTTGTCAGGCGCTTGCTAGACTTCTCTGTAGTTTATGCAAGCGTGGCATGAATATTGATTTCTAACGGTTTACCGTAGCCGGTAGCAGGTTTCCCAAGATTAATAGTTGAGATAATTAAAAGTTAATGCTAATGGAAGTCACAATGTCTGGACTGATTACTGGATAACATTGAAATATGAAAAAAATATTTTGAATGTTTTTTTTGTAAGATGCATTGTCGATAGATCGATTTAAACTTCAGGCTTTTCATCGGCCTACATTTTGTTTATTCATTGAGTTACTAGGCGGAACGCAATTGGCTTATTTTCGCCTTACCATTCTTTCACCCGACCGAAATAATTTAATTTGCAATGAGCGCCTGCAGGAAAACAGATAGCAAGCACTCTAGCAACAATAATATGAATACATTCTTACAATGAAAGACCAAATCGATTGCATCCAAATAACTACGAAGCCTTATTTCTTTCTTTCCCTATAAACCATTTGTCTAGGCCATTTGGAGCTCACAGGAGCTCAAAGGTTTTACCTCTCGGAACAAAATGGGTCTAGCCAGTGTTCGACTAGTTTCTGTACGAATGTTTACAAAGACTGTCTCCCTCTATTTCTAGACAAAACTATATTGCTTCGGCTGTTTGTTTTGGAGGACAGCATTTGGTATCGGTTTTTAAAAGAAAAGCTGTCGTAGACATGTTTGTGTGCATGTTTATCTTTCTGTGTGTGCGCGAAGTCCTTTTATCCGGTTGAATTCCGTTAATACAAAAACAATTAAAAAGCCGAGTGTGTGTCGCGTGGATCCACGTTCGAAGGGTTTAACAACACAGTGGATTTTGATGTTGTTTTCACAAATTGTTGAAATTTTATTTAATAGTTTGTCGATATTTAATTTATGTGGGGAAGGTCTCAAAAAGAAAACAAAGCATTCCAGAACTTGTTAAACTCTTCTTCAGTTAAAACAGGGCTTAGAGACGTGTTATATAAATGGAAAGGTCACGGTTTAAAATAGCCACGCGTAGATAATAAAAGAAAAAGGACCCCTTTGTTTTCTAGCACACACATAAAGCTCTTATTTTCAAACCTATATTGTTTATTCTGTTACCATTGAGGATTCTACCCTCCTACACAGCCAGACAAACACAGGCTTTTAAAAATATATTATATATGTATGTCAGCCTAAAAAATCAGAAAATCCTATTTATCTTCTCTAAACAAAAGCACTTTAACCCTACCATACCCAATGTAACCCTTTCACAATAAAACCGTGAGCTGTGCCCATTAAAGCCGCAGGGCTATTTATTGCGCACTGAACGTTTATTTGTACTGAGCAACGTTATTATGTAGATGTTCGCTCACTATTTAGAAGTAGCAAGGGTTAATTAAATAGTTAGTACTTCTTAGTTTTACTGTATTTTTTGCGAGAAAAATTGTCTACTTTAAAGATAAAAAACAAAGCAGTTTTTATGAGCATAAGTATCAAAACTTTAAAAAGATTTCATTAACTTTTAAACTATTTTAAAGACTGGGGATATGCTAAAGTTACGTAGTGTTTACATAGCAACAAAAAATGCTTAAATAGAGAATCCTCTCCAATTTCAGTGGACTAAAATAACGCATTTTTGATTGTATGCTTTCTACTTTTACAGTTTCTTACAATGAAATAAGAGATAAATCACGGAGAGTTCAAATGCCATTAGAATTCACAGAATTATTTTCCGAAGCTAATAAATAATGAATCATTTAGGCATTGTTTCTCTCATATAGAAGCATCCACATCAATACGAGACGGACGTGCACAATGCACAAGATATAATAGAAATATCCAAGAAGAGTTTCAGTATAAACGCTGTAATTTCACTGCATTCTTCCATACGACAAGCCTCCGTACGTTCAGTAAACGGAAACGCGCAGTCGGCCATTTTACGATCTCCAGGGAACATCCGTCAGTTGTGTATTATTATGTGGAAGTATCAAGACTAGGTGAGCTGTTGTGCTTTTATAGAGAGACAACGATATGCATAGAAGAAGAGGGAAAGATTCAAGTATGTATTCAATTAAAAATACATATTATATATTGGCATCATAATCTATCTATAGCCCTAGAACTCATTAAATTTTAATAGTGTCTTCATCGGGCCTTAAAAATCTAAACTAAACTATCAAGTGACTTCAAGGAGTGGCACACTTCCAGCTAAGGACCGGTGATTTTTTTTCATAAAACTAACAAATTGATGACCGTTTTACAGAACGTTCAGCAAACAGGAATACCTTGCTGCCTATCTCTTATGGGAGCTGTGGTGGCCCAGTGATAACGGCCACGACCCACGTCGAGAGTTCAAACCCAGACAGGCACTTTACTATGTGTAAATAATTTCATCACCACTGCTCTCAAAACGGTGAAGGAAAACGTCGCGAGGAAACCAAAGACATGAGACATCTTCCAACCCGTACTGGGCCCGCGTGGTAGATTACAGCCCACTTACTCTCGAAGGGTGGCCCGTGTCCCAACAGTGGGAACATTACAGACTGATTATACTGTGCTCTTAAGGCTCTTAATAAACACATTAATCGCCTAGCTAGCTCTGCTTTCCTTGATAAACACACTCCACGCAATATTACAAAATATGTTACCTCTTGTCAACTTGTATAACTCTTGTATAACATCCCTTTTCCCAATAATACAATTAATATTCTCGTAATCGCGTGTCCGTATGTCAAACAGAGTCGTTCCCATACAATTACATTTTGAGCCCTTTATTGAGTTTTCGTGAATACAAATGAAGTAATCACGCGGCGTACGCAGCGTTCGATATGCAAATTATATCATATTGAAATCTTAATAATGGAACCGAATAAATGTTTGTTCGATAGAAATTCGTGAAGAAAATAAGTAATTTTAAACGTTGTCTAAGTTTTTCATGCATTTTCTTATGGAATAAATATGATAAGGCCCTGCACGGCACGGTTTCATTACGGTTCATTACGACGTATAAACTGCGCCGTAGAAAAAATGTGTCCATGTACAATCTTCCATAGTCATCCATACAAGACTGACGACCGTTTTCTCAATGTATTTCTACCTACCTATACCATAATTGAAAGATGTAGGCACATACTTCAAATAGAGCCAACAATATTGTTTGTTGAAATCATAACCTGAACACACTAAAACACGGACTACTGAAACATCAAACATGGAAACTTTAATACCCTCTACATATCCAAATAATATTATTCTGAAGCCCCCATAACGTATTACTCTAAAATCGCAATGTTAGCTGACGTAAAGGTACAAAGTTCACCCTAGGTTCCCCAAATATTGAGCCCGCCCTACCCCACCCCATTTAGGGCGGGGCTGAAACCTAGGCAATATAGATTCGTTAACATGAAATACAGCTGAAAATTGAACTTTCGAGCGCTTTCAGGATTCCGCTTCATATTGATGTTTTGAATAAAAGCTACATTTCAATGAAAACTAACTATCTATGCTTGTATGTGTTTGGTTTGTGTGTATACAGCTGTTGTGCTGTTGTGCTGTTGTGGGTTCAAATAAAACTTGAGTGAATTGGCTTTTATTCATATTATTTTTTGCATGTTGTTTTTGTGCTAAAATATTTGTTAATAGGTCAGTTTATGGAAGGTGGGCGTTATAATAGTGCGTATTTAAAGTTTGAATGCAAACTAAATAGATGTCTCTGGTAACAAAGACTGTAAAATTAATTGCTAATAGAAAAGGTACGAATTACAAATACAGTTTGCCAACCACAGAATTCCCTCAATAACCCTCATCAAAAAACCGACTTACAGCCAAACACATTTACAAATTAACACAACATAAGCCTCTAGTCCCGGACCCCGGACTTCAACGTCGGAACCCGGGATCCGGAACCCGAGTTCCAACTAGCACTATCAATCAGACGCAAGCCTTTCAAATCTCAGCGCTCACTCCAAGTTAATCCAGTAAGGGCTGCAGTCCCTCCCCCCACCCCTCGCTTCTTAAGGGAGGGAGAGGTGGAAGTTTTACAATTAAAAAGATTATTTAATCCGTTAGGGGTGAAGGTATTGGAATGTACTTGGAGTGAGCCTGATGGATGAGACCGAGGGAAGGAACTTAAAGTCAAATAATATTAGTATAAGGAAGTTACATTTTTTTATGTATCTTGTGTCACAGCACTAAGTCATGTTTGTAATGCTTATGCAGTTTCAATTCCTTTTTATTTTCGGTGGCCTATAATTTTAAGATATAACTTATGATAATTGCACAAAATATCAGCAAGAAATCAATCAGTCAAAGGCAAATCTTTACTCTGTGAGAATAAAGGCTTCACTAAACATCTTTGATCATCAGTCGAATTGGAAAACGTTATCAGAAAACTTTAAACACGTGTCATATTGCACTAACATTTTATTAATAAAAAAGTTATTCCTATTTTCGATTGTGGCGACACATACATACAGTCGAAAAGTGAGTAATTAGATTTCACGTCATGTAGAGCCGATAACTACGGCTGCGCGTATATTTCGCTACAAAATAAAATAAAAGTAAAATTTTCAATAACTCTATGTGAACGGCAGAAAATTTTCATTTCAGTATCGCCTCTCGTCCGCGATGAGTTCAAAATGAAATCTGCATACGATTTGTGATAGTGACGCAAGTGATAGGCGCAAGCGGGCGAGGGAAATATGGAAGAGTGTTCAGTTTTGCTCGCCGTGATAATAGTCAGATACTATCATGGCTCAATGCCTACTAGAGTGTCAAGTGAATAGTCAAGGTAATAATTTTATCTTCTTTAGTAGCCAACTAACTACTATTCGCAGTTTGTTTTTATTATTAAACAATAGAACACTGCTGTCCATCTGTTCACCTAGAGCCCTTTAACCACGAGGCTACTCAAAAGTAACATATGACAAACTGAAATCATTAATGAGTAACCAGCGGGATAATTGCGTTACACCCTAACAGTAGGAATGGCTTTCATTTTGACAGTTCAACAACATTCATTGCGTTATTTACGTTGTTGGGCAGACAATTTTTTCGAACTAATGAAGCAGTGAATTAGCAATATCTAGATAGATAGAAGATAGAATACTCTTTATTGTACACCATACAAATTACAGAAACATAAATATATAACATTAAACATTATTACATTAATATCTTTCAAAATTATTCAGATCAAAACGCACAAGTATTTCAATGGCGACCCGTACGACGTGACTTATTAACCCGTTTGTAACTAGTTTGTAATTCGTTGTGCGGTGAAGATATAGAGTTTTAATTTTAGCCAATAACGGTCCGTAAATTAGAGGAATGCAAAACACGAGTAAGTAGTTATTTTCTTCGAAAGCACCTGAAGCATTCCGCCTTTGACTTGCACCACAATACGTTCTCAATTCACGCGGGCGTATAAATCCGTCTATTCAAAACTATATTGACTGCAAATTCATATGGAAATCATATTTCCTAGACTTGGGTCAAAGCCTGCCTCAGATCCTGGTAGCCTTTCATACGGGTTTATGAGTGGGAGATATTGAGAAACGCGAGGACCTTCAGCGTTTCAAATGTCATACGGATTTTAAATATTATATGCTGAACCATATTACGTGTACTTTGTGATGAAATACGTCTTTTTTTACTAATATTTTAAGTTCTTTGAAGCTAAGGTATACTTTGAAATAATTTTCATAAGCTTCACTTGCATTTTGTTGAGAATTTTATATAAGTAAAACGTTTATTTTATATAAGTAAAACGTTTATTTTATATAAGTAAAACGTTTATTTTATATAAGTAAAACGTTTATTTTATATAAGTAAAACGTTTATTTTATATAAGTAAAACGTTTATTTTATATAAGTAAAACGTTTATTTTATATAAGTAAAACGTTTATTTTTGTACTTAGTGTGCTTTTAATAAGAATAGTAAGTTTTATTTTTACTTTTTAAACTAGAATAGCACTTTCATTTCATGCCAGCCAGTAATACATTTCCAGCATATAGTTGTGATGACTAGATGGCGATGATCGAGGTGATTAAATCTGTATTCCATGTCATTATGCTGGTTGCTTCATTTAGTTTGAAAAGGCAACTGATGTTTGGAACTCACGTTTTAAAGTATGCCATTGTCAAGCGGTTCTACAATTAGTGTTATCGCGTATGAATGCGCAGCTAGAGGCGCTAGTGATGCGTGAGGTCTCCGAAATGTCGAATGCCACTGTTTGTGGGTGGGCCACGCCGGTTTATTTCTAATTACAATAATGAATATTATGCAATACCTGAGATCGATCATGGCCAATATGATTTACGGATCAATGAATGCTAGTGCTTTGAGACAGTTTTATCTTTCGGAAACTTATTTCCTCCATTTTTTTCGAACAAAACTGGACTGCACAACACTGCGGCATGCTCGATATTTTTCCGGTACGGTCTTAAGGTATTAAATATGATTTAGATGTCAACTTTGTTTTCACGCGTGTAATAACAAACTTTGAAAGCCGAACCTTACTCGACAGTGGCATCAACTGGTGAGCAAAAAAACGGTAGCTCTAATTGAATCTCCTGACAAACTCTCGAATAGGTATTGCCTTTTACAACAGACTCAAAAATTAATAAAACACAAAACTAATAAACAACAAGAACGAATAACATAAAATTGTTTCATTACTCGAGGATTAATGATATTTTACCTATCAAAATATTCCCCCAACAAACAAACAGTAACTGGAAACCAACACAGGAATGAACAGAATTTACCTCGCCTCGTAACAACAACATATAAACACCTACATACATAGTACAGGTAGGTCTGTTGCATAGTCTGCTGGACTGGAAATTGGATTGCGCGTCACACGCAGTGAACTGCAAATAATATAAGTTATAGAACTGGAGACTTTACTGTTTACTGACACTGTTCAATCCTACTAGTATTACATATAAATGCGAAAGTTTGTATGGAACGACAGCAGGGATTTGGATGAAATTTGGCACATGGGTAGATTATTACCAGGATTAACATATAGGATACTTTTTATCCCGATATTTCCACGGGATCGAAACTTATGCGGGTGAAATTACGGGGCGCAGCTAGTAGGTTATAATGTTTGTTTGCATTTCGTGAGAAAGCTGTATGTCGTAAGAGCCTTTTTTTTTTGTTAAAGGAAGCATTTTTTTTACCTGAAGACTGTATAATTTGTTTCTCTCTGCTTGTATTTCTGCGTAACGTATACCAACAAGATAAAAGCAGTAATGCTCGGTTCTTATAAACAAAATCGAATCGTTTTACTTACCAATGGTAGCATTTTTATTGACAAACTGGGCATATAAATAGATTCGTAAGTCAATTTTACGTGAAAGTTAGTTCCATATGGGAGGGTTTTTGGTTCATTATCGGTAAAGATACAAGAGTCCTAATTTTAACCAATAACGGTCTGTAAATTATAGGAATGGGCCGTTAGTAGAAGTCATTTTAAATGTTATATTCAACACGTGAAATAAAGACGAAATCTCATTGTAAAAGACGCCGTCGTGGTCTAAAACTCTCAAAAAACTCAAAAAAGAATGCCATTTTCAATTCTTTAAATTATAATATTCTTCAGAAGGTTTCTATGTTATATCCCATTCTTAAACTAATCGTATCGGCAGTTATTGACAAAAAATACAACGTTTGTTATGCCTTCGTTCCGTACAAATTCATTCAAGTTTTCCATTCGCTCAATCAAATTGTTATCATTTTACGGTTATAAACAAGCTCTGTCTATTGTCATTGAACGATAACTTTCACTATATTGTTGATGGTAGACATTTTTCCTTTTATAACTTATTTTTTATCAAAACATACAAACATAGTCACTCACCAAAAACGCACCGTATTTTTTTTTACAGTAACTTCCCCATTCACGTCATTGATCCTTCGAGCTGTTTCTGCAGCGCTGGTGCCACGGTGGAAGTCGTATTTGTCAAAGAAAAATCAAATGGCGCCAAAACAAATGAATCACAAACACACAAACCTAAATATGAATACATTTGGATTTGGATTTATTAACCAAACGCCAGATATTTGAGATCAAAGTGGCCAGTTCGGAAAAACGGCAATTTCATATGTAAGGACCTAATATAAATGTTAGCAAATGAATGACTAATTAGTACACTATTCTAAACAAACCCTACGTGTCCCTTGCGATGGTCGTTGACATTGATACTCGGCGCGTACGTTGCACTCGGCGCCAAAATTAGCTTCGCCGGCGCACGCATTTAGATCGTCTAGATCCGTACGCGAAACTTAGGTACTTGCTGTTTCTAATGTTGGTAGTGAATGTGCCTATAAGTAAGTACTTCTTTGTGGAGGTTAGGATTTGAACTTAGAAGCGTAGGAATATTTTCTAGAGGACGTCAAAGACGTATCTTTTTTTGAAGGACTTGTGAACAGCCAATCTATTCTGTAAAAATATCACCGTGAACACTTAGGTGAAGTGAGTTTAAAGTGAGCTGTCACTAATGTCAACCCTAGGATTAGGTGGACATGACACCTCACTTCACCCAAGTTTTCACGGTCAAATTTCGACAGAACAGACATGCTATATTAAGTTTTTAAACCACTGAGCCTGTGCTGACTTTCAGATATGTGACTGAACGTTTTAAACCTAAGGCGAATGTCTGACTGTGGGCATACTTAGTACATGTATTTTATTTTCGTGTAGCTAAGATACTTAAGCATATCAGTCGAATGAAATCACCCTAACATCGGCTCGTAAATGAATTCCTGTGGTAATTAGTCCGCCATTGTTCCTACATTTAGTGCATACACATAATACATAGATATTACCTAATTAGTCTCCTATTTGTATCTGCATAGCACTACACAACTAACACCGCACTGCACCCAACACCATTGATACAGAATATCGTTTGTAATCAAAGCTGATTGCATCCCCTTCGAAAGCCGACAGAGATAAACTAAGCTTACTATGTACTACCGACATGTTCTATAGGCTACCAACATACTCTATAGGCTACCAACTTATTATATAGGTTACCAATATGTTCCAGACTGTTTCTCTGTGATAATCTCATTGTGCGAGCACAAGGTGAGATGATAATTAATAGGTATGGGAGTGCTACGGGATTCTACGTGTGTCGCGGTGTGTGTGGGGGTGTGTGTGTGTGTGTGTGTTTCGCAATAGGATCAATTAGATGCAAGCTTGGAAGCATTGATGTTCTTGGTAGGATGGTAGGTATGTCTATGTGGTTTGATATTTAGTTGGAATTGACGTCAAAGGGATCTTTGCTGATAATAATGCTGGCAAATGGACCTTAAAACCTTGTATCGTTAATATTTATAAGTTACCTACTAAAAATATATCTGTTTTAGAGGCATAAAGGATTATTACTCATGAAAATCTTTAGGCAAATCTTAATACCCGCCTGTTTAATATATATAATATTCAAAAATTAACATAAATCTTAATCCTAAGTTTAAGTTACTTACTAAGTTGCTTCGTCAACAAACTTATGTAACACATCACAACTTTGCTTGGTGAAGTTGAAACTAATCCATCACGTAACAATTTTAGAGATTAAACGGAACATGTCTGCGCTTATGAACTTTGTTTTAGGTGGGTAGGTACATCTATTTGTTCCACATCTCAAAAATAATTATATTCAATCTACACTATATTATTTTCTCTATCCATCCATCATATTTTTATTCCATCGATCAGGTTAAGCTACGCTTGCCGCAGTTGTCCATGGATGGGTGACCATCTTTAGATACCGAGACTCATCCGTGCCTCGGAAAACACGTTAAGCCGTTAGTCCCGGCTGTCATTCGTAGATCTTTAACAGTCTTTACGGGTCTTCAGAAGCCCGAAAGTCTGACAACCAGTCTCTCAAATAAATAATAAAAAATATATTTTCTCGGATCCGTTCCAGAGATTAGCGCGTTCAAACAAACTCTTTAGCTTTATTACTACTTTACCATATTATGGGAGTTCCTATACACCTCTGACGAACCCTTCAGAGACTACGGGCTTGAGGTTATCATAGGTATCGGAAGTGATTTGATTGGCTTTTGTTGACGAGCAATGCTATCATAAGATTTAACAGACGATTAAGTGATCACAGATCAAATTGTTAAACGGGTCTTAGCTATTTCTTTCCTAACTAAGATGACTTCACCTTAGTCACGAGAGGGTTGACACTAGCCAAGACTTTGATCTGGACCTGCATCCTAATTGCATAACACACTATCAATCTGAATCATTTTGAAGGATATTGCTAATCCATTGCTTCATATGTTTGAAAAATGTGTCTGCTCAACAATGTAAATAACGCAATGAATGTTGTTGAACTGTCAAAATGAAACCCATTGCTACTGATAGTGTGCTACGCAATTACCCCGCTGGACTAACACAGTGGGGAATTTTAATGGAATAAGAGGCCACCTTATGCTGGTTTTGTTACCACTGACGTGCAGCCTACCAAACCTTAGTCAGGAATCTGGTACCTGTATTACCTACTTAATATACAATAGAACCAACGAATTTAACGTTAAGTAATTGTCTACTTCTTTGTTGCTCGCGTGTTAGAAAATATTTTCACAAAAAGTCCCAAACTTGTTACGAATGTACTTTTACTAGGTATGTAACGTAAAACACAGTGGGCCGACTTGATATCGCTTGGGAAAAATCTTTTATTACCTTTGCCTATAATGTGTTGTCAACCTATTTCAGATATGGGTTACACAAGAAAGGGGTTTCTTGAGTAAATCATTTCTGAACTACTTTCAGAGATAAAAATAAGATGTGAACTTTTTCAGATGCTATGTTTTATTGGTAGGTAATAGATTATTTTTTTATTCGGGTTACTTAAACTAGGTTGTGTATTTAAGTGTCAGCTGTCAGCAGTGATATAGGTCTTCAACTCGTACACTACTCTATGATGTATGGTGAACCATACGTATTTTGCGAAATCAACGTTTTGTAACGCCCTAGTACCTGCAGAGTTCCACTTAGGAGCGGGTATTCCGATGAGCCACAGTGCGACAGTGGAGCCACACCACAAAGGATGCCTCACTTCTTGTCATGTACTATGTGCTTAAACACCTGCACTATGGGAGACCTTTGCAGGACCAACGAAGTGTTCGATTTCTGGTAGAGGCAGCACTAATAATCTTAGTTGAATAAAATGTCACCTGACTTTTCATGTATTTTTTTTTATTGTCTTGTTAAATATTTAAACCAAACAGTAGTAACTTTTACTCACACTGCCGATACTAAACAAACAAAACTACCCAATTAACCAAATCAAGCAACCGCAAAGCCAATTAAAGAAATCAATCCACACATCAGACGCTAATCAACAATAATTAAAGTATAAGCCAATCATTCGATAATTAGAGGTAAAGGGAAGATTAATGCACCAACAGCTCGTCATGCTAAACATAGTATAAAATATTAACTGCACAGTGTACCGCCTCATCGCTTCGCAAAAACTTAGCGTGTGTTCTAATTGGGTTTCAGAAAGCAGCAACGCCGCTGGAACGTCATTTTTTACAATATTATTACAAAAATTATTTGCAAGCGTTTTATAAACAAAAACAGTGAGCGCTTAATGGTGGGCGTGGACAAGGTTTTTGTTCAGAAGAGAAATGAAATGAAATGGAATAATTTATTTGCTATGAATGTAGGTACAAAAGTATGGTGTTAAGTAAGAGAAGGATCCAGTACATTCAACCGTGAGGCATGCAAAAAAAAAATTATAGTAGAATTAATTATGAAATAATCTTAAAAAATTAAATGTTTAACGAGTATCAAAATTAGTCAATAAAAATATAAATCATTCAATTTGTAGGTTCATTCAGTGGTAATCAATGTCAATAATTAGTCAATAATACAATGTCAATAATAAGTTAATAATTAGTCAAAAATGCAATGAAATTTGAAAATTAAATCGCAAGGAAATCATTGTATATAAATAATCATATTGACTATTGATTGATTTGTCATTCGAAAATTCATCAATTGTATAATAACATTTTTCAAGTAGCAATTTATTTAATTTCCTTTTAAATATTTGTAGTGTGCAATTTTTTATATCATCAGGTATGTTATTATATATCACCGGTCCCATATGCATAATATTCTTTTTCAGCAATGCTGTTTTAAATTTGCATGTATGTAAAAGATTTTTATATTGAGATCTTATTAATGTTGGCCTTGCTGAGTGATCACTATTTGAACAAAATAAATTTTGATTACTTTTCACAAACAGTCCCATTTCCAAAATATAGAGCGATGGAAAGATTAGTAAGTTAAGTTAACATAGGAACGCAGCTGTCTGTTGAATTTATTCCAGTCATTGATCTAATGCAATATTTTTGGGCTCTGAAAATCCTTTCTCTCTCACTGCAGTTACCCCAAAAAACTACTCCGTATCTTAAAACAGAAGCAAAGAGATCATGATAAGCTATAATAATAGTGTCAGTGCTAACTTATTTGTCAAATTATATAAAATGTAGACAGATTTGCTTAATTTCTTGCAGATCTCCTCGGCCTGTGGTTTCCATGTCAGTTGATTGTCAATTATTATACCCAGAAAAATGGTGATCTACTTTTTTTTTTTACTCGGAATTGGGTAGGTAAACATAGGTCACACCATTTCACTAACACACTGAAATAAACATTAAATAATTAAAAATCAAATACCGATTAAAACCCAAAATTCCATTCATTCAAATAAAACAAAGACAATTTCATAAACAAACAACAACAAATATTGTTGAACACAACAAACGGAATCATAATTTAGAATACTTGACATGAAATCCTACACAACAGAACCTATTATAATTTCGTAGACATTTCAAAGCCAAGTAAGCAAGGCATGACAAATGAAACGTATCAAAAGATACGGAATCGTAATTACATTTGTATTTCAATTCAAATTACCTAAATTATTCTGGTTTGCTTCGTATCTACGACATGTTTTGTATGTAAGAAATGTTTTATTATTCTACGAGTTACATTTACATTTACCTTACGTTAAGGTTGTATGTGAGTAAAAATTAGATTTTATTTAAAAATTAAATATTTATTGTAATTTTGAGGCAAGTGTGTTTGTCTACATAAATCATCATTTTCCTACCTACATGCCTTTTTCTTCCATACTTCTCTATTAGTCGTCATCTCGGTAGTCTCTCTATTTCTAACCACATCATCATGTATCTGTCTACATGAATAAAATACTGATTATGTTGATTAAAACCAGACACTGCCAATATCTTACAAAGAGTACCAAGAAAACGTATTACTGTCAAAATGACAAACAAATCATTCTAAATTCAAGTGAACGAAATAATTAGCAATTTGTCCATTTCGGAATTGTCATGGTTAGTGATGATGGATCTAAGCTGAATGATGAAGTAGTGTGTGCAGTATGTGAGACTTTACGAGCTCTTGTAACTCATCTTATTATTGATTACAAACACGAGCACAATGAGGAATAGCTAGAATATTCTAGATTGTAAGGCTTAGTAATTGCTGGTAGAGTAGAGTTTCGAGTGAGTAAATATATTCGTTGGTTGTCTAACTATCACATGCGCTGCATTTAAAGATTTGATTTCAGGTGAGGCTCAAATACGATCGTTGATGTTCAAAGTGGATTGGCAATAGAAAGGGAGGGCTTAGAAGTCCCGCAGTAAGTTGACCTTGATGCTGATAGTCTATTCCATGAACTTTTATTGAAAGTTAGTACCTAAACGAAGCATTAAATATTTAGGCACCGATCGAGCAAAGGATATTTAGATTGAGGGATCTTCTATCTTTTTTTAACTGTCAGTTATAGTGTGTTTAATGTACTTCCCATTCTCGTGAGGAAATCGGCATGTCCTAGAACCAAATATTCAAAGATATCTGACATGGATTACGGTCCACTCCCTCTCATAGAAAGAAGGCCTGTGCCCAGCATCGGGAATGAATGAATTCGGCTGATTATGCTTATGTTGAACTCCTATTTGATTTCATTTCTATATTCTCAAATCAGTACTGTTCTATTACTTACGTCATCTGTGAAATCACCTTCACTCCAACTCTCACCTTTCCCAACAGCTTAGCAATAACCAACGTACCTGAAACGAACAGAACACTATTATTAGCACGATTGATCGAATAAAAATCGACATAACGCAATAATTATGCACATGCACGAGAATCGAGATCGAATCGATTGTTGCATGCGCTGTCAAAATTGTCGTGAACAAACGAACTGTGAACAATTGGTAACGTACAGGTTATGTTCGTAAATGAAGGTTACGTATGTTTGTTCCGAGTGCAAGGCTGGATACAGTTTTCTGGATTGACTGGATTTTTATCCTCAGTATCATGAATTTCTTAGTCGCAGGACGGAGTTTGAGTTTGTGCCCGGATGAGGTACACCTCTGTTTAATCCTTCGGGGAAATCAGGCGTGTTGTTATATGTTTTAACAATATTTTCTGAGTTCTGCTTTCTTAAATAATGCCCTAATTTTATATGAAGGAACTAAAAATTGCTAGTTCAACATTCAAGTCCTAAAATTTGTAAGTATCTCAAATTGTAATATTGTGAGAGTGATTTTTAATCTGAACTTCGTTTTACAAACTTATTTGTTTTGTGTTTTTCTGCTTAAAACTTTGTGTTACGTTGCAAAAAGCATGCCTGGCGAACTTTTTTAATCAAGTTTTACCTACAAAATATTCACCAATACGTGGATCAACGGAAATGCCGAGCATGCCTGTATCTATCAATTTATTTTGTTAGCGACAATTTTGATCGGTAAAATTCAAACATATTTTTCGTTGGTAAATACAAATATTGTTAAAAAATTAGCTGACAATTTTTGTTTATGTTTTAACCCAACAGACACACTGTGCATTTTTCAACAAAAACATTGTTTTAATGAAGTTGTTATTTTTAGTTGTGTTGACATAAATTTTACAAGATGCAACAAAACCGTTTTTCGTTGCATTTGCCTCATGGGGAACTCTAATTAACAATTAATCAATCAGATAGGATAGTTAATGAAGCGTAACAAACAGAAAAATGTCTATTTTACACGATATAATCATTGTAACGTAGCGACTAATTTCTTTTTAATCCAGTTTTGTGTTGCGTCAGTCGATGACGAACGTGAATCACACTAACCTAGATATATCAATCATCGATCCACTTTCAGAGGAATTTAATTTTTCGCTTTTGTCGGAAGGTGATTTACTATCGAAGATTGCAAAGAATGGCGATTTTTCTTCGTTACCGCGTTATTAGATTCTGATATTAAATCCAATAAACATAAAAAATGTGGAACTATTTCTCACAGACAAAAAAGGATTCGGCAATCAAACTTCGGATAGGTAGGTACTTCAGGTCAAATCGGTGGATTACCAATGAGAGTTGATTCATTTTATCCCTTTGCCGACTAGATTAACGTCAAAAATTCCAATAACACTACTGATCAAAACCAAAAGCTATCTACAAATTCCTCCAGTAAACCAGTAAAGTCAACTGTCCGCCGCAAAACGTGGCGTCTGAACTCAGACTAATAGTCTGAGCGTCTAAAGTAAAACAACCTCCACAGTGCTACCAACTTTACAGATAGAATGAGATAGAAGCAACTGGCACAAATCATCTCATTTTATCGCGACGCGATCGGAAACTATCGGACAACTTCGTGACAGAATCGTGAGGAAGGGAATTGATTTTAAATGGCGTTTTGCACTTATGACAGGTTTTAGTTCTCAAGCGCTTTTTTATCTGCAATTGATTTTACGAATGAGGCTTTTGATAACCAAAGGGTTTGAATAGATCTAAAATTCTGACATGGTCTTCATCATAAATAGAAAAATATTTTTCTCTGAAGAATTACCAGCAAACAAAATATCACCTACGTCTAATGTAAATGTACATCAATAAGCTGAATACACCTTCTTGACCAAATAGGCACCAGAACTTCTGTCCAAACATTCTCGTCACTTAAACCACAGTGTAGTCGCACATAATTTTCAGCCTACAGTATTAATATTCCGCGTGCGAGTCTGACAAAATTCTGAATACCAGTCTGAACATCACAACTTTTCATAATTGAATTAAAAGTTACATTTTGTTAGGGATCAGTCCCGGAGATAAATTTTCAACAGTGTGGGAAGCATGAGATCGCTGGAACTCATTAGGTGAAAAAGTAACGAATTTTTAAGCTGATAGGTATGTTCAACTTTTGACAGCTACAGTCCGGATTTGGTCTTGTTTTTGGCAGTTTTATACACTTCAAATTGATGATGTGGGTTTTTAGCTGTTTTAGCGTGCCCAAAAGAAATCCCTAAATATGAAAATATAGTCGCCAGAACTCTCAATTTTCCGGAAAAGTCAAGCAATTAGTTTGTACGTAGTCAGATTTTCCTAACACCAATCCTCTTTTATCAATGTGGTAGGTGATGAGAAACCAAATACCTACTACAATTATTTTCAGTGGTAGGTACTAACATATTCCGCACAGTAGGCACCAACTCAACGTTTTGTTGATTATGTCAATGACAATAATTATGACCAAACGATAATAAGTCGCAAATACTACTCCAGCAATGGATGCTGACAGGGTCTTCATAATATGACACAATCATAGCAAAAAAAGAGACAGCCTCTTCCACAGCCACCCTCCCTAGCCTTGCAAAATTTCCACTCACAATAAACACCACCGTCCAACAACTGGTCCATTTCACAGCTACACAATAGTGATACGATCGCGACGTTTGCTTCCGAGGAGAAACAACAGCTCCTAGACAATAGTTAGAAAATAGCTACACTGACTCACAGCGTTCGCAATAACATGGCTATTTATACAGACATCGTGGAGATGGGTGGACTGTCAATAAAGACAGTGGCAAACAGGCCTTATGTATGAGAAAGGGGTGCATTAAAATAGCCTTCATGAGTGACTTAAACGTCCGGAACAAATTGTTAACTGTTTTACCACTGCCTGTGCTATTTCTTTAATAGTTCATGTCTGTACGATAGAAAAAGAGGCCGTTTAAGAATGGCTTTGCGAAGATCCCATAATTGTATTCGCCTAAATAGTTTTCTGAAACCGAAATATATAGAGGTTATGTTCTGGACAAGGAACGATCTTTATCTGAATTTACCAACTAAATCGGTAATTACAAAAACAAGAACAAGAAAGTCGAAGATTATAAACCAAAGCATAGAAATTATGAAATAAAACTCACAATGCTTTTAACATTTTCAATGAAACTAAAGATCCAACTAAAAGGAAACCTATAAATGTAGCAACAAAGTGTAGTATATATTATATTTCTGTGCAATGAACACTTTCTCAAAGACTATCCTTAGTCCGCTCAAAGGCGCTAGAATGCTACGTTCTGTATTCAATAGTGGTGGATTATTATTACCGTGTAGTATTCTGTTGGGTGTATCTGGCTGTATTTCGCTATAGGTTTTAAAAAGGAGCTTTTATTTTATATGTACTATTATATGCTTTGTATTTTTCTCTGCGTTTGTGTTTTTGATTTTAGACATTGTGAGACTTTTAAGTCTATACAGTTTATTTTTCTCATAAAGGTACATTGTAACAGTACTGTGTATATACATACATATATGATCCAGATTTTTACGATGACTATTGAAATGATTTTCTATTCATTTCTTTCCATGATTTTATTTTTTTGTCTCTATTTCGTCCAAAACAAAACGCCATTTTATTTTTATTATTGTGAGCCAGTAGAAGCACTGGCACACAAGAATGCTCATTTGCTTAATAATTTTTAATTCCTCTTGGACAATTTTAAATCAAAAACTTTTAAAATTCTTCCTACTACATGATCAATAGAAAGAAAAGAAATAACTTGTCTTGTTTCATCTCTAAGCTAAGACACTACCGGAATAAAAACCAGTTTTTTTTTATCTTCTACCTCATTAACAACAACAACATAATCATAAAACAAGTACTTGAAACAGTCTTATCTACCAGGAACTTCAGGTAATGTTTAGTAAGGGGTACAAATAATGTTACACAAATGAACAGAGATAAGCCTTTCTGATTCAATAATTTTTACGAAATCTGCTGCGTAATGTAATGTAGATAATCTGGGATTTATCGTTCACGAATGACTTAATTTTTGTAGGAAAAATATTACATTTAAGCTTTTTTGGAATTGATAACGTAAGGGCAGAAAATAAACTCATTGATAAGGATATTAGACAGATATTTAGATGCATTCTGTTAGACTGGAAGCCGACCATGACTTTGGAAAAGGCTAAGCAGATGATGATGCTAAGGATAATACGAGAGACGGTGAAAACATGCTATTTCTACTTAACTGTCAGACTGCCGTCAAACATTAGTAAGAATTAAATTTCACAGAATAGATAGATTAAATGTAGACATGGTCATCATCATTATTTATCAGACGCTTGATGTCATTTCTGCTGATCACAGGACTACTGATGAAAGTTATGATAAAAAGGCATAGGCAAATAACATAGCTATCAGCTAACAGCTAACAGAGCTTAGAAGAGGAATACCCAGATTCATAGCTGAAGTAGGTAATTAAACCAGCAATGGAACCTTATTTCTCCCTCACTTAGGAAATTACCAGAACTTTTCAAGCAAGTATGCCTGCCTCCAAACATAATCCCAAAGTAAATTCAGGCAGTTTAGCAGTAAGTACCGAATAATTGGAGCATAAAGGCTCGCAGTCGATCCCTTCACGATTGTATTAGGTAAACGTTAGTACTTGGAGTACTCGAAGTCTGTTTCACAGTCAAGTAGTAAAACGTGTTGAAGTGGGGTTCCAGAAGAAATTGATTTTGTTTTATATATTCGTGATTATATGGCTTGAGGATGAGGAATACATGAATATGTAATGCATAAGCAAAATATTAGCATAATCAGCCTATAGTGTTACCACTGCTAGACTTAGTCCTCGTCTCTTCGAGAGGGAGTAGGCTTTAATGTACATTAAAGACCACTCTCACGCGGGCCCCGTACGGTTAGTAGATGTCTGATGTCTTCGATTTTGTTGGCCCTAGGACATCCTCACGATGTTTTCCTTCACCGTTTTCAGAGCAGTGGTGATGAAATTATTTACTCAAAGTAAAGTGCCTGCCTGGGTTCAAACCTACGACTCGTAACTCGGGGCCGTCATCACTGAGCAACCACTGCTCAATATGTAATGAGAATAGCAAAAATTCTGTCTCTGCATAAAATGATGTTAGAGATTGAATTAGGCTTATCAAGTTCATAAGAGCCAGCCTAATGAGAACTCATCTTTCTTAATAACAGGCAATTAAAAGAAATTGGACACTTGATAGCACTTGCCTGAAAGTAATCTTTAATAGAATAAGTACGTGGGAATTAATACTTAACGAAAGAAACCATTGTAAGGGATGGGCTGACAGTTCCATAATTACTTTTATGCCATTTGCTTTCCCATGTTGTGGTAGCTAAAAAGATCTGAAGTATTTTTTCTTTAATAGACAAATATAACAAAGATGACTTAGAGGTGACGAACAAAATGTATTTACAAGGCGTGGGTGGAAACGCCGAAAGGGGACGCCTTACAAGGACATTTAGTGACCTTATTGGTGATGATCTTCAGAAAGGTCAGGTGCATAGTCCTCGTAACTGGCGTGAGTGTATGACCAGATTTAAGAACGTAAACGAGGCAAATGGAGTATGTAAGGATCGTAGCAGTGACATTCTGTAGTTTCTGCCTACCCCCTGGGGAGAAGGCGTTAGCTTATGTATGTATGTGAACATAAAAAAAACCGTAACATCAATCACCCTTCAATACTACTAAATATTCATCTATCTACTTCTACTGTGTCAAATCGGACCATATTATCTCAAAAATATACATGAATTGAGCGTACAGTTTGAGTCCGTAATTTGCAAATTGACTGGTCCACGTCCAGTGACCTCGCAATCAGTCTCGAAACACAGCCAAATATGGTCACTTTATGTCAAATAAACACGCCTTTTAACGAGCAGAGTGACTACGATTGGGGATTTATACGGGACGTCAGTGATTTTTGGTTTTACGTGAAATATGAATCGGTTTTTTTTATAACATAATTATTGATCTGAAATGGTCTAAATAAATAGGTGTTTTATGTTTTTTCTTACCTACTAGGTAGGTATTCATCATTCAACTCAGCCTATCGCAGTCCACTGCTGGACGTACGTCTCTCAGGCTGCGCCACAACAGTAATTCATGATGAAATTGTATACAATTTTGTACTACATGATTGAGTGTTTATTAATGTGAGAGTTCTTTCAAATACTTTAAGCATTAGAAGAGGTTTATACAGTTCAAAACCAAATCCCAAAGCTTATATAATTTTTAAGATCTCGGCAAGACTCAAACGGCAAGTGTTTTAATTACAGATAAACTATTAACGCTTCTTGAAGATAAATGATTCATCTTAAAATCACAATCACTTACTACCCGCCTGTGCGTGTTGTCGTGAAAAAGGTTAATAGAAGAGTTGTCGCTATAAATACTGATAATTACTTCATCAGCGACGACAATGGTGCTATTGTTCGGGTGAAGGAGACTCCGCTGTTGTTGTAGACTGTTTGTTTGTTTGTAAAATAATACTGTTGGGTTCATAGTGAAATAATTCGATTATTCATGGAGGTATTTTTCAGGATCACGTATTATTATTATGGCGTGGTATTCTATTTTCTTTATTATTTGGCCGTTTTAGGAAAGAACCCCTCTCCCGGATGAAATTTCTTGATCCCCCGATCCACACATCACTTCCCTTTTTTTTTGCTCGGCTCCTAAGTTTCCTAGCATGATGTTAAATAGCCTATATATCCTCAAGAATTGGGCTACGAAATACTTTTTTTTTTCAAATCCGACTGGTAGTTTCAGAGATTAGCCTTCAAACAAACTCTTCAGCTTTATTATTAGTATAGATAGATTATGTTTTTATGATGGTGAAAAAACACTAATAAGGCTTGAAATAGACTTCCCTTTTTACCCTCTGTGATCGCATTTTCTTTCGCTTTCTTTCAAAGATCGAGAGCTAAACTCAATTGAGTTCTCTACTTATCTCTAATCAATCACGAATATCTTTCATTCCTACCAGCTGTAATCATTCCATCCAACATAAATACAAGGCGAACCCGTTTATTCTCTCTCTGTCCTGAATCCTACATAAAACGGGTGACTTCACTAGCTGTATTCGCAGAAACTGTAACATTACCTCATCGTGTTGAAGGAATTAAGTTTATAACGCCATTTCTTCAATTGGAGAATATCTTGGATATTGTGTTTCTTGGTGAGCAAGACTTTGAAACAGAACAATATTTGCCTACATTTATATATCTGGATACGAGTCTGAGTATAAATGTAGGTACTGATGTGTTTTATGTGAATTAATTATTTCGCAGAAGGTCCTAGGCATCAGCAAAAGACAATGACTGCCACTTTTATTTATTACGACCGCTTTACCTTGTGTTAATTATTTCATCACCACTGCTCTCAAAACGGTGTAAGAAACCATCGTGAGGATGTCCTAGAACCAACAAAATCGAAGACATCAGACATCTACTAACCCGTACTGGGCCCGCGTGAGATTGGTCTTTAATGTACATTAAAGCCTACTCCCTCTCGAAGAGACGAGGACTAAGTCTAGCAGTGATAACAATATAGGCTGATTTAGGCTAGAACCAAAAATTCGAAGACATATGACACTTACCAACCCGCTCTGTGGCCGCGTGAATATGACACACGTCCTCTCACCGAAAGGAGGCCTGTGTACCAGCAGTGGGAACATTAGAGGCTGTTTATGTCTAAGTGTTGATTTTGTGTTTTTTTTATTTTTTGTTGATTTTTGTGTTTTTTTTTGTTTCACGCAGCAATTACCTATCATTCTCTAAATACAAGTAATATTTTTGCATTATCACATTATGTACATAAAAAAACGTATTACAGACACTAAGCTAGTTATTTTTGCGGATGACACTAATGCAATAATAGTGAAATAAAAATAACAAATAACTTATGTAATCTAGAATTCGAAATTAATAACTTATTAAAAGCTTTTGGACACTGGTTTGGTACAAACAATCTTCAGCTCAACGCAAATTGAAGATAAAGCTTCAAAACAAATTGAAGACATATGTATTTATTGAGGAAGGGCTATTACAATGTCGATGAGTATTTATATGATAAGCGACAACCGTAATATTATCGTTCTGGAAATTAATTTATTAATTGGAATTAATTTTAAATGGCATGGTTGACTATTATTATTTTGAAATTTTTACATTTAATATTGTTTTTTTTTTAATTTTTATTATGTCATTTTGTTTCTATTATTGTATTGCTCAAATAAATTATTAAATGACATCTTATCTTTATTAAAATTTCTACACAGTGTATATTCTTTCGAAATAAATGACTTATGACTTTTGTCAAATAGAAAGACCCATCCATCTACCACGTAATGGTTCCATCCTTAAACACACGTATCACAACTATTTTTAGCATCAATCCCGACCCATATCTGTTGAATCTCAGCCATGTCCCGAATCTGCGTCATGATGGCGACCCCAGCGCGTCACAAAATGGCGTACCTACCGACTGACAGCTTAAAATTAGATTTGCGACAATTTGACGCCAGCCTCGCAGATGCAGTACAATTTGAAACTTGTATGGATTTTGGGATTGGCTCCGGTTATGACATTTGCCTTTTACGGTGTTATCCATGTATGGAGACTAAACTGCTTTTAATGCCAGCGATGAGACATAATCTACTGGCATTATGCAGGCGTTTTGGGGTTAAAGCGACTTCTGACTTCCACAAGATACATAGCTTTGCTTAGCAAGGAATATACTTTTAATCTTCATAATGGTTATCTTGTGATAAACTTTGAGGTAGAGAATGTTTTTAAATTGCGGTTGCAAGACTACACATTAACAGATTTTTATTTATTTTTTCTTTCCATCTTACTCATGCTTCACTAATAAAAACCACAGAAATCCTACAACTTACGTACAGCCTATGCATCAATGCATTCCAAACATATTTGCCATAGCAATCTAACAAATCAGAAACATCCGCACAGAGTTCCACAAAAACATTATAAGAATTGTCAGAACCACCCCCAAGGGGATGATAGACACACTACAACCCTTTTATGTATGAAAATCTCTTTATAACTCAGAATATAGCGCAAGTCCGATATATTCGGACCGAAAGGACGCGTAATTATCACTGTCAGTAACAGTGTTCAAAATGGGGGCGCTGGACAGGCTTGCACCTTCTGTTAGTATTAATAAACCCATAACCCCTTTTAGGTTTACCTCCCCTCGTGTTTCTGCACTCGTCAATTATGTTAACAAGGCCTGACCGTTCATTAGGGTGTTTTAGACCGACCAGTTGGTCGAAACCCCTTGAAAATGGCAGCCCCTTGAAAATTGCAACCCCTTTGTATGAGTCATGTTGCAGAGAGGGGTGAAGTTAGGGTTGTTATTTCAGTATTATAATTTTAGCCTTGTCTGGATTTTTGCTTTGATGTATTTTGATTTCCTGTTTCGACGTTTGAGCGGATTTAATTAAACTTTTGTTAATAAAAGAACGTTGCAGTGTGTGCTATATATTTTTAACTTAAGTTGACTGTTATGAATTCCAATGTGGGCTGGATATGTTCCCATTTGAATTACAGAGTTTTAAAAACGACTCCCATATACTGGCAAAAAATACAAAAATATTTCTGAACACTAAATAAAAAGGTTACTCAGATTCAATTCAATTGATGGACCTTCGAGAAGCCCCTTTTATAACCTCTACCCAAACCTGGGTACTGTAATAAGCCAAAGCCAAGCCTCTTAAAATAAGCCATAGGTACATCGTACAATCACAAAAAGAAGCTCGCGAAAAAACCTGTACAACATTCATAAGACAGTTTGGTACAAAAATAACTGAGACATGAATTGGCCTTGACCATCTTATGTACCGAGATGACTGTATACTTTAGGCAATAAAGAGCAGCGAATTCTCTCTTAATTCCGCTTGATTTTGTCCTGGTTTTTCTAAGATATCACCGCTATCTTAGTCACTTATTTTATGGAGTTCGGAAGTGACTAGCTAAGTGAGTAGCTATGTGAGTTTTTTCTTTGGTTTGATTTTGTCCAGCATTTCGTCTGAGATTCTAAGAATTTGATTAATACAAAGAGTATCAAACTGCAGTGTATTACTTTGTAACCAATTAAGGACTTCTGGAACAGTTAATTATGTATTGTTTCCCTTTGTAGAATAAAGAGAAATGATATCATCAATGTCGTGTAGAATAAAGAGCACTTAGGCCTAAATCTGACGCCATGCGCATTCCAAAAGGAAGTGATGAGTAATCTCTTTCGTAATTAAACCCTGATTTAAGAATGCAAATACAAGTCACTGGGTTTTTATTAGACTACTGCGTAATGTCTGCTTCTACCAACTCGCACTGGATGCACCCGCGTGGTGGATTACGGCCCACTTCCTCCCTCTAGCTGAGAGGAGGCCTGTGTACCAGCAGTGGGAACATTATAAGTTGGTTATGTTGTATATAGGTATATGTATGTTATCTGCTTCTTAGCAAATTGATTTTTCAGTCTTAGAATTTTTTTTTCGTCTGAGCAACGCAATCCCTCTTCCTACTTTCGACCCACCCATTTCAGTGTCATCCTCCTTTCAACTACAATCCTAACTAGTTCTATCACCCTAGTACCATCCACACTCTGGTACAACTCTGTTCCACCTCACAAGAAGATGCCGTGATGGTACATAATATGCACAGCTCTAATACTCAGTTCGCATGTGCCAAAACATCAGACGCCACACATCGTTTGTTTAGAACGCGGTCACCCAATTTGTTAGCAAATCGTTTAATAGATTTATAAGGTCATGTCTACCAGACGAAGAAGACAGACTCGCGGATATAAGCACACGTTTAATATAATTTACAAATCAAATGATTCCGGGTTTTGAGTATGAATGTCGATGACTATAAGAGTAGGGGAAGACCAAAGAAACGATGGATGGACTGTGTGAATGTTGATATGGTTAGAAAGGGGGTGACTACCGAGATGACGACTAATAGAGAAGTATGGAAGAAATAGACATGTTGCGCCGACCCCCAAATAAATTACGATATGGGCAGGAGAATTATAATATTATAATGATGAAATGTTTCTGGGTATATATCATAGAACACGGCTGAATGTAGTTTCTACCGAGTAACAAATCGACTAAAGATTACGTTAACTATCTGCTTGGTTAAATCACGTTTCGAGAGATTATGTGGTTAACCACTGCAAACGCGAATCATTTTACTAATATGCAAAGACAAGTATATGTTTAAAAAACTTTAGCTGTATAGATAGCTACAGAAGAGAGATTAGAAAAACATTTATTTATTCAAATAAATAATTTAAATAAATTATTAAGAACATCTAAGTTTTCTGTTGGTTAGAACTGCATGCTAATACTTGTATGTTTGTGAACTATGTGTAAGTTTTAATAAATTAATTTGAATCTGATTTTTTTATATTTAGAAAACTATATTCTATACTAAGAAATGTGATTGCTTTGCGTAGTGACGAGCGACGAGACGGTTTCAGCCAATGGTTTGATATTATAGTGACTAAATAAGGTGAGAATCCTTAAAACATAAATTACAATATACTTTTTCGAAGCTACACATTAGAATAGAATAGAAAATAATTCAATAAAAGTACTGAAACACGCACGTGGTACGAATAATGATTTTATTGGTCGCAGGCCATAATTGGATGGGTCAATGAGATAATGCGCACATAATAAGTTCAGGAGCTTAATGTTTATGACTGCGAATTTTATTACGGCAGTTATTTCATCTTTGCGAGGTCTTTCCGAATGACGTGGAGAATTTCTTATGATTTACTCGACATGAACCACGTTGACGATATTAAGGCTTTAATTGGTGGATTTGGAACTAGATTCCGTAAAGTGTTAGATACTAATAGAACAATAAATATAGAAGTTGATATCTGGCTGGCAAGAGTATAAGTAGGTACCTTATTATAAAGATTTAAAACATCTGATTTCAATCTAGAGGACGCATTAGTAAATGCACAGGAAAACACAAATACAAAAATTAAAAAAACTCGTTTAACCGAACTTTATAAATGGAGCCGAGGCCGAAGTCGCAGTTGCAAAAACTTACACATGTAGCAACTTAGTTGTTTGCATCCCGGGAACTTGTCCGGGATTCAATATCCCGGACTATGTCGAGCGAATTCCAATTGGAAAAGTTGTCCTTATTGCCTATCCCGGTTGGAGTGGTCATCGGGAACTTGGCATTATACGGGTCGTGGCTGGCCGTCGTGATACAGATATTGATGTCCCGAATTAAATTGGAGTATGAGCAATACCCATGTAAGTTGCAAAGAGACGTATGGGCTTGTATTGGAATGCTTTCAGAGGAGGAAAAGAAAGATTGATTGCTTTCTGATCTGAATTCGATGGAGTATTTTTAATGCAAAACACAGTAGCTGCCTTTCGGTAGTCGCATTTTACAACACTCACGGAAAGAGATGAGATGCGATAATATATGTACATGATAAAAAATAAACATAGGTAAATATAGCGAAATGTAACCTACAGAATTATACAATCTTCACCAAAATTAATCTTCTGTTAAATAAGTAAAAAGTCTAGAATCTTCGTAATACATTTCCTTTTGAAATACCTCACTTTTCAATGTACCACCAAATGACCAAAGACATTACTTTTGACGTATATTTGAAACCTAACTGTTCAACTGAAATATTTCGAATACCAAACTGAAGTGGAGTAATTGGACATAATTTGTACAAAGGGCCAAGTTTCGGAGGTAGAACACAGAGACCTAACTAATTGGTGAAATTGGAACACGGTGACCGGTACGTGTCGAAAAAAATGTGTGTATTGAGTTTTTGCTCTGAACTAGTTATTAGTGTTCTGTACTTTTATTTTCAGCAAAAATAAATGGAAAAGAATTACAGTAACTAGAAGAACCCTCGTTATTTTCAATTTACCATATTATCAACCTTTCTCTCCTCCAATTCTCCTTATCCCATGACATACTTAAAACTATTATACCAATTATCGCACAGGGCATCGTTAAAGCTAATAACGAGATCAATAGGACGTTTTGTTATTGGCAATAAACTAATTATGTCGTATTAAGTCCTAACATCAACATTCGCGACAACGCTATAATGGATATGGCGCCCGCCTTTCACCAAATTGCACTTCAAATGTCAAATTTTATCACTGCGAGACATCAAGTATCGAAGACAACAAACATCACTATAGAACGAAGGTCACGGCAGAGCGGAGACGTGCGTGAGACATGACCATTTAATGCAGAGCCCTATGATTCAATTGATCGCCCCTTGCTTATGTAGACGATGTTTTAATGCCAGGGGGGAAGGCGGGTCTACCTATAGCAGTCGTTTTTATGCGAATGACTCAGCGTTGAGCCAGTGCTTAACTTTGGGGCATTCCTGTATTGAAATTGGTTGCGATCGATTTTGAGAAGTTGTAAGTTTTCCTGATAGTTCTAGTTGGTTGTGACTTCCGTTTGTTAAAGTTTTTTATTTATTGGTGAAATTCGATTTTTACTTTTTAGCACTACGCTTCTGAATGGAGTTGGTTTTCTATTTTTTATCGCAATATTAAAAGATTTTCGGTTGAGTTTTCCCATTGTTGCAAAAACTGTAGGGAATTAAATTGTAGGTAGAATCTTAACCAATAAAAAGAAGTTGCTAAAAGTTATGTCTACAGACTGTTATCTATATTTATAGCTCTATTAAAAACAGGTGTCACATTTCCGTAGCAGACAATGTCCTATAAAATTCTCTGGTACTAGAAAAACATGTATGCGCCATTCATGCCAGTAGCACAAGCCACCTTATTCTCTAAAACATCTCAACACGAAGGCAATTACTCTCTTTTACAGGCAATAATGAAACGTGTCGTCTGCCGAGGTAACTAGGTACTTGGTAGAATGTTTATATCAGTATAATTACTACCAATTAGACATATATTTACGCCCTAACGATGACATCATTCACACTGAGGGACTGTCGGTTGTAGGTAATGTTACACTCGTTACATTTTACATACATAGTGAATAATAGAAGTAACATGTGCGAAATAGAATGTTGTTTTAAAACTATAATTATTATCTTGCAGATTTTTATGAGGTCCGTAAATAAGACATCCTTCTGAGGAGAGATGCATAGTTACCTACTGGTAACTTCAAGGAAATTGCTAATACGCTACCGATCTCAGAGACAAAGTAGGAAAGAATAACTTACAACCTATATAATTCACAAAGCAGCTCGACTTGACTTAACACCAGACTTTAGACTGCAAGTAGACAGTTACAGTCAATGTAAGTGTGTCTTTTAATGTTGTTTTACATAACATAATCAATTTATAATGTTCCCACTGATGGGACACAGGCCTCCTCTCTTTGAGAGGAAGTAGGCTAATAATATAATCTACAGCGGGCCCAGTGCGGGTTGGTAGATGACAAACGTCTTCGGATTTTTGGTTATAGGGCATGCCAGTTTCCTCACGATATTTTCCTTCACCGTTATTAGAGCAGAAAATAAAGAAAATAAAGAATGTTGTTTTGTTTCTATGTAATTTGACACAAACAACTATATGCCATGCAGTCCTTTAGCCAGTCTATTTTCACGGTTGATGTCACAATGAGTGACTAAGAACCAATTTAATTAGCATAGTCAACGAATTCACAAGCTAACCCCTTGCAAACATGATGCATTGCCACATTAGTAGCCACACCACATGAACCTAATTGCCACTGTTTTACAACCAGTAGCCGTTGCGAAAACAATTGCAACGCATGAGGTAACAGAAAAAAATACATTGGAAACACTAGAAAACTTAGGTACAGGAGCAAGTACAATTAAGTACAATTTTAAGATAGTAAGGCTAAGTTGTATACTAGTGCTAATTGAGAACAATTGGGAGTGCAGACTGATGGGAATTTTGAGCAATACTTATTCGAAAGTTTATGTGTATTTTGTAAGGTGTAGCAGCATTTTAAAGGCGTTTTGAAAGTGAATTCGGTTACTGACAGGTGTTGCATTACTGCGATGAATGGTAAGTCAATTGACGTTATTGTTTTCTAAAACCGATGACATTATATTGATAAACAATAACTGAGGCAATTGCGTAACACGCTTTCAGTAGCAATGGCTTTCATTTTGACAGTTCAACAACATTCATCGTTGAGCTCCTTAAGTTTTGAGTTGAGCTGCACGATTTCTGACAAATGCGTGCACTGACTTGACAGGTCCTCTCAATCTGTGTGGTTCTTTCCTCAAAAGACCATCTCAGACATCGACCTACATGGTCTTCATATGATCTGACCAAGATTATGTCTGCACTTTAAAAGAGACTGTGACCTCTGAGTTTGTTTCGGCCTTTCTTCTCAGACTAGTCAGATAGGAAACGCCGACCTCATCTAGTTTTAAAATATGATTGACGTGTAAAAGTGTTTGTACAAACCTACTTACAAAATAAAATTATTTATCATTTATCATTCATAGCGTTATTTACATGGTTAAGCAGTTAATTTTTCGAATATATGAATCAATGGAAAAGCAATATAATTCTAAATGATTCAGATTTTGATTGATAATGTGTTATGCAATTAGAGTGCTGGATAGCAGCGATGTCACACAGACAACACTTACAACAATTGTTTTATGTATCACACATTATTAATGGAATATCAGCCACAATGAGTTATTGGTAGATGATTCAAAGAAATTATACATTGGTATCCGAGCTTCCAAAATAACAAAACTATATGTAGAGAAAGTACCTACCTATGTACGTAACGAAGTAGAATTTCAGAATCATAAACTTCAATAAAAATGATCTAGTCTCAATGAAAATATAATGAGATCATAAACACATTATTTTCTGGTCCATAATAAAATGCTAGTTTAACACAACTTAACTGTTTTTTGTTCCGATTCGCCAGACGGCGCTTGTTTTAAGACAATGCGAGAATGAACAAAAGAGTTGTGAATGAATGAACTGAATGATGAGTTCTTGCGCGAAAATGGCTTATCTGATTGTTATGTAACTTTTGCTATCGATTAAGCAGAAGAAGTGTTGCCATTACTTTTTTTGGCTAGTTTTTCGGGGGGACGCTCGTCGCCATGTTTACGAATATAATATCTAGTAGTCATGAGTTTATGAACTGAATTATTTCAGAGTGTTATATGTAATTATTCTGAGTACCTACGTAAATATTTTACTACTCCATAATAGGTTACGTAATTTGAAATCATAATCTAAAATCCTAGTTTACACAAAAAATCAAAATCACAATCCATTTCAAAATATAATAATCATAAAAGTTTCACAACCCAATTAAAAGCAGAGATATTCAGAACCCGTTTCATTCCACGCATCACATGTCTAAAAAAGGCAGCGTATTTAAAAATAAAAAGGAACAATAACCGAAGACCTTGGCCGAGTGAAACGGAACGTTGACAGTTGCGACACACGACATGACAGGCTGAAACGCTTTCATACATTTTAAATATAGGATTGACAAATTTTTGTTTTATTTCAATCAATCGTTTATTTTACGCTTAATTTGGTTCAATAATTTATTTGTCGTATTTTGTTTCCAAATCTGATAAACGGTTTTGGGTTTTTGTGTTAGGTATTAGTAATAAATTCGTATTTTCTTCGATTATGGAATAGTGAGAAGTTTCGTTAGTTAGAAAATATTAATAATTCCAGGTTTTTATTCAGAACACATATACAGAAAATAAATAACTCGGTGCGACTCGAGAACCCAGAACATTACGCTCGGCATCATTATGTTTTTAACCATTAAACTAATGAGTGTAAAAAGATAAATTAATGAAGTATATAATCGTCTACATTTAATTAAAATTATCACTCTCAATGTCTACTAATGATACCTACACGAATATGAAATAATAATAAAAAACTTTCATCTTTCTGCGCGATTTGAACGTTCAAGAAAAATGAATCGTCCATTCACAACCAGACAGGAAAGTTAATTAGAAGAAAGTCATTATTACCATATATTTAGTACCTACACAATATATAAAAAGACTAACTTATAGCCGCTCCGTCGCCTAGAAAAAGTTACCTAGTGTTTATTTTTTATATCTTAAAATGTTCACTCTACGAGGTGGAAAAGAAAATTATGAAATATGAATACATTATAGTAAATCCATTCTTCAACAGAGAATCTCAGATTGTATCGAAGAAAAAGTTTGATTAGAAAACGTGAAAAGAATATTAACTACCTTATAAACAGCAAGTAATAAGAAGTAATGGTACTACCTTCATCAGCGTAATCAATATCTCCATTATAAGTACAACGTTACAGGTATGAAATCATTGTTAGGTATACAAGGGAAGATTTTGTTCTAAAACCAAATCATAAGTCATTTATTCTAATTAGGCTGAGAATGAGCACTTTTCGAACGTCAAAATTACATAAGACAGTCCCCCAAAAAGCCCTTCACCACTTCCTAGTGCTTTCGCTGGGAAGAAGAAACGGTGCAATAGGAGTATATTGCACCGTTTCTTCACCCAGCAGCACAGACAGTGCGGATCGCTTACATTTTTGTTTGTTAATAATTTAATTAAAGAAAGAGATAGCGAGATGACGTGGACGCGTACCGCGAGGGCTGGCTCGAGGTGGCGCGGCAAAAGAGTTCCTGGAAGTATTCGGGAGAGGCCTTTGCTCAGCAGTGTGAGAGCACAGGTTACCGAAAAAAAAATTGTATTTTCCACAGTGTATTTTGAGGAAGAAACAGTATGAGTGTCAAATATAGGAAATTCTAGATTTTTAAGATAAGGGACAAAAGACACACAACAGTCAGATACGGAACGGTCTAGTTCAATCTTCATTTATTTATTTAAAAATAAGACCTTGGAGGAACTAGGACCTAAACGACATCGATATCAAATCAATAACCTTAACTAGAATGAGGTAGTTATCTATCCCAAAAATATTCAAATAATTTATCTAACATAGGGATGAAAAAGGGAAAAAGAATCAAGTGACTACGTTTGATTTCAACGTTCCATGTTGCCGTCCTATTTTATTAGATTGTATCTAATCAGACAATTCTTCCCCCTCGGAACTATGACTCACAGTAACTCAGTCATACATTTCACAAGCCGCTCCACATTCGCACGTCGTCGTCCGACATAATAAAGCGGATAGATGCGTCCGACTGCGATCTCAGACGACTGGTGAAGACGCGATCGATCCGCTGATAGCCTGCCTGGTTCGTCTGTCTGTAATGTTAGTGTACTGCACGGTTCCTGATTTATACTAGACTGTGGTATAGCTACATGTTTCTGTGGAGTTTGTATTGATTTGAGGTAAAGGGGAAGTAGAGTATCTAAAGAAAAGAGACAGCTTGGTGTGGGGTTGGAAAGTCTTTAAACGTTTTTTGAGGTGAAGGCCACTGCCACCATTTTGAATCAAAATTAATAACTCTTTTCTGGTTTATTCGCTTCGGAAAGATATGTAAGTTGTCATATTTAATATCATTAATAAGACTATAAACTTAATTTGTCACGCACTTTGTACAATGCATATACATTATGAAACTCTCAACTTGTTACCGCCCTAATTGAAACCAAACAACAAATTAAAATTACAAACGCGTTTTACGAGGGTACGAGTAATAAATTACGAATTAGGTCAACAGTTTCCTCAAAAATGTACGTAATTATTACCCGAAGAAAGTTTTTGGGCACGCTACATAGCGTCCTTCGGATTATGAGCTATAAGTCTGCAAACAGCCCATAAACGATAGCCGATGGGCTATTTGGGGCATAGCCGCCGTGATATAGTCTTTATATAGGCTATTATGACTGTATGTTCAGATTTACAGACTACTACAGATGTATGGCGTTTTGTTGGGACTCTTGAACGTTCCAGGGACTGGCATTTATCAGTAAAGTTTCTGGTGATGTTATAGTGTAATCAAAATGATAAGGCCGCCTGTTGTTATAACCTATTGTAATTTTTGCGGTATGCCATGAAGAGGTTTTATCTTATCTGAAATTCGTTGAAATGTTTGAATGTCGTTCTATTTATCGGATAACCTATTGCCAGGTAACTCAAAGTTAGGTATCAGTAAAAGTCCTACATTTGGTCCTGTAATTGTATTCATTCAAAAATAAGGGGTGTTGCCCATAGCAACTCCAACTAAACAATCCGACATAAGGTTGGCATGAATAGACGAATACCCTAAAGTTTGAAATATATTGCAGGAATTAGCACTAGCTAGGTAATTAGGACTACAATTACTGGGAATTTACACAATGTAAGCTAATGAGAATATTCGCTAAGTACCAGTTGAACTTCCCGTAATAACTAGCTACCGGAATCGACCCCTTTTCTAGGGTAGGCCGTAATATTAATAAACATCGTACGTTATTGGTAAACGAAGGAAGCTGTCTCATTCTGCCAATAAAATGGGAGGCTTATGGGAAAATAAGTGCGCAATAAATGGTGCAGAAATGATCATACAATTACTTTATTGGATAGAGGCAACCAATATTAGAACTCATTTCGAAAACCTTTGCAATGTTCGACACCCTAATTGCGTAACACACGGTCAATAACAATCTGAAAGATTTTGAAGGATATTGCTAATCTATTGCTTCATAGGTTCGGAACATTTGTCTGCTCAACAACGTACATAAATAACGCAATGAATGTTGTTGAACTGTCAAAATGAAAGCCTACTGATAGTGCAGTCAAGTGAAGGTTTAATTCTAGTTTAATCTCACATCTATTTTCAGTAAATGAAAATATAATAAAGCAGAAAATGACGTTTAACCTTTGCATCTCCTTCAACAAGATTAAAACTGGAAAAATCTATAAAAAATACAGCAAAAACGAAACCTGCTTTTAATCTAGACAGGAGACCGTAAAAATATATTTATTACCGCCAACGCCAAGTCATCTATGAAATGGACGCCATATGCATCTGAATGCATTAAAATAAAATGTAAAATAGTCTGCAGTTGTGGCTGACGAATAGTCTGTGGTCGTAAAAATGTGCAAAAATTGAGTCTTGCGTCACTTGAGCGAGCTGGATAGCTGTTATCTGTGGGACAAGTTATGTGCTGAAGGCGATGTGAATAATTTTATGGAAAAGTTGGAGAAGGGTCGATAAGAAGAGGAAATGGTCGAGGGGAATCCTGACACGTATAATAACAAGCAAAAAGTAATGGCACCCGAAACCTCTGTAAGTAAATTTCGATCTTTTTGCATTCAGATCAAATCCTTTTTAACGGATCATAATTGGCTTTAGTGCCGTCAAATGTACTGTACGTTGAATAGTTAAAAAAAACGCGGCAACTTGAGAACCTGCTCCTTTTTAAAAACAACTTGGTTGTCGAGTGTACAGTAGCCTGAACTTATAACCGTTTGCTCTGAAACATTTTCAGGGATTGAACGAATGTCCTAACAGTTTTCCCCTTTTTTTTCCTTTGATCGCAGTCGCAGTTTTAACAGTTCCTCAAGAAAGCAAATAAAAGTTTCTCCAAACAATTTATTGCCCATATAATCCTCAACCTTGGCCGTAAAAAACTAACATTAAATCAAACAAAACCGCTAATCGCTCGTAAATTCGGCCACAAAACGCACGGAGATATGAATCACGCCGAATTTAAGCACTTAGTCCGCTCCAAGGCCGCGCCATAGTTAAATGGTGTTCACAGAATACTGTTATAATACTTAAATGTTTTTAGCATATTAAATAATGGTAGTTTTATGGCTAAAAAGAGTGTGTCTGATCGATTTTAGTTGGTGGTCGTTGGCGGTCAAGTTACAAGTTATCTTCGTCTGCTTAAAATGTGTTTCAAGATACAGAAGTTATTACACACATAAACCCACATCTTCTTCCCTGGGGGTAGGCAGAATCCTTACATACTCTTTTTGCTTCGTTTAAGTTCATAGCATAATCAGCCTATAATGTTCCCACTGCTGGGAAACAGAGAGGAGCTCAGTCCTCTCTGTTTCCCAGCAGTGGGAACAGACTGTGGTGGACCGTAATCCACCACGTGGGCTCAGTGCAGGTTGGTTTAAGTTCATACATAACATAATATATTTGTAAAAAACATGAGTACACAGTACTAATTGGACTTGGTAAGGTAAGTTTTAAATCATGGCCACATAATAGCGTACAAAGTAAAAGTTGCATAGGTAGGTTAGATAACTTTTAAAAAACCTGTCAACAAACCTGACAAACATTGAAAACATTAAGTAGGTAGGTATGATCTGTCATAACTCAAAAAAGAAAAAGGTTTCTGGTAACTGAGACCTTTCCTTTGATTTGTTCTTCACGCCATTAAGAACTAGTGAACTTCTTCCGTATATACACTAAGGGTGGACACTAAGGGTGGAGGACACTAAGGGTGGCTACCTGAAACTTAGGTGGCTATTACTGCAAATGGAATTTGAATACTTAGATGTAATTTTTTTGCGTGGAAATACAAGCGCGATCGTTTTTATACCAAATAGTGACTCTGCGGCTCTGAAACTAGTCGTGCAAAGATATTGTCCTGCGGCAATCCAGACGTTTTAAAATCCGCTTCCCATTACGCTTCCCTACTGATGTGAATAGTCCTATGACAAACATGAGCTCAGTTGGATTGGCTGTCAGATAAAAAATGATACCTACCTACAAAATCAAAATTACAGACAGAGCTGGGACATATTTAATATAACTGACAATGCGATTGTCATCTGTCGCCTGTCGATTTTATGAAATAGGCCCCTGCAGGGTAATTGCGTAACACACAAACAATGATAATTTTGCAAGCCTTTACTTTTGATAATTCAAAAACATTCATTGTGCGTATTACGTTGTCAAGCAAAGAATTTTTCAGACATGAAGATATTATGAATACATACGTTGGATTGTGATTATAATAATAATGAATAAATTTAATAAAGTACATAAAGGTTTTGTAGTACACGAGGGACTTAGATAGTATGCTTTATTAATTACATGGCGTAGGTACAACGAATTAATAAATGAATCGCTGCTGTCCTAGCTACATTACTGAGTAATCTGTATTTAGGAGATTGAAACTATGATACGTTGTATGCTGGTCTTTATTCTAGGTAACCATAAAACCTAGGAGCAGACAAGTCACGATTAATTCCAGTTTCCAGTACCTATCTTTCTTTACGACGTGCAAGTTTTTATCTCTGCGATATTTTCGTATTGTTTTCGTTTCACACGTAACCGGCCGACCTTGTAGCTCATCTGACGTTTGGTCGCACAGAAGAAGGCCATTGCATTAGATGACAGCATGTTTACTATGCAGTTTTGAGACGCAATTTTTTTTCATAATTTTATGTTGGTTTGGTCAACATTGGCTTGATAGGTGTAGATAAATATGTGTTGTGTGTTGCTTCTTGATTATTTTGCTGGTTTTCTTAAACGTGGACAGTAGTTTTTTTCTACGATATACATAAATGCCTATTAAACCGCTCGACAACCATCATGACAAGCGGTCATGAATGAATGGTCAAAAATCACGGAATTGCTACGGTTAATTCTACAATTACGAACGATTTGTCTGTACATTTGTTTACATAAAGAGAAATTGACTAACAATGTCTTGAGAGAAAGTTAAAAGCTGAAGCTCAAAACATCTATCTAGATTTTCAAAATGGCTGACAAACATCTTTCATTTGACGCAGTGTTGCGAACGTGTTTAAAAAAAGAATAGCTACTTTTTAATAGGCTGTCTGCCATAGTGTTTTTTTTTCTTTTTGGTAATTGGTTATGGTTTTAAAAACATGGTGCCTCAACGCGATTTTACTAAAAGTGTATTTAATATTAAAGTATGGAATGTTTGAAGATGTCATCTGTGTTTGGTTTAAATATCTATATATATGTTGTTAGGTACTTCTGGACCACTAGAAATGAAATAGAGTCTAACATTTCGCCATATTATCATTCAATTTAATTGAGTTTGTCATAGTTAAAAACTTTAATTAGAAAAGATGTGTTTTTAATCAAACTTATTTATTTAACAGTCAAACAAGCAGACGATCAAATCAACCTCAATCGGCACACATTCGATTCGAATGCATCATCAATCGATTTGATTCCTGCTAAATCGATCGAGTATCGATACGTAATTGTTATGTAAACATCGCTGTTTACGTCTGGCAGCCGGCTTCCATGTAATGTACCGTTAAAGATGCTGTTTTATATTTATTATTGAGGCACGTGTAATGACCTATCCCAATTAAAATATTTGCTATAGAGGAAGTAATCTTTTAAAGATTTTTTTTAATGAAATAGATAGCGACTGCCTCGTTGGTCTAGTCGCAAGCGATACTGCTGAGTATGCGGTCTTGGGTTCGATGCCCAGGTCAGGCAATAATACATTTATTTTTCTCAAAAACTTAATAATAGGTTACTGAAAAATAGTTTGGCAGTATTAATTTCTAATAGGTGGATGTAGCCACTGCAACCGAACTAGGCAATGCCTGTATTTCGGTTGTGTTTCGGCAATGTGTTGTTCCATCTGAAATTTCACAGAAGCAGCCCGGAGCAGCTCTGGATTGTGCCCGGTAGGTGGCAATAGGGAGGGACTGGAAGTTCAAAGACAACATGGATGGATTGTGTGGGGAATAATATGAAAGAGAAGGGAATGAATGATAGCGTGACTTTGACAGGGGAGAATGGGAGAGGAAAACGTGTTGCGCTGACCCTAAGTAACATAGGAGAAGGGCAGGAAGATGATGGAATAGTTACTTATACCGTGACTATCTGACTGGTCGATGACGCCCAGCATAGAATAGAAAAGAATGGTATTGTTGCTTTAGAAAAGTTTGGGATTCTGCAAGTAATCTAGGTATTCCATTTTGTCTTAGTTTAATGGCGAATGAAAGTGAGTCACTGCTGACTGATGTAGTAATTAGCCGTGAGAACTGGGTAACAGTCTCTTACAATAGCAAACGTAACACCTTACTTCTATGATTGTCTAATTGTCATGTACCTATAATAGCTGTACTTAGATTTCTTGGAGCTTTAAATCCCGTTTATTGTGAGGCAATAAGATAACTGTTACGATATAAGTAGTATAAATATAATCAGCCTATAATGTTCCCACTTCTGGGACACAGACGTCCTCTCTTTTTAAGAGGAAGGGCCCGTAGTGTACCACGCGGGCCCTATGCAGGTTGGTCTGTCACATGTCTTCGAATTTTTGGTTCTAGGACATGCCGGTTTCCTCACGATGTTTACTATCACCGTTTTGTGAGCAGTGGTGATGAAATTATTTACAAAATGTAAAGCGCCTGCCTGGGTTCGAAACCACGACCTGCAACTCGTAAGCCGGGACCGTGAACACTCAGCCCCCACTGCTCTCCAAGTAAGGCTTGAGTTTTACAAGTTGTCAACTTCAATTATTCGATTCAGAAACCAGAGATAAATTAAGAATCTCAGTAAATTCAAGCCAAATATTAAAAACGTAGGTAACTTAACTAGCCTATCATAAAACAAAATATTTCTGGCGCATCCTCAAGCTCTGTACATTTCGCTTTCACAGCACTAAATCACCACAACCAATAATGGACGGAAATGATCGAAAACGCGAACAAAGCACCATTTGCCACAGCCGAGAACTGAACCCGGAACACGCCGATTGGCAGCCTGCCAACGATAAGCATGCCAGACTGGGTAGTAACCACTTTTATGAGTTAGACATAACGACATAACGCCAGTTAAATGCACTCATCGACGTACGTAAAGTAGAACTGATCATCCATTTTTGCATCTTTTAATGGGCTTTTTTATTTTTTAGGAGCTGCATGGCATCTTTAGGGTGTTCTACAGGGTGGCAGGGACATCGACGCGTAACCACGGATTCGGTAGATGACTCTAAACCCCGTGCATTGAAATTTTTCATGGGTTATAAAATTAAAATAAGCTGTTCAATACATTTTGATCGTGTAGGTATTGCATTTTTGAATGATTTATTTTGATAACCGACGAATGATTTCTACGCTAGAGAGTCTAAAATCATGTGCTGAATTCATGGTTACACTTTGCACGTCGATGTCCCTCCCACCCTGTATAGCCTCCAGAAATGACTATAAATACACACGTCTGGCTGGGTTAACCCCTTGACAGACTCACAGTCAGCCCCATAAACTAACTTTGCTGACTTTTTACAACGGTATCTACTACTAGCCTACACGACATAAGAAGAACAGCCGATCTATTCTGTAAAAATCTCACCGTGAAAACTTAGGTGAAGTGAGCTGTCAAAAGTGTCAATCCCCAGCATGAGGTAAAAGTTTTCACGGTCAGATTTTTACAAAATTGACTGGCAGATGTTACGTTATTTTAGCAGCCCCATTATTTCATCGATTGGCTAACAGGCTACATATACCTGCTTACCCATCCCCCTTCAAATTCCTCAATTGCATCAGACATCCACAAGTGCTTTATATTTGGCTGGACCACACAACGTAACAGTTCAGAGCGAAAAGGGGTTTTATAGCTATTGGAATTGGTCATCATTACATCAGATTATTGTGTAGGTGTTAAACTGAAATGATCAGATGCACCTCTTCAAGCGTTAATTTCAATTTCGATTTCGTGATATTAATTGGCCTTGAAACCTCTCATTCTTATAGTCACAGGGTTAGTAGACGGATTGGTAGCCGGACAAAGTTAAGTGGCCCATCCGTCGTTTTTTTTTTTATCAGAATCCAGAATGGCTCGGTATACTTTTCACATTTTCAATCTTCATCATGAACCATGTACAGACGCCTTAATACTTTAACGATAAAGTTGAAAATCTATTAAAGAAATTTGACAGATTGTAGTAGCTTGCTGTGCTGGCGTCAAATTCATGTGGCGCTAAAAAGTAATGTACATACTTTTTGACGCCACATGAATTTTGAACGTCTACACGTTCTGTATCTAGATCGTAATTTCACTACGAAACGTTGCTCCCTAATCTCATAAAACGTCTTGAAAGCAACCACAAAGTTGCCACAGGCTGAATACGAGGAAAACTAATCATTTAAATGGATTGCTGGCACTGCAGGCCACGTCTCAAGCCACGTCGAACAGCGCTGCAAAGTCCTATAGTCTGTAACTTTACGCATAAAAGCAGCAGCTAGGACCTCAAAGTTTGAGGTTTGCAAGCGACTTCTTGCTTGTGTTAGGTACTTGGGAAATAACTCTATTGATGTTTTGGAAGACCGAGTCCGTTCGTTTACTAATGTTTGATGGCTGCTGACGTGCAGACACATTCCCACCTTTTTTTTAAAGAACTGAAAATATTTTAGGTGATGTTGTTGTAACAATAGGTAGCTTTAGAGATATTGCCTTAAAAGTAAGGGTGAACAGGCATCTTCTGGGCATGCTCATTCAATCATAGACCTTATCCATCGCTTTCCATCAGGCGTGATCGAGGTCAAGAGCAGCCTTATTCATCAATTTTTTTTTTATTGGTGGCAATTACAGATGACTTATAACTTTGTATCTTGGAAATGTCTAAAATAAAACGGATGACTTTAGAGATTAACAAGAAAGATTTCAGCACCAAATACAACAGAACGAACTACTTCACCCAATGAAATAACAACTTCTTACGGTTGAGTTCGACGAACAATACAGAGTCAACACTTGTGACCTCAAATCATTCAAATCTAGGCAAACTTTAGCTCCGCCGAACGCCTAACAGTTCAGTTTGGCAAATGACCGACTCACTCCGCTGCAAGTTGGGCGAAACTAATCATTACAATGAGTTCGGCTCTAACTTCGTGACGCGGTCATTGCTCTATAACCTTGTGGTTTTTGCTAGCTGTATAGAAGATTGGAACCTTCAAATAGCTACTGAGATTATGCCAGCTGACGGGTAAACAGGTGACTAAGGAAATCTACCAAATGGATGAAAATAACTTCACTTTGTATAGCTGATAAAAGTTGGTTATAAGAAAGATAAATCCTTTTAATTTAATTTATTTATCAGATTCAGACCACAACAATAGTCCATTTTATTAATAAAATATCTTATAACTAGTGTTAGTAGTAAACAACCAAGGATAAAAGGAAACAAACAACAAAGTAGGTGTCTGAGGCAGAATGTGCAGAAAACGATAAAGTGAGGAATGAGCTACCTGACCATTTAGCCCACTTACTGCTTCAGAATAGGGGAGTACGGACTCTCCACAACTGTTTTCAGGATGCTATTGTCACTGTCCCGCGTTCTACGCATCAGTGATGCGGCTTTTTTACGAATTTTAAGGAGAAGAGGAATTTAGAAGTAGTAGTACTTGCAACCACCGTTCGTGTAAATGGCCAGAGGGGCAATTCTCATAATATTAAGAACGTTTACAGTCTGATTCTGATCTCAGTCTGAATTTGTCAAAAATACCTCTAATTTCCCTAAATTTTTGATAAGTTTTTGACATTGATTGTCGCTGAGATGAAATCGCGACTAGATTTTGAACGTTTTTAACTACGAGAATTGGCCTTGTGATGTATGAACGTAAACGAAGCAAAAAGAGCATGTAAGGATCGTAGCAGGGGCGTCCTATAGTGTCTGCCTACCCCCATGGGAAGAAGGTGTGACATATGTAGATGTAGGAATTTAGAAGAAACTTTTATTGAGTTTTTCCTTCAGCAATTTTTCAATAGCAGCTCAGAGTCTGGATTTGTGTTCCGTTCATGGCAATAGGCTGGCCCCCTATTACAAAGGACTTAAACATAACTAACTGGCGAAATGTGGGTGTATTATACACCACTTCCTAGCCCTTTCGGAGAAAACAGGTATGATATTATGTTAATATCAGAGGACAACAGTTTCTTCATTCTTTACCTCAGCATTACAAATACTATAGATATAAGATACAACTTTTACTGGTGGAGATCATCTTAATAATAAATAATGTGCGATTCTGTATTTCAATTACAATTATTCAATTTTTATCTTTTACAAATTACAATGACGTAACATTTATCCTTTCATTTGTTTCAGGAACAATACAATTTCCACATTAGGGCCGAACACAAAAATTTGCAAGTCATCGAGGGCTGAAATGCGTGGGAAGTAACGTCTGTTGTCCATTTATCTTTCAGTAACATGTAAGTAAAGCCTTTACGTCATTTTCTATGTAAAATGAGGCCGTTTTCAGACGAGGGCCTTATTCAAGGTTGATCTAATGCCTTATGAATTATTAGGAGTGTGTCTCCTTCATTGTTCATCTGTTGTTTGACTATTAATTACATAATGGTATAAAATTATAAACCTTTAAATTTTAAGTTGTCAGCTTTTCACGAAAGCCTTCTTACATCCCTGAAAAGGTCCCTTGCTTTAAAATATATGTCGTCTTATTATAAAACGAGTCCTAACTTTAGACCTAGTCTCAACTTTGGAGCCAGTTACTGTATTTTGAACTTGATTCTGATAACCGTAAAATTCTTAATGCAAACTCGGGTTTAACGTCAGTTTTTGTACTTAATAAGAACTTCAAATTTGTCGGAATAAAGTTCGAAATTTAAAAATGGCTCGATGGTTTAAACCTGGGTCTAAAGATAAACCTTGTTTTATAATAAGCATTTTTTTCTTTCTATTTCATTAAGAAAATGACAGAAGATAAATATTAGTTTAGTCCTGTCAAATTAAGATACTCCAAAGACAGTTTAGACGTGATTAAAAACATGACTACTAAAAATACGTCAATTTACATACGGCGCTGACTAATGTGACAGGACTAAACTAATATATATCTTCTGTCCTTTTCTTAATTAAATAGAAAGAAAAAGATGCACTGAACTAAAATTTAGTTTAGTTTGTGAACAAGGGAATTGGCGCCATTATCTTGAAAAATCTTGCAGCTTTAACGAAATATCTAATAAACTTTATACATAAACGAGTAACTTAAATCATGTAAAACAAGTTGTCTGCGGTTTAGACTAGCATTAGTAATCGTTGCACAGACAGGTATCACCAACCACAAGTCCCCTTTGCACGTAAATTATTCAAAATGTTTTAACCAGAGGGTAAGCTGTGATACTCTCCTGTAACGTCATTCAACCCTTTGTCTATGTTTATTAGTGTTACAAATTGAAAATTTGTCTGGATTTTGTTGTTTTATTTGACTGCTTTAAGACTGGCAAGGGTGTTTCAACTGCAGGTAAATTGCGTTCATTTCCTTCTTGTATTATTTATTGTTTTATATATCTTTTAGGTTAGGAGAGTTTTTAGTATAAATATCGATAGCTATAAGAGTAGGGGAAGATCAAAGAAACGAAGGATGGAATGTGTGAATGATGATAATTATGGTTAGAAAGGGGGTGACTACCGAGATGACGACTGATAGAGAAGTATGGAAGAAAAAGACATGTTGCGCCAACCGGGAATGAATTTGGATATGGACAGAAGAATGTTGATCTTGATGTCTTTTAAGTTATATTAAATTCAAGTATTCAGCTACATCCGGTTTGACCATAAGCCGACCCCAATAAAGTGGGAAAAGGCAGATTTATTGATATTTATTTATTAAACATTCCTGTTCACCAAGCCTTCAAGAATTGATAGATTACACCAAAACAAGGCAATAACCAGGCGTTCAATACATCAAGCGAGTCATTTCATGGTCAATCTGAGGCGCGGAATGATTGCCCCACTATGCGCGAAATTATTGCTCACACGGCTACTCCGCGCATCGTGCCGGCTACACGATTGATCGCGGTGTGATCGTGCGCCGAATTTATAATAATCATCGTCCCGTTTTATGAGAAAGTATACAGTGCATGATTATGATTTAGGAATAATGATTGATTAGATTGGGTAGGGTATGATTTGTGAAGTCGAATCCTTACTAATTAACACTACCTGAGAAAGTAAGACCTGTCTTCTTGTTTAGTAGGAATTGAAAACATTTCGAACCGAAATAATTGATGAACGTGGTACCTAAATAATGGTACCTACGCCCACTCCCTTTCGATATATGCTGATAATGAAAGAATGGTATACTTTGACAAGCAAGATTAAGTTTGTAATAAAAATTATTCACGAGAGTGGAACTAAGAAAGATCACAGAATAGATTAAATTCTGCATAATCGTGTCTTGCCAAATTGGAGGGAATAACAGGAATACATACCTGCGAGTCTCAAGAATCCATACACATATCAATTTTTTTTTCCACTAGCCTATATTGTCCCACTGTGGGGCAAAGGCCTCCCCCATATTCTTCCACCTTTCTTCTTTCCATCTAATTCTTATCTCACAATATTACAAAAAAAAATAACAGTAAGCATCAATCTTTTAAACTCTCCCTGAAATTAAGCTTGCATACGATCATAAATTAATATTCAGCTTATCATTTCACAACAATACTCAGCATTACATTTCACAACAGATGCACTATACAAACTTTAATAAAAACAAAAGAGCTTAAAAAGCCCGACCCTAAGGTCGACTGCACACGAACGCAGTCCATCGTCGTCAATCACTTCACATATAGGCCAGCGAGATAAGACCAGTACTGGCCTTGACTGGCCCAGTAAAAGTGCTTGGGCTGGTTTCGTATGTAGCTTTAAGATGTATGTATTTGTATGTACTAAGAAGTTGCATATAGGACTTTGTTTGCACTTTTGATCAAAATTATTTTTTGAGACAAGGATGATATGACATTTTGGTGCATAATATTACATTTGGAGTTACTAATTTATTTAATTTGGTAACATATATCTTTTATTTTTAGAATCTGAAATCTTTGCATTCAGAGAAAAAGCTCATAATACAACGAAAGAAAATGTACCGATTAACAAGAAAAACTCACTCTTTTAAACATCTTCAAAAAACCTAAAAAAAATATAGTGACATCTTATAATTATCTTGGCGACAGATTTTTCAAAAGAAACACCAAAATTCCGGGATTATCACCAATTTAGTTCGTGACGTCACTACTCAGTATCCTCGAAGGATTTCGCTGGAGAAGTGCCAATGTTCGCAGACAGGCCAAAGAATCAGGATTGAATCACCAACGTAGCTATTTTAAAACTTCGCCGGAAATGACAAGAGGCATTGCGCGAGAGTAACAAAAAATTTGTTGTTGATTTGTTGCCATGGTGACGGGTCTTGCGGAAAATGGTAACGTTTTGTTTTTACTGATATTTGTTTGGAATGGTATTTGATTGGTTTTTATTTCAGAAGAGATTACCAGTACCTACAATGATTGAAAGTGGTGTCAATTCAAAGTTAACATTTCATGATTCATGTAAAATCTAAAAAGCATGAAGTTGAAAAAGTGCCTGCAATTTTATTTGAACTTCTTTACAGAAAAACTATAGCACGGGTAGAACCCGAGAATCCATCTATTATGTAGTCGAAACTCAACCCCGAACTAAATTATGAACCCACTGAAAACTGCAATACATTTTAATATTCAAATCAAAATTCAAATTGCCCCAGTCGATCCAACGGCGTGCATTTAGGTAGAAACAAAACATCAATAGTAAAATTCTACTTTAGCCAACTACTGCAATGCAGGCAAATCTAATCTAGATTTAACTTATAAAACATACACTGTACATAACTGTTCACTTTATTTAGTACATAATGTACGTAAAAGGAAATCATGTTTTTAAGAATTCAGTGTTAAAGTTACTGGCTGATTAGTGGATTAAATAATGATAAATATTCGATCCCAAAATCGATTTTTTCTATAAACAATCCAACCGTAGGTGATTCCTAAATAAAACAATGTAATACCTAAGTATTTGCTTATTTTCTACCTGTACCGATTTTTAAGCTTATCTAAAGGCCAATTCTTGTACTTTTTTTTTTGCTTCTTTGGCATCTGAGCCGATGCCGGCTATTCTGGCAGAATTCTTGTACTTCATAAACGTACTATTTCAAGTCGCATCTCAGCGACCATCACTGTCAAAAACTTGACAATCTCAATCAATTCAATCTTGTCTTTTTTTTATTGCAAAGAAAAAAATTCAATTAAACTAGAAACGTCTGGAAAATACTTGATTTACCCCTCTGGATGTTAGTTCATTTGAAATCATTGTGACCTTTTGACATAAACGCATCATAAAACAAAAGAAGTCTTGCGCAACAACGTTTTAAATAATAAAGAAGCACTTAACCTGCCTATGAAACTCAAGTTTGACAGGCTTCATTGTACGGAATAATCTTTTGTAATTGACGAATATCCACGAATTTGTCCGAAGCCATACGACTGGCCTAATTGGCTTGAGGCTTTACGATTTGATCAATGTTGTAGCTCTAAGCTGATCTAAAAATTATCGAATAATAGGTCTAGACGCCAATTTTTTAGGTTTTTAACCTTTGGCAACCGTGTCATCCGACCACGTTGAATTTTAAAAAGGTCTGCCACTATATCTAGAACTACGCTTTACATACAGGTTTAGTGATCACAGTTTATTATTGGCGGTTGAAACTAGTCCTTACGTACATACTTTATCTGGTGTAGATAATATTATTGACACAGGAAGATGCTGCTGAAAAAGAGGCTTATGAGTTGAAAGATAACAATAATATTAACTTTATTTCAGACAATCAGACCAGTCATTACAAAAGTCTGTGGATAAGGATAAAGGTCCTCTTTTACTGCTTGTGACATTGAAATTCAGAAGGGGAAGATATTTATTGCCTGGCACGGACAGGCACCGCATGACATAGCAACTATGGTTCTTGTAATCACACGATTACCTGCTAGTTGAAGAATATGGAGAAGAAGAAAATGTCGGGAGTAAAGGAGATGTTTCAAAATGCATGGAGCCCCGGCCAGGTCTTTGTACACGAAAAAACGAGGAAACATAATTAAAACAGTTTTCAATCATCCGATTACTAGAAATTGGCTTTGTTTGGTAGTGAATCACAAGAATGTACACTTGAAATTGCAACACACAACAAAAACCCGTCATGGCGGTAAGCTGTCATGTTGATTTTTTGTTTGATATGTTTATTTCTGTCATATTACATTGCCAAAGAGAATCACTATATTACCGTACTTTTAGTCTGACAAGATGTGACAGTAGACAGTTTACGATCTATGATCAATGGTCGATCTATGGTATACTGTCATTGTTTTTTAACCACAGAGTACCTTAATTGGCGAGACGCCATATTGAAAGTCGATAAGAATAATTAATAAATATCAGATTATTACAAGAAAAATATGCATTTATGCAATTTATCTGTATTTTTCCCGAATTCCAGGGATTTTACTCGATTTTTCGAGGTACTGTACATATACTGGGCCCGTTTTGAAACATCTCCTTTGTGTTACTGACAAAGTGTGACTAGGTATGTAGCATATGCTAAGGCCTAAACAAATTCATTTTCTACAATTAATAACACCGTGAATCAACAAAGTATCAAATGTAAGTATCTATGTGTTGACATTTAATCGAAAGGTTATGTGGTAGGCAAATGTCAAAACTGTTCATATTTCCTTGAACAGTTCATTGGCGTTGCGAATTTGTAGAAAGTGTCTTTGTTTGTGACATTTTAATAGAGAAAGGGAGTTGAACTCCTTGTTAAAAACTTCGCCTGGGACAGTGGTACCATTTTGGCAATTTCTGTCGCTATGCTAGCATTTGATTGACTTGTACGCGAAGCATGACCACTTTTTATTATTTTTTCAATTTTGTAGGTTCTACTTTAAAATAATTTAAAACTTTTATCAAATAATATCTTGACTCTAACCGTTGTGTAAAGTAACATGTCCTATCTAAGAAGAGCCGAGTGATCTGTAACTCAGGACCCTCCTATCACAGACACCTTTCTCTATTTAAGATTGTGCATCAGTCTGTAATATGATGTAAAGATAAAATAATAAAGATTTATCATTATGATTACCTGTACCTCTAGTCTACGAAGAATAGACATAATATTTCTTCCTAAGTTTTTTTCTAATTTATTAATTCTTGACTTATTTTTTTTTACAATCTGTCACTTTGTTGTTTCGTTTCCTCTGTTTCTACAGTGGTCCTATTTAGTGCTTCGTGTGACGCTTGAAGAGTACTGAGTTGTTCTGGTGAAAGTACAGGCGATTGGGACATTTCAGCTATGTATTATGGTAGCGTCATGCAATGACCCTTTCTTACAGTTCTATGAGTATAAGACAATAGTTAACAGAAAGACTGCTCATAAGATGACTCTGCCAGTTCTATTCACAAAAAAATAATAATATTTCATCAAAGAATCTCGTGAAAAATTCGCTTTCTTCAGCGAGAGTGATGTCGGCGTCGGTTTGATCAAAGTTATTATCCAGATGGTTCGTTAATTCCTGAAGACTTATTACTTCAGCAATGTGGATAAAAGTGCTTATTTGTAGATTTAATTAAAATGATAGTGTTTTAAAGAAGATTTTAATTGTGATTGCGATTTAATTATTTTTGTTTCAGATAGTACTGGACACGAGACGTTTGCTAACGAGTCGACTTTTATTTCTTTAAGCAAATCATGCATCCGCCGTGGCACGATAAATCTCTTAGAATTTACCATTAACCCTTAAGGCGCACCCTGACTGGGGAATTTCAGCATTTTCGGTGTTTCCGGAATTCGCCTGTTATGTCACCTTTACCTGCGACCTAGCCGCGTTACTTCTACCTATTTAATTATATATATTAACCTATCCTGCTGGTTTTAATTATCTCTTTACGCTACCCAGCAGTTGATGGCCTGAGCAGTATAATTACAGAACCCTAGCAATTACAGTGGAATCTTGAATTGTTACATTACAGGCGAATGCGCCTTTAGGAATCTAGGATGAACCATGCTGTAAAAACGTAGGTAAGTAACAATTTAACAGAGTGCATTTAAGAGCCTCCACTACGGCGATACTTGAGGGACGTCTCAAGAGCTGCTCCCTGTTGCCAGCATTTTTAAATGGTTAATATTTCACCTTAGCTAATGTTTTGCCTTCTCTCCAGGGTCTGCCCCAAAAACTGTGGTAAATACCCCGACTTACGAGTGGTAGGTCGTGAGTTCAAACCCAGACAGGCGCTTTACTTTGCGTAAATAATTTCATCACCACTGCTCTCAAAACGGTGAATGAAAACATCGTGAGGAAATCGGCATGTCCTAGAACCAAATATTCGAAGACATGTGACAACCACCAATCGGCACTGGGCCCGCGTGGTGGATTATGGCCCACTCCCTCGCACAGAGAGGAGGCCTGTGTCCCAGCAGTGGGAACATTATAGGCTCCTATATACATAATAAATAAATAAATTATGGAATGCCATCATGATTCCAGTCCGAACAAGGAATGGTGCTATCGGTCATGTATAACTCCGTCTCTCTTACACTGGAATCATGGTGGCATTAAACCGTTATAATAAGACACCAGTATAGTAATAAAATTTCAAACAAAAGTAAGCTAATTGCCCAAGGCTGCCTGTACAATTGATACACCTTGATTTGTTAGTTCATTTCCTAATAATAACGGCTTTTTGATCAGCAACACTGATAGCTTCCATGAAAGTCAGTTACACGTGTAATAGAAATCGAAAACTAGCTCATTGTTGTCTGAAAGTAGATGAAAGTAATAGCGCGAGGTCGCGGTCTTTTTGGTGTGAGCAGAAATTGTAGTGTCAATGTTTGATACGCAGGTGTTTTGTAGGGAAAACGGGTTTTGGGGTCGTCACTTGTGAGCAACCAGTGATACAAAATTTTAAGAAAGTAAATAGTTATTTTTTATGATAAATCATAGTCAGCAAAAACGTTACAGTGGAAAAGGGTCAAACATTTGTAACTAGAATTTTAAATCATAATGCACAGCTGAAGTGTAAAAATGTCAACTAACTTTTGGAGGGCACTGTTAAGTATATGTAATTACGAGACATTCAGTAGCTACTTCGAAAGTCAAAGTCAAAGTCAAATCATTTATTTCAAATAGGCACATAAAAGGCACTTTTGAACGTCAAAAATAAAATTAGAATAAAATTGATTCTAGTCGCCCCTTCCAAAAGGTAGTATTCGTATGGAGAAGAATGGGCAAGAAACTCCACCGTTACTCTTTTAAAATGTTTTACAATATATTGCATACATTATTTATATAATTATATGTGAAGACGATGCACCCAAAAATAAACTTACTATACCACAATAGGTAAAAGAATTAAAATGGATAAATGTAACCATGACATATAGATCAACTATGTGATAGATACATGGTGCTCACATATTCACAAACATTCCAAACGTAGACGATTTTCATAAATAAATAAGGAGTAATAAGTCCGGGTGTGACCCCAAGTAATTACAGAATGTAAATCAATGTCAAAAAAAAAAAAAAAGAATAAATTATACAATTACATTAGCAACCAGTTTGATTTTGTCTAGACTCTAGAGATTGTCCTATGGAGCAAGACCAGCATGTTTCCAAGCATTCTTATCTTGGATATAATCCTCTAATTTGTAATATCCTTGCTTACAAAGTGTAATTTTAATATAAGTTTTAAATTTTCTTTCATTTAATTGCAATATTTCACAAGGTATTTTGTTGTAACATTTAACACAGTACCCCATAAAAGATGTATGAACTTTAGATAATCTGAAAAAAGGTTGATCTAATTTATCTTTATTTCTAGTATTAAAATTATGTCTATCACTTATTTTATTAAAAAGATGGTGATTTTTTCTTACATACATAATATTTTCATAAATGAATTGGCAAGGTACCGTCATAATATTAATCCTTTTAAATAGTTCCCTAAGAGATTCGCGGCGACGTAGATTGTAAATGGCTCTGACAGCTCTCTTTTGCAAAATAAAAATGGATTCAATGTCAGCAGCCCGACCCCACAGTAAAATGCCATATGACATAATACTGTGGAAGTAACTAAAATAGACCAAGCGCGCGGTTTCTTCGTCTGTTAATTGTCTTATCTTTCTAACAGCATATGCGGCCGAGCTTAGCCGCCCCGCAATAGATGTTATATGAGGTCCCCATTGTAATTTCTCGTCTAGCGTGATTCCTAGGAAAACTGTCTGATTAACAAATTCTAATTTTTGGCCATTCAATACGATGTCACATTCGCTACTTCTAACATTAGGTAATTTAAATCTAATGCATTTTGTTTTTTTTTCATTAAGTACTAAATTATTAACCGTAAACCAATCTTGGACCTGAAGAATAGAGTTATTCACGTCGTCAAGATTTTGTGACCGTCGGTCTATTTTAAAGATCAATGATGTGTCATCTGCAAATAACACCATCTTCGGTTGATTTTGAAGTAATTGGGGTAAATCATTAATATAAACTAAAAAGAGGAATGGACCCAATATCGAACCTTGAGGAACGCCCATTGTCATTTCAGAACCCAATGAGTTTACGCCATTTACTTGGATTTTAACCTTTCTATCTTTCAGGTATGATCTTAACAAGTCAAGTGCTGTTTTCCTAATCCCATAGTGCTCGAGTTTCATCAGAAGTGTTTCATGGTTTACGCAATCGAACGCCTTAGAGAGATCGCAAAAGATTCCAATAACATCTTGTGCTTCTTCCCAGGCGTTAAAAATGTTTTTCATTAGGGTAACACCGGCGTCAGTGGTACAACGCCCTTTGGTGAAGCCGTACTGGTGTTCATGAAAGATGTAATTTTTATTAAAGTGACGTAACATTTGATTGAGCATCAACTTTTCAAACACCTTACTGAGAACTGGCAGAATTGACACAGGTCTATAATTGTTGGGATCTTTACTATCACCGGATTTGAACAATGGTACTACTTTACTATGTTTCATAAGATCCGGAAAGACTCCTTGGTCAACAGTTGAACATTTTAACACTTGGTCGAACATTTTAAACCCAAGGAACCTTTGTTTGCAGGTGTAAAAATTAGACAGCATGCGTACGGAAAAAACAGCGGTAACTTTTCAGATGCACTTAATTTATGCTCTTGATACATTGTGGAAAAAGTGAATGAACAGGAAACAAAAACCAATTACCCGACTAGCACTTTCTACCCGCTAAGCAAACAGCTAAGTAATTACGACAAAAAACAAAACACAACTTTATCAGATGGGCCTAAAAAAACCTACACACTTATGAATACTCTATAAGCTAATATTCTTTGCGATCAAGTGAAGCGGACACACGTGAGTAGCAAGCCTTAATTAGCTTTTTGTTTGTTATCGGTACATCGAGTGGTATCCAGACAATGGGGACTGACAATGGTGTTTGTCAGTAATTATTATGGTGTTTCGAGGGGTTAGTTTTTGGGTCAAACGTGGTCAGTTTGGCGGGGATTGTGTTGTATGTTGTCTGGGGGGAGAGGGATTGAACAATGTTTGTTTCAGTTCGAGATATTTTCCAGCGGGGAAATTTCGTAACACACTATCTTTTGTTACTAAAAGTTCTGTTGCTTAAAAACTATATTTTGACAGTTCAACAACATTCATTGCGATAATTGCGTTGTTGAGCAGACACATTTTTCGAACATATAAACCAATGGATTATTAATATCTTTCAAAATGATTCAGATTGAGATTGGGTGCTGTACTTATTGATTATGTTTTTATCTCCAATAAAATATAGTGTATTGTATCTTGAAATAAAAGACTGGTAGGATTTATTAATTAATTACTCTCAATGGTTTCGTAATCGTAATAGTTTAAAGAAGGCTGTATTTTTGCAATATCAATTAAGGAAGTATCGAACTAAATGCAAATCCAGAAACCAGTTTGACCATCCCTACTTATGCCACAACGGATAAGAAGCATGAATGCGTAACGGTAATCAAGTCATCAAACTAAGAACAAAAGATTCACTTGAAACAACACACGAATAAAACGCTCACGTAACAAAAACAAATGAAAATCGAACCCCGGGTTTGGTCAAGATGGAAGAAAATGGATCAAGAAGACAGAGATAGAAAATGTCAGGGCGAGTGTAGTGTGAGTTGTGTATGTAATAATTACTAACAAATTGGATTTTATGGAATGATTTGACTTGATTTGAAAGGGTACACATTTTCTGTTTTACAAGCTTTGATTTTTGTATTGGGCTGCTACATTTGAACGTAAATATTGAGTGGCTCACTTAAAAGAAACTACAATGCCAATGTCTACTGTATGAATTTAATCCAATATATATATAGTCTATGGTTGTGAACTCGTAAGTATCTGTTTTATTTCTCAAAATCTGTTATGTAATTCAAATTACAATAAAAACGTGAAAGAAAATCGCTCACAAGCGAGAAAAAAATGGTTTCTTTTGTCTAGCTAGGATTATTAATTTAGTGGATATTCTGCCCGTACCTGTTCAGTGAGACAAGGGAGCTGAGATGTGGCTACTACTCATCCATACCGGACACAGGTATTCATGGACGATTACAGCTGCATAGTAATTGTTTTTGATGCGGCTACATCTGGCTACATTGTATCTTCTAAGTCTTTCGATACTCTAGGTACATCTAGATATTATAAGCACTATTCAGACTTGCTAAGCTAGGCTTCCTAAAGCTAGGTACCTAGGCGTTATGTTCCGGCCAAATCAGCCACCATATTTCTTTTAAAATGACAGTAAGTAGGTACACTCTCGAAGCTTAGATACCACTAAACGGTTAACAAAAAAAGTTTTTAAAAATCTTAATTATAGAGCAAAATATTCATATTCAAATCTGAACGGATATAACATGTAAGGAATATAAAGTCTAAACTATTATATCATATACTGAAGAGTAATGTATCGAATCATTTTGTATCAATTTTGATGATATGTAAAGGTGACAGTGTTAATAGACTTTATGCCGCAGACGGCTGGTTGAACTTAAGCTTCTCAAAAGGCAGGTAGGTACAGATACCTACCTGCCTTTTGAGAAGCTTAAGTTCAACCAGTTCAGTAAAAGAGTGAAAATATTATTTTGATTAGGTTTATTAATTAAATACTAACTGCGCCCTGCAGTTTCACGCGCATACGTCTCGACCTCGTGGAAATTTTGTGGTAAAAAGTATCCGATTTCCTAATTCAGGCCGTGGTCTACCAATGTGCCATATTTTATCCGAATCCGTTCAGCCATGAAAACGTAACAAAAAAATATGCAAAAAATCAAATCTTTTCTCTTTATAATATCAGTTTAGACAACATTTTCTTTGAACTTTATATGAACAATAAAGGCAGCCCACTACAATTAAAAACGGCTGTTCAATTAATAAGACTACCTACGCAGCAGCGCCGCACCGACCATTACGGAAAAAAGTGGAAAAACGAGAAAAAAAAGCTTCATAAATATTTAAATAGCGCATCAATCAGATAAATAGCTTATCTTTATGAAACAAACAAATTAAACGATCCATTTTACGATGAACACACCGAGCACTGTTTATGGTACCTTTTACCCATAATTATGCACTGTACACTGAACGGTTAATTACTGTATTAAGTACTAGCTGCGCTCTGGTGTTTCACCCGCATAAGTTTCGATCCCGTGGGTATATCGGGATAAAAAGTATATTATATAATAATTCGTATAATAAACCATCTGTGTGCCAAATTTCATCCAAATTCGTTCAGTAGTTTTTGCGTGAAAGAGGAACAAACATCCATCCATCCATCCATACAAACTTTCACGTTTATAATATTAGTAGGAAGTAGGATTAGTAGTATTAATAGTTGTAACGTACCTACGGACCGTACGCCTAAACAAAAATGTTCGACTTCTTCGACACGGATCGCAGGTTTAATTATAATTCCCAACAGCATAAACAGCCTATAATGTTTCCCACTACTGGGACACAGGCCTCCTGTCTTCGAGAGGGAGTGGGACTGTAATCTACCACGCGGGGCTAGTGCGGGTTGGTAGATAGATATCACAATATGTCATCGACGACACGGTGGGCACAGTGGTTAAGCCATTGACTGTTGCGCTGCGGAACAAATATTTGTGTGACCTACAAGTAGTTCTTCCGGGTCTGGAAAAAAAATGTCTTCGAATTGGTTTTAGGGACATGCCGCTTTCCTCACGATGTTTTCTTTTACCGTTTTGGGAGCAGTGCTGATAATATTATTTACACAAAGTAATGCGTAGGTTCGAACCCTCGACCTACAACTTTAAGTTGGGACTGTTACCACTGGGTCAGAACTGCTAATTCCCAAAATAAGAGAACAATATAATTTCAGGATCTACTTAAAATTAGCTGTCTGGGAATCTGTGTATTGTGCATGTCAGGTTTGAATTCTGTAAGTAAACGCATTCACGAAATAGGAGTTAGTAATTACTATAGTAGGTACCATCTTCTGCGGACGAGATTTATAGGTAACCACAAAATATTACTGCATTCGCGATTTATTTGTCAAAAATGTAATCAAATATGAGTTTATGGAAAAATAACTTTAATTCCTACTACACAATAAAGTTATACACTATTGAAAAATTTATAAGTTTTTCAATTGCCATTAAAATAAATTTGATATTTGTTTACCTTGAAATAACATCAATTTAAAACAAATTTAAATAGACTTTAGGTTAGGTTTAACCTCGTGAAGTAAAGAAAAAAAAAATTGCGTATATTGGCATTACAGCAAAATAAATACACTTTAAAACTATAAAAACAGAACACAAAGATTATAATGCCAAGTAAGATAATATGACGTGTATTATTAACTTACCTCCCTGTTAGATCTGAACTGAAGTAAAACCAAGAAGACATGAACTTCGCAGACGACCTATAAATCAAGCAGCTAAGTTTACAATTGTCCCACTAGATGGCGTTAAACGCAAATAATACGGTTCTTCCTTGCTCCCAATTTAACTTGCGGTCACCGATCCTGAATGACGTCATATTATGGTCAGAGACTTTAATGGGTAATAGCTTTTACTAGACTGGTTACAGTGGTGTTAGGTTCGATTCTCGGGTTAAGTAGGTAATGCAATTTGCATAATGTATTGGCCAGAGAATTTTGCCACTGAACAAAATTGAGTTAGTAAATATGACTTTTATTTAAATGAGGTATGTACATATGTTAATAATAAAACTTATTTTAATAAAGTGACCTCAATAATTATAAAGTTATGAGTAAATAGACATTATTGCATAAAATAAATTCTTACCTCATTCAATTCAAAACGGGTTCGAGATAATAATAATTATTTGTAATTATTTATTGATTCCAATTAGTTTGGTGAGTAAATAAATAAGTGATCTAGATAATAACACTGTAATTATATCCATAATCAATTAAAAGCTTCACGGTTAGTACCTACTAATAGTTATTGGCATGCTACGGGTCGTGGGTTCAATTCCTATGTTGAGCAAGTAATATTTGTATGGATTGTTAATATTTTTTTCGTGGTGTGTTGGTAAAAGTGCATTATACGTTCAGAAAATTTTTCTTAAACATATGAAGCTCATTTCCATAATTATAATTGTGGTATTTTAATGTATGTAGGTACCTAAGTGTCTACCGGAGATGGCGGGATGAGCTGGACTCCTTCAACAAGAACTGGTCCTTAGCAGCTGCAGTGAACAGAGATACGTGGAAAGAGAGTAAGTAGCCTTGCCCTGCAGTGGGAACAAAAACACAACTTCGCATTCAAACTTTTTTAGTTTCAATGATTACTTACAAATTAAACATCACTAACACTAAAAAATAGTAATCACTTGACACCGCAACATAACGGCAACCGAACCAATCAAAACCGCGGGTTACGAACCTAATTGCCCCCTATAAGTTATATAAGGAAGCGGGCGTTGTTTCCGGCGCGCGCGCAGCTACGTGATTCATAGTAGTGTGACTGTGAGTGATGGTGGACTGAGACAGTTAGGAGGTCAATGTCGGGAGGGTTTACTGGTATTGTTTAGGGATTGAAATGAAACTACCCGGAGGTTTTTCAGCAGCTGGTTTTCAGGAGCAAAAATGGAAAAAAAAGATCGACTTCTAAAAAGGTATATTATTAAATGGGATAGACTGCGTGCCGAACGTGGAGGACAGTGTGTTACGGCGCAGCATGGGACAGGCTCATGTCCAGCAGTGGACTATGATAGGCTGAGTTGATTGATTCATATTATAAAATAAGAGTTTTAATAATGTTAGTTGAATTTTCCAGGAAACGTCTCTAGATAAGGGACAGACAAGCTTGTTATGAGATTATAAGAAAGGAGCCCTATACCCCGACTGTGATGATTATAAGTATGGTGTATTTTCCGAGGTAGGAATGGGTGGTGTATTTTTTGAGGAAGAAAAATATTGCAAAGAAAATAAATATCTATACCGCCGTATAGGTATGGATTTTCCTTGCGATATTTTAGCAAGAGTGGTTTTTAAAGGCTTCTTTTCTGCCAGAAAAGCAGCAGCAGAATCAAATAGCATAAGTGGAGGATGTAGGTATTCACAAATTCGTGTAATCACAAACTGTGTCTTTAATTTCTGTAATTGGTTTTAAACCGCTTTAATTAAAGAAATAAATTATGATATACGATAACGATAATTATTTTAATAACACTATAATAATATCGGCAATAAACAGTCAGCCAAAAAAATCCTATCTCAGATAGTATCTAAACGATACGCTATCATAATGATGACAAGTAAACATAAAGATGTAGGTCACACGAATGGGCAACAACTTATCCTAACCTACTGCAAGTTAGATGTTTAAGTAGGTATGTTCTCTCAGAAACACGGACTTAAAAAAAACAACGAGGCTAAACTTGGAGAATATGAGTCAAAACTGGATTATTCTGATAATTTTCTTTGAGTTTTTCTTGCAGTCATTAGGTAGAGAATATATTTTTAAGTCAAATACACCAAATCGTAGCTGTAAATCTCAGGAAACATAGAACTCTGTCAATTTGCTGAAGAATGGTCATCTAGTTCTCTTATATTGGCTCGAACAATGTATAAGAATAGCTCACGCTCTGCCTGGAAAAAATCAGCCAGTGATCGAGGTGTTAGCGGGGCTGACTACCCAATTATTAATTAATGCACCATATCTGAAGCCTAATCGGATCATCATCATCTGGCTAGCCTTTTCCAAAATATATTGGGGTCGGTTTCTAGTCGAACCGGATGCAGCGAAATACAAGTATTTTGCGACTGCCTATCTGACCTGAAGGCCAATTCTCGTAATTTAAAACGTTCAAAATCTAGTCCCAGTCCCATCTTGGCGACAAACAAATGTCAAAAACTTGTCAAAATGTATGGAAATTAGAGGTATTTTTGACAGATTGAGACTGAGATCAGACTGTGAACGTTCTTTAAATTACAAGAATGACCCCTCTGGTCTATCTGGTTTTCAGACTTCCCGGCTTCTGACTACCTTACTCCTGTCATAGATCTGAAGGCTAATGTAATGCTCCCAAAAGAAGGCTATATAGCGGTCTTTATAATTATAATTTTAGAATGACATCACTGTTATTATTATGACATCGATATGACAAATTGCAGATTGCAGAACAGATCTGTTATCATGATGCAATGTTTACAATTTTGGAAGGTCATTGTCTAGACATTTCCTGTTTTATTCAAACTTGGTGTTAATACGCAATGCATGGATTCGCAAAGTGTGTGTCATACAGGCAAATTTAACAGGTAACCTGTTTTTTATGATCATATTTGAGTAAAAATTACGTATTTTATGCCTTACGATCCCGGGCAAAAAGAAATAAAAATGGTATATGTAACTATATATATAACAGCCAACCAAAGAAAAAAAATGCAATAATATTCCATCATCATAATTTTAACCCTAGATCAAGTAGAACAGCCTACTTCATTATTTTCTGAAGAAACTGTTGTACCTTCATAAATGAATTTCACGAGTTTTAGAGGTGTGCTAAGTGTGAACCAAGAAGACTGCTTATATTGTATTTCAATAGCAATAGTAAGCAAATAATCGCTATTTTTATTTCTACATTAACAAGTATGTAAATTGCAGTGTGACAGCACATTGAAATCAGACGTGACGAATGGCACGTGTCAATTCGCACTTAGATAAATATTTACTTGGTACAGAAATAGAAATGAAGTAACTGTTTATTTTTAAGAGTTCTAGGCTTATTGACCTAGTGGCTATAACTGCAAAGGCAGTTAGAGTATTTGAGGTGATTGCTTTTAGATTGGTTTAAGTTGAAATACAATAATATGCACTATCTTCGAGCAAAGCACATAAAGTCGTGATTTCAAAATCTGGCAAGTCGAGCTTTACAAATGGTGCAGCAATTTAATTTAAATAACACTATATTTTTGCTAAATTGCATAGTCATACCTACAGCAGCATTAATTTATGTAATTTTACGATATATAATGGTTGCAATTAAATAAACGATGAATCTGTAGATACACTTGATGCCGACCAAGTAGTAATGAATAAATCTTTACCCATCTTATCTAGAAACAAATTAAAATCTAGTATTACAGTCGTCTGTCATTCTACAAACGACGATGGGAAATAGGTTAGCGCCGACAATGCGCGAGCAACATAACATTATGCATTGTTACCATCTGTAGACCCAACAAGCCACAGGTTGGCTACAAGTGGTTTCGAATGACAGCGAATCTTGGAGCTTTCTGGGGTATTTTTAACTGGAATTTATATGTTCAATATAACACTTTGTGTTTTTGAATGCTATTTGACGAATTTGTAATACGTATTGAGAGAATATCTGAGAACCTCCAAAAAGGAACTTTTAGACCGATATTTTAGGGCTGCTATTGCTTAGAATATCTTTATAAAATGTAACTAATATCTTTGGAATAATATAATTTAAAAGAGTGTCCATGGAGTTACTTGCTAGCAAGTAATGTAAAAGCGTAGTAGGTACTACGCTTTGGAATGGGCAACTAGCGTCATATTTCTGACTAACCACTTGACTAACTCCTTGACAGTTCAAAAGAGCCTGTAAATGGTTTAATTGAAATAAATGCCTTGAGTATCATAATAACCAATCCTTTTGCCAAGCGTGGTGATGACGATGACTGACATAATGGTGAGGCTAACAAAGTCATTTGTTTTAGGAGTCTCGTAGAAGAAACGAGTATAAGACCACAAGTAGTGTTTGCTGCTAAGCAGGGTGAAGCTTGAGGATACGGAAACGGTCAGAATTAAAGAGGGGGCCGAAACAAGTTCAGGTATGCTGACTTAAAACTTCTCAACAATGGGTTAGAGATGTAAATTAAATTGATGAGATATGATGATAGATAGAAGAACGCCAGAAATAGGTAATGACGTAATCAAAGTCTAGCATAATCAGCCTATCATGTTCCCACGAGTGAGCCGTAATCTACCAGGCGGGCCCAGTGCGAGTTGGTAATCAAGAAAAGTGAAAATAAAAACAGTTAAACCCAAACTAAAGATGACTAAAAACACACAGTGCATGAAATTGAAATTGGCATAATTCTCAAAATATTAAATTTGTAGCAACACGTTTCCAACGTCTAATTTCCGCTTAAGAAAACCAGGTTTTCACAGCAATAAATTGAAATTGTCCAGAAAATACCGAATAAATGGTTAGCATAAACATCCCGTGTCGATATTCGTAACAGTAATATTTATTATGGGCTCTTAAGATTTTATCGTCGTTTGAGAATCCATTTGAGCGCCGGGACTACATTTTCGATATTTATTATATCTCTTATGACATGATTTTATCGGAGTCTCTCCTCTTTTTCATTTTTGTTCATTTGTTATTAAAGTGCATAGTCTATTAGATTATAATTTAGCTGTATTTACTGCTTCCATATCTATTGTTTATGTATGTACTATGGATCACTACTAAGTTTTTTCTTCAGAAGAAAAAAACTGCAACTAGGTAGGTACTGTCTTTTTTTATCGATTGGAAGCAAAGCAACTAGACTCTCAATCGTCATAATTTTAATTACACTTTTTAACGTTGTAAGTAACCTATTAAGCTAGGTAGTTTTACTAGGACATAAAAATTATTACGACTTTTTGTAAAGCCTATTTTAATGTTCATAATCTAAAAAACTTGCACTTACTTGCTGGTGTTAATATTTCAACTCTAGTTTAACTTTGACACGCAAGCATCGCGTGCCAGTTTGCCTCACTAAAGATTTATGTTCAGTGTTGCCAACTGCGAAAATGGTAAAAATGAGTTTGCGCTTAGAAGGTCGAATGGGACAATACTCCGAAGAGTTTAAGCTATATTTTTAGCAAACCTCATTGTACAGAATTGCTATAATAGTACCTACCTGGAATCATAATTCTTTATGTTGAAATATGTTTATGGCTGACTGTAAATGGCTCGGGTTTGTAATAAATGAGTAGCTACGGCAACTAACTAATAATTTACAAAGTGTTACATTGTGTGTGGAAATAGTATACAAGAAAAACAAATACTTGCTTACTTATATAGAAATTATACAAAAGATTGCGTTACTTTTTGAGTAATTTATTTTTATAAGAATTCAAAAATTTTAATTAACAAATACATAACTAATAATCCGGATTCAGGAAGAACTCTGTAGATAATTCTACCCTTTGAATAATTACCAATCAATAAGATTAAATGATTAAAATAAACGACAATAAATCCCAATTTTGAATCTCAATTTCAAGCGGAAATTTAAATGGTCGTTCCATTTAAATTTCCGCATCCCGCTCCATAAATATTATCTACCTTAATATCTATTCTACCTTTTCAATTGTGTACAAACGATTATTATCCTATTCCCTAATTTCTAGATCGTAGAATCCGGTATTCAAAAGGTAAATCATATTTACCGGTAAAGGAACGTTCCCATTGTTTCTCTCATCCGGCATTCAGAAATTACCGGGCTGGTATTCGACCTTGAATTTGTGACCTTCGTTTATAACCTTGACATCGTTTATGTCTTCATAATCCCGTTTAATGGTAATTATAAGCCATGTGGTTGTGTAATTGTTAATGATTGGGGTAATCCTGGGATTTATGTCTGGGGTAAAGGTAAAAAAGGAAAAGCTAGAATAATATTCCTGAAGTAGGTATTTTCTCTGGAATAGTGCTGTTTTTACAGATGATAGAGCTTTGTTTTAATCTCTGCTAAGTGGTTATTGTCATAATCTAGTCAAATAGTTAGCCTTTTTCTATTCTATAATCTCCATAACATTGTCTTCAGTTAAGGCTGTCACTGTACATGTCTTACATTTTATTTCGTCACAATTTTTGTATAGAATTATCCTCCAATTACCATTATACTTCAGCAACTTCTTCCTCCCTCAAGGTCCCTCCTCCTCTTCCCCCTTTCGTTGGAAGGCGTCCTACTAAGTGGACCGATGACCTGGTGAAGGCCGCAGGAATCCGCTGGATGCAAGAAGCACAGAAACGACCCAAATTAAAAGGATGGATCCTTTTAATATTCGTTCCATGGTTCATTGCTTTTACAAACATGCTCAGTCAGCTTCCATTAACGATGTTCTAACCAGATTTCAATCCCGAATTCATTTTCATTTCACTAAACCAACTCAGTTTCAGCTTTTGATGATCCAATCAAATTGAAGCGAATATTAATTCAATTTACACAGAAAATAACACGTTTCCATATTATTTGTACTTAATTGGAAATTTTAATTTGATATGTTGATGACAAAATAACAACGGTCTCTTGTTTATGTATATAATTAATGTTTTCGCTCATTTTGTTTGGTTATAACATTCCCTAGAGTTTTAACATAAGTATGGAAGACACGCATGTATCTCACACACGCACGTATGCACGTATTTATGTATCTAAATATTTCAACTTTTTTGTAATGAGGCACAATTTCAAAGAGACCTAGTCTGACTGTTGTGGGATAAGTTGGTCTATGTGAATCATATATTCAGGAATTTAAAAAACAGGGTCGTAATTCTGACTGTACGTATGACACTCATTCTTAATTCGCGATTCGTTTTGATAGCAGAGTCATGTACACGAAATGTAGCTAACGTGTTAGTTTGGATGATTCAGAAACTAAAACAGGAGTTATGTATCAATCCTGAAATCTTTCATAGATGATACTAGAACAACAACTGAAAATAATGAAACTATCTCGAATACTCGAGTCGATAACAGATCTAGAATCGTTACAAAACGGAGACGCGCGCGCCGATAGCCGCGGTATGTGACGGACATAATTATAGTTTTACTTGCGTGCTTTCTTTTTGCATCGCTCGCTTAGGACTTGCGGACAGATCGCTTTGTTTAAACGATTTCAGAGATGAGTTTGAATTTGTATGTATGTTGCATCAATTGGCATACCAACATGGGAAAAGTGAATTTCTTATTTGATTACATATGCCTATGTATGACAGAAAGTATTTTCAGGGAAAGATTCTCTATATTGACCAAGTTAGAAATTCAAATGGATTAACTACGAAATTATATGTAATATTGATTTTAGATGGAGGACAGGGTGTTGTGGCGCAGCATGAGAGAGGCATATGTCCAGCAGTGGAGTGCGATAGGCTGAGTTGAATAATTTATTGATTTTCTCTTAGAATATCAATTACGATAATATATTAGTGGAAGGAATATATTTAGTACCTATATAGTTTTTATGATGAGTATGTGCATTCAGTTGCAAATTTGCAAGACCTTTTGCCATTTATGTTTGTGTCTTTGTTTGAAAATACCATCCGGTTAAGTCACAGGTCATCTTCCTATCTAGTTTCCAAGTATATTCAATTGGCTTAACGTCCTAGACTTTGTATATCCGAATAAATATTTGCGTATTAAATTGTGTGAAGTATATTATATTAATTAAGATTCATAATAACTTTAATAGCATCAGATTCTAATCTTTGCAGGTGGATAAGGAACCTGTTATGAACAATGTCAAAATAATTAACTAAGCCAATAATTTGATGTTGATCCGATACGTCAGGCCGTAATATATTGAGATCATAAAGTCGCACGACTGTGTCCAACGCACACGCGATTTGACCACCTATGTTTTTAATCTTGGCAACATCATTATTGTAGGTAAATACCTACTCGATGAGAAATGGCTGCCTGGAATCGTCTAGAATTGTCACACTTTTGCAATCTTCTTCATTTCTTAATTTTCACGTATCGATGGCAAAATTTATAATAAATTCAGTTACGCGAACTGCACTCACAGACGCAGTCATATGGTCATCAAGTGCACAAGTAACAGTGCATGCGGCGCAATATAGAAGTTTGTATAGATATTGGAATGTTAAGAAACAAATAAGTTTATGTCAGTAACTAATGAGGATTACTATTTTAAACCTAGTAAAGCCCTTTTCTGTCGCCACGTCATGGCAGCGGTGGCGCCATGGTTAAAAGATTGTCTAGCCACAACCAGTCACCAATGTAGAGGGGCTAACAATACTGTCTGGGATGCGTAAGACGTTTTGTAATACTAACACTATTCTCTATGTAGACCGTTAAAGCTTCATCTTTCATCTGTGTAAAGTTACAGATTATCTTAATGAACTTCATGTCTGTTCTCACTAGCACTAGTTGAGACAAAGATGCCTAAATATAAGCGCATTGTTGGATTTCCAAGGCTCGGCTCTGCGCTGATAGTCGAAAATCCAACAATGCAAAAAATTAAGCGTGCATTTAGGTGTTTGGTAGTGTTAGTGAAAATGGGCATACGTATCATTTGAAATCCCGTCTAAGTGCACTATGTGTTAATGATTTTCTGCCTTGAAAACGTTGTCGAATGCCTTAGTAACTCTTATAACAACGTTTAGTTCAACTTACTCGTCCCAAAATGAACCAATCAAGTATTTTTAAGTAATTACGTCATAAAAAGAAGCTATGTGTGCAATTATAATGACCGTTGTGTAATTGAGCGCAAATTGATTCGTTTTTAAGGTATCCTACTGGTTTCTGAGTTAAACAATCGGTTGCATCATCCGTCAATGCTTTTCTATAAAACCGGAATATTTTTGGCTGTTATTCGTTGTTTCACGATGTTATTATCAAACTGAGATTTAATTAAAAAGGCTGGGCTTATGATGGAAATTTGCTTTTCAATGTTATTTAAAGCCTTCAGTGCGTTCGTTTCAGAGTTTTCTATCTTATTATCAATTATTAATCATTTGCTACCGCATCGAAATACTTCATCGCCTAGTTTAATAGATCATTGATTATTCTTATGTGTTTGACTTTAGTCCTCATCCATATAGAAATGCGTATCTATAGAAATGAAAAGGCTCTGTGTAATAAGTCCTTCCTTTTGCCGTTTTAGTAACAGATAACGGCTTACAGGAGGCGGGGAATATTTAAAAAAAAAAACTAACTTTACCTATTTCCCTATTACCACAAGAATTAAACTACCATCCTAACACACAGACTGCTGCAGTCTCTACCTACCCATTTAACCCTTTTAGCCATCAACAAAGGCCCAAAGACATCAAAGAAAACTGAAAAGACACTAAAAATGAACAGCTCCTAAAGCTAAAACGGCACAAGTAAGAAACCGATAAAACGTAGGATAATGTAATACGAGTAATATAGTGAATTCGAGCGTCCGCTCTTGGATTATTTTCCCAGAGCGCGGCGTAAGGCGTAATCTCATAATATGGCGCCCATCCCCCGGCCTTACTTGTCAGGCTTCGGTTATACGCCGCCGTTGTATCCACGTATCAAAATCTCCGAAATTGAGACTTGGAAAGTGATATTCTTCATTTATTATAACTGGTATTCCTTCTTGTTTTTAGCTACAGGAAAATTGTACGAAAATGGTGCTGTATTCATATTATTATCACCACTTATTCCGCCCTCTGTGCTCCAAAAAAGGCAGACATAGAGACCTCTGCGCTGCCATCGACGATGCCGTGGAACTGGCGGAGTTTTGGGCCAACAAAACCTATTCACTGTCGTTTACACATAATAATATTCGTCATCGACACGACGAAGAAGAATATTATTATGTGTAAATTACGATGTTCTTAGGTCTCGGATTTTAATACCCTTGAAAGGCTATTTTTTGTTTAAAATGTGGAAAAAATACTGTGTTTGCATTCTTTAATCTAGTTCATATAAATTCATAATTATTGCTGTTGATTTATTTTCGAATAAATGAGTCAGTAAGCAAAATGATTATAATTTTTAGTTTGGATTAATCGGTCGTGTACTACTTATTTATTTCCTAATTCATGTTATATGTATATTGTACCGACTTTATTTTTAGTGTTTATTAGTGGAAACTTCTAAATGGCCTTCATTCTCATATTGTTTAAAAACACTGTATAAAATTAGCTGTAAGTTTCCCGAAGAGAGTAAAATAAAATAAAATAAATCAGATTACAGTCATGTATGTAGTAAGTACGCGACACATTGACAACTGTTGGGTACCTACCTATATCTGTTTGTGAGATATTCATAGTAAGTTACTATCCTATATATTTTTACTGTATTTATTAAATAGAGTAGTAAGGTCAGATCATCTTACAAGGGAATAGCTAGGTAAATAAACTAAGGATGTAATGTTTTTAATAACTACAAGAATTCATGGGAACGTAAACGTTATTATTGATTTCTGATGTTAATGCAAATACTTTACATCGAAATGCATCTATTTTTACTGAATTTACTACTTAAATCGCTTTTGATGTGGCTTTTGCTAGTAAAATATTGTTTTTATGTATAGGTACTTAAGCAGAACTTTATTAAAACTGTCGATGAATGATCACACACTGAGGTAACTGTTAACCGTTTCAGCTTATTTCGTTTAAAAAAATCTATAATATCCACAAGAATAAATTGTGCAAAAAAACATCCTTTTTTGGTACGATTTTTTTTTTCTCTTTATATTCTTTCTTTCTGTTTTATTAGTCTCAAACTCAAAGCATTTATTACAATTAAACCATTTACAGGCACTTATGGTGATCAAGAAGTCGGTCAGAAATATGAAGCTAGTTGCCCATTCCAAAGCGTTAGAAGGACCTATGGAGAGGAAGATACCATCAAGTTAATAAACTATGAATGAAAGCCTGCAGAATGTACACTCGAGTTGCAGTGTGTCACCGAATTATCACAAGCTGTGTTATCATTCGTTTGTCATTATGTCATGCGAGATAACACTGTTCTATATCTGTGTTCAATTTTCTAGTTTCTCGTGCGAATTCGTTCAGATGACCTTGAGATTTGGAGATTATAAACTTGTATATTTTTCATATGGGTTGCTGTTAAGTATATTTTCGTGGTAATATAAATGATATGGCATTGCTTCTGATGTCAGAGTATTTATATTTTAATGGCATTAGTTCTATTTTCTTTTGTTTACATTCTGTTTTTTTTTTAATTCTTATTTGTAATTTTTTATAGTGTACCTATCATAATATTTTGCCTAAGTAATCTTTTACAAACCAAGCAAAAATAGTTTAACATTTTTTTTGCTGCCGTTAAGATGCTTACATACAATATGTAACATAACTAACCTATTTACTAACTAAGATTATTTTACGAAATCTAGAATATATTTTTTCGTCTTTACATTACGTTCAATATTATCTACATTTAGTAGAATATAACTCTATTACAGAAACCCTCTTTAGTAATATGGTTCCACTCATCTTGTCATAATAATATACGGTCCCGCCATCACTCTTTCGTGTAAGTAACATCAAGATCATCTTGCCACCGTTATGAAATCGGAAGAATACAACAATTAATATGGCACTGTTTGAATTAATATCTAGAATTATATCGTCAGTAGATAAAAGAAATCCTATTTGCGCCATCTATACAGACATGACTAAGGCATTCGACTATATAGACCATAAGATCTTACTACAAAAACTTCATAGCTACGGTATCAGAGGGAATATCCTGAAACTATTGGAATCGTATCTAAGTGACAGGTATCAGTGCACAGAGGTTACTAGAATTTGTCCTAAGACTAAACTGGTTACGACCTATAAATCTGAAGCAAGACGTATAAATTATGGCGTGCCTCAAGGAAGCGTCTTAGGGCCATTGCTGTTTTTAATTTACATCAATGATCTTCCAAAAGCCACACGTCAAAAAATGGTCCTTTTCGCAGACGACAGTACTGCCATAATTGAATGCGAAAATCCACACAATTACCAAAACGATATTCAAAACTCTCTTTCTGAAATCATTGATTGGCTTAATAATAACAATCTCGTCGTAAACCTGAACAAGACAAAAGTAATGCATTTTTATCAGCGGCGTAAAAACCCTACTGTAAATATTTCATACGGGTGTAATGAAATAGAAGAAGTTAGTCATGTCAAGTTCTTGGGTATTACGATTGACAACAAACTCACTTGGAAGCCTCATACAGAAGAATTATGCAAACGACTCAGCCAATCTGCATATGCACTCTCCCAGTTGTCAAAAAAAGTAAACATTGAAACCTTATTAACAGCATATCATGGACTAGTCGGTTCAGTTTTACGATATGGGCTTGTTTTTTGGGGGCGGTCCACTAATAGAGATCTGGTTTTCAAAATGCAAAAGCGATGCATAAGGGCAATGTGTATTATAAAAGTAACCGATAGTTGTGTGCCTTTCTTCAAATCTTTAAAATTGCTCACACTGCCATCATTGTACATTTTGGAAACGGCATTATTTGTGAAGACTAACTTGCACTTATTTGTCAAATTATCAGATGTTAGAAAAACTCCTATGCGTACTAAATACTTAAATCAATTATGTCACACAAAATGTAAAACAGCTCTAATGCACAAAAGTTTCTTTGGCATCGCTCCAAGAATTTACAATAAAATACCTGATCAGATAAAAATATTACCTGTTCACAAGTTCAAGAAAACTTTGCAAAAATTTTTAATTGATAAATGTTATTATACGGTTGACGAGTTCTTGAACGATTAATTTAGTAATTATATAACATTCTCTAATTTTCTGTGCCAACTTTTAGACATTTCTTTTTTTAAATATTTAAAAAATTTTTTTTTTTGACTTTAAACTTTAAAACTACTCTTATTTGTATGTCTTACCATAGACAAAACATAGCGCACTGTATTTATCTATAAGATCTGTATTTTTTTTTGTTACCTATGTTTTACAAATAATAAATGATTGATTGATTGATTGATGAAATACTAGAACTTTTCTCTTTTCTTTACCACTGGTATGAAAATACTAGTTGTATCTACTATATATTTTTTCTCTTTCTATTCAGAAATGACTCTGATAAAGCAAAATTAAAAAAATCATCTTACATACTATCCTAGATACTAATACTTAATGAATGAATGAAATACACCGATCCCAGCGTGGTTCAACCAAACTCGATTAATCGAATGAACCCCAAGATCCTAGACTAGCTCCTGTAGCCTCATGTCCATGGTGCTACAGCGACCATTGCATATCGAGGAGTAGACCGGGGGGCGCGGTAATTGTAAGGAAGACGTGCCCGTAGGATAGGGTAGGATTTAAGAGTCATACCGGATATTCATCCTAGAGTAAGCATGGGACTAGTGGAGAGATGGGTGATATTTGTCTATGGATGGGCATCTTTTAAAGACTTCGCGGCCAGGTGCTTCAGGCCAAGCTTCACCCGTGAATCTTTTGGCAGGATTTAAACTGCTTCCTCGGCTCTTTTCTATGTCCTTGCTCTGCTGTGTTAAATGTTGCTGTTCTCAATGTCTTCGTCGTAGGTCTTGCTACTGTCAGCGTTTTACTGCCAGTGTTTTTTGTAAATCTCACTAGCAGGTTTCTTGATCTAATTTGATATTTTTTATGATAATATTATAAATGTGATGTTTGGATGTTTGTTACTCAATCACGCAAAAACGGCTGAATGGATTTAGATAAAATTTTGCACAAAGATTGTTTATAAACTGCTGAATCGAGACTTATGAGAGTTATACCGCAGAGCGCAGTTAGTTTTCTATAAAAGAAAACTGTTAGAAAATGTAGGTTCCATTTTGATACAGTTTTATTTTGCGGAAATTCTGTTTTTAAGTTGGTTTTATCAGTGTCGCTTCCTTTCTAACCCTTTATAATCCATGGGCTAATATCATGCGACTCCAAGTCTTGGAAGGGGTTAGCCATCATTTGGATCCCCTGTGGTTAATGTCTGATAAGCCGTAAAAGTCTGCAAGAACCTCCGGAAAGATAAAGGTAGATATTGAATACGGGAATGTTTGGTTAGTCATTTTGAAAGTTGGTTTGTTATATTTTGTAATTAATTAGTAGTTTTATTGTTCCGCAAAGCTAAGAGAACAGAGGCTGTCTTTGGAATATAGTGTCAATGCACTGAACCTCAATACTTAGTACCTATTTGGTAGTATCGTCAAAAAATGTCGAAACTCAGCAAGTGAAATCGGCTGAATAGTTTGATTCTGGATCAATTCTATTCGGTTAGGTACCTACCTATATTGTTTACCACGTAAGTGTCCCTTTTCATTCCGGAAAAACATTAGAAAACCAGCAAAGTCACCGAAAATGCATGATAATCAATGTGTTAGCTTTATCTTTCAGTACAAGAAGGAAACATACCACTTCATAATTAGTCATGATTTCAATGAAGTACTTGAGGCATCAACAACGCGTGGTGATACCACTCAACATCATAATCTCAGATAATTTACATTTCATCGCAACTTATTCCGTTATCTACTTTAGTAAAATGTATTCTAAGTTGATTTTTGAGTAGCCATTTGTAACAAAAAAGTCCTAATAAGTTTTTGGTTGCAATGGAATTTGATCTTTGTTAAGTATGACATTCAGTTTGTTGTTCCATAACTTGATAATTATCTGAAATTCTTAATTCCAATATACCTGCTTCAAATTCAGTAGGTATTATTAGAATTGTAAACATGTCCACTATCCATTATATTATAAGGAGTTTCAGAAACTAGAAGTAATTTATTTAGTTGGATATCATGTTTCATAGTTCTGTAGATCCTAAATTATCTTTGGTCCTTACCCCCACGTTGTAATAAATAGTCCTACATAATTCATGACTGTCCCCAATTTGTAAAGGACAGCCTTTTTTGGTATTCAGAAATAGAGTTGTTATTTATTTATGAAAATGTTTTGTGTGTGTAAAGTTATGGCTAAGCAATCATTGTTGGTAGTAAGTTATTACCGAAGTTTCCCAAACTAAACATATTCATTCTCATAAAATCATGAATGTTTCATAAACGTCTAATATTCCCCGGATAACATAAACACATAAGTTTCAATGTTTATAATATTATCAAGAAATGCTTTGTGGTACAAAAGAGAATTTATAATATTTTATAATAATTGATTCCTAACATTACGTAATATAGTTGTATTTGCACATTATTATTCAATGTACTAATATTTATATAGGCAGTATTTTATCTGACAGATTGGGGTAGGTTGCGGACGGTTAAATATAACATATTGCGCATGTGCCTAATACGGGTCACACCCGCTTAGGTCGTTTGCAAACATAGCTCTAAGCAATGTTTTGTCTCTGTCCTAATCAAATATGTCTAAGATATCATAAAAATAAAAGATGATACAAGTCGACGACCATTAACGATGACAGCTGTCAATGTCAATTTCTTATAACCGTTTTAATAATCGTAAGTTCTTGTTTAAAAATGAAGGGAAGTATTATAAAGCAAACTATTTTACTGATAGAAGGAATGTCGCCTGTTAATAAACTATTGTAAGTTTGCAAGCTGGCTCAAATAAATGTATTTTCTTTCTTTTTTTTTTAAATTCTTTCAATGCTTGCTTCCAGTTTAACCAATTATAATCTGCTGTTATCTGCAAACCGCTGATTTAATTAGGTAAGTGTAGAGATGAGATAATCCCAAATTTTATACAATGGAATACGTATCATCATATTTTTAATAAAAGCTGTTGCATAATGATGAACTACACACATAAGGCATTGTTTTGTTTGACAATTTGTAGAGTACATACGGTATGTCAATTCGACAATACTTAATGTCATTTAATATTTCATGCGGAAAAACACTGCAGTATACGTTTAGTGTGAATTATGCATTATGTCATAAATGCGGAAGAAAAACGCAAGTAGAAACCGCAAGTGCAGTATAGGCCTTATAAATTGTTTGCAGTCTTACATACTGAAATTCCGATAACAGCAAGATTATTTTCGCAATCAGGAATTGTTTATTTATTTTTCTGATAATGTTGATATGTGAATTTTATCTGCCGTGCATTATTTTGTTATCTTTCGCGTAATTTGGGTGTTGCTTTCATTTGGTTTATTTACTGCCATTATTATTTTGTACCCTATGATAAATCGCCGTTTCTTGTAAAATAACGCTAGGATAACAGAAGAAATTGTTTCAATACTGCAATACCATTACTAAATACTGCCGCTGATATCCATTTATTACAGGAAATATAGTATTAAAACTACTTCGAACTTAAAGTTTCTGACATGTCATGACACTCTAATTTCCCTTACTTAGAACTAAATCTCTAAGTAGGTACGGCCTATCTCCTTACTATCAGTAGGCAAGATATTGATCGCATAAAGTTTTTTTCTGTCCATTTCTCAGGAAAAAAAGGTCCATAGATCCTTTTTCCTTTATTAACCTTAAAATGGTTTCCTATATGCGGATGACTGCCGGTTGACCTCTGCAACCCCAAGTTCATTGCATTGACCTTTCCGCCGGCGAAAAACAGCTGCTTCACTATTTTTCTTTTTACCTAAGATCAGCAAGAAAATTGCGGCTGAAAAGATAAAATGTTTAAATATAGGCTATGCTGAGTAAAGGAAATAAGGTATGATGTCAGTCCATGCAGTAATTATTGACATAAGTCCTTATTAACTGAAAATGGCACAAGAGTCGTGTAAGTGCCATTTTGTGAACAACGAAATATTTCAGCATACGATTGATCATCGTTCTGTTTCGAAATTGAATCTTTTGACTCATATTTTTAAAGATATCTTTCCAATAACTATCCTCCGCCGGTATCTTGGATTGTGATTTTGTAAAATGCCTAACGTAGGAGTTTGAAATGTAAAAGAAGTGACAAATGTTTCAGGGGAAAATTGCCTCTTTTGTATTGATTACAGGCGGCTGTCCGCAAAAACAAAGTACCTACAAGGTATGTTTGCCGCATGTTATATTACTGCTGCTTCCTTTAACTTTTCTCGATAACAAATACGAAAAATTTAGTAATTATAAGTTAAAAGAGTTTTCAGATACTAAATTGTTAATAATTTACAACTTAAATAAAATTGTAACAACCAGCATTTATTCGTTGTAAATAAATCATGCTCGTTTTGTGTTCAAGTAATTCGTACTTGAGTTTTATTGTAAACTTAGTTCATACATCAGCGAAAATAAAGTAAAAGTATTACGTAATATAAATAATGTGTCCTGCGGTCTGTTTGCCGCAGTATTTTCATTTGATTATTGACCGACGTAATAGTTCGTAGCCCAAACTACGTCACCGGTGACGTAACAGGAAAAATGGACAACGCCGGTAAGCGAAACCATCATCTACATGATTGCCGCATTACATCACATTTCTCCAAATTTCACACGGACATTACTTTTTAAACGCACCGCAGATTATCTACCCAGAAATAACACAAAATAACCACGTTGTTTACGCAAAAAATAAACACTGAGACAACATCGGAACTTTAATTTTTCATCGGAAAGTATCAATGGAGAAAGTGCGTGTTGTGATGCTAAAAAATAACGTTTCTAATTCCACAATAGACGCTCGCCGGCAAATTGAATTTTCTCCCAATTTGACAGCTGTCACGTTGACAGATCCAATTTTTTCAGAGCAAAGGCGACAAAGTGTTCAGCTTACCTTTAACAAGCCGCTGCAGAATAATCTCCTTGTGCTCGTTAGTGTGGGGCTCCCCGATCACCGCGAGCAAATAACATCCCGTGAGAGGGCTCGGTGGGGGCACAGAGGCAGATACCTCCGTCCCCAGAGACAAGGACCTGTCCTCGTCGTGGTCCATCGCCGACGGCGGCGCCGGCGCGACTGCCGACGGTTCGCCCAGGGCTAGCGTATGAATCGACCGCTCGGCACGAGAACTCCGATCGGAATGGATTGGAACGGACTGTGTGGTAGACACTTGCGCGCGCAACGCTCTGGCATCGACCGCTGGATGTGCGCGACACGCAGACGCGTCGGCGACTCGACTCAACCCCAAAACCGTCTTTTCGTTCTAACTTAACATTTCTTTTATGTGAAAGATAGAGATGGAATATGTCGTAGGGCGTATACAGAAGCCGCTGTAGGATTTTCAGCGCACACGTGATCTGCATTGCGTCTAAACAACCCGGCTAAATAACCTCGGACCGGTGGCTCAGCTGTTCAACAGAATGCCATGGTTGTTACAATCGATAATGATATAATCGGAATGACTTGACATTATGGCGTTTGGTCAATTGACTTCAAAGAAGGCTCTACTAACAGCCGGTTGCGGTGGCTGGTGTCCGAGGCTCTGGGCAATATGTCTGCGCAGGACTGCAGTGACATACCCCATTTGTTGTCCTGACATTTATCACTTTTCTACAACCAACTTAATGATTAGCGGACTTAGCGGGGTTGTTTAATGTTTGCGTTTCTTTTATTTTTCGCCATTATTGTCATCTGCTGCTTCGGCTTGTTATAAATATTAGAATGTTTTTCTTTTTCCATCTTTTATTAGAACATGTTTTTGAGTTAGCTCATTTTTTATAACATTCATTTAAAAAATAGTGGCATATCGTTTCAGACGCCCAATTCCCTATCCTATTATAATTCATCGCTTTTACGTGCGTATAATTTTATTTGATCGCGATTGTGTTTGCTTTATTTTTGGACATTAATGACTATGAATAAATTCTGGCTATCTCAAAAATTAAATGTAGGGTCAGTTTTTTTTTTTTACAAATTGGTCCTTCGATAGTTATTATAAGTGCCTAAATTAATTAATTGGACCCAATTTTTACCTAAGCTTTGGCGCTTTTACATTTAACTAGGTGACTTACCTTAAACTTAGAGAACCTAATTTAATATTGGTCCTTCGGTACTCTAGTTTCATAATTAAATTAATGATCCATTTGCCAAGCGTAGTGCAAACTAGAATATTTTCTGTATTAATGGGAGGCGATGCAGAGAGCACTTACAGCTTTGTAAGATAAATACCTATGACTTACAAAACAAACAATACAATTTGCAAATAAGACCTTCAACGCATTCATCAATGAGAATCATCGCTATATCGCATCCAGCCGACATTATTTAGAAGATGCAACATAAATATCTTGACGCATACTTTCACTATCGGCGCCGGCGCATTGAATCATCAACCGTATTGTTCCGACTGCTCCGATTGCCTACATACGGAGAAAATGCTCTGTTGTTAATCAGCAGAGTTATCTATGAACGGTAGCGTTTTGTTTACCTAAGGCGAATTGAACTGACCTTGCAGGGTCGCTCAGCGCGCTAAGAAGCGGGCTATGCTCGGAGTTTCTTTGAAGGATAAAATCAGAAACGAAGTTATCCGGAAAGCAACCGGAGTCACCGACATAGCTTGCAGAAGCTGAAGTGGCAGTGGACTGGCCATGTCTGTTGAAGGACCTATGGCTGGTGGACCAGACGAGTCCTGGAGTGCGGACCGTGTATGGCAAGCGTAGTGTGGGATGCCCCCCAGCTAGGTGGACCGACGACCTCAGAAAGGTGGCTGGGGCAGAGTCGATGCGAAAGGCGGAGGACAAGTTATTGTGGCGCAGTATGGGAGAGGCCTATGTCCAGCAGTGGACTGCGATAGGCTTAGTTGATTGATTGATACTGGGCAGAAACTTGAAGTCGATGTCGTCAGCAGCACGATGGAAAGTTAAGCTACGTTTGCCGCGGTCGGTTCGTGAATGGGTGACCATCCATTACATATCGAGACCCCTTCGTGTCTCGGAACGCACGTTAAGCCATTGGTCCCGACTGTCATTCGTAGATCTGACAGTCGATACGGGTAGTCAGAAACCCAGAAGTCTGACCACCAGTCCTATCGTGGAGGCCGACGCCAACATCTGGAGGCCTTATGTGTGTATTTTATGAGATATTTTGGAATGTTCGTTTTGTTCGTGCAGAATTAACAATATTTCTTTCTTTATTTTTTTTTCTTTGCTGCTTGGCAGAAAGATCGCCCCATATAATAATTAGTCAGTATCCTAGTAATACCGTTTGTGATTACGGTTAATACGGTACCCATGTTAAGCGGTGGACAGTTGCGAGCTGGTATGATTAATGATACTATCTTGGAAGCTGTCCTTTCAAACAATATTTATGTCAACCCTTTACCAAAGTACAGCTTTACGACATTTCTGCACAATTGTAGCTGGATCATTTTACAACACCGACCGAAAATTTTTTCAGCACCTGAGTTGTTGATTGTGTTGTTGTTGCTTGTTTTGATGTGTTTTAAAAGTGGAATGAAGTGATCGATTCTAAACGCATTCAATTGTTTTTAATCTTTTTGGGTCTTATGACACTGCCGTACCGTCTATACATGGTGGCAGGGTGACAGGTGACATCGACGCGCAAACAGTAATAAAAATAAAAATCATGAATTCAGCACGTTTCTAGAAAAAAAATCAGCTGTTACATAGAAAAGTGCAATACCTGCTCGGTCAAAATGTATGTAGCAGCTTTTTTTTTGTAAATAACCGACTAAAAATTTCAACGCACATGTTCTGAATTCATGATTACAGTTTGCGCGTCGATGTCTCTGTTACCATGTATAAATTAAAAATGAAATGCTGTTCGTTGATAAGCGCATCACTTGAGAACGGCATGGACAGATTTTTTTTTATTGTTCCTCATTTTAGTCTGCATAACGTTTTTATTGAAAGAAAATTGGGAAAGTTGCCCGGAGAATTGGAAAAACTGAAAGTGCTTTTTATTACAAGATTATTGTATAAATTATTGAAATTAGGACAGGACAACGTTTGTTATGTGTATTACAATCATAAGTTAATTAATTAAGGTTCCTTAGTGAGTGAACCTAATTGTTACTTTGGGGTCCTTTTTTTACCGTTTTCTTCTTCCATTCTCCCCTGTCAACCGTCACGCTATCATTCACTCCTTTCTCTTTCATATATTCTTCACACAATCCATCCTCCAAACTAATTATATCGTAATATTTTATAATTCACTTAACAAATTACTCACCTACCTACTAAAAGTTACATAAAAAGCTAGTCTGCTTAAAATCTAAGTAATTTCAGACGAATTAGTAGTTAATGATTTGTTCTGCTAGACTCAAGCAGATAATTTTGTTTCGATTCTTACTTTAATGTTTTTCATGATGTTCTGTCGACACTGAAATTAGGGGACTCTCGAATATTCGCTGCTAAGTGATTAGATTACAAGTACTCTACTTGTTAGCGCATTAATTTTTTTTTTTTAAGAGTTTTTCTAAAGTTATTAGTGAAGTTATATTTATAGGGTAATGACTTAGACGAAGTAAGTACTTACTTGTGAAATAGGATATTTTAATCCCCATATCACAAAATTATTGTCTTAAATCCTATCTCTTGAGAAAGGATACTTTTTTTTTTTGGTTTTTACGTTTTAGATTTCTTGAAGATTTGAAGCTTTAATACAGGGTGGCAGGGACATCGACGCGCAAATTGAAACCATACATTCAGTGCATGATTCTAGACCTTCTACGCTAAGGGTAGCGTAAAAATTTTACGTCGGTTATCCAAACAAAATCTGCTGTTTCATAGAAAAGTGTACCACGTACGGTCAAAATGTATGGAACAGCCAATTTTTTTTTAATAGCCGACGAAAAATTTCAGCTCAGGGTGTTCCGAATCATGTTCTGAATCTATGGTACCAGTTATCGCGCCAATGATGTCGGGATCCCATCATGTATATTAAAGTTTTAAATTCTATCTCTTGTGATAGAATTTAAAACTCTAATACATAATTATAGTGATCAGACTAATGTTGAAAAAACAAAACATCATTCGTCTTTTAAGGGGAGGAAAATAATGAGAGTTTGATAACAAGAACACGAATAAGTTGAAAGGCACTATACATATTTACAGAACACAAAAACAACTCTAGTATATAGGCTAATATCTAAGCCCAAATCTTCATTAGCATAACAGACCCATTCATCTTTTGGGCCGCTTAACCGAAAAACAGCTTGATCGAAATCCAGATTATTATCAAAGGACCAGTTACGAATTAGGGCCAACCACGATATAGGTAATTTGGAAAAAGGGATTGCGTCGTGGGTTTAGTGGTCGCAAACGCTACTGCTGACCTGGGGGTCTACTCCGAAGTAGTATCGGCCGAATGTTCGGCCGTTTCCTGCTACGAAGTTGCCATTTGGTTCGGCCGGTTCCGATCCTACACTCCTACACTCTTTCGAATATTGACTATGGTCCCGACCCAACTGAGTCGATCCGAACTTTTTTCGCATTTTTCAATAATATTCGGTTCGGCCATGTGTCGGTCCGATCCGAACATTCGCACTTTGCACTTCGAAGTAGGCCCCCTGAGGTCTTGGATTCGATTCCCAGGTCGGGAAAAGTGTTATTGAGTTTATCTATCTGGAATCCCGGAGTCTGGATTTGTGCCTGGTTTATGGCATTAGACTCGCCCCCTTTTACATGAGACCTAAAGATAATCGGCGAAATGATGGTGTTCTATAGGTACAGGTTTTATTTTTTTACCTGATGTACATACCTAATGTCTTTCAGTCCGTGCCAAATAAATAAATAAATAAATAAATATTCCACAACTATCACACAACGCCAAATAAATGTATTTTCTTTCTTTCTTTATTTCGTACACCTCTACCCAACCCTTCGGGGAAAGAAGGCGTCATATTATGTGTTATCTACCATCCTTGCTCTGATAGGGTACAAATGATTAGAATTCAAAATAATCTGCATTGTTTACTATCCCAATGTGTTTACGTCCCGTACAGTCAGGTTCACGTACATGGTAACAGTTTGACTTTTACAGCGTCCTTATTACGTAGCAGTTAGGGCGGTTGTCATAGTTCTACATCACATTAGTATGCGTCTCCTGTTGCCTGTGCGTGTCCGGGCGAGTCCTTAAAAAGTTATAACATGTTGGGACGTTGTCCTTGTTGGGAGGTTTAATGCATGTTGTAGTATTGCCCATTCTTCTCCATACGAAAACTACCTTTTGGAAGTGTCGACTAGAATACATTCTATTTTATTGTAAATTTTGACGTTCATAAGTGCTTTTTATGTTCCTACTAGCTGCGCCCCGCGGTTTCACCCTCATAAGTTTCGATACCGTGGGAATATCGGGATAAAAAGTATTATTTGTGTTAATCCTGGTTATAATCTATTTGTGTGCCAAATTTCATCGAAATTGGTCCAGCCGTGTGAGCGTGAAGAAGTAACAAACACACATACTCACTCACTAACTTTCGGCTTTCTAATATTAGTGTGATTTGAAATAAATTCTTTGACTTTGATTTTTCCTAAGAAACAGATTCAAAGGACCAATAAACCACAAGGACCACCTAAAACATCAGCATTTATTATACCTTCACTCCACAAAGCAGCATAATAATTTGGGCCACATTATACATTACTTATCATTTTAAGTACTGGTGTAATTTGCGAGGGCATCATTAAGTACACTTGATAACATTATGATAATATCCGTATTAAGAGTAAATGACGTAATCCACATGTCCACCTGGTTATTGTGGCGCCGTTTTAATTACATTCAAAATCAGGACGGAATATTAGGCAGCTAAAAACAAAATCTGAGATCATAACATTGAATCAAAACTCCAAAATTCTTTTTTAGTTTAGCCTGTACGGTCCCACTGCTGGGCAAAGGCCTCCCCCATGTCCTTCCAGGAACTCTTTTCCCGCGCCACCTCGAACCAATGTAATTCCCGAGACATCACAGCGGGCTCTATCAGAATACCAGCGCTGCGACATTTATTTTTTAAATGTCGTAGCATCACGCTGAGATAGGAGCCTTTTGGCCTCGTACAGGACTTTTTGTTTAATTTTTCTTTTTGTTACTTTTTTTAAAAATATTATTTGGTTTTTTTTATTTTTGATTGTGTTTATTTTAGTTTAGTTTTATAATCTTCCTGTGCGAGTCGCAATAAATACTTTTTCTTTCTTTCAACCAGCTCTCACGGTACGCGTCCAGACCATCTCGCCATCGCTTTCTGGGCGTATTATGATCACTTCAATCCAAATTGAGAAATGTATTAACCAAATTACTGTGTTAATATCATACAAGGCTAGGTCACAAAGGCCATCTGATATTCAAAATTAGCTACAATCAGTCAAGACAATTATTTCCAACCAAAATAAGACACTGGACTGGTTTAATCAGGACCAAGGACACACGCAGAACCTACAACAGTTATCTTCTTCATAAGTCATTAGTAATTAAGCCTGTACCTACCTCGTTGGTAGTAGTAGTCGTAAACGCTACTGCTAAACCCGAGATCCTGGGTTCGATTACCAGCGGAGAAATTGCATAACACATTATGAATCGGAATCCGTTTCATTTTGACAGTTCATCAACATTCATTGCGTTATTTACGTGTTGAGCAGACAATTTTTTCTAACTTATGAAGCAATGGATTAGCAATTTGCTTCAAAATGTTTCAGATTCCGATTCATCGTGTGTTACGCAATTAGGGGGCTGGTCGGATAAAGTGTTTTCCCATCAAGAATTTCTTAGTTGAAGGGAGTTTGGATTTGTGTCTGGTTTATAGGAAATAAGCTCCCCCCTATTATATGGGACTTAAACACAACAGAAGGTCAATTCTCGTAATTTAAAACGTTCAAAATCTAGTCGCAGTCTCATCTCGGCGACAAACATATGTCAAAAACTTGTCAAAATGCAGGGAAATTAGAGGGATTTTTGACAGATTGAGACTGAGATCTGACTTTGAACGTTCTTAAAATTACGAGAATTACCCCCCTGATGAAATGTGGGTGTCACTTTAGACACACTGAGTACAGCTTTGCCTAACCCTTCGGGGACGACGGGCGTGGAGTTATGTAAATAACATACGTTAGTAAAAAGATAATAATCATAATCACCATACTTGGCAAAATGATTGGTAATCGTCATTTGTTTTAGCAGACAGGACAACGATATAATACTTTGTACCCCTTTGGCATATACAAAGGCTGTTTTTGCACTCTTCAAATCCATCTATCATCATTCACAATTTTCTCCTGCAGATAACCGATCTCCTGCCAATTCACCACCGAACTATATCAGACTGTTTATTGAACGTTTGCTTATCTGCCCATAACTTCGAGGCCTGAACCTCCAGGATTCTTGGCTGAACGCCAGTTTATCTGTTATGCTGACCTATAAACAGGTCTCTACAGCCAGTATTTTGATAAGTCATCCCGCAGTTCGATGACTTTTTAGTTGGCCGGGTCAAGATTTTGTCGATGAAGAACGTTGATACCATGTTATGTGATTATGTGGGTAGTTTTATATTGTTTTGATCCTTAATAGGATTGTAGTGATAAGTATCTTTAGGGCCGATTTTATAATCTTCAGGTAACTTTTATCTGATGGATAACAATGGTAGCTTATGTAAAGAAAATTATATCAAACGGCAATTTTGAACTTCAGAAAAAAGTTAGGTACATAACTGACGATTGAAAAATCTCAGGCCTCGGCCTCTTGTTGATTACCTACTAAAGAATGAGGCATAAATACATCTAGAATAAAGTTCATTAACAGTGGTTGTTTATTTACATAGTGCAATGTAAATTAGATCAAAAGTAGACAAAAGAATCAGGCTAATACTGCGTTTCATTGTTTTCTTTACTAGACACAGAAATATATGTATGTATAGTACTCGTATACATACTACCAACACGCACTGGCCCGCGTGTTGAATTACCGCCCACTCCCTCTCACAGAGAGGAGGCCTATGTCCTAGTATTGGGAACATTTTAAACTGATTATGCTACATAAATGTCTGCAGGTCATACAAATGCTTATCGTAGGAAAACTACTGCGACCTTAGAAAGCCAATCACCAGCCACATCGTCGATGAAACCGATAATCTCACAGATCTTCCCGTAGGCGTTAATAATACGCGATCAAAAGATTAGGTACCTAAATACACGTGGGACAGGCTAAGCTGCGGCATATACGCAGGTCACTATTAATAAAATAGAGTGTTGTTGTTAGAGGATTGTAATTATTTTGTTGAGAGTATTTGAAATTAAGAACATTTCTCAATTTGGATTTAAGTGATTACCAATTAAAAATTAAACGGTTACCTAGTACTTGTCACTGCTCACCGCCGTGATTTTTTTAAAGATTAGGAACGCTTATTATTTCCTCTTACTACCTGGGTCATTTTAGTTCGAGGTGATTTTTTTGTCACAGAAAAATGGTCTTCTGAAAGAAAGAAAATACCTACGTTTATTTGCGGTAAACATGAGGCAGAGAAAGAACTCAAACACAAAAAAAGAACAAAAAAATAAAATATGCGTCACATCCACGCAAAACGGCCCTCGCGCAGCATAATGCTGCGACCCTATGCGAGAGAGAGCCCCAGCGCTAGTTTTCAGCGACATCCGGCGCGGCGTTGACATGATGACGTCAACCGGTGCAGCCTCTGAAAAGATAAAAGTAACAAAATAAGAAATAAAATAAATACACAATACCCAGTGTGTTAAATAAACACAATATTATTTATTTTAAATCCGTTATGAACGTTCCCTTATGAACCAAATCTCTGACCGACTGAAAGCGACAGAATGATAAATATTACCTTTTTACCTAGCAGAAACCTCACTAATATACCAACTTTAATATCACTTAGCGCCACAAAAAGGGCGTAAATACTGACATAACCACTAATGCTTGCCGGAGTTTGATCACAAAAACTTGGCTTCCATTACACTGGTCGTGTGACACTTGAAGACCACGGTCCACGCCTCTAATCCTGTCTGTGACATGTCGGCAAAAAATATCTAGCCGCCGAACTATTAAGGTCGCGAACACTTGATAGGGATCCTACTACGAGTGTGGGAAGTCGAGAAATGGTCGCAGAAGCGAGATTCGAGTGTCAAGACTTTTTGAGCATTATGTGAGGTGTTTTTTTTATATTTTTGGGTACTCAGTAACTGGGTTGTGGAAGTTAGATGGCCAGTCGCTCCATATAAAATACTGGTATTCAGCTGTATCCGGTTAGACTGGAAGCCAACCCCAACATAGTTGAGAAAAGGCTCGGTAGATGATGTGATGCTGGCTACGGTTGACTTCTGATTGACGAATGATTCTAGTGACAGTTTTGACTCAAAATTTTTTACTGTCAATGATTTTAGTCAGAATAATTTCGTATTCTAAGTTCAACCGTCTCAGATGCTTTTCATCATCAGCCTAGCACTCCCATCCAGCTGATCCACGAAGAGATTTTTGAGTGAAACTTTTTTCACATGGTAGCTATGAAGTTCTTCTTTTAAAAAATGTGCAACATTCGATTATCGACGTTCAGTTGTTTTTTTTATTCAACTTAGACAAATAAATAAAAAAGACAGCTTAGAAAGATGGAACTTCGAAAATTCGAGTTATTTTTAATACGAGTTCCGACGCGGAACTAACGCTGCAGAAACAGCTCGCAATATTAATGTTGCGTTTGGAGGGGGACTGCTAATAAACGCACCGTGCGATTTTGGTTTAAACGCTTTGGTGATGGAAACTTTGATTAGAAGAACGAACCACGTGGAAGACCGCCCACACAGGTGAATAACAATGAATTGAAAGAGATGGTGGAAGCCGATCCAAACCAAACTACCCAAGAATTAGCGGCATGGTTTAACGTTATCTTACCAACAATATTGACTCATTTGCGTCAAATCAATAAAATAAAAAAATATGAGAAATGGGTGCCTCATGATTTGACTGATCTGCAGAAAGAAACGCGTGTTGAAACTTGTGTTGCCTTGTTGAATATGTCGATACAGAAATGAAGGAATATTGGATCGAATTGTGACATGTGATGAAAAGTGGATTCTATACGATAACCGTAAGCGAAAAATGCAATGGCTGGCCCCAGGTCAAACGCCGCAACAGTGTCCTAAAGCAAAGCTTACCAATAAAAAGGTAATGGTAACTGTTTGGTGGTCTCAGAATGTTGTTATTCACTATAGCTTTCTCCAATCTGGTCAAGCAATAACGGCAGATGTCTACTGTGCCGAACTCTGAACAATGATAGCAAAACTAGCAGTGAAACAGCCCCGACTCATGAATCGATGTTCACCATTATTGCTCCATGATAACGCGAGACCTCATACAGCACGAGAAACCGTTTTAACTCTACACGAACTGCAATTAGAAACCATTCGTCACCCTCCGTATTCGCTAGACCTTGCTCCAACGGACTACCATTTTTTTCGTGATTTGGACAATTTTCTACGTGATAAAAAGTTTTCTTCTCAGGAGGCAGCACAAAATGCTTTCACACAGTTTGTCGAATCTAGATCACGAGAGTTCTATCGCAAAGGCATAAATGACCTTCCTATTACATGGCAGCAATGTATATATAATAATGGTAATTAATTTGATTAAATAAATATGTTAAATTTAAAAAAATACGAATTTCAAATGTTCAGTACAAATCGGCAATTTCATACTTTAACCCGTAATGTTTAGCGGCGGTAAGACCCCTCTTTGAGGAGTGGCTAGGGAGGCGTCACGGCGCTCTCACCTACCGCCTGACGCAGGTCCTCTCCGGACACGGATGTTTCGGGAGGTTCCTGCACATAATCAGGCGGGAGGAGACGCCCGGGTGTCACCACTGCGAGGATCGCCCAGAGGACACGGTGGAGCATACGGTGGAGGTCTGCCCCGCTTGGGCAGAGCACCGCCGTGTCCTCGTAGAGGCGATCGGCAGCGGCGGCGACCTCTCGCGCCCGGCCCTGGTGCAAGCCATGGTCCGGGGCGAGAGGGAGTGGGAGGCGGTCACCTCCTTCTGCGAAGCAGTCATGCTAGCGAAGGAGGTGGCGGGATGGGCGAGGGAAAGGTCCTCACGCCTCAGCCGCCGAGGGAGACGCTCCGGGCGTCGGGAGCCGCGTGACGACTCCCGGCCACCGTAGGCGCGGGCCTGCGGGCGGAGAGCAATGGGTAGCTCTCCGTCCGATCAGGACCAGGCCCGTGCCGGACGGCGTGTATGTGTTCCACGCGCGCCTCAAAGAGATGTCAGCGTAGTTGACGGGGCCCGACAGGGCCGAAGCCTGCCGGGGTAGCGGGATCGTCCGAAAGGGTTACCGCTGCCCTGGTACGTAAAGGGCTAAGGAAGGAACACGGGTGGGTTTTAGTCAGTAAGAGTCTGACACTCCCTTCTGCTCCACCCAGAGCGGGAGGAGTCATTTGATGATTTCCCATCCTGAAAAAAAAAAAAAAAAAAAAACCCGTAATGTTATATTAGTTTTGATGTCGATTTTATTGTAATAAAACGTTCATCGCTACCAAACTGGAAATTAACTCCCGAAAATACACATTCTACGCTTAACCAATGAACTGTGACAGGGGTAGATGTACGATGTATCTATAAAGTGGGCCTATTTAAAGTTTGGGTGTATGTAACACAGGAATACCTAGGAATTTACATAGGTACTACACAAGAAGCCCCAAGTAAAGATGGCGCCTAGTAGTTAAACCAGCCATGCGTGCAGCCTCAGAGCTATTATTACAGGTAACCCTTGTGTTCATGAAGCCTGAATCTTTGAAATCAAAACTTTACCATGCATACGAGAAAGATAGCAACTTGCCAGTGTAAACTGTGTAGCAACTATGAAGTGTAAAAAATAAAAAGAGGGTGTGTGCGTATGAGCCGAGTACGTGCGTTTCAGCGTCACCGACCGACTGGAGCCGAGTATACCCGATTCACCGTCACCGACCGGCGCGTGACGGTTCAGTTTCGTTTTCAATTCAAAATTCTTATACTTACAAGTTAATATGGGACGTAGCTCGCAGAAGTTTTCTTGTTTATAGGTGAAAATGCGGCCTTTGCGTGTAGCCTGACTATCTCTACTCCACGAAGAATAGGCTTATTATCTCTTTCAAGTGACATTTTTGTTCATTTGTGACATCGCTTCGTGAAAATCTTTCTATACAACCTGCCATTTTAGCTTTCGTTTCTTCCGATTCTCGCGTTCTGAAAGTATATTACCTTGAACTAAATGCTTTTTGCAGTAAGCAAGGAATTATTTTTAATTATAAAAAATGATAAACCCACAAAATTCAACCAGAAGGTTTACCCCGGAACGCGGACCAATTCACTTCTCCCAAGTGAATTCGTCCACACTAGTGTTTTAATAATAAAATAACATGTATTAGGCGCTCCTCAAAATAGAATTAGGACTTCTAATACAAGCCGCTCCTAATTCAATTGGAATCAATCGACCCTGCTCCGAGTTTAGCACTACTAGTAGCACATAGGCACAAACAGACATTTCCAGGTCACCGCTCGACGTACAGACAGCAAACGAGTTAGGTATACGGGCTATAATAAGGCTTTCAATGGTGTTGATTCTGTAGTGCAGAAACTAAACTAATTTAAGCTAGTGCCATTTTTTTCTCAGAGTACAAGTCTTGCCAAAGGGTATCGTGTTACCTAGTAACTGGTTTGTGGAGATCATATTGGCAGTTGCTCCATGTAAAATACTGGTATTCAACTGCATCCGATTTGACTGGTAGCCGACTCTAACATAATTATATTATGCTATTATTGTCTCTGTAACAAAACAAGCTAGAGATAAGCGTATAAGACAAGATTTCTGTAATTTTAGTTTAGATAGTAAACAAGTTTAAAAAAAAACATTTTTATTTAAGTATATAGTTTGTAATAACCTTTTAAAACTGAGAGCCTCCTTAGAGGAGCGTTGCCAAAAACTCGACTGTAGCACACGCATTACATTGTGTAAAGGTAGTTGCAAGTTATCTGCCTATACACTAATCTCTTGTATTGAGTGTACTAGCTAGCTATTTCGAACTAGCGTGTTGCGAATACCGAGTACATTGACTTCTAACCATTAATGCTAACTGAAATAACTATAAACCGTCGTTTAATTGGAAACTATGGATATTGTTTTCGATAACTGAGAATGTATTTTGTCTTTAAACCTTATTAAGGAAAGGAGATGGGTAGAAGTTTAAGGTTCGGTCAGATTTGAGTCCAGCTTAGTATCATACATAATCTGTCAGTTTTAGATCTAGTTTTATTACTGAACATCGTTCAATAGTACGATTCTAAGCATGATTTAGTGTCAATTTAATATAAGTAAGATGCACTGTCAAGTGACAGTGTGTATGCATAAACATCATAATCAGCCTATGATGTTCCCACTGCTGGGACACAGGCCTCCTCTCTGTGAGAGGGAGTGGGCCGTAATCCACCACGGGGGCACAGTGCGCGTTGGTAGTTTTTTTTTATATTAGACGTTGCGGGACACTAGGAATTACTCCTGTATCGATGTCACATGTCTTCGAATTTTTGGTTCTAGGACATGCCGATTTCCTCACAATATTTTCCTTCACCCTTTTGAGAGTATGTAGTGGTGATGGAATGTCTGTCTGGGTTCGACCTACTACTCGTAAGTCGCTACCATTATCACTGGGCCACCACTATTCACTGGGCCACCACTGTTCACTGGGCCACCACTGTTCATTGGGCCACCACTGTTCACTGGGCCACCACTGCTCACTTGGCCACCATTGTTCACTAGGCCACCACTGTTCACTGGGCCACCACTGCTCACTGGGCCACCACTGTTCACTGGGCCACCACTGTTCACTGGGGCATCACTGTTCACTGGGCCACCACTGTTCACTGGGCCACCAATGTTCACTGGGCTACCACTGTTCACTGCGCCACTGTTCACTGAGCCACCACTGCTAACGCAAATACACGCAACATGTAATTTAAAACAATTACCAGTCAACAAGTACAAGTCCAGATTTTTTCATTATTTTAAAAAAATACGGTTTTAACCAGTAAGTCCATTTATGTGGAAAAATCCTTACGATTTCCTTACTTTTAAGAAATCCAAAGACATACATTCACATACATCCCCCCTTGCATGTATTCTTAATAAATTACTTTATGTTCACGATTTTTATAAATCATGTTTAATGAGCAGTATTGCAATATTATAATGTGTGAAATTTTTATTTCAATATGATATACGAACCAGATCATCTGCAGTGCAACAAAAATAATTAAAACGTTGATTAGGGAGCCTGGTGACCTGACATACAGATTTTGTAAAAAAACGTAGTTTAGGCACCAGTTTTCCACATATTAATTATGAAATTGTGTCTGTAGACTTTTAATAACTATCTGTGTAATTTGTGGTAAGAAATAAATAATTTATTATTATTATTTATTATTTCATCCCAACCAAAGGCAATTCAAGAAGTTGAAAACAATTTTTTTATCATGAAATCTTGAAGACTTCCACTCTGCCTATCATCCATCAGATGAGGCTCTCTTTTAACTTTTAATAAGTAGATTAAAATTCTTGTCAATTGTCGTTTGTTCAACACCCCGCTGTGGCAGCGACTTGTGAAAATTAACAAGTACTTGTCACAAGGTCGCGAGACGAAGACATTTTGAATCTCATTAATATCATTGAAAACTAGAAACTGGGTCCTATGTAGACAGTTATTAAAATGTAAGCATGGATGGCATTTCTATACCCAGGATTTTGTAATATCTTGATTTAAAAGAGTGTCCTTTGAGTTTTAGTTGTAAGAACGGGTAGGAACGGGTTCGTTTTGGAATGGGCGACTAGCTTCAACTTTCTGACTAACTGACCGACTATTTATTTTTGACGTTCAAAAGTGCCTTTTATGTGCCTATTTGAAATAAATGATTTGACTTTGACTTTGACAATTCAAAAGTGTCTGTAAATGGTTTAATTGAAATTAATGATTTGAGTTTGAGTTTATGTTGTTCAAGTGAGTTGGTGTTGGTGAAGTTACAGATATGTGAAACTTTTATTTTGTCATTTCTTTTAAAACAGGCAGTTTTTTAAGAACCACTTCGGCATGAATGTAATAATATCACGGCAGGAATATATCGCGCACTGGATTTTCATCTCTCGGTGTTGAGCTGAGCATTATGAATCCAATAGAGCACATCCCAGCGCGTCAAAAAAAAACACGCTGTTGGGTTTTCAACTCTCGGCGCTAAGCAGTGCGTTGAAAATCCAGTACATGAAAAAAATGCGCCCTTGCAAACCTAGGTTCATTGTACTCGTAGATGTGTATTGGCCAGTTTAATTTTGTGATAGTTAGTTATTCGATTATTGGTTCTTTTAAGGATTAATTGATAACACTAACATAGCCTAAACGCACAATCTGCTACTCATTCACTAATAACTTATGGACTGCTAAGTCTGAAATAAAGACATTTTTATTTTTAATCAAATTTTTGCCTGATTTTTCAATAGTCAGATAAATTTTATCTGAGGAATAAATATTGCTGTTTGGCAGCTTTCGTACACAAAATAATTTGGTCAAACTGTCATAATTATTCTTCTGATAAAAGTTATCTGACTATTCAAAAATCAGCCCTTAGTAAAATAAAAAAACGTAATAGGCCGTTTTGTATGTCAAATAAAACAAACATCACCAAATGAACAGGGTATTTAAAGACTACATTCAATCAGGCTCCAACACCCGCCATATACATTTTAACCAACGTAGACTTTAAAAAAAAAGTACGCCCACTTCACGCACACCTGCAGAAAATCAGTGACCCATTTCCATTCACCTCCAATCAACATCCAGCTGCATTTCTGATCACAATTAATTTAAATATTGGAAAAAGTCCATTTAAATCTGTTTGATAATACTCCCGCGCTGTCATCCGAATAATAAACGACCACAGATAACGGATCGCATATTTTCATTGGCTTAACTATTTTTCTTTATAATCTGTGGTGGTGCCACAGATAATTAAACACACGTTACGGCTGAGCGAGCGATGCGAATATGGAAATCTGCGTTGGTGAGTGTAATGGTGCCTCTACAAGTTTGCCTAACGAGGTTGGTATTGCGGTAGGCTCGGGTCGGGTTGGGTTAGAGGGGGAAAGGGAAAAGAGATTTCATCTTTCCTGTTTACCGTTCTTTCCAAAAAAGTCCATCTTAAATTGTATCACATTCCCTTGTGTGTTTTATAAAACAATTTGTTGCTAAACTTTTTTTTAAGTTCAAATTGATTCCAGCATTAAAGGGATGTTCTTTTCTTCTCATTGAACCCTTAGATATTTCCTTTTCCCAGTTCTTCATTTGCTGTTGTGTTGTCGATACATGCAGCCAATGTGTGGAGGATGCGTTATAATTACGTATGCACAAGCAAATGCTTTTTAGAAATTGATAGAGAATGTTATCAGCTGAATATCATCATGTGGCGTGTGGCGGATTATTGTTATTTTGTTGCTACTTTTACGTAGTAGAAAATATGTCAGGGAAAGTAAGTAGGTAGTACTTACTTCTTATCTAAATGATATTAATAAAAAACATAATTTCTAAGAGTTATTATTTATGTCAATACATAAAAATATATAAAGAAACAACCCCGCTTGCAACTAACTTCGTAGGTAGCAAGCGGGGGTAGAACAATTTAAAAATAGGAAGGTTGGTCGGTCATGCTGTTAATCTTTTTGCTGATGCTTAATGTAAAATTACAACAGTCACTGGCCATTTGCGGTAAAAAAAATGTGTGATACCATGAAAGTTTATTCTTAATTATTTTTTTCTTTGAAAAAGTAAATGGCTTTCCCATTTTTTTTTTCAAGCTGAACGGCCTTTTTATTGGATTTCAATTAAAAGGAAACTTCTTAGTACCTAGATATGCAAATTCTTTCATCGTTGTAAGGGGTTGTACAATCTGTATAGAACAATGTGACAAGAGCAATATTAAAACCATAGATTCACACATTCTGCTACAACAAGCATGATTACACCAAATATGTGCTCAATTTCTAAATTATGTGGCCACTGACCATCCAATATACATCCACACTCATCCGTAAACATCCAAAAATCAAATTACTGCTTCCATTTGATTTCGCCTCATCAACCGGGGCTTTCGCGTTCAATTCGCTATGTATTTATAATATTATACTTGGTTACTCATTTGAAAATTCACGCCTCTCGGATTGGATATGAATTAATTATTATCGATTTGAACGCTTTATTGGGGTGAGAATATTTGTCACTGTTTATTCTGATAGTGTTGTTGTATTTGGATACAGGTTTTTTTATTTATCTTTTCGCTATAAAGGACTACGAAATAAATAAATTAATGAGAACATGCCTTTTAATGCCTTTTGAAATGAAAGGTGACTGAGTTTGTATTCGAATATTCGGATAGGAAACACCGACCTCATCTAGTTTTACATACCGTCAAACGGGTTAAATAGGGATGCAGGGATGAATCAGGACGAAACTTTAAAAGGGATTTTAACATTTAAATAATTTAGTTTGTTGCTAAAAACCGGACTCATATGTGTTTACTGTATTATTGTTGTTGTATTATGTTCTGTGCCTTGTAATGTTAATTACTTAACACCTAGTATTGTATAATATCAAGTATCAAGTATTTTCTAACTGAACAGACAGCTGTGCTGCTGGGGAGTTTGTTGCGCCACTTCTTCTTCCCAGCGCGATTAGATGCATCGCGTCACTCCAAGCAATGCAAAGGCAGCGTTGTGTACCAGGGTTGCATAACCCTCTTGAAGCTAAACTAATTTCATACAATACATTTTACTTTTTTAACATTTTCAGTACTTTGTACAGTTTATTTCCCCGGGGAGTGCATTCATTGCATAAAAACTATTTTGTTTTGTTAATGAACCTTGACATTGTGACATTTGCAGGTTAAAGGTCAAACAGCTGTCAATCTTTTGTTTTAAATTGTTTTGAAGTAACTTTATAGAAGCATCTTAATTATGTAAATAAATAAACAATATCTTTCTTAATATACAAAGTGGCAGGGACACTGACGCGCAACCTGTTACCATGAAACCCCTGCGTTGACAGATATTCAGAAACTCCTGCGTTGACAGATATTCAGAAACCCCTGCGTTGACAGATATTCAGAAACCCCTGCGTTGCCAGATATTCAGAAACGCCTGCGTTGACAATTTTCGTCGGTTATTAAAAAACATATAGCTGTTCCGTACATTTCGACCGCGTAGGTATTGCACTTTCCTATGAATCAGTTAGTTTTTTTTTTCTCTTTATTTATTAGGGACTTGCAACCAAATAGGTCATGTCAGCCCCATCATTTCCTTACGCAAGTTACTTACAACATTTTCTTAAGACTATTAAATATAAATTTATAAATAAGCTTAGCTTTATTGCTTGCAGGGTAAGCCAGAATACATTGGAATTTACCTAAATCTAATGCATTTCATTTTAATTTTTTACATAAATGTTGTCTTTCAAAATGATTGCGAATACAATCTATGAGGAGCTGTTGGACATCTTCTGGTTTATCACAAACAATACAGTTAGGTGAAAGGGATTTCTTAATTAAAAAGGTTATTTTTAGTGGTACATGTCCAGATCGCATTCTAAAAGCTATTTTAAGAACTTGCTTACCTAGTTTAACATCGGTAAACCACGGTATCCGAGGAGGCGCGCATTGCATAGTTTTGTACCATATTCCTTCCTTTTTCTCGAAATTTGATGTCAAAATGTTATTTTCACTTTGGTTGTTGTCTTGCAACGTGAAAAATATTCTGAAATATATACCTCGCTTCTGTCTGTACAAGATCTTTTAGCCAAAATATCAGCCTCCTCATTAGCCCTTAAGCCAACATGTGAAGGGATCCACTGCAATCTCAGAGTTACATCATTAGGCATGGTATAAATTTTATCAAGAATAGGTTTTTTTTTTATCACCGACAAAAAATTCTACGCTGCCCCTAGAGTCTAGAATTATGTGCTGAATTCATGGTTACAGTTTGCGCGTCGATGTCCCGCGCACCCTTTATATGTTCGTACAGGCTGACCTCTGAAACCACCTAACTGATTTCAAAGAAATTTTGTGAATGTGTATGGTTGGTTTCAACTTGAAAGATAGGATTGTTTTGGACCCGATAGGTACCGTTGTTTTCGAGATTTAAATTTAATTACGAAATCAATGCGGACGCAGTCGCTTGCGAAGTGCTAGACTGTTCATATATTTTAGCTTTTTTGGAACGAAGTTCTTTAACGGAGCGTGCGATTTTTCTCTTCTTGTTCTCATACGGTCTTTATCCTTTTTTATTTCGAATTTCGCACATAGAAGAATTTTTTCATGAAATAAGCTGTACCTTTGTAGTCAAATAATATATCGTTTCTTATATATACATGTTTACAGTATTATACAGATACTACTGTATATAAATAAATAAACAGCCGGTATTGTCCCACTGCAGGGCAAAGGACTCCCTTTCCTTTTTTCACTCAACTCGGCATAAATAAAAAGATTTTACTAAAAAACTATTAATATAACTTATCAACCGATCATTAAATTGACGTTTCTTACAATACCATCGTTATGACATCCACGGTTCAAGGTAGGACAACACCACAGACCGTAAAATTGCTGACAAAAAAAGTGCAGACGGAAATCAAATAGAAATCGGACCCTTTTGAGGAAGGCATTTGATATGGGATCTGGCTTTCATTTTCAGGTCCCTGAATCGTTACAGAAAGAAAGCGAAACCGTTTAAAAAAAGAAGATACAAAAAATAAAAATGAAAACATTTGCCGGTGACGATCCAATAAACCGCAAGGAAGTAAATAAAATATCGCTCAATATTAAAAGCATCTGTAAAAACACAAACGTCACCTTTACTGCAAGAACATTAGGTAGGCATTATTATGGTCGGTTACCAATTACTGCTAAGTAGGTAGAGTAACAAATCAAAAGAAAAATAAAAGATCACTAACACTACAGTAACTTCATAAAATCTGAATTTCACTGACATAAGAACTCCGACCTCTAACTACCCTTGAAATAAGAACAAACCCAAAACCAAAAACAATAAAAGAAATATAAATTACAACCAAAAACAAACTAGAAACAATCGTTCCCCTAAAAAGAGCCCAATTAACTTCCACCGCGCCAAGTCGCCATTCCGAGCGCCTTCCAAATTTGAATTTGTATGAGCCACAGATTATAAAATAAAACAGATAGGTCGAAACCGGTTGTTTGGCTGTTTCATACAGGAAGAACTTCGTAGAAGCGGGAACAACGATGGGCTCGAATATGTGAGTGTACATACGAGGCATGGAAAACTGAAAATAATTTTTGGTATTTTTCGGTGGCGGAATATTTTTGTGTTTTTCCACAAAAGGTTTTGGCACATTATAGCACGAGCCTTTAACCGGTGGAATGCCGTAATAACAGAAATAATTAAAAAGCCATTGTGTCTCGCGTGGATCCATAATTCGAAGGGTTAAATACCATAAAAGATAAACTGTCATTATTAAACCCGAATGTCCTTTAGGGTAGTAAAACCAAATTCAGTTACGTATAATTTTTTATTTTAATTTCAGATTTTGTACTACAACAATCAAAGCTTCGTCAGATCTCTTCAGTTTCTTATCTAAGACATATAACCCGACCGATTTACGAAGGTAGCCGTATGCCTCCGTCCGTAATGGGCAGTGCGTGCAAGCGGCCGCGGTCGCGATCGATCGCCCGTCGCAGTGCGGCAACACGCGATTTCCTCAACAGCTGATTTCCAAACACGCTCATTGGCCGGCTTATGGGCCACCGCCATTATAATGCAATTTGTAGTCTATTCTTTTTTTAAGTTTTTCACCGTGCGAAGAACTTACGCGTTCGAGTTTTGAATACATCTTTTTAATTGATGTTTGACGTATCACTGTAAATATTTGTTGTTTGTTTTCTAAATAAACTAGAAGGCCTATTCTTGTAATTAAAAACGTTCAAAATCTAGTTACGATCGAAGGCCAACTCTCGTAATTCAAAACGATCAAAATCTAGTCGCAGTCTCATCTCGGCGACAAAGAAATGTCAAAAACTTGTCAAAAATGTAGGAAGATTAGAGATATTTTTGACAGATTGAGACTGATATCCGACTGTGAACGTTCTTAATACTACGAGAATTGCCCCTCAGCTCATAGACTAGACAATCAAAACCTAATAGAGGTCTCTTGTCTCTATTGCTAAGTATCTTGGCAAGCTCGGTGACCAACACGCTAAGGCAAATTGATGTTGGCACTTAGTAAATTCTGCTGCCCAATTTTACTCACTCATCCATGTGACAATTACAAAAATACTTTTAGTACAATAGGTAATATAGTTTTAAGTGGCCTTCACCCCTGTCCTATAGATAATATCATCATCTTCATCCCCATCTTCATCTTGATACTTGGGGTCGGCGCAATGTTTTCTTCTTCCATCCTCCCCTGTCAACCGTCCCTTGTAAAGTCCCATAATTATCATCTGCCTAGCCTTTTCCAGCAGGGTCAGGTTCCAGTCTAACCGGATGCAGCTGATTACCAGTTCTTTACGTAGAGCGACTGCCTATATCTGACTTCCCCAACCCAGTTATTTGGTAATACGATGCCCCTTCGTAAGACTGGTTGTCAGATCAACGGGCTACTAACGACCCGTAAAAACTGTCAAACAATCACGAATGACAGCTGGGACTAACGGCTTAACATCCTTGTAAACTCCCACTCCATAATATAAGAGTATAATATTAAAGTTGTCAGAACTATGTATAAAACTCCGACAAGTATATTGCATTTGGAAAACCTTCGCTCACACTGTTAACTGCGATTTAAAAATAGATGAAAAGAGTGAAATGCGTTTTTCATCAAAACTCGCTCGCAACGGAATTCTAAAGAAATGAAATGTGTTTTTCAACGTGGTTTTATTTGAATGCGTCGCTCACAATTTTCCCTCTACAAACACTTTCATTTGTGCACTAGAATTCAGTTTCATGTGTGTTTTTAGTCACACTAATCATAGATAGAAACATTCCTCATCATTTATTAGGTTTATTTTTTCCACTACACTGCATGAGCCTCTTTTGACGCTGTCCTGCTGTCCTGCCGTGTTTTGCCCGCATCCTAATTGCGTCAAACACTTTCAATAACAATCGGAATCATTTTGAAGGATATTTTAAATCCATTGCTTCTTATGTTCGAAATATTTGTCTGCTCAACAACATAAATTACGCAGTGAATGTTGTTGAACTGTCAAAAAAATAAAAACCATTGCTACTGTTAGTGATTTACGCAATTACCATTTCGAAAACCTCCGTTATGTCAAAAACTCCTATTGCAATCAGAGTCCGTATGCGCACTCTCAACCACCATACAATCATGGATTTACTCCACCTAAGTATAGTAGTCACCACAAATAAACAACTGCTATTCTGCCCACCGTCAATTCACCTGATGTTCTTAACTTTGGGTTTTGAACACGATGATGAACTACTGTAAGTGTATGAACATTAAGGCTTATTTAGAGGACTTTGACTTCACTCATTTACACGTAAATCCAGTAAAGGACATCAGGTGAATTGACGGTGAGCAGAATAGCGCCCACCGTCAATTCACCTGATGTCCTTAACTTTGGGTTTTGAACAACGATGAAGGTTGAATTACAGCATTTCTAGTGCTAGCCGAAAACTCTTTTACCAAAACCACATAAGTTATGACCCTAAAGGTACTTACTTTATTGGCTTTTTGGTTCCACTTCACCTTCACAATCGAACTAACAATTTTTGGGAACCATTAACCTTTTCAAGCCATTGGCTGATTAACTTTCGCGGCATTACCTTGTACGCACTACATCTATGTTTGACTAAGAAAGTTATAGTCTTATGTAGGAGACAGGTAAGACCCCTTGTTATGAACGTTAATCTACTGGCATAACTTCAAATGTTCAGGCAGCTCGAGAAAGAATAATGGAGATTGAAAGGAAGAAGGTAAATTCGTCTGCCCAGTCTTTTCGCAACGCTGTTGGGGTCGGCTTACAGTCTTACCAGATGTATCTGAATACCAGTATTTTACATGGAGCGACTACCTATATGACCTCCACAACTTTGTTACTGAATAACACGATACCCCTTGGTAAGACAGGTTGCTAGATTTTCGGGATTCTGACGACCCGTTACGACTGTCAAAGATCTACGAATGCCACGGCGCATAGAGGGGCTTCGGTATGTAATAGATGGTCACTCATCCTTGGACCAACCTCGGCAAGCTTGAAGATCCATTCGTGTGGCTGTTATTTTTTGACCACGAGCCCCCAGAAAGAAGCAGGTAAACTGTTTAACATTATTTTAATACATTGCCTACTCACGCAAAATGCTTAATCTGGCATACGCAAGCATAGGAACTGGCCCTGGTAATTACATAATAATATTTTTTTCATGTACATAGGAACTTCTATTCGCAGCTAAGGGAACCTAACCCTAAAGCGCTAATGACATCAACCGCTACTTCACACAGCCGCTCCACTTTTTATGCCTCGAGGCGGAATCCCTCAGAATAAATGATAACGCTTCCTATTCAACTTAACGACTACTGTAAGTGTATGAACATTAAGGATTATTTAGAGGACTTTGACTTCACTCATTTACACGTAAATCCAGTACTAAGGGCTTTTGGAGCCAAGGATGGTTCCTTGATTACCAAAATCATGCTTCGGCAGACGTGTAAAATATCAAGGTCTGACGCGGTCCTGCCACAGGCAACTGGTATACTGGTAATGTTTATCTGTATATAGGTAATGATGAAAGGTTTGTTCAACATATCTACATACTGAAAACACACAGCGAAAATGTCGTGAGGAAAGTTTTGAGTATGAATGTCGATGGCTATAAGAGTAGGGGAAGACCAAAGAAACGATGGATGGATTGTGTGAATGATGATATGGGTAGAAAGGGGGTGACTGTCGCGATGATGACTAATAGAGAAGTATGGAAGAAATAGACATGTTGCGCCTACCACGAATAAATTTGGATAAGGGATGTATGATGACATACATTCATAAACTCACGCCCACTTCCCATGGGGTAGGCTGAAACTACAGAAATCCACTTACAAACTAGGTTTTATTAAGTCAATGAGTAAAAAGTATTACCGAGAAAAAAAATTAAAACTTATCGCGTGGATTTTAATCAGACTTCATTGATTCTAAAAACCTTTCGACGCAACAATCTATTTCGAAGTTTACTTATTACGTCATCTATGTTTTTACGCCGTATTCGGTTGTACAGTCACGAGCATCAATATGTCAACACTTGGCAACTTTCAATTGCGATTTTTTCGTGAAATAACGAATGCAACGTTGAAACACGACACCTAACATAAGCCTATGGGTTCGAAAATGATATGTTCGTAACAACATAAAGTTTCATTCAAAAATAAAGGAATAAATCGCTTTTGAATAAAGCCGAGTGTATACATACTTTGCTCGTGACTGTACACCTCCGCCAAAAAGTTTGAAGCCTAATAAACGACGAGCTAAATGCTGCTAACTCGATGCTTACGGACCATTAGGCAGCCGTCTCCCTCTATTGAGCCTCGTGGCGTGAGGAACGGGCTTTCTTGTGATAATGGACTTTACAAAGAAGATTCTTATGTGATACTTAAAAAGTAAGAAACATATTTTACAATTACGTTTTTAGAAGTTGCTGCAGTTATGATTTGTGATAAATACTTCAAACTCATTTGAAATAATTTAAGTGTACGGATCTTGGATATACTCGCCGATGTCATTTTCCAAGTGTATATCTATATACTAATAATAAAGCTGAAGAGTTTTTTCGTTTGAACGCGCTAATCTCTAACGAAACTACCAGTAGGATATAAAAAAATATTTTTGCGTTTGATAGCCCAATCATTGAGAAAGGCTATTTAACATCACGCTATGTCTCTTAGGAGTCGAGCAAAGAGAAAAAAAGGAAGAAAGAACGGCGGGCAGGCGATGCTATGCGACGGAGTGGATTGGAGGAAGAAGAAATGTTACGCGGGCGAAATCGCGGGCAGAAGCTAGTCTTCTATATGCATATAAAAGAGTCTATAATGTTCCCACTGCTGGGACACAGGCCTCCTCTCCTTGAAAGGGAATGTGCCGTAAACAATCGTCCGAGCCCAATGCGGGTTGGTGGATGTATGTATATATGTTAAAGTGACTAGAGTAATAATTTAGGTCACTATTATTAGGCGTTTAGGTTTGATACTTATGGCCTTAGCCTTTCACAAATACTTTGTAGGGTACTTTATAATGAGAACTAAACTCTTTGGATGAGTTTGTTACCCCAAAAGCTATTCAGCTAGCCAACCCTGCACCCTAATTCCGTAACACACTATTAATCTCCACCTGAATCATTTTGATGAATATTGTTAATCCATTGCTTTATATGTTCGAAAAATTTGTCTGCTCAACATCGTAAATATTATGTTTTATCCCTATGTATTTTACTGTGTGTACATAAATAATAAAATAAATAAATAACGCAATGAATGTTGTTGAACTGTCAAAATGATACCCATTACTACAGTTAGTGTGTGACTCAATTACCGCTAGTCTAGGTTGGGTTATCGATACAATAGACTTGAACTAAAGCAATTAACTGGCCATAAAAGGAATACCTAGGAATTATAATTCAATAATTCACCGAGGTCACTGGTGTTTGCAGATTGCAGCTATCGAAAAACCGCAATCGGATGGCTATTATTTAACATTTCCAAAACAAAATACAATATGTTTTACGACACAATTCAAACGAGACTCAATCTGCCTAGTCTTTTCCAAGTACTTTTGGTTCGTTGGGGTTGGCTTTCAGTCTAACTGGATGCAACATTTTACATAACAGAACATACGTGATGCCTAATCTGACTTTCTCAATCCTAGGTAACACGATACCCCTTGGTAAGACTGCTTGTCAAACTTTTGGGCTTCTGACTACCCGTAACGTCTGTCAAAGATCTATGAATGTCAGCGGAGACTCTTGTAGCCACTAAAATGACACTGGCTCTCAACATTTTCGATTAGCAAAATAATCCCCAAACCAACTCGCAGTTTTAAAGTAGAAAAAAAAACGCTAGAATTTTCGCAAAGCTGTACTTGGGTAGGTACTATTCTAGGATGCCTACATTTAATTAGGGTGCGACCTAAACAACAAGCTACCTAAATCATAATAAACTATACTATCCCTATTAACTGACGACATTTCCCTTTTGCGAATTAGATAGACGCGCCTACATAACCCTTTCTATCGTCGAAGTTATAAGCGGAAATTTTTTTCATTTAATTTGGAAACTAATATGAAAGTTCTTGAAGGCCACATGCCATATGAAAACCAGCCTAAGAAATAGTCAATACATTGCTCTCTAGGAAGGCAATTCCCGTAATTTTAAGAACGTTCTCAGTCCCAATCTGTCAAAAATACCTATAATTTCCCTACATTTTTAACAAGTTATTGGCATTGATTGCCGCTGAGATGAGATGGCAACTAGATTTTAACCGTTTTTAATTACCGGAAATTTGCCTTCAGTTAAAACATAGTGGTAAAAAAACTACGCTCGTTTATTTACAATTCGTGTTCGCACATAATCTCACGCTTCTAACTTACACCAGCACACTTCGCCCGAGGAAAATTTAGCACTCAAGAAGACTAAAGCGTAGGTACGATAGGCAAGCAGAACATTATCATATTAAATATTAATAGAACCATTTCCAGATACTAACACAAGCCTGGCCTAGCCCAGCCTGGTTATGACTTCATATTGCACTTAAATCTTAGATCTTTACCGGAAAAGTTCGAAAACTTTTGCTTATTTTCTTCGCCGACCGGGCGTTTTAAGTCAGTATGTACATTTGAAGAGATTATTTTAAATTGTTTGACAGTTACGTAATAAAATGTTATTTATTGGTCTATCTATGCTGTCCTCGGTGTGGTTAAGGGTAATAATATCGCAACTTTATTTTAAAACTGAACTCTGTAAGCACTTATACCACCGTACGGTTTTCTGACTATTGAGGTAGGCTTTCGAACAATTTGACCATCGATCATATTTTATGGTTTTTTTTTATTTTTGTTTCATTAACAATTTTTACATTGTTTCGAAATGTATTGATTAAAAACAAAAACAACATGAACACATATTAACTTAAAAAATACATATATAGGTGTATTATGGTTTCATGAGTGACAGGTTTAAAAATTGCAAACCCACTGCTACGTAGTTTTATCAAATAGTAAATTCAATTAATGTTATGGTAGTACATAATCAGCCGTTAATGTTCCCATGCTAGGACACAGGCCTCCTCTCTATGAGAGAGAGTGGGCTGTAATCCACCACGCGGGCCAGTGCGGGTTGGTGGATGTATTGTATGTAGGTAATAAGTAAGAGTATTAAGATACCTAAGAACCGTTTTGTAACATTTGAAGACACAAACGGAGGCAATTCACTACAAACCAAAATTTTGACGAAATAACACCCAGAAAGATACCTCCAACCTTTTTTCACGACTTAAAATATTCACGCAATAAACCTGTAAAACGCTGCCTAAGGATGGAGCTAATTTACACTTCATTTCATTAGTTTACAGCGTAATATCCACAACAATTTCGTATCCCTAGATAGAGCTTGTAAAACTGGCTACCGAGGGTCCACTAAACTTTAACCCCGCTTGTTTTACGACCTCGTCCGGAATCGGTTGGGATAAGTACTTACCCATTATACTTGTCAATATTTACCTAAATATACAGTTTGGACTTTTGAGATGGGTAGTAAGGGCAGGTACCTTGACCGTTGTCACTACAAGGAAATGGTCTTAGGAGTGTCCTTAACTTTATCAGATTTTTTGAACTGCTTTCACAGACAAAATGATAGAAAATGCAAGTAAATGGGCAGTTTTCACAAACACTTTTTTTCATGCCAATTGATCCTTGGCTGTAATTCTCTATGACACAATGAACGAAACCGGAATTGACTTGGTTTCGGTAATCGTTAAGTGGTCATAGTGAATTAGGGCCCTGTTGTACTCAAACCTCATTTGGTTCGATAGAGTTTTTTGATACTTTTTTTTTTGGGTGGGAAATCGTCAGCTGACTTCTCCCGCTCTGGGCGGAGCGGGAGGGCGTGTCCGACTTTTACTGACTAAAACCCACCCGTGTTCCTTCAGTTACCTGTGCCAGGGGCCACGGTATCATTTTCGAACAATCCGCGGCCCTGGCAGGTATAGGCCCTAGCGAACCCCGTCACATTTTGCTAATAATGCCATACACTTAGGTAATATTTTTGTATCCTTTTTAAAGCCATTTATACGACATAAAGAAACGACATAGATTTGTGAAAAGGATTTTTCTTCATATTGATTTAGCACTTTATAATAGAATTGTTGCCGACAGATTAGCTTAGCTTCTTCGTCTGTAACTTTCCATAGTAACTTCGTAACATGAAAAGAAAATCTAACAACTTAGTTTTCACCCTCAAACCCGAACCCTCGTAGGTACCTACATATCGATTCGACCCTCATATTTACTTAAAATTGATGTTTATCTAAATACTAACTGACCCGGCGAACTTCGTACCGCCTCAGAATCAACGAATGTTGTGTTAACTTGTTCATCAAAAAAGCCGTTTCATACAAAATGTATGAAAAAATGACTTCATGAATTGTTTTTGTGATTTTTTCCCGTGTTTTAATAGTTATTCTGCTATTCGGGGCGGAAACAAACCAAAGATCTTAAAAATCGGTTTATATAGATAAACATACATAGCTTATTATTTCACAACGACATTCGTATGTTACAAAGAAGTCCTTGAAACTTTTAAAGCTAGACCAAACTGTAACCTAGGCACGTCTAGATTGTAGGGTACTAGGGTCTTCAGATCTTATCGGAAGGATTAATTAACTTCATGCTAAAATGGCGGCTGGTCCCACGCCTTAGGGATCATAATGTAACCTCAATATAGGGTCATAACTCGCCCAAATGGTAGAACTTTACTAGCCTTGTTTAACAAGCTTTGAAGTCGTTTAGAAGGTATATTATTAAGCAATTTGTGTAAGTAAGTGCATAGAAATCAAGTATGTAGGTACCCAGCTGCACTGCAGATTTTAAAGCTGGAATTGATCAGAAAGTTAAACGACACTGAATGATAACTTGAGGCACTAATGAGAAAAAAAACATTGAAAGAAAATTGAAGAAAGAAAAACGGTACTTAGCAATAATAATTTCAGCATGATCAGGGGCATAAGGCTAGCCTTCTATTACACACATGGAACTTAAACATAACCAAGACTCACTTTACTCCAAAGACATTGAAATATCTTTACTCCCAGTTCCTGAAACTCTGATTAGTAAGTACACACGGTACATATCACGCAATACATTTCCAGTATAAGCTGACCTCGCATTGGTTCGGTTTGCGGTACAATAAGAGGTCAGCTTGTACCAGAAATGTATAGCTTAATATGTTTGCTGTTAAATCTCACAATATCTGTTAATATTGTTTGCCAGAAATAACAACAAATAATCGAATTGCCTTTCATCACATTTTGGACCCGGCACCCTTATTGCGTAACACGCAGAATCTGAATAATTTTGAAAGATATTGCTAAAATGTGTCTGCTCAACATCGTAAATAACGCAATTAATGTTGCTAAACTGTCGAGATTTAAGCCAACACTGTTAGTGTGTTACGCAATACCCCGCTGATTAATCAAAATAAGTTTACAGAAACCAAAGACTTCTCAGTTGTTGGGTGTATTCAAATTGTTTATGTATTGATTTTCTAGTCTTAAGCTACAAGTGTAAGCAAAGTTCTGAGCTAAGTACTAAGCAGGTTAATCTAAGTTAAGCGGTGAATAGCGATGGCGCGCTAGCCAGTGGGATTGCATCAGGGACTTGTACCTAGCTATGCAGATTTTTCTAATTAATTAGTCCTTGCAAGTTGATTGGTCTTTGTCAGAGCAAAAAGAGGTGGGTTCTTAGAAAGAAACTAATTTATTAAGATGAGTAAGGTATGAAAATCTAGAATGTCTAAGAGGGAAATTAATAAATTAATAAAAAATAAAAAAAACATTTTGACGGCATGATTGGCGCAGTGGTTAAGCGATTGACTGCTGCGCTGCGTGTCGCGGGTTCGATTCCCGCACGGAACCAATATTTGTATAGCCTACAAGTAGTTGTTCCGGGTCTGGCTGTTTGTTTATGTGAGTTTAAATGTTTGTAAACGCACCCACGATACAGGAGAAATTCCTAGTGTAGGGCAACGTTAATTTAAAAAGAAAGAAAGAAAAAGAAAGAAAGAATAAAGTCCTACTAATATTATAAACGTGAAAGTTTGTATATGTAGATGGATGGATGGATGTTTGTTACTCTTTAACGCAAAAACTACTGAACGGATTCGGATATAATTTGGCACACAGATGGTTTATAACCAGGATTAACATATAGGATACTTTTATCCCGCTATTCCCATGGGGTCGAAACGTACGCGGGTGAAACCGCGGGGCGCAGCTAGTAAACTATAAAAATCTAGGTTTGTCAAGGATCATTCAGTGTTTAGCTGTATCATATCTTCATTTTCAGACATAGTTTAGTTGCTTTTTTGTACTGCTTGATCTTAGGCGAATCTCACACATGCTACGCGACGGGCGCAGGAAACGGGCCAAATGCCCCGCTCGAAAACTCGCTTATATCGAATTGGTATGCAGAAACCTGACGCGAGGGCGCGTGGCCCGCGCACCGCAGAGTCGCGCGAGTTAAAAGACTGAGACTCGTGATAGAGATAAAACTAATTTTATTCTCAAAACGTGTTAGTAGTACAGTGGTATGTTGTAGAGTCAATACAATAATGTATCTAAATTATATTTGGGTTAGTTTATATACTAAGTCTTATCAGCTAATACAATGGTGGGGGCAGGTTGGTTGTCACCACAATTCATTTATCTTTATCGCTTCCGTACCCGTCCGGTATCTCTACTGTTTCGTCTCGTTATCTTGACTAATTCATATTTATATTTATTTATAATCAATTCCGCTCATCCCATGGGGTGATAGCGTTATCTCTGCTGTTGACTTGTCTAACCTCGTTATCTTGACTCTCCCCTTCTAGTCTTTTTGTACTCTGTCGGGTTTTTATGATTCGACGAGTTAAAAAGACGATAGTTAACAAGATTATGGTTACTATCGTTATGTAGGTCAGGATCCCTATGTTTTTGATCTTATCAGAGGTTAAGTCGGGTCTATTGATGGCTGCGATCTGCTCTTCTATGTTGTCCATATTTTCTGGTAACGTCATTGGTAACTCGTTTGCTGGTTCTGTGACTTCAGTAAAGGTCTGAATATCCACAGGATCTTGAGTGCTTCCGCATTTGGTGTTGTCTTCTATATAGGAGTCTACGATGGTCACGCTTCTGTCGGCACATCTATCATAGATTGTTTGTTCCTTTAATCTGAACTGGAAATATAAGTCATTTTGAATTTTGTATGAGTATTGTTCTGGACAGTAGATTTTTATAACGCTACAGTTGTTGCGTTGTTTCAGAATGCTTTCTTCTACACATTTCTTTGTTGGTGAAGCTGTACATATATTGTTGTTACATTTGTCTACTTTATACACATGATTGGTTCCCGTTAAATACTGGCCGTTTTAATACTAGGCATTTGACAATATTGGTTAGATGGGGTGATTATGCTAACTACTGTTTCTAGATTATATTGTTCTTTATTTCTGGAGTCATAGGAGAATTTATTTCGTGGGAGTATTTTTTTTATTATGTATGGGCCTCTAAAGGGGTTCACGTGTTTTGATCTATCATGCTTAGCGATATAGAATTTAGTTCCTGTGGTGATTTCTTTAGTCACAGGTGTTCTGAGTTCATTACTCCTTTTGAGTGTGCTTTCTTTTACCTTTTCTAATTTGTCGTTTATCTTCTTTAGGTAGTCAGAGGTTTGTTTGTTCTGCACGGGTAAGTTAATTTCTCGTAAAAAGTGTAATTCGTTAGGTGTTTTGTTAGTGGCACTATGTATAGTGGAGTTATACGCTAGTACTGCTAAGTTAACGTCTGCTTTCTTTAGTTCCTGTTGTACTCTTAATCTCTCTATTAGGGTGGAGTGAAACCGTTCTATGTCTCCATGAGACGTGTGGTGCAGGGGTGTTGTCACATGATGTTTGATTTTTAATCCTGCTAGAAATTCTTTTACTACTTCCGATATTATTGTAGTCTCGTTATCTGTCGAGATTAATTCGGGGGTTCCTATTAGAGCGAAGAGTCGTAATAGCGTTTCTATTACTTGTAGGGAGTTGTTTTCAACTAGTTCTGTGGCGAAAGTCCACTTAGAAAATGTGTCTATTCCGGTTAAATAGGTTTTCTTTTTGAAGTGGAACGTATCTATTTGCCATTTTTCCATTGGTTTTGTTGGTGTTTTGGTTTTTTCAAAGGGCGGTTTAAAAGGTCGTCGATCGTATTTTACTTTAGCACATGTTTCGCACTGATTCAGATAGTTTTGTGTATGTTTTTTGATGTTCTCGATATAGTATGTTTTAGAGATTTCCTTTATTAAAGCTGGGTTTCCTATATGTCTGTCTATAAATTCATGCGTTGTTCTAATTATTTTTAGGATTTCTTCTTTATCTGTGATTTCTACACGTGGTTGTGTAAACCAAATAATTGTGAGTCCTTTTTTATTGAAATGTTTCCTGTATATTTCAGACAGTTGTTCTATGAGTTTATTACTATTTCCTACTATAGCATATCTTTTTGATCCGAGATATTCTTTACAGAATTTTATAAAGTCTTGGGGATTGTTTATTTTTAGATTATAATCGTAGGTGTGGTTGTCTTTTTTTATTACTTCCACTTGATATGGTTCTGTCGTTACAAATATTCTATTCATACGCATAAGGGGGTGTTCTGATTTTATTATGAATCCTTCATCTGAGTCATCGAAGTTGCTATGTACCGTTGCTTGGTCTGAGTTATGCATTAGTACGATTCTAGACAGAGCGTCTGCTACGTGGTTAGTACTTCCCTTTTTATGTGATATTTCATAGTCGTATTCTTGTAGTTTTAACTTCCATCTGGTAAGCTTAGCGTTTGGTTCTTTAAGTTTGGTTATCCATATTAGTGGTTGGTGGTCTGTTTCAAGTTTAAAGTGTCGCCCATAGATGTAGGGTCTAAATTGTGTTAGGGCATAAAGTATGCCTAGTAGTTCTTTTTCAGTCGCGTTATATTTTTGTTCCGTTTCTGTTAGTGTTCGAGATGTGTATGCTATAGGATGATTTTCTTGTGAAATAACAGCTCCTAATGCTATATCACTTGCATCAGTCGTTACTGTGAATATTTTATTAAAGTCTGGATATGCTAGGACTGGTGGGTTAGTGATTAAGTCTTTTGCTCTTTGGAAAGCTTCTAAAAATGGTTTATCATGTTTTATCTCTTTTCCTTTCTTTGTACACTCAGTTATAGGTTTTACTATTTTGGATAAGTTTGGTATGAATTTCCTATAATAGGATACTAGTCCTAAGAATGACTTGATTTCTTTGGTTGTTTTAGGTGGTGGAAATCTGGTGATTGCTTTGATTTTTTCTGGGCATGGACTGAGTCCCTTCTCTGTTAGGATATGTCCTAGAAATTTGACGCTAGTTTGCATAAATTTACATTTTTCATGGTTAATCCGTAAGTTGTAATGTCTTAGGGTGTTGAACACTGCTTGTAATCTAGTTAGGTGTTCTTCCTTTGTGGCGGCAAATATTATTACGTCGTCTAGGTAGACTAGACATTCCCTATTTTCTAAATGTTTCCTTAATACGTTATTCATTACTCTCTGGAATGTAGCTGGTGCTGTTTTTAATCCGAAGGGCATTCGAGTGTACTCGTAATGTCCGTCAGGTGTGGAAAAGGCAGTTAATGGTATTGATTCAGGGTCCATTTCAATCTGATGGTAGCCGGCGGTTAAATCTAATGTAGAGAAATATTTGGCTCCATTTAATTTTGAAAATATATCGTCTATGTTTGGTAGAGGGAATTTGTCGTCTCTGGTTTGATCATTGAGTTTACGGTAATCTATAACTAATCTCCATTTCTTTGGTTTTCCTGGGTCTGCATGTTTTTCCACTAGGTGCACTGGGCTTGACCATGGGGAGTCTGAAGGTCTGATTATTCTATTTTTTAACATTTCCTTAATCTGGCGAGTGACTTCTACTCGTTGTGTTTCTGGTAGCCGGTACGCGCGTTGGTAAATTGGTTCGTTTTTTGTTAACGTAAGGTGATGTTTAACGGCGGTAAATGAGGTTTGTGCCGCATCTTCCGCGAATAAATCTTCGTTCTCTTTTAAGATTTGGTCTAAGGTAATCGACTTGTTTTCTTGATAATGTAATAGTATAGTTATATCGTCTGGTGTTTTTATTTTGTTCTCGCTAGGAATGATTAATAGGTTTTGTTTAGTTAATGTGTCCCATCCTATTAGGTATTCGTATTTATTAGAGAAGTCGAACATATAAAATTCTATTGGATTACTGTGATGTCCGAAGATATTTACCATGGGGTAGGTTATTATTTTACCATTATGTTTCGAGAGTCCGTGCGGGGTTTGGACTGAAAATGTTTCGTCAATATAAGTCGCGTATCCATCCGATATTAATTCTTTAGCTATATTGGGTTTAATAAATGAGCGTGTTGATCCGGTGTCTATTAGTATTTTTTCATCTGTATTAGGTATTTTAATGTATGGTAGTTGAGTATGATTAGGTGTAGAATTTATGTTGGGGTATTCTGGGGTGAATCCGTTTGAAAATCCTCCGAGTTTGGGTCATATTCGTGTGTTGGTTCACAAATTTGATCATTGTTTTGTGTTGTTTGTGTTGTAAAATATTCGTTGGCGCATTGCTGCATGTATTCTTCAAAAGGGGTATCGGGATAGTCATCACTATTACATTCAGGTTCGTCGATGTTAAGTACTCGGTTTCTTTTTAATTGAGGTCGTTCTGTTATAGTTCGCATAGTCGCGTCTTTATCCTGTAATTCGGGAATTTGTGGTTTTGGTTGCCAGTTTGGTCGAGTTGGTTGCCATGGAGGTCTTTGATTAAAATTATTAGCATTATTATTGAAATTACGCTCAGGGTGAGCGTGAGTTTGCTTATTATTATGGTTGCCATACCAAGGTTGTTTAGCTTGTCCTGCTTGTTGCATCCGAATCCTAGCCGAGAAAGGTGAGATTGGATATGTGTGTCCCTGCTGGACAGGTCTATTACCAAGGTTTGAATTATACACAAGGGCGTTGTGTTGTTGGTGGGTTGAGCTCAAATTATTTTTAACGAAAGGTTGAGTATGACCATTCGGTTTGTTTCCCGTATTTCTGATGTTAATTACGTATCCTTCTTTGTCAAGAGTTCTAGCTCTAAGGCAAGTTTCTAGGAAGTCTAATTTTTCACAGGCTGGTTTATATTCAGGTGGTAGGAGTGATATTAACTTTTGGTTAGCTATTTCCTTTAAACCGGTGTGTACATGTTGGTTAATTGTACATCCTTCAGCTATTAACATTTGTAACTCGTATATAACGTTAGTTAAGCTTGGTGAGCTTGGTCTTAAGTTATTAATTTCCTGAAACACATCTCCTATCGTTCTATTCCATGATCCATACTGTTGTTTTAGGATTTCTTTAATTTCTAACCAAGTGAAGTTATGGGGGTAGCTATATATGAGAGTAGCCGCATTGCCTGTTATTTTTGACAAGATTATATTGACTTTCTGCGCATCTGTGCCAGAGGTTATTTGAATAAAACGTTCTACTGCGGTGATAAAACCGTGTAGGTACCTTTCTCCACCTTCTCCAGAGAACTGGGGAATAGGAATATTACTTTCTGGTCTAATTTGGGAGTTGGAATCTACGGGTGGTGTCATTATTAACTTTGGGGTGTTTACTAATTTTCTACCTGAAGGAGTAAATGCCAGTTTGAGGTTGTTTTAAACGGGAAATAATCACGTGTACTTACAGTTGTGTTGTGAGAATGATGAGGGCTATCACTGTCTTCATCTGGATGTAGTAGAGGCTTCGTAGAGTCGGGTCTTTGAAGTCCGTCGATTTACTCCGATGAGCTTCTATACTGCGATGTACGAAGAGAAGTTCTTCTTGGCCAGCGTCACCTTGATGTGTACGGAGAAGAGTTTTTCTCTGAGTCAGCGTCACCTTGCAGGAGAAGTCTTGAATCTTTTTCTTTATTTGTAGGTTCTGGGCAGGTTTGATAGAGTAATCTTCTTGGTTCGGTGTCTGGTAGCGGAGATACAGCAATTCAGCACGTCGCCTTGATTGATAATTTCTTCAAGAAATGCCCGTAACGTTGGGCGCCAGTTAAAAGACTGAGACTCGTGATAGAGATAAAACTAATTTTATTCTCAAAACGTGTTAGTAGTACAGTGGTATGTTGTAGAGTCAATACAATAATGTATCTAAATTATATTTGGGTTAGTTTATATACTAAGTCTTATCAGCTAATACAATGGTGGGGGCAGGTTGGTTGTCACCACAATTCATTTATCTTTATCGCTTCCGTACCCGTCCGGTATCTCTACTGTTTCGTCTCGTTATCTTGACTAATTCATATTTATATTTATTTATAATCAATTCCGCTCATCCCATGGGGTGATAGCGTTATCTCTGCTGTTGACTTGTCTAACCTCGTTATCTTGACTCGCGCGTGCAGATTGAGATCCGCCTTAGTTTGCTATAGGTCCGTTTTCTGAAAACATAGGTAAATACTTAAAACTGCAGTTAATTTTACTAATACCAAGTTCGTCAAGTTCTGATTGATTGATAAAAACTACCAACAACAGACATCTAACAGTTGCTAAACAGAGATTGAAAAAGACAACTTAAATATACTTAATAATAATGATTGAATAGCAATTTTAATTTAATTTTAAATGGTGTTATCTAATTTATGTGTTGATTTTGTATTTAAATTGTATTTATTGATGTGTGATGTTTTGAATTTATGAATTTGTAATCGTTTTATAATATGGGTTATGTGGTACCTGAAATAAATGAATTTATTATTATAAATATTACACTCGGATAAGTCTCATAAATAATGTGATCACTTTACAAAATGTCAAAGAAAGCCGAATAAATTTAGCACTAATGACAGCCCACACCCAAATTACATGTAGCACAGTAATATTACCATGTAACTATGTCACTCGTCTAATTAGGACTCGTCTGGACGAAGGATATAATGAATTACGTCTCGCTTCAGAGCCGTATTTGCAGATCTAGAAACAGATTTCTGGAAGTCGGAAAGGTAGAGTATAAATTACGATGATGACTTGGTTGGCAGGTTTCAGTAAGACAAATAAAGATCTGTAAGCTTCCTGTGATTTTGACTTTCCATAAGGTATGGCATTATTCAACTTCTTTCAGGACAGGAGCTAGTAATAATAGTCCTCCAGACCGTATTTCGGCCATAGCGGCCAATCCAAAACAATCCAATTCTATACTTAGTTAACAGTAATCGGTCTTCCTCACGAGAATAATAACTTCCTTCTGGTAGTAATATTGAGCAAACCGTATTTTGGAATTCCTTTTTTGTTTTTTACCTAATTACTTATTACTAAGGCAGGCGCCCAATGGGACAAATTCCTTACCAAGTCACTCCGTTATCACTTGAACCAATAGCTCCACATCAAGATCATCTTACTTACCCTCAAATTCAACTTGAACATGATTGAGAACTCGTAACCTACATCCTAAATCTAGATAAGTCTAAGTTATATTCCTGACGTGTTAAGTTCAATTACAGTTTATGTCGTAATATTCTAGATTTAGCGTGTAATGTGATTAATTTGCGCGTTACTGCGTACATCCCTTGACAAGTAGGTCAGGGGAAGTTCAGAGGAAATTGGTTTGACATTAATTATTTCAGTTCCGGTGTTCTTAATTGTTGGAGGTGCATTATAGCATAGCACTGCCACTAATGATACACAATTACTTTTTCTAATGTTATCGAACTTAATAAGCTTGCCAAGGGGATAAACATAATCAGCATATAATGTGCCCACTGCTGGGACACAGACCTCCACTCTGTGGGGGGCCCACGTGGGCCCAGTGTGGGCTGGTAGGTGTCCTATGTTGTCGAATGTTTGGTTCTAGGTCATATCGGTTTCCACACGATACAAAGTGAAGTGCCCGGTAGAGTTATTTATTGATTTTATTTTTATTTATTGATTTTATTTTGGGATTATGTATTAATTTTATTTTGTGAGTATTTATGGATTTAATTTCGTGATTATTGAATAATTAATTCTGATTTCTATATTCATTTTATTGTTTTGATTATTTATTCTAATTTGATTTCATTTAATTCGATTTATTCTGTTTCCGTTTAATTTTATTTGTAATGATTTTATCTAATTTGAATTTTATCTGATTTTATTTGATGTGAGTTTATACGTGTACTATGAATGGGTGTTATTTACCTGAAATAAATAAATTTATTATTATTATTATTAAAGTGAAGTATTTGGAGGAGCCCTTTGCCCAGCAGTGGGACAGTATGGGCTAACAAAAAAAAAGTGCCTCTCGTAAGTCGCGGCCATTTCTACTGAGCCACCACTACTCCCAGGTCCATTATAAGAGCCTCCAATGACACTAAAGTACGTAAGGCGCACCCTGGGCAATCAGACTAAGTAGATGTTGCTTTTACAACGGTATGACATGTTTTTTTCATGTTTTAGTTGAAAACAAAGGAAAGATAATAGAAAAAAATGAAGATATAAAAAAATCCTTTTCTCATCCGGTTCCCGAAAGTTTGATCCAGTCTCTGATCAGTAAATTACTGTCAAGTCAAAGTTTATTAAATCAAAATCACCCGACTTAGCGAATAAGCTACTTTCAGAAACCAGTAAGACACTTAATCGTGAATAATCGATCTACCTACCTACCTTTTCCCAACTATTTTAGGAGTGACTGCCTATCTGCCCTTCATAACCCGGTTACTGGGTAACACAATACCCCATGGTAAGACTGGTTGAGAGACTTTTAAGCTTCTGACTTCCGTGACGACTGTCAAAGAGCTACGAATGACAGGCAGGACCAACGTCTTTACGCACTTTCTGAGGCACGAAGAGGTCTCGATATGTAATGGATCGTCACCCATCCACGAACTGACCGCGGCAAGTGAAGCTTGACCTTCGATCGATCCGTGCGGCTGTACTCATATAGCCACGAGGCCCTCAAAAAAATTAATCTTGAACTACAGTAGGTATTCAAATCTCAGTTATTTTTTGGTCAAAGTGTAAATTGATGTAAAGTGTACCTACCTATCTTTGTTTTTATTTAAATCGTGAATAAACCCTAGTAACCTTCACAACCAGCAATAAATTAAAGTACAAGACAATGTTTTTCTTTTACCCCTACTCTTTGTTAGCGTCATATTTCTTTGCTGACGGTACCGTGGAAGCAACACTTGTTATGTAAACCGTACCTTTTTGCCGTGCACTTTATTAAATTAATTTTTCTTTGACTTTTTTATAAAACGTTGATGAGAGTTTATACATCGTTTTAAAACTGTATTCTTCACAAACGTGTATTCGTACCGTAAAAATGGGACCAAAAAAACGTACCATCGCTCAAAATGAGTAGCAGAGTTTTCTTTCGACTTTTATTATTAAATTATTCATTTATTTATTCAAGTATTAAAAACTCATTTACAATGATATACATTACACATACAGACGCCCCCCAGGAATAAGTCGGTAATCGTAAAACTAAAATTTTACAGGAGAAAATGTTTTTCTGTTTTTGATTAAGTACGTAAAACACTTTTGTATGGATACGTAAAAATACTTTTCTCGCCATAATGTTGTTTGTTGTCCACGTGGTGGATTACGGCCCACTCTCCCTCACAGACAGGAGGCCTGTGTCCCAGCAGTGGGAACGTTATGGGCTGATTATGCCTTCCCCACCCTAACTTCACCTGCTGAGTAAATACCCGGTACAGCCGCAAAGTCGGTCACTCCCGCGGCTAACCGCCTGCAACATTACGGATTCCGCCCGCGCCTCCTTATTGCATACCAACGAGTTTATTATCCAAAGACGTGCTTTCGTATTGTACAGGAGATGCTTTTAAAATAAATAAACTCAGTTTAACTGCGTAGTTGATCAGGGGATTCAGGGAATCTTTCGGTCAGGCAAATTAAAGGCCATTTAAATACAAATTTTTGACGACATCGCCAAGTGGTTGGTCGACTCTTCACGTGACTGGGGCTGGTCTGTTTTTTGGCCAAAGAATCAGCATCGCTATACAACGTGGCAATGCTGCCAGCCTTTTGGGCACTTTTCCTGTCGACAACGATGTAGTGGACGAATTTTTTATTTGAATTTGATGACCTATGATACTTTCCTTTATTATATACTTGTACATATAAATAAGTATTATTATTGTAAGACTGTTAGCTTTAAAATTATGTCAAGATTTTAAGATAGTAAAATTATGTCAACATTTTAAGATAGTAAATCAAAGCGCTATAAAAAACATACTTCTTGTTTTAAAATGGCTTTTCTAAATGACTAACTCACAGACATTTAGATTCTAAACGCGTTTTCTAGTCCTGTGCCTGTAATTTCGTCCGTTTAAAGAAGGAATGTAACGTCTTCAATTCGGCACATAGCATTGGTGCGAGGCGACGGATCCTCCTGATACGTTACGTTTAACTTACCTAAGATAATTTCACAAAACCTAGTAGATAGTGCCACTGTCGCATTGTGAAAAAAGCCATTAAGGTGCAACCAAAAAGCCACGCTAGGGGTGTACCTTATACAGCTATAAGTGTAGCGGCACTTACAAACTACGAATCATACTGACGTCATGCAAAATCCTGCATCGCGCAAACTGAGTTTACCGCCCAACTAGCATATATATAACGCCCCGACATCAATCTTTGGGCAGTTGCCCACCAGACACGACACCTGTCTGGTCAGAGGGGGAACTGCACTGTGGGGGATGAGTGAACTTTACACACTGTTCCTCATGCCTCTAGATAAGTACGAAACAAAGTATATTTTCATACTGATTGTAGTAGTTATTACATTGAATTCTCCAGAAATCAATATTTCTACATTCGTCTGTACTTTTGTTCGTTTTTGTGAGAATGTGTCATTTGGGACTTGTAAATTTCAGTACCTGCTGTGGTTTCATTGTTCTCCTGTGAATATTATCCTACGTAACAGGTCCCAACCTACATGCTTAAAGGCTAATGTAAAAACTGTAACATTTGTCTGTGGTTACATGCAAAAAGTTTAAAGTTTCTCAATTTTGAACTTTCTGTATGTCGCAAGAAAACACTTTTCAAACTGTTACTACGTAGTTGAAAATTACATACATAAACTCACCCCATCTTTCTTTCAGAGGTAGGCAAACACTACAGAACGCCACCTGCCACGGTCCTTACATCCTACTCCTTTTGCCACGTTTACGTTCATACACCGGTTGCGAGTACTACTCACCTGACCTTTCTGAAGAACATCACCAGTAAGGTCACTATACGTCCTCCTAGGGCATCCCTTTCGGCGTTTCCACTCACGTCATCCTCATCAGCCTATAGCAGTCCACTGCTGGACATAGTCCTCTCCTATTGCACGCCATTCAAGTCGATTTTCGGCAACTCTCATCCAGCTACTACCAGCCATCCTGCGAAGGTCGTCGCTCCACCTAGCCTGAGGGTGTCCCACCTGACGTTTAACTTCTACAGTCGCATCTGCCTTGTAAAAAATTAGACAAGAAAGGGTAGTAGAAAATTAACAACCACAACAAAGGCAGTAAAATGGAAAATAATGACATTTAACATCAAATATGTCTTTCTTAATCTCAGCGTACGCTGTTCTGTTTTTGCGTCTTTGGCATTCTGAGTTACCGAAAACTTAAGAATTTCTAAAGAAAATCAGAACAATATTTAAGCTCTACAGTCTGACATAACGGCGCGTAGGAAGCACCTTCGTGTTACCTATCTCCGGCCACTTAGAAGGGTTGCCATAAATCTGCCGGCGCCATGATGGGCGCTCAATAACGGCACAATTCGGAATTTTCGCAAACCAACAGTTTTGCATCGTGACGACGCATATATTTGGGAATTATGGATTTGGGACCCATGGCACGATGTATTTATGATCTTTGTTTAGGAGGTTAAGACCTCATTGATTAATTTTTTAAGTCTGTATAGCAGATTTTGGACGCTTCACTTTTGAGTTTATTCGGCATCTTTTACTCGAAGTTAAAGGTCTGAACAGAAAATGAAACAAAAATGAAAAATTTTGCTCATTAGTGAACCGCTCCGTTGATGTTGAATTTCAGCACTCTACTTCTAAGCCTGTCGAATCATGCGGATGAACGTTCATTCCTATGTCATTTCGTGTGAACGTGGAATAAAACAACAAAAATTAACATTCACTCGCGTGAAGCATAACAGGCGACATGCAATTTTACTACATTATTTTTGCACAAGAAAATGGACATCACAGAATAATATGAGGAGAAAAATAAACAGTTGTGAAGGAGCAAAAAGAATGTCGAAAGTTAAAATTCTTCACCCATAAAAAGAATGCCATATGTTAGAGACCTTAGTCACTTACAATACCCATGGGAGTGGTTGGAATTTTTGTAAACCGAAGTTTACAACACAAATATGGTAAAGTTTTAACATTATTATGATACAAGATAATATTTTCTTTAAAGAAACTTCTCACAAGTTTCAAAGATGGCCGAGTTCTGAGCAAACAAAACAAAAGAATATAAAAAATTTCATAGCTTATCAGAAATAAAGTATCACTGTTATATGTTATTCTAGTCACAGTAAGTTCAGCGATGTGTAGTACCTAAGTGCCCTGTACTTGTCCCGTAAGACGCCAGAATCTAGCCATAGCTACAAACTATAGGTATGACGCAATAAATCTAGGAATACGCTAAACTTGCCTGTTAAAGCGCAGCAAGTAGGAAAATTTAACTCATAGATAGATTTCTAGTAAATCACATACCACAGAGACATGAGAGCAGTGGTGGCCCAGTGGTATTGCCGAGCTGTAGGCCGTAGGTTCGAACCCAGACAGGCGCTTTACTTTGAGTAAATTATTTCATCACCCCCTATCTCAAAACGGTGAAGGAAAACATCGTGATGAAACCGATATGTCCTAGAACCAAAAACTCGAAGATGTGTGAGATCTACCAACACAAACCGGGCACGCGTGGTGGATTACGGCCCACTCTCTCTCTCTGAGAGGAGGTTTGTGTCCCAACAGTGGGAACATTTTAGGCTGATTATGCTACATACCACAACCAGCCTAAGTTTAGCCTATTCATAGCTACTAACTGTACATATATTGTGCAATAAATAAATAACATGTGAATAGCCGCTTAACAACAAACCTCGATGTTCCAAGCTCTGTTTAGAACATCTAACCGACATGAAATCCTATCCTAGACATACTTCAAGCAAAAATCAAAGCTTATAATATTTCCCGAGAGAACAAAGTAAGGCACCTCTCAGACGTGGGAGCCGGCAGCCGGCAGCCGGCAGCCGGTGACACCCGACCACGGCAAACACATTAGAGGCACTCCACACTAACGGAACAAGTGTACCGGTGTACTTGTATACCGGGGTATAAGTTGTATAATAGATGTGATAAAAATAGGACGAGATACTGTTTTTTTTTTTTTGGTATTTCAGCTCATAACTCTTCGAAAGAACCACTTGTTTCTTCTAGATATCATATTACGTGTAAGCCCCGTTGGTCTCGTGGTCACTAGCGCGACTGTTGAGCGTTGGGTCCTGGGTTCGATTCCCAGGTCGTGTAAGAAGTGTTATTAGGTTTTTCCTTCAGGAATTTGTCAGTAACAGCCTTGAGTTTGTCAGTAACAGCCTTGAGTTTGTCAGTAACAGCCGTGAGTTTGGAAGTTGGCGGTGTGATACACCCTTACCTCGGAAAACACGCAAAGGCGTTGACCCTACGCCTGATCTTTCTCTGGTCTCTCTGTGGTCTCTCTAGTCGGATTGCGTGCCATCCCGTCGGACTATGAGAGCGAGGGAAGAGAGAGTGGACCCGTGTCAGCGCACACACTTGTGAACTCAGCAGTCTCCGTTGAGATTGGCCGCCATGGCCGGAATACGGTCTGGAGGATTATTTGTTTTTTTTTTATTTTATGTTATGCTGTTTTGTTTACCAAAGCTATTTTTTATCATAAATTAAAAGATGTACAAATTATTAATATACAAATCTCCCGCCAAACTGCAGTACAGTTTGAGATTTGCTGTGCCCTTACAGGGTACATGTTTTAACACTGTGTCATGAAATTTGAATGCATGTCTACTAACCAGTGCTTTACATGTAGGAAAATAAATAAATAAATAGATAAGTATCTATATCAGGAAGGATAAACTTCACCATTTCGCACATATTGGAATTCAATTAATAGTAAGTAGTCCTTGATTAAAAGAGGTTTATTCAATCAAGCTTTACTTAGGCAATCCATTGTTCAAACCATTCGGGCAAGGGATCTTACACTTAAGTAAGAAGTTACCCAACTCAACGATTGATTAATTCAATTGGTGGTCCATTCAGGTCGCCACAAGTTATAATGTCGACCAACGCACCTTTCATAGGTACTTAAAAACGTATAAATTAAACTAGCTTTTATTTTTATTTAAGCCAATCTGTTAAGAACTTGGTACTACTAAGTATTTATAAGTTTGTAAATGTATTACTTTGTAAAAGGACCTGAATATATTTTATTTCTTTTATTTACGTACAGTTTTAAATTTCTCAAGAAAATTTTAATTATTCCAAAGCAGAATACTACATAGTTAGCTCCCCTTGAATTGTTAGAGTAGTTATAAAAATTACTTACTCACTTTTTAACTTAATCATAAATTGGTAAAAATTTTATCCTGCCTATTTTTATTTAATGAGTATAAATAAAAACAATAAATATCATAACATACTAAAATACGGCGTCAAAAAATTAATTTTCAAACCTATTTTTCTTTATTTTAATTATTTATTTCATTGAAATATCCATGCAATTTAAATTTTATGATAACAACGGACGAGTTTGAAAAAAGGCTCACCATGAAGTCCTTCAACGCTACTCCTGGGAAATTGATCTTATAAACCTCGGACCAAATAAATGAAAAAAAAAAAAAAAAAAAAAAACAATTACAAACAACAACAAACAATATACAATAAATAAATTCATCACTACTGCACTCGAAACGGTGAAGGAAAACATCGTGAGGATGCTTATTATATACCTCTTTATTATTATTTAGATTAAGCGACACATTTAACTCAATATAAACGTTTCTCCTTCTTCGTCAAATACAAACATTCTGTACACAAGTTACACAAACCCGACAGCAGACATCAAAGGGAACACAGTCCACTGGCTGCAGCCTCTCGCCAATACTCCGAGTATTTGATTCCGAAACTATTCAAGTATGCAGACTTGAAAGCTGAACGCCGACTTCATAAAATTTGTATGGTTGTTTGAAGTAGGAAACAGTGCATTTTGTGTTTTATGTAAGGTTGAAGTCATTGTGTAACTTTTGTTCTTTTAGGAAAGTTATTGTATCATGAAAACAGTTTGTATTTACAGTCGTTGTTGCTGTGTTTCTTCTTTAAAAGTTAAATCACAGTTAATAAAAGCAGCCCGTAAAAAAAACTTTACGACCCGTTTTGTAGTTCATAAATTACGGGCTACAAAAGATTGGACTTCGAATCTGCCTCAATTACCATGTTCCTCTTCGAGTTTGATGGTGATCACAGATTGACAACAGTTATGCCATATAAAAATAACTACCGCCAACACATTGTTGTCACCTTTTAAGAAAAAAATAAACAGCCGGAGAGTCGATTGTAATTGCCACTAAGAAATTATCTGTGATCAGTATCATTAAGTTTATTGCCTAGAGAGAAAAACAGCTTAAACTTATAATACCTCCTTATAAAATCTCATCATCTTCAACTAAAATTAATCTCTTCATAACTATTTATATTGCATACCCCAGTAAAGCTTAACTTTCATAAAATCTCATAATAACATAAAATGAGCGCTCGCAATGGCTCGCAATTATTCGTAGAGAGTGCTACGGCGTAGCTCGAAGCGCGTAGCTCGTAGCTCGTAGCGGGCTCAGGTTGCTACAGCCTTCATACGTCACATCTAGCAGGTAAGCACTAGAATAATCTGAGGATTATGTACATAGTTTATATGCAGGAATAGTGTTAGTTTCTGTGTAATGGGTTGGATACACGTGGATGAGGGTTACCGTTTAGCATGCGATTATGAAAACTGCACAAATAGAAACTGCATAAATAGGTATCATAGAAGTTATCACATCAAATCAAATCATTTATTTCTTTGCAAACATGGGTATAATACATGGGTGTTTTTTTTTTAAATAAAGTTCTCTATATTTTACCCAAATTTTTATTCCAAATAAAAAAATCACATTCAGATCATTGGAATTACAATTAGATAAAAATTTTAAAAAATGTCAGCGCGGTTACAGTAGTAAAAAAATAATAAATAAGAATAAATCACAATAATTATGTCAATCAGAGTAACAGTATATCAATCAGTTAGTGAATGATCATTACGAAAATCGTCAATCGTGTAAGTTTTCATAATCAAAAATTCGTTTAACGCCCTTTTAAACTTTAATGTAGTCATATTTTTTATAACATTAGGTACTCTGTTATATATGAGTGGGGCAACACCAAAAAAACTATTTTCATTATTGCGGTTTTACATTTTAGTTGACACAAATGATTAATGTATTGAGTCCGCATTGGATTTTTTCTGACCTCTGATAGTTTTTTAAAAAGATGTGGTTACATTTCACAAACAAAGCCGTTTCCATTATATATAAATAAGGAAAAGTTATTTTTTTTAACGATTTAAAATAGGGAACACAGCTATCAGTTGTCTTAAGACCGCACATTGACCTGTTATATAAACGATCTTAATAAAATATACTGAGTAAGTAAATAAATATACCATTACGTATTCTGTAACTTAACCTAAATAAAACGAGTGTCATTTACAAGTATGTAAACATAGCAAAAATATTTAAATTTTATTTATTTAATCTGTCTCATAGTGATACAACATAGGCTAATATTTTTTCTCTACTTATCTTAAATTGAAAGTCCATATCAAAACCTAGTGCAGACAATCCATCGGAAACAATATTCAATAATCATCTATTTCAACACCCCTTTATCGACACAAAACTGTCTTACCAAAAAAGTTTATATTACCAAAATGAAAATATATATAGGCCATAAAGAAAATCTAGTTCCAAATTGAAAACTGTCTGAAGCTCTGTTCCAATGTTGAAAAAAAAGAAAAAAAAAACATCGAGGCATAGAGTTTTTAACGTAAACTTTTTTTGTTGGTTTTTCGGTAGTTCGGCACAAACGTGTAAATCTCATGTTGCCGTGCAATTAAAACTTTAGGGTTTTGTAAAAATACTAGCGGATTACTTTTTCATACCGTGTTACGACGGATTTGGCAGTTTTCCAGGTAGCATAGTAGGGTTTTCGTAGCTTAAATCAATACGTGCAGTGCTTTGAGTAGCTTTTTGACATAAAGTGCTATACAATTTTGAACCTAATTAATATTATTCATCATCATCATCTTCGTATTCTCAGGAATTCTTTACCCAAGAGTCTAGGAACCAAGTAAATTTTTTTAATTTATTTTTTTAAATTCACTCGGAACATCTACAGCGTTCCGAGTCCGGAAGTTCCGGAGTTTGGAACTCTGGTAGACTAAAACATGGTTTTCGAAGTGGTAATTCAATATCAAAGTAATATAATGTTTTATTTATATTTTTTATTTATTTTATTTATGTATGCATACAGTCTTAATACAGGTTATTTTATTAGAAGCCGTGTACCAGATGGGATTTCCCATCGTAAAAAATGACGAAGTTCTATTTGTATAGAAGTTCGTCATTTTTCACGATGGGAAATCCCATCTTCCCCACCCACTTTCATCCCCAGTAGGTGTATTAATTTTCAAAAATCCTGTTCACCTTCGTTATTACAGAAATTCTAGATTCAGCGGTTTAGGCTTTGCGTTATCTATCAGTGAGTGAATGAATGAATGAATTTAAAACATTTAATAAAGAAGATAGTAATAAAACCTATACCTATAGTAGCATAGTGCTTTTATTCCAGGTTCATCTTTTTCACATATAATTATACAATATTGTAAGTATACAAAATATTGTAAAACATTTTAAAAGAGTAACTATGGAGTTTCTTGTCCATTCCTCTCCATACCATACTACCTTTCGGAAGGGACATCTATAATAAGTTCTATATAATTTTCTTATAGATTTTGATAATCAAAGGTGCCTTTTACTTGTAATAATTAGTTTTCAAAGTCAAATCATGACTTTGAAAACTAACAATATTTAACACCCCTAGATACTGATAGCGGCCAGTTAAATTGAACCGATAAAAGTGAACCGTAAGCTAATAATGATAATATTTATTGAAGATACCATTACACTCAGCGTCAGGAAAACGAATGATTAAGTCGTCACGTCTTTCAGAAGCTTGGGAATAATAGACACTCATAAAATAAACATCGAATAAGTATCACAATTTTCTAGTCACATCCCACATTACCTTAAATCTCTCATCTCTCCACAACATCGGGGTGGAGTTGGCTCTCTGCCGCGCCACGATGTCTCGCCGGAACGACGTCTATGCGTCTCTTGTGCAACTCTTCCTGCATGAAAATATTTACACTAAATTAAGGTGTGTGTGTGTGTGTTAGGGTTAAGATTGAGGGGCCGGGACTCGTAGGCTGTGGTAGACGTAATTTATTGGTGACTTCGATAATACAGGGTGGCAGGAACATCGACGCGCAACCAGACGGGCAATTCTCGTAATTTTAAAAACGTTCACAGTCTGATCTCAGTCTCAATCTGTCAAAAATACAACAAATTTCCCTTCATTTTAACATGTTTTTGACATTTGTTTGTCGCCGAGATGAGACTGCCACTAGATTTTGAACGTTTTAAATTACGAGAATTGGCCTTCTGTTATCATGGATTCAGTACATGATTCTGAATGCTCCTGCGTTGAAATTAACGGTCGGTAATTAAAAAAAAAATTGCTGTTCCTTACATTTTGACCGCGTATGTTTCCTACTTTTCTAAGAAACAACAGATTTTTTATTTGGGTCTACAATCATGTGCTGAATTCATGGTGACGGTTTGCGCGTCGATGTCTCTGTTACCCTGTATACATACTACAGCTACAAACGCCATAACTGTGTTTGTTAGGAATTCACATCACAATTTACCATTCTTAAACAAGGACCTCCAAATAATCATCCATTAAATTATTCAAATATGCTTAGTTAATATCACACTTAGCAGACTGGTAGGTCATCGTGGTAAATGCGACTGTGGGATAAAATCAATCGCTAATAAATAATTGTTAACTACCTTCATCATATACAGGGTGGCATGACGCGCAACTTGTTACCATGGATTGAGTACATGATTCCGAACCGTTGAAATGTTTTGGAGGTTATTAAAAATAAATACTTAACTGTTCCATACATACACACCATAACAAACAAACACACACTCACCATAACACACCCACACTCACGTTAACAAACACACACACACACTTGTTCTCCTGCAATTTGTTTTTTGGGAAACTGAATTATGTATGGGTTTGTACCACTGTCCTTAATACAAGTTATTTTATAACTTAGTAGGTTGCAACATCTACCTGATTTGTTAACTAGCAAAGTCAAAGTCAAATCATTTATTTCAAATAGGCACATAAAAGGCACTTTTGAACGTCAAAAATAAAATTAAAATAAAATTGATTCTAGTCGCCCCTTCCAAAAGGTAGTTTTCGTATGGAGAAGAATGGGCAAGAAACTCCACCGTTACTCTTTTAAAATATTTTGCATACATTATTTATATAATTATATGTAAAGACGATGCACCTAAAAATAAAACTACTATACCACAATAGGTAAAAGAATTAAAATGGATAAATGAAACCATGACATATAGATTAACTATGTGATAGAAACATGGTGCTCACATATTCACAAACATTCCAAAAGTAGACGATTTTCATAAGTAAATAAGGAGTAAGAAGTCCGGGTGTGACCCCAAGTAATTACAGAATGTAAATCAATGTCAAAGGAAAAAAAAAGGAATAAATTATACAATTACATTAGCAACCAGTTTGATTTTGTCTAGACTCTAGAGATTGTCCTATGGAGCAGGACCAGCATGTTTCCAAACATTCTTATCTTGGATATAATCCTCTAATTTGTAATATCCTTGCTTACAAAGTGTAATTTTAGCATAAGTCAAGTGTACCGACAGATTACTATTGTTTATAGTTAACATTGTTATTTGATTAAATAAATTTTTTTTTTTAAAAGAGTCTAGGTGACTAATCCTTTCACCACGATGGCACAAACCGGTCTTTCTCAAGACCCATCCCAAAGGGTTCTTTTAAGAGCCAATCCCCGGAACTCATTTATAATATTAATTAGGTACCTACTTCTTATGAAATAGCATTTCCGAGAAGTAATATTACCCCCATTCCTTTTTCCAACGCCAAATACTTAGTTTTGTTCAGAGGGACAATTCTCGTAATTTTAAGAACGTTCACAATCTGATCTCAGTCTTAATCTGTTAAAAATACCTCTAATTTCCCTACATTTTTGATAAATTTTGACATTTGTTTGTCGCCGAGATGAGACTGCGACTAGATTTTGAAAAAAAGTTGCAATTATTGAAAAAAAAAGATAACTGTCAAAGAATGCCAGCTGTGATTTGAAGATTTTTTAATTGGTGGTCAAATATAGATAAAATTCATTCCCCTAACATTCATATGCCAATTAAGAACCTGATGGTCAAACTCGACAAAAAAAAATTGTTTATTTGCACCTTCAAGTGAAAAATATGGTTTACAATAAAAATAGGTCTAAGGTAAGTAAAGTTGTCTGTTAGAGTTGCAGCCGTCAATCGAAGCTCTTAATCAATAAGGCCTCTACTAAACGTCCAGCTGTTACAACTGTTACAAATGAATAAATAAAGATGGCCGCTCAGTTCAAGGCTCTAGTTCGCTGCAGTGAACTACACACTACTAACATATTCTACGTGTGTTGGAGTTCAAAGCTCTGCCTTGCGGTATGATTACGTCATAATGAACGAACTATTACCGTGTGACTTCGGTAAAGTTTTCGTGCCGTGTTTGATTGCCTAGAAGTATGTCTAAAGCTGTATAACTAGAGGACTAGGCATTCATTTTCACAAGTGCTTATACGACGACTTTAAAAAAATAGCACTTAGCTATGTTTGAATTTTAGGCTTTCCTTTTTTTTAAGTTTTTACGTCCTTTATAAAATACAAACAAAAAGCCTTAATTGCAATATTCAAGCTTACACTAATAAAAAGGGAGGAGCTCATTGGGTATAAAAAAATTCGTCCACATCGCTGTCAATGGAAGTGCCCAAAAGGGTGGCAGCATTACCACGTTGTACGGCAATGCTGATCCTTTGGGCTAAAAATAGGCCAGCCCCCTGGTCAAGTGAAGAGTTGACCAATCGCTTGGCGATGCTCTGAAATACTCGATGACCACTCGGAATCTAAGGTCCTAGTGTATCAACCCCAAACGGCTCAAACAAATAGCTCACGATGAGGTTGTTATAATTGCGCCGTTTGAGGTTTTCTGCTCCTGCAACAACCGCTTCTACACAGGCGACCGGGCTAGGAAAACGGGATGGCGCGAGCTTTCTTGGTTTATGGTAAAGCTTGGTTTGAGGTAATATGTCTGATGCACAATATCCACTAGCATTTATTGCATAAGTTGCCCGCAACCTAATTCGACTACTGTTTCATGTGCCTACCTACCAGCAAGAAAAAGGTACCGCTTCAAATCCTTTATTTGATACTCCACATGGCCATGGTACTATTTTTTTGGCCCCAGACGGGGCCCAGACGGTTCGATAGACACCTCGTGTATGAAAATCCATCCAGCATCATTTAAAATAGTTTATACAAGCTGTTGCTTTGCATCCTCGTCAAATTTCAGGAGGCTGTTAAGAAAGACATTAATAATCAAATAAAATTACAATCCCTGGTAAATAATGAATACATACTTGTTTTTTTTGTTATCTAAGTTTGACAGTATTTCAGAATACACCTCTTTCAAAGAACAGAATCGCGTTATGGTATCGTATAAGCGGCCGCGTTTTTATGTGTGTGTAAGGTGCAGTTGCAGTGTGGTCTCACAGGCCGCATTTTAAAATGCGTGTCCCACACATGCCGATTTCCTAAAATTAGAAAAAAGAAAAAAAATACCACTTATTTTATTATTGATTCGTGTCGAGAATCAGTAGCATAGAATTACGTCCTTGAATTTGACGAGGATGCAAAAAGAAACCTTGTATTTTTTTCACACTAAGAGCATATCGTATTTCATGTCAAGCGATGACGCGGTCGACGACGGTGCTCGCAACCTATTCTCGCTCGTTATAGGTTGAAGATAGCCAGGTTTATATCAATATACACAGAATCTGGCCAGAACTTCCTCTCCTATTATGTTTACATACAGATATGACAGTTCACAACCAAAACGCAGCAACAACATAACGATATTCCAGTCATAGCACAGGGCAACCAGTGCGGTAACATGTGACAGCAACTGCACCAAGTAAAGCAACAAATTGTTCGGTCAGCCGTACTCTAGGAACGTTTACAAATTGTTGCTGCTTCGTTAAATTCAACTATGTGAGTATAACTGGGTCTAACGGTCCTGTGTCTTGCTTGCAGTGAAGTGATAACATTTTTCTCGAGTCATTTGTTTTGTTGCGTAACTACGTAGATAGGACAGGCTAGGAAAAACTGAAAAGAAGTAGGTAGGTACCTAAGTTCCAAGGCTTTATTTTATGAAGTGTACTGAACTGAGAATAGTCATCTGTATACTTAAGATATTATTTGGTAATGAGGAACAGTGTTCATAAAGGGATAAATCTATGCTATAAACAACAGTCGAACGGAAGCTTCCTTGCTGTAGTTCGGAATCAACCCAAGGCGATCCGTTGAATGTAGGAAAATAGCGCACAGTTACTAATTTGCCTGGACAAGGTTGAACCTGTGATTCAGGCTAGAAAGTGCATAAATAGCATGTTAGCTATTCTATTTGCAGGCAATAAGTAGGTCTTCTGTCTGTGCATAGTCGATGGTTAGTAAATAATTAAGTATATTTTTTTTTACAGCTATAGTAATATAGTTTATAGATACTTAGTTTTCTATTTAGTATATTGTTCAGGAATAGGCCTAAGAATGTTAAAAATCTTTCTACAAACACATGTTTTGAGGTTGCATTAGACATGCATACTAGATCATACCGTCTCTAGTTAGTGTTGTCGGCATTGTAGGCGAACATGGTGTGCTGTTTTAATACTAAGTGCATAATGAAAAGCAACAGTTAGTACATTGCAGGATTTATATAGCAGATCTGTGGGAAAATAGAAATATAATTAGAAATTGAATCAAAACCAATATAGGTAATCGAATAATACCCACTTCGTAGTTTCAACTGACACAGCATGGAGTTCTACTTACCCATTTCAGCAACAACCTTCATTACACACTAATCCCACAGCCCAGCTAAGCCTTGTCCATACAAATGCGTAACTTAGCTATAGATAATGCTGTCCATCGCGCGCTGGTCACGCGCGGTTCAACACCACCCTTAGCCGGCCCGTAATGAAATGTAAACAACTACAGATGGTGAAATTGGAATTAAGACCTAGAATACCAATAAATCCTACTATCCAACTAATATAATAAATGCGAAAGTTTGTATGGATGGATGGATGGATGTTTGTTACTTTTTCAGGCAAAAACTACTGAACGGATTTAGATGAAATTTTAGATAGCACAGAGATAGTTTGTAACCAGGATTAACACATAGGATACTTTTTATCCCGATATTCCCACGGGATCGAAACTTATGCGGGTGAAACCGCGGGGCGCAGCTAGTATTCCATATATCAATCCTTTTCGATCGGCTTTAGTTTTTTTCCGTTATCAGTCTAATTAGAAATGCGTTTAGTACATTTATTCAAGCGGCTATTGCTTAGAAAATATAACGCACGTAAATTATTACCATCTGTTTAGCCTTTTACCAACTATGTTGGGGTCAGCTTCCAGTCTGACCTCATGCAGCTGAATACCAGTATTTTACATGGAGCGACAGCCTATCTGACCTCCACAACCCAGTTACTAGGTAACACGATACCCCTTGGTAAGACTGGTTGTCAGACTTTCGGGCTTCTGACGACCCGTAACGACTGTCAAAGATCCAAGAATGACAGCCGGGACCAACGGCTTAACGTGCTTTCAGAGGCACGGAGGGGTCTCGGTATGTAAAGATGGTCACCCATCTACGGACCGACCGTGGCAAGAGTAGCTTAATCGATTCGATCGACCCGTGGGGCTGTAATACTTAGCCACGAGCCCCTATATTATTATAACGCACGTAAGTATTTACTTATATAAAAATTAAAACTTAGCTATTTTATGCATCAGCTGTTTTATTTCATGATTCAGTCAAAATTCCGAATAAATTTCGATATCGATAAAAAAATCGATGGTGCCGACTTCTCTTTCAGGGCGAGCGGTTTTTGTTTTTTTTTTTTGTGGTAGCTATCGCGCTCCCCGCCAAATGTGACAGACTTTTTTGGTCAGAATATTGCGCTTATGACTTCTATATTATGAACTATCCTGGCACGATCAGCATATATAAAACGCGTTCGAGAACTGTCACTTTCTTCATTGTTGTGGATTATTGGCACTAACAGCTCTTGGATGCGGTTTAGATGTGTTGATCGCATATAGTTGCATTAGTGAGGTTCGCCCTTAGTCATTAGGTAGTGCTTGGGCCGATGTTCAGAACCATGTAGCATTTTTTAACATCGGCTAAAAGTGCTTTTCAAAGAAACGAAGCTAATAGCTATTTCACCATCTGCCTATCCTTTTCCTAACTAAGTTGGGGTCGGCTACCAGTCTCACCGGATGCAGCTAAGTACCAGTATTTTACATGGAGCGACTGCCTATCTGATCTCCACAGCCCAGTTACTGGGTAATACGATACTCCTTGGTAAGACTGGATGTGATACTTTCGGGCTTTTGACCACCCGTAACGATTGTCAAAGATCTACGAATGACAGCAGGGACCAACAGCTTAACATGCTTTCCGAGACACGGAAGAGTCTTGGTATGTGAAAATGGTCACCCATCCACGAACCAACCGCGGCAAGCGTAGCTTACCCTGACCGATCGACTTGGGCGGCTGTTATTACTTAGCCACAAGGCCCTCACGAAACTAATAGCTATTTATGTGTTTTTTTTTTTTTTTTTTTTTTGTTCTAGATTTTATTTAGGGGCTTTTGTCCAAAAGGATATGTCAGCCCCATCGTACCTTATAACAATTACTTCACGTACATATCTATAAGTATTAACTTACACACTAATACATAACTTAACATACCTACATCATAAATGGTAAATAGGACGAATCACTGCTGAGCGACCGCTATTATACGACATAGTTTTCTAGCCGCCTCCGATTTCGGTTTTGATAAAATGCTTTGAATTATACCTACATCGAATCTACTTAATTTCAATTCGCTCAGCAGTGAGTCGCGTTCACCTTTGTTTCGGACACATTCCATCAGCAAGTGTTGTACATCTTCAATTTGATTACAAATTGTACAATTAGGTGAATCAGTCTTCTTCATTAAGTATGCAAACTTTGCTGATGGATAGTGTCCGGATCTGAGTCTAAAAGCTAATTTTATATAGTTTCTACTTAATTTGGTATCATCAAACCAAGGTACACGGGGAAGCTCACCCTGTATGGTTTTATACCATATGCCCTTATCTACCGATTTACTATCGAAATGTGTTTTCCAATTATTAAAGCATATCATTTTAAATCTTGGAATGAATTCCCAGTGATCCGGTGTGTAACTAATAGACCTGCCGTCTACTGCCGCTAACTTTGCTATACGGTCAGCTTCTTCGTTCCCTTTCAGGCCTATATGTGCTGGAACCCATTGCAATTTTAAATCTTTACCACTTTTATTACAAATAATAATGAATTTAAGTATGTCATAGGCTATCGATGTACCTCTGCGGCCAGAGGCGCATCGAGCCACATGTTGTAAGGCACTCTTACTGTCTGAGAAGATAACAATTTTGTTCAAATTCAGATTAATCGCGTAAGATAATGCCTGATATATTGCAATGAGTTCCAGCGACATTATTGATACATCACAATTTATTTGAAAACCTTCTTTGTGCTGTGAGGTTATATCATAAAATCCAGCTCCTCGTCCATGATCGCTTTTAGACCCATCGGTAAATATACAATGCCAACTATTATAGCTCATATTTAATTCTGCGATAACATTACTAACTAGTAAACTAGGGTCATAACAAGTCTTAGAATAGTTAACACTTTTAAGATTTACATTTATTATATTTTTAATATCTATTCCCGTTACCCATATATCTAAATCAAACATATTAAGGGTGTGCACAGCCTTAACCTCTAGCTGACTAACCTCACTGTGTGTTTTTACTAATAATGGTTTTTTCTTGTTTTGCCAGTATCTAATATTACAAAGGGCACTCAAATCCGAAATCAGTTCAGTAGTTAGATTATTTGACCAAGAAATTATTTTTAAACTGTATTTATACGCTAAGTATTGCCTTCTTAATAATAATGGTGTTATATTTAACTCACTCTCCATTACGTGAATCGGTGAACTCTTAACAAAGCCACCTATGATCCTTAAAGCTTGGTTTTGCACTTTATCTAATTTCGCTGTGTGTGTTTTCGCACTGCAGTCATACACAAAACTACCATAATCTATTCGGCTTCTTATTAAGGCAATGTACAGTCTTCGCATATGTTTTGTATGTATTCCAAAAGTGCTACCTGCAAGAACTTTTAATATATTTAAGAGTTTTGAGCTTTTCTCAACTACCTCATTAAGGTGTTTGCGCCAGCGCAGACTTCTATCTAACCACATTCCTAAGTACTTAATATTTTCTGAAAAAGCCAAATTACATCCGTCTACTTTCAAAGTGGGTAATATTCTTCTTCGACCCCTGCTAAAAACACAAAAATATGATTTGTTAGGAGATAGTGTCAAGCCTAGTTCTCCTAACATCGGAACTATGAAATTAAGTGCTCTTTGCATATACATTTCACATTTATTTATGCATTTGTCTTTAATATACAGAACATAATCGTCTGCATATTGCGACAATTCTACATCTAGAGGTAATCGGTTTAAACCGTGAGTTATTAAATTAAATATTAAAGGGGACAGAGGGTCTCCCTGAGCTAAGCCTTTATTAGTACATCTAGTAATTATTGAGTCATTATTATTATTTATCTTAATATTTAGCCGTCTTTCACTTAAAAATGACCATAAATAAATACAAAACTTTGATCCTACTTTTAACTGATCCAGTATCTTTATTGCAACATCAATAGATACGTTATTGTAAGCATTTTCGATGTCTATAAAACATGCTAAAGTTGGAATGTTCTTAGAAAATCCTATTTGAATATAGGTAACTAAACGAGTAATTGCATCCATACATGAGTGGGATTTTCTGAAACCAACAGTACGATTTGAAAGAATACCATATTTTTCCGCGTGCCATTCCAAACGTTTAAACAACATTAGGTGAAACGTTTTGCAGAGACAGGACATTAACGAGATTGGTCGGAGTTTAATTTCTGAGTTATTATTATTTTTAGGAATCGGAATGATTAAAATATTTCGCCATTGGTTGGGGATAATACCTGAATTGAAAATTTTATTAAAAATATTGAGCAAGTCTTTTTTGCATTCGTTAGGTAAATTATAAATCATGGAGTATGAAATCCCATCCTCACCCGATGCCGAATCTTTTTTCTTGAGGCAGCTTTCTAATTCCTGAATACTAAAGTTGATTTCTAAAGTGTCATTATGTGAGTTAAATTTGGGCATAGAATTTGAAACGTAATCGGGAGTAAGCGAACTCAGTAATGTCCGTTGTTTATCTGGCGGTGGATGACTTTTTGTTTGCCTTAAACCTTTTACCCACCTCATGCGTCGCCACATATCAGGAGGAGAAACTGATTGATCAATTGAATTACAAAACTTTTGCCAACTTAAAGACCTAGCTTTATTTATTATTTTTTGAGATTCTTTTGTTTTTTCCTCTAATTTACCTAAATTTTCTGGAGTCGGGTTACGGCGAAACTGGGATAAGGCCAATCTCCTTTGTGCAACTGCTTCGGATATCTCTGAATTCCAGTAATCTTTTGGCTTAAAATTGTTTGTCGGTTTAGAACAATATTTTGTATATGGTATATGTTCATCTCCCGCTGCATTAATTTGGGTTACAAAATAGTTATACATTTCCTGCACATTATGATTATTATTGTAAAAGTTTAAGTTGCTTGATAAACTATTTGATAATGATTTTCTATATTCTACCCAATCAGCTTGTTTTAAATTTCTTTTTTTAGTGACAGAATAACTATTTGTAATATTAGTAGAAATTTTAATAATAAGATGATCACTACCGATGTTTTCGTTAAATACGTTCCAGTCAAATTTGATCGCGATATCGGACGACACAAATGTAACATCTGGCGAAGTTTGTTGCAATTGACCATTAACTAATTTAACTCTAGTTGCCATCCCATTGTTAAGGGAGATGAATGAATTTTCTAGTGCCGAATCCATTATTTGTGTACCTCTCGTATCAGTTTTGACCGACCAATTGGTGTGGTGACCATTAAAATCCCCTGCTATTATCGTGGATTTTGAAAAAGATGCAAAAAGTTCTTCCCAGTCTGAGGGCTGTGTATGTACAGAAGAGGGGCAATAAACGCTTACGATGTATTCTAGATCTTTACAATTTTCTAATTTTACACTAACTGTCTCTATTCCAGGATTAATCAAAGAAATTGGATTTAAGTAAGATTGAATGGACCTATGGACTATTATTGATACGCCCCCATAAGAATCGCTTCTGTCTGTTCTGTACACATTATAACCACTAATATTAATGTGAGTTTCACTGTCTAACCATGTCTCACTGAGTATACCTATATGAATCTTTTCCTGATTTAAAAGTTCTGCAAATGAAGTTAACTTGGGTCGTAAGCTTTGTGCGTTCCATTGAAAAATGTTTAAGCGAATATTGTTATGACTATTGTTACCCATTATTAAAACTAAAAACCTTTTCCATACATTCGCCACTAGAAAATAAACTTATAATAAACTTCTTACATTCTTCCCAAAGGATTTTCATGACTGATCCCACTTTAACTTCTAAATTATCTTTCGACATAAATATACCTTTCATTTTTATCATAAATTTTAAGAAATCAAATTTATACTGTAATTGCTCATCTTGTGTGTTGCCGTTGTCTCTTTCACACTCCGGTGTTTGTTCCTGTATTTCTTCCACTACGTGTTCCGGAGAAGGCCTAGTGTCCGATCTCTGCTGCGTAGTCCGCGTCACACTAGGTTGGTATTGAGACGTGCGCGTAGGTCGTACAGGCGCCACGTTAGTGTCATCCATTGGGATTATCTCCATTGACGTTGGTTCTTGATGTACTATCGCTCTAGCGACCACGCTACTGTACGTTTGTGAGCCTCTTGCTGTATCTTTATTTATAACAACATTAGGAGTTTGGGGTAAGCGTGCCATCTTTTCGTGCCTCTCAATAAACATTTGTAGTGCTATCCGATATGGTACCTGTTCCTTACTCATAATTATTCTTATTTGTTTTTCTTTGAAATATAAGGGGCACGATTTATCTAACACAAAGTGTGTACCTTTACAATTTAGACACTTCATTTCTTGTAAATCACAATTTTCGTGATTACCGCCGCATTTTGGGCAAATTTTTTTTTTTGTTGGACAATACTTAATTATATGGCCAAATTTCCAACATCCTGAGCACTGAGTAACCGGGAACATGTAAGCTTCTACTTTAAAACGGCAGTCATAGGCATATATGTACGGGGGTAGAATGTTGCCTTTAAAACATATTCTCACCGACTCACTATCGATCCATTTACCCTCTGTACTCAAGCGCTTAAGTCGATTAATAGAAATAATTTCAGTCTGACTTTTTATTATATTCTGTAACTCCTTTTCACTCAAATCACTGTCAACTCCTTTTACCACTCCATAGGATAACGATAGTTCATTTACCTTCTGACATCTAAAACCCATCTCTTTCAATTTGGGACACTCTAGTAACATAATGGCATCTTTATCCTCTTTAAACTGAATTAATACTTTGTTATAACTTTTATATTTAATCCTGATGATACCCTTTATATTCTCTGATCTTAACAGTTTTGCCAAAGCCATTTGTTTAGGTAAACTTTCCGTAGACGTAACACATATTTCGTGTATATTTACCTCTTCTGAGTGGTCATTCTGTTTTTTATTTTGTTCTACCCTCTTATTTCCTTCCGCATCAATGGAATCACTTCTATTAATCCGTTTGGGCTTACTTCTCACGACAGTAATAAAATCATCTTCAGCACTATTATCATCTTCTCTCTCTTTTCTTTTCGCCACCTTATTGCTACCCTCTTCGTAAGTATTATCTCTATTCGAATCACATCCCTGCGCTTGCTCATTTTCTCGTAAACAATTATTCAAAATTTCCGAATCACTGTCATCTTCTACATCACTATTAATTTCTTCCATCACTAATGACTAAATAAAAGAAGTTTATTCACTCGTCAGCAATACGAAACACAACATACACGTGCGTTGCGCGCGCGATTCACCGGGTGAGTTCGATTTATGTGTTTAAATGTCACGTTTCTATGAACTGGCCAGAAGTAATGCAGCTGAACTATGTATATCTTCATGCGGATTAAGTTCGCATACACACGAGTGGCACGCGACACCGGCAGAGGCCACTGCAGTCGTTGACACCCGTCTGCTGCTGCCGTCGGCAACATGCCAGCCGTGTATTTGAGTACGTCGCTCAAATAAACGAGTGGCATATTGTCGTCGGCTGCAGTTTCGTCTGCCGACGCGTGTCACTCGCGTGTATGCACCAACCTGCAAAAGTAAATAAAGCTTCATATACAAAAGATACCACTGTCCCATAAAGAAAATTCCCCGAAAAATAAAATAAGCAATTCTACGTCCAAATATTAATCACTGCAAGAAGCTCACGCTCCCTGCTAGATTACCTGACTACTACATTTTAACGTGCTGCAGAAAATACTGAAATAATCCGGGATTGTATATCTCTGCCATACTCATAAATGAGGGTAGTTCTAGAAAAAGCCGGCTGTATTCTTTAAAGAAGTTTATAGAGTTTATTTTTGTTATTACTTTGTTTTACGCGACTGCGGCATAGTGCGAAGTTTTCATCATTTTGGTAGTTAGTTTGTAAGTTGGAAATGGCGATTGGACTATGCAGGGAAGCATGGTGCAGCAACGAATATACAGATTTGCATAGCGTTTTATTATGGGTTACTGAGTCACAATCATAATTAAAATATTTTATAAAAATTAAAGTCAGGTGCGGAGGAATATTTCAACGCCATATTTTAGTTTGGGAATAGTTTATTTCGTAGTAGTAATTATTATGCCATGGGACTAAATAACATACCATTCTAGGGAATATAGTCGTGATGTTATTATGCTGTGTTAAGTTATTGCCTACACTTTTATTATTGGTTTAACTATAATTATACCTACCCACCTTAAAATGAACTGAACCTGAAACGTAGATTGTCACCTTATTTTATAATGATCGAAACCGTTAATTTCCGGTTTCCGAAGCCTAGCTTCAATGCCTAACTTTGCGCGCACCCCTAGTCTATAATAAAACCAATTAAATATAGGTAGGTAACACAATATCTGAAAAGCCACGAATCCTAAAAATAATCAAAAGTTGTTACTAGGATTCAGTATGACCCTCTACATACTCTCATGAAGTAGTCAATATGTAGAAAGAACTTTCAGAAAAGCTCAAACCAATATAATCGCACGTCAACGAGGAGATATCGAAGACTGTCTAAGGTGTGCTTGACGTACATTTAATAGTACCGCTACTTGTGGAGGCCATTGCACCCAGAGATGAGCCTTCTCAATTACCTACATTCCTTAGCAGAATAAGCAGAAATTTCAGACGAAACTCGGCGCGGTATCGCTTGGCACTGTAGCATCCATGTCGTCGCTTCATTTAGCCTTAAGTAAACTCCGTCGGTGCCAAAAGGTAGACTCAAACTATGCCGCAATGTTACTATGTGGAACGGAACTTTGTCCGTGCGGTAATGTACGTATTTTTATTGTTTTAACTTTGTAGTGTCGATCAATTCATTGCTGAGGTCATTTATTGCAGATTTGCTTTGGAATGTTAACGTTTTATTACATTTTCATGATCGTCGTAGCAATTTTTAAATGTGCAAATCTTTTATGGTCTGCGAATCGATTTTTAAATCGCGTGCAAATTGCTCTCAGGGAGGAGTTTGTATTTAACGGATTCTGCGACCAGGCTGAAAAGGTGATCATTAATTAGCTAGTTCGAGGTGCATTGAAGCCCAATTGGTTAATCGGAGATTACGTTAAACCGACAGCCCTGATCGTCAAACGAACTGCTACTGCAACGAGTCTTCTTAAGTTTATTCGGTCGTGTCAGTTTGCGTGCCCTCCCATCGGACTATAAGAGTGAGGGAAGAGTGAGTGCCCCTGTACCTGCGCACACACTTGTGCATTCATCTTGTCTTTTGTCTTTTTGAAGACTTCTGGCCGCAGGATGTGGTGTTCCGTCGCTTCCGCGGGCAAGTACCACAGAGCAGCACCAGAACTAGCTAGTGAAGTACTATTTTATAGTAAAAATATGTATGAGGTATTTATCTATGGGCCTGTGTCGCCTGAAATAAATAAATAAATTAATACCTCCCGCGCCGAAGGCTTTATAGTCTTGGTTGAGATTGGCCGCTATGGCTGAAACACGATCTGAAGGACTATTATGAACTTCTTAGTCCGAAGATTGTTATTATTTTATGGAAGTGGATACCACCCAATAACTACATAGGTGTAATTCCATGTTCTAAATCTAACTTTCTAATGATACTTATTTACATTTACAAGACATAATGTAGCTCTGCCCTAGATACACTTGTAACCTCAATTAGAAATTAAACATTTATAAAACAAGCCTCAGCCGTGAACCCAGGTGACAATTATTGTGAAATAGATCGCCAGTTCAAACAGCAGGCTTGTCTGACACCCAATAACCTAAATATTGCGTCCCAGGCGTGCGGAGCGGCGGCGGTGGCTTTATACGACGCTCGCGTGCTACGCCGCCATATCAAATCAAATACCTATTATTGTGGGGCTCGGAGAACAGGGAACCTTTCCACCAAAATAGGTACCAGCAATTTCCGCGGGTAATAACTTTGTCTGTCACCGTAAAAGAAAGGACGTATGCCTAAGTCGAGGTCGGCGGGAGCTGGCTCCCGTTTCCCGCCGATAGATAGGTGGATATCTAGAGTATGAATCATCATCTGCCTAGCGTTTTCCCAACTATGTCGGGGCGGCTTCCAGTCTCACCTGATGCAGTTGAATACCAGTATTTTACATGAAGCGACTGGCTATCTGACCTCCACAACCCAAATCTAGAGTATGAATGTGTGCATCAAAATAGTTGGTTGCTAGACTTATTGAGCATCAACAAATAATAAGCATTGATGCAAAAGATCGTTCAAAAATTGAATAATATTTTACCTAAAGATAACTTATTTCTATTCCTCAGTTCTCATGGCCCCCCACGCTAGCGTCCACTAGCTATCGTCCACTATACGAACAGTAGCGTCCGTTACCATGAACTGTGACCTTATGGGCCGAGACCTGGCCATTTTCGCCATATCCACCCTAGTTATAATGAATTACGTAATCACATCGATTTGTTACTTAAAAGGCATCATTTACTTTACTTTTTGGGTCATTTTATGTAGGGCTTGCGATAAATTTCTTCGAGCGTGTATTTCTAGTTGTTACATGAAATGGGCACGGCACATTGCTCGCGGAAAAGATGGCCGATGGGAGCGAAAGGTTTGGCGACCGCGTATCGGAAGACGTAGCGTTGGAAGGCGAGGTGGACCGATGACCTTGTGAAGGTCGCAGGAATCCGCTGGATGCGACAATGCCTATGTCGAGCCCTGGACGTTTGCTGATGATGTGAAATACAACTGTTTTCTAACTTACAGAAGCTGCCACTGCTGTATTAATTATGTGCATGGCAAAGGATTGCGTCAACAAGATGTGCAAGAATGCTTCCTATTTTGGCACAAATTCCTGCAAAGTGGTTAATTTGCAGGAATTCATTAGTATTGGTGGTTACCAATGCTAATTAATCACCGATTTAATTAAGCGTGACGGAAATATTTCGATACAGCCTTTTAACTTTACGTCTATTTTCAGTGGAGTTTTATGCGCTGAACAATTAGTAAGGTTCAAACTCAATTCAATTGAATGCGGAAAATGAAGAGCCTTGTTCCATGAATTCATAATACAATTTAGGATATGTCTACCTATGTCAAGCTGTCATTTGCGACGAAGAAAAAGTGGAAATGTACAATGCGTTAAATCTTAACGCATTGTACATTTCCACTTTTTCTAATAATTGTAGCTACTCAAAATCAAAATATTTTATTGCACATAAACCTACATAGCCACTTATAAAACGTCTGAAGCTAGGTGCACGGTTCCAATTGGTCGTTTTCTATGGAGAAGAGCCGGAGAGAAACTCGACTGTTACTCTTTTAAAAATAATTGGCTTTTTCAATGTTTCCAATTACAGTAGGTATGGGAGGACAGCGTAGGCCTGTCAACAAGTACCAATTACTTGATAAAATAATAAATGGTATACAGATTTAAAGTCTACAAGGCCTCCAGAGTGTAGGCCTTGTAACCTACAAAGTCCTCAAATTCATAAAATATAAAAGAATCTATCAAAAGGATAAATAAAATAGTAAACCCTGTTAAAACCAAGTGATATGATTGCCATTACTATACTATTAAAATCAGAAACAAGCTACCAAAACCTTTTTAATGAACAACCCACCTTTTAACAAAACTCTACAATATTTACTTAAATAACTAATTTAAAACTTGTACAAAGAAAAGTAAATCCATTTAAAGTCGTTATTATTTCAATGAAAGCAGTCCGGTGGCCAGAGGCTTTGAAAAGGCTATTTGTAAAACTTTTATTACCCACAATACGACAGGAAAAGCATTTAAAGTGAGCTAGGAGATGTATTTGCTGGAGAAATGAGGTTTTCTTCACCTTGAGTGCATTTTATATTATTATGGTACTGACAGTAAGAGAAATAATCATATTTACCCCTAGTTATATATTTACGTAGTTGCGTCGCTACAGAGCAAGGACTCCTTAAATATGGTACTACTTTAAAAGGTATAAGTAGATTGAGCGTGCATCATCACGCTTGCTTGCTCACTGTGTGTGTCTGATGTCTTGTTTGGTTCTTATAAACAAAAACGAATCGTTTTGCTTACCAAGGGTATCAGTTTTATTGCCAAACTGGGCATATAAATAGATTCCTAACTTAATTTCACCTGTGATAAATGCTCCATATGGAAGGGCCTACTTTGCAAAGCTATAAGGCTTTAATTTAATTAATATTTAATTTAATTTAATATTTTAAGTGTTCTTATTTTTATTTATTTTTCATTACGGACGCTTTTAACGTTCTGCATCGTTCTCACATGCATGGTTTCTAACATGAATGATGTAACCAAAGCTTTGTAACCATATTATATTGATTTAAAAGAGTGTCCATGGAGTTTCTTGCCCGTTCTTCTCCATAGGTACCTACGCTTTGGAATAGGCAACTAGCTTCATTTTTCTGACTGACCGACCCCTTGACAATTCAAAAGTGCCTGTAATTGGTTTAATTGAAATAAATACTTTGAGTTTGAGTTTTAGCTTTTGCTTCATTATTGGTAAAGATAAAAGAGTCTTAACTTAAACCAATAACTGTCCGTAAATTATAGAAATCGACCATCAGACGGTGATAGTAAAGTTCCTTCATTATGTCGTACCTATTTGCCTATTAAAGTCAGTTTCATTATGATAGAACATCACAGAGACTGAACGTTGTTTCCAGACTATCATATTTAGGCTGACTCTTATTTTACTGATTTAACGCCATGAGACTGACATGTAGACCCGTTCTGCGTTGTTGATTAGCGCAACTCAAAAATCGATACAAAAATGTCAGCACTCAAAATCTCATAGCAATCTTTCAATTTATTCAGAAAACGTAGCTAGTAACAACAAAATATCGGAAAGCCATTTTTGTCCCCGATATCGATTCCCGCCCTTTAGCAATCCTCAAGCGTCATATAATGAGTTATAGCAGTTTGCCGATCCGCTATTTTTTCGCAAACCATAAATTTTCTTAATCGCGTTTTTAGGGTTTTGGATACAAGTTTTTTTCGGCAATTAATTAATATTGAAGCGGTTTGGCTCGCGATAAAGTAAGTTTGATGGAAATGGGGGTTATTTTAGAGATGATTGATACAAAGAGGGGCGGTTATTTCGATCAGGGTCGCTCTAAGCACAGTCAGGTCTGCCAACAGACTAAGTTTTTATGCAATTAAGTATTTGATAAACATATTTATATGGGGTGCATGCCTTTACGAGTGACTCCGTATATACATATAAATTTACGTTCGGCACACACTGCGGGGTAATCGCATAACACACATAAAAACCATTTTATGTGTGAGTGCCAACTCAATCGCAATTAATGCCTTTCATTCATTGCGTTATTTACGTTGTTGAGCAGACGAATCTTACAAACTTATGAAGCAATGGACTGGGAATTTCCTTCGAAACTGTCAGATTGACATTTCAAGTACGTTACGCAATAAGGGTGCTGGGCAGTCAGCACATGAGCTGTGTTCATAATTATAGTTCGTGGCAATAAGATGCCCAGTGGCTAGGGCCTCGCCTCTAATACACGAGGTTGTAGGTACAAATCCAGGCATTTTTTTTTCACTAACCTACGCGTCCCGCTCCTGGACAAAGGCCCCCTCTACTCCTGCCATCGTTTTGTACTTTCTGAGTATATCTTGAAAATTATTGTAATCGGTGAAGGAAAACACCGTGAAGAAACCTGGACTTATAGTCAATTATAAGTCACAAATCACCAACCCGTCTTGAGCTAGCGTGGTGATCAGTGCTCGTGCCTTCTCTGTATGAGAAGAGATGTTTCCCCTGTAGTGGGACAGTAACAGGGTGGTATTATTATTAATACGAGCAAAGCCCGTGGCTAAGCCCAGTGGCACGGGTCGATCGATCAGGTTAAGCTACGTTTGCCGCGGTTGGTCTGTGGATGGGTGACCATATTTACATACCGAGGCTCCTCCGTGTCTCGGAAAGCACGTTAAACCGTTGCCCCCGGCTGTCATTCGTGGATCTTTGACAGTCTTTGAAGCCCGAAAGTCTGACAACCAGTCTTACCAAGAGGTATCGTATTACCCAGTAACTGTGTTGTGGAGGTCAGATAGGCAGTCGCTCCATCATCATCATCATCATCTTCCTGCCCTTATCCCATGTTACTTGGGGTCAGCGCAACACGTTTTGAGAAGGGACGAAACGCATGTGACTCAAAGAGTGATGAATATACATGTTGATGGATGGAGATGGAGAGAAAGGCCGAAGAAAAGATGGATGGATTGTGTGAGGAATTATATGAAAGAGAAGGGAGTGAATGATAGCGTGACGGTTGACAGGGGAGAATGGAAGAAGATAGGCAGTCGCTCCATATACTCGTAAAATACCAGCTAGTTAGAATGGAAGCTGACCTACATATAGTTGGGAAAAGGCTACGCAGATAATAATGACGATTAAAGAAAAAATAGAACATTATGGAACATAAAGGTATACAACGCCGGACAATCTTATAATAATATACCTAACAAATAATAGATTTATAATAATCTTATACAGGCTGATTTTTTAAAGAACAGCCAAATTTAAGGATGTGGTACAGACCATCAAACTGAACAACTTTCTCTATGGGGCCAACATCGTAATCGCGAATAAAAATTCAGCCGTCCCATACATTTAGGTCGAGTAGGTATTGAAGTTTTCTATGGGACAGTTGATAAAATTTTCGCGATTACGCTATTTGTCCCATGGAGAAAGTTGTTCAGTTTGATGGTCTGTACCGCATCCTTAAATTTGGCTGGTCTTTAAAAAATCAGCCTGTATATAACATTCTCGTGTCACAATGTTAGTTACCATACTCCTCTGAAACGGCTTGACCGATTTTTATGAAATTTTATGTGCATATTCAGTAGGTCTGAGAATCGGCTACTATCAATTTTTCATACCCCTAAATGATAAGGGTTGTCCACCCCTAACATTTTTTTTTTGTTTTTTTTTTTTAAAGTGGCATTAAAAAATACATACAACCCTAAATTTTCACCCTTCTATCGCCAACCCCTATTTTTTAATCGCAATTTTTATATTATTCTGTTCCATCCACAGGTCCGCAAGATGGCAATCGAATATAATAATTCATGTAGTCGTGTAGTTCTATCAATGAATCAGCGTTTTATTTATAGGAGTAGGGTAGGAGTAGTGTAGGAGTAGGTTAGGAGTAGGGTAGGAGTAGGTTAGGAGTAGGTTAGAAGTAGGGTAGGAGTAGGTTAGAAGTAGCGCCGGGCAGCTAGAAATAATATATATGGCAAAACAACGTTTGCCGGGTCAGCTAGTAATATATAATAATATAACAAACTTAATATTACAATCACTAAACCAACAAAGCTTTACTCTAGGTATATTGAACTACAAAGTTATAGATCAAACATACTTTAAACTCTTAACAGTATCAATTATCTTCCTGAATGTAAAGTCCACAGCTAATTTGAGGAGCTTAACGAACCCGTCCTACTTTAACTTGTTAAATATTTAACGCCTTTAAATATAGCTATTGTTAACTCCTATTCAGTTTATTTTCTGTTCTAAGAGAAGGGATCGTTGAAGTTTGTTAAGAAACTTGTAACTTTAAGTATTTGTTCATGGGGACGTTGTGATTAAAGTTTTCAGTAAGTACCTACTGTCGATCGGTCTTGAAAAGCGTTAAAATATTTTACACAGGTGGGTTCTGCAGTAGCACTTGCTTTTTCATGCTTTACGGTGCAGGATAGCCTTTACCAGAAGTGGTCATCGTATTAGTGATTCAGCAGCTTCAATACCGTCAGGATTGTGCCGAAATATAACAGATCGTCGTAGACACTCGTGGTCGTGATACGACATCATCTGACATCAGAAGTCAGCAGCCATGCCACCACCGGTGCGACCTCCGTTAGAGTGACTGTTACCAGCCAGTGTCACTCTTATTCAACCTTTGACTTTTACACGTCAAATATGATTGACGTGTAAAAGTGTTTGTACAAACCTACTTACAAAAATAAAATCATTTATCATTTATCACTTTTCGGTGATTTCAGTACCTTCAAAACAAAACAAGAGAGCCCCTTGCAGCGCCGTCCTGCATATATCCTACAATAGTAGCTATACTGAAAATAAATAACAAGAATCTTATGGTAACCTTTATGATAAAACTGTGCCGAAATGACAGCTGATTGACGTATTGAAGAGGACAATACGTCAATCAGCTGCGGCAAATAAATTGAGATAGAGACGGGTAAATTCTGATGACGATCGAACTATAATTTCTTTAAATATTTTAATCACATTTTGGGATGTTCCCTTGGTTTACCTGGAAATCTTTAAATAGACTTCGGACTTAGGTAGGCTGAAGCAAAGAAGCCTTGGAGTGTAAATGTGGTGTTGTCTCATAACAATGAGACACTTACTATCGTGTTCTGCTACAGGAGCTGATGGACACTGACACTACTGAAGGTGCTAAGCTCGTAGCCAAATGCTTTACTGACTTTATATATGTATAGATTTCCATTGACACACTAAGACGAAAAAGGTCACATTAAGGACAAATCTTATCTCTCAAATCTAAGCATAATGAATCCTATGTTCATGTAGGTACATCTGGTACATAGCGTGTACCGTCTGTATCATTTATAATTTGGACAATAAACTACAAATTACACACACACTGTAAGTCGTGTCTTATTTCTATGATTTACGACCGAACCCCAGTTTATTTCATTTTGTACGGGACCTTTCTCGCCCGAGTTGTAAAGGCCATCTGTTGACAACAATTGTTGTTGTTGTTTAGAAGAGGAAAAAACCTTAATAGTCTCCGTTCAACTTTTGAATTATGTTCTAGTTTGAATTGAAAAGATCTTGGAGTTTTGTTGGTACATGTACCTACTGCTTTTATTGGAACTTCCCGCAAAAAAAAATATTTTTTTTTATCTTTGCATCTCGTTGAAGAAGCTAAGTAATCAAAATACAATTTAAGGTCATTTAAAAGCTATCACATTTATTGAACCTATCGTTTTCTTACAATGTTATATTTTTAAAACATGGTTCATACAGGGTGGCAGGTTCATCTACGCGCAGCCTGTTAGAAAATTTTAGTCGGTTACCAAAACAAAAAATCAAGGTTTCAAAATCATGTACTGAATCCCTGGATTCAGTACATGATTTTGAAACCCTGATTAAAAAATTACATACACCCGGATTAAAAAAAAAGGGTGGGATTAAAAAAACCCTAATTTTTTTTTGGAAACCACATAAAAATTTCTACGCTGGGGGGTTTAGAATCATGTGCTGAATTCATGGTTACATTTTTAGAGTCGATATCCCTGCCACCTTGTATACCAGCAGCCTTTGACAGAATATCAATTGGTACTTACGTATCACGCCACTTAAGTAGATAATGGAACTACATAATTAACCGATGTATCATGCAAAATCGCATATAGAATCTATGCCAAAGATAACTTTACCGTAATTATTTAGTCAAGCTAGCAGCTTATAAAATAACATAATAACTTGGTTTCAACTCCTCCATCCGATACGGTATACAACCATTCTTCTACCACCGTTCTAATGTACCTACTACCCTGCAAGTAAATTATGAATTATGAGCATACCGCGTCGAACCCCCCAGCACGTAATTAGGTAAATATCTGGAAGTACAACACTAAAGTATGGCACACAAGTTTATTATGACCTCAACTTTGACGTCACAACACTCATCACGTTACCTTTACATATTATATTGATGTAGAAGTTAAAAGGACAATAATTACTTACCTAACTAGCATTTGCCCGCTGCTTCGCCCGCGTGGAGTTCGGAAATTATCCCTAATATGTGTTAATCCAGATTATAATAAACTATGTGTGCCAAATTTTATCCAAATCCTATTAAAGCATACTAATGATTGAAATACTATCGTGAATTCATGCACGCCTAGAACTTTTTGTTAAAATGATGCTCAAAAAGTCGGGTCATATTTCAATCATGATTCAAAAGACACGTAGCGCCATCTAGCGTCCTAAAGCAATTGTGACCGTCGAAAGTTAAATAATATTGTTCTTTTCCTCGGGAACAATATTTTTTCTGGATGTAACTTTCCGATGTCCTTTTCTATATTATGGATTAATGAATACCCATTTATTCATTAATTCATAATAATAAGTTTATTATAATAAATAAAGTTATGCATCGGCGTAGACTCGGGCATTGCATATGTCTATAGGCAGCTCTGAGCTGGCCTGCTTGCTTGTTTGCATGCCAAAAAAAATGAAAATATATTGTATGCGTTCATATTTTATCTACCAAAACCGTACCGTGCAAGTTTCTGCCTAGTAAAAAAAATGCAGCTTTCATAATTCCAGAAACATTATGGTCCTAAAAACTGACCTACTCTACACAATCTGTTCATTTATGTCTACCTACAACTCCAAGACCTATACAATAAAACTATGAAACTGCACAAAGCGGAGTGAGTAGAGAAAGCTCCTGAATACTTGATGTGACGTCACAGGAGAGCTGGCGAGACCGCGGCTTACATTCCCAGAAATATTACTAAGTAAATGCAGGAAGATCCATAAGGATATTATTCATTGTAGCTTCCGTACTGAAGTGAGATCAAAAACTATCGTTTGTTTTATCTTGGGACCAAGGGAAGAGCGCAAACTTTTTAGTTTTAGGTACTTAAGGGTTCAGAAAGCCAATTAAGGTTAAGATTTGGGGACAGTAACAAGGTCAGACATCTCCCCGAGAATTCTAGGCACGAAGGTCCGAGCTACGTCAGATCCTAGTGGCTGAATATGGACTTGCGCAACCCAGGTGGGGGCTGGCAGGCCTGTTATGGAGGAATGGCTAGAGAGACAGCATGGCGCCCTCAGTTTCCGACTAGCAAAAAAAGTTTCCAGAAATGGAGTAAGTAGGTAGAGTAAGGTTATTGTTAGCGCAAAATTGTCTTCACTCGAATCTGAAATAATTCATGCAAATTAGAGTTATATTTCACATTTGAGGAGCACAGTCAGCTTAAAAACGATGATCGCCAACAATTTAATTAATTGTATATAATGTTTGTTTCATAATATTGTATCAATGTGTAACCACAAATCATATTAAGAGTAGGTACTTAACTGTAGCTACAAATTGATAAAGTACCATCATCATTCTCCTGCCTTGAATTGGAATAACAATTTATTTGGGGTCAGCGTACCATGTATTTTTCTTCCATACTTCTCTATTAATCATATGACCTCTCCCGCTCTGGACTGAGTGGAAGGGCGTGTCAGACTTTTACTGATTAAAACCCACCCGTGTTCCTTCATTTACCAGTGCCAGGGGCCACGGTATCTCTTTCGAACAACCCGCAGCCCCTTTATACCCAATTGATACAGTATATGGAACACACATTGTGTACAGTCAAATAACTATTTGTCGATGTACATTTAAGTGCCTACAACTAGTACTAATATGTAGTAGTAGTAATTATACGGTCACGTACGGACACTCATCCTTTTGAAGCTGACTGTAGTATAATAAACTAATCCCACAGAAAGGAGGCCTGTGTCCCAGCAGTGGGAACATTATGGGCTGATTATGCAAAGTATTCTATGTGCTTTATGAAAAACGCTATATTCCAACGCTACTTTTTCTCCTTACTGGTATTACCTAGAACACGAGAAAATGAATTCCAGGAAAAAACAGGATTTACACAGCATTATTAATGGAAAATCATAATTCATTAAAATTAAATTAAATTGCAAAAGCATCTAGATGAAATTCCTGAAAATGTTTACTAAGTAGACGACTCGTCTCGTCTAATGGATGTTATATCCTGGGAATGCAATTTTGTATTTTATCATAGTGAAGAGCACTTAACTGAGGGACTTGAAAACTAATAAGGTCAAGTTTATAATATGAATACGAGTATTATTAATAGCTGAAGGATATCATGAGAAAGGTCATGATGAAGAAAATCAAGTATCTTAACTTGTCTTACGAGGTTGTCGACAGGTGTGATGTGGACTCAGCAATAATTGTGCCGATAGTCGTGGCAGCAATGGATTAATACCTGATGAGGTCCTCGTTGGGCAGCTGGAACAAGGGCTAGATTCAGAAAGCGGAGCCTTGACCGCCGGTAGCTTGGACCCTGTTCCTGTATACCGATAGGCTACTATTTTTTATATTTTATTTAAAAGAATATGTATTTTTTTTATTGTGCCTAAATGAAAGAAAGGAATAAAATACTTGAATTACTGAGAAAACTGAGCTCGAGATCTATAGAAGTAACTTAGCTCGTGCTTTGACTAAGACTTGTTTCTGTCTCTGTCTTGCAAATGTAGTTTTATAATCGTGTGACAGTGACGGGAATAACATTTAGTCTAAGTAGGTACTAAGTAACGTTTATAGATCTCGGCCTAAGAGGCTCAGTTGCATTCCTCCCGTTTTATACATACAAATATACATACTTAGCCTAGCTGTTGGGGTAGGTAGAAACTACAGAACCTCACCTGCTACGAACCTTCACACCCTAAGACGCACGCACCTACACACCCTCCCCCACATACACACTCACTCACACACACCAACATACACACACACCCTCTTATACTGCTACAACTATTATTACCAAATGTCTAGTTATAGTTTTATTATTATTTCCTTTATTTAATTTAAATACTTACAAATTACATTTTTAAATATTTTTATAAACAAAAGGATAAAAAAAAACATTTAAAAATATAAAATATAGTAGCCCACCGGTATCGGGAACAGGGTCCAAGCTACCGGCGGTCAGGGCTCCAGAGAGAGGAACCTCCTGACAATGCGAGCCGTGTCCAGAAGTACCGCTTTCTGAATCAAGCCCTTGATCCAGCTGCCCAACGAGAGCCTCCTCAGGTGTTGGTCGAGGCTCTTGGCTATTAAGCCATTGGATGTCACGACTATCGGTACAATGATCGCTGAGTCCACATCCCACATGTCGACAACCTCGCGAGCCAAGTCAAGATACTTGATTTGTTTATCTTTCTCGGCTTTCACGAGGTTCTCATCATGCGGGACGGTTATGTCAACAATCATTGCGCGCCGCTCTGATCGATCCACCACCACTATATCAGGCTTATTGGCAACAATAGTCCTGTCAGTGACGATGGATCGATCCCAGTACAATGTGATATTTCCATTTTCGAGAACTGGGTCGGGCACATACCTGTAGTACGGCACCTCAGATTCCACAAGGCTGTATTTCAGAGCAAGTTGCTGATGGATTATCCTGGCTACCAGGTTGTGTCTATGCAAGTACTCTCCGTTAGCTAGACGAGAACACCCGGAGATAATATGCCTGATTGATTCTCCCGGCCGGTGGCATGCCCGACAGATGTCAACCGTGCCGTCTTTCACAATAAATCTCCGGTAATTGTTCGTCATCATAACTTCGTCCATAATTGCACAGACAAAACCTTCGGTTTCTCCAAAGAGATCACCGAACTAGTTTTATTATTATTAATGTTTATGTCTAGTTTCTACCTATAAGTATAACCAAATGTGTTGTTATTGGAACTCAGTGGTCTTGCGCTCCTGGAGTGGGCGCTAATAACTGCGACACAGTTACTAAACTAACGCAGTATTAACGTACACAAAAATTGTAGCATGTTTTTGTTCCAATAAAAATATTTGAATTTGATATTAAATATATTTGAGTGTGTCCCGTCACGGCGTTTCCAGTCACATCTGCCTTCTAACAACTAGAACATATCAATCAACGAAGTCCATCTAAGGGCTCCTATACCCCTCCATGATTCATTAGAGATAATCACCACGATTTACAGATGTCACTTTCGGCGCGTGGGCTTGTGACTAAGTAATAACAGCTGCACGGGTCGATCGATCAGGTGAAGTTTCGCTTGCCGCGGTTGGTCCGTGGATGGGTGACCAATTGACCATCTTTACATACCAAAACCCCTCCGTGCCTCGGATAGCAAGTTAAGCCATTGATCCCGGCTGTCATTCGTGGACCTTTGACAGTCGTTACTGGTCGTCAGGAGCCCGAAACTCTGACAACCAGTCTTACCAAGGGGTATCGTATTACCCAGTAACTGGGTTGTGGAGTTCAGATAAGCAGTTGCTCCATGTAAAATACTGGTATTCAGCTGCATCCAGTTAGATTGGAAGCCGACCCCAACATAGTAGTGAAAAGGCTAGGGAGATGATGACTTTAGGCGCGTGGCCAAAAATGAAACTAACAGATTCATCTTGTTTTTTAAAACAATTTTACGAAACCATTTAACAAATGTTTACCAACAACACCCCCTGTCTATATCATTGAAACGCCAAATGTTCTTTGTAGCCAAAGTACTCGTACATACCAATTCCATGCTTGCAGCAATGTCGTTGAAAACAAACAGCAAGACACCACCAAGTCAGCAGTACAATTGTTTTATTTTAATGACAAGAACGGATTTCATACAAAACTTAAAGTACTAAAACCTAAAACTATCAACAGTAACATTTCTAATCCCATACAGCTGTAAACCTCAACTTTGATAGTAGCGAGTGCTATTCCAGACCATTACTTGCGGAGTAATGGCGTAGTGAGTGAGAGTACACCGTAGTAATGTAACTCAGCTCACTTCACGTACGTGTATTGTCGATATTTACTCGCTTTTATATCCTCTGCCGTTTCGACGTGATACAGAGAGTTTCTTAGCGTTCTTGAACATCTTAAGAGATTTCAAATGTCGATAACTTAATGTTAGATTGCGAGACAAAATCTTGTATAACCTACCTTACTTAATGCATGCCATTAGTAACTATAAAGCATCTCATTTTTAAGGTTCCATACCAAAATGGTAAAGGAACCCTCATGGTGCGACTCAGTATGTCTGTCTGTCCGTCTGTCACAGCTGGTTATCTCAAGAACTACTATTGCTATCAACTTGAAATTTGGAATAGTTTTAGATGACGTTTGCCCAACTAGTTTGCAAATAAAAAAAGTTTTTTATTTGCCACAGGGCTGAAAGGGTGAATTGGGGCTACTAGGGCACGTGGGGAATCATATGAAAAAGCGCCGAGTCCGACTCGCTCTTGTTGTTTATAATAATAATTTACCAAAGAAGATTGTACAAAAACAACTCAAAAACTAGTAAGCTATTTTAAAGACAATACCAAATAGGAGCATCTGCAACCAAACCAGGTGACACCTGTATATCGGCACGCAGCGCCAAACCTCTCAGTATGTTATTTGCGAAAGAAATTAAACTAACGAGTACAGCCTTATGTAGAATAAAGAAAAACAAGTAAAAATAAAATAAAGTAAAATAAGCTAAAAACTAAGTGAGTTGGTGTGTATGTATGGAGAGGGGTAAGTGATCGTGTAAGGTGCGGTGAGTGTTAGGGTGCGTGTGCGCGTGTGTGATGTGTCGAATGATGAGTGTAAGCAGATCTATGGATCAACTGATTTTTCAGGGTTGGTCCCGTAGTAAAAGTTGTTCATAATGATGAGTACAATGACCCCTTTTAAGGATTAAAACGATCAAAATTTAACGGGTGTGTGTGTTTGAGTGATATGTAGATGAAGAGTAATAACGCTTCTTTGTCATATTCCCTGTAAATTGTGAGGCTTGGCTCTTGTGATACAGGAGCTCCTGCTACAAGAACCAGGGCTACACTGATGTTTGTGTGTTGAAGTGAAAATAAATAAAATATTAAGTATCATAATGACATCTTTCTGATGCAGTCAGGCAAAAAGAAAGCAGACTGTAATGTCGAAGAAATGTCGAAGGGATTTTGACTACGAAATACTAGTAATGCGTGGCCTACGCCGTAGCACGGTGCGTAGCATAGTCAGGCCTACGAAGCTAGGCCGCACAAATTTCTACTTTTTTCTGAACTAAGGGAACTTTGTGTTGATATTAAATTAATCTAAAACTTCCACAACTATTCGTTAGACTCAGACAGATTCTTATCTCGTTTAAAGTCTAAGCAAATATTAAAAAGTATGTTTCACGTATCATATGGAAAATGTCGAAATAAATTGCAAGATTCGTAAACTAAACTGTACGCAAAACTTTACCTCCTTTTTGATCAAAGTCGGGACCTCATGCACATGTAAGTTTTTCACATAAATCTCCCGAATAGTTCCACCTATAGAACGAATGCGGAAGGTCTCATGCAGTGCCACACAAGTTTTGACTTCGAAAACTCATTAAGAAATGTAAAGAGGTTTTTCTGTATGTTTGTATATGTAGATTTATTTCGAAAATGAAAGATGCAGTAATGGTAACTCGATCCCATATCATATATCAGTAGTATGCAGATTTTTTACGAGTTTGGACACCGCAGATAGTTTGCTAATAACATTCAAATGAGTTTTAGTAAAAGGAGTGGTGATTTTCTGTCACAGCCCCACAGGGCTAGTACATTAAAACAATTTAACTTTGACGATTTTACACCTTTAAATAAACGTCAAAACTTCTTAAAATTGAGTTCTAACACTTGAGACTTTATCCCCCTGACTTAATTGACATGAAAATAACAAGGACAAATTAAAGGCTCCCGCAGACAGGCGCGACGCGACTCTAATAGAACAATTTCTATGAACATTTCTTGGAAATTGTTCCACTAAAATCGCGTCGACCGTCGCGTCTGCGGGAGCCTTAATAGTACTTAGAAACCCTTGTCAAATCTCAAGTTTGTCTTTAAGTATGTAAATCAATTGTCAATTTATTTCTGTATAGATTCTGCTCTCTCACACGTAAATAAAACATTAAATCAACACCCCCTATCGTTTTTCTATCCAATGAGCCGAGGTCCGGTAAATCCGCAAACCGACACCATGACAAAGGGACGCAGCTCCACGGCACACGTGTTATCTATTATCCCTTAAAGGTCAGCTGCCATGGTGGGGGGAGGGCGGAGAAACAAAAGACATCGATTAATTGTACGGGTGGAGACAGAAGTTGAGGATATATATTTGCACTCACATATAGAAGCAATAAGAATAATGTACCCAGCATTTTGTAACAATATCTTGATTTAAAAGAGTGTCCTTGGAGTTTCTTGCTCGTTCTTCTCCACAGATATCTACGTTTTGGGATGGGCAACTATCTTTAAATTTCTGACTAACTGACCGACTATTTAATTTTGACAATTCAAAAGTGCCTGTAAATGGTTTAATTGAAATAAATGATTTGAGTTTTTTGAGTTACACAATTATTTTACTTTATTAATTGATAATCAATAGTTAAGCCATTATATTTGTGACTGGACGTTATTATAAAACTTTTATTGAATGTCTAATAGACAAACTTTACTTTTCAATATCGTCCATTGTTATAAACCTATACAGTAAAGTAAATGGTTTAAAAGTTAAAGTGAACTGCGTTAGTGACTGTACTTCGCCATGGCACGGGTGTGGCCATGGTGGTCTGTATAGTTTCAACCTTCATGCTTGGGGTTGAATAACATTCGTGAGACAAAAAGATATAAATAGAGGTAGAAAGGTTTTTGTAAATTATTGGTGTCATATGGGGCAATATTTTACGTAACATGAAAATGGTGTGAATATATTATGTTTTGGTGTAGCGGAATTCGGAGTGAGAATCAGCTGAAGCTCAGAAGTAATTATTGGCAGAACATCGGAAAATGAATTAACAAGCAATTTCGAACACTAATGGACTGAAACATTTGAATTGGATGAAGAGAGGTTTCTACATCTTGGGGCTCCGTAAGATTCATTTCCTAGAACAATTGAGATAGAGTTTTAATCATTTATTTCCATAAATGACAAGAAATCAATGCTTCAGTCGGTCTCGTAAGACATAAGTTATAAACATAAATCCTATCTATCAAAAGTAAAAGTAGCAGAAATAAACAGCACAAATATCGTAAAATCTGAATGTTTCCAACATAAAAAAAACATAACACTTTTATCTTTTGACAGTCGTGTAAAAATCCTTTCTAACGACAGTTCAAAACCAAATCCCTGCACTTCCTTCGCGAAGTAAACGTTGGCCTACGTCCGTGCCCTTTGCCAGCTACCCTACGACCTACTTCAGAGGCTGTTGACCCCGCAAGGTCGCCAGCTGATCGATGACGCCGTGCGCCACCCTTAACGCATGGTGTACATACCTAGATATACTTACACCTTTCTTCGTAGATTTAGAATGGCGATAAAAATGGTAAAATTATAGCGGTTATGTAATAAGTGGGCTAGTTTTGAAGGTGGTGTAATATTAGGTGCTGCGGAACGGAATGTTCTAGATCGAAATAATTTGTCGTGAAAGTGGGGTGTGACCGTTTTGAAAACCTGGCACTGATGAGTTTATTTGGTATATTTCGGTTGTAATGTTACATTCTTAAACTTATGGGTATTGTTTAATCATTGATCTAATAGGTCTAATAGTCTAAACTCACATTTACCCATTGATGTACCCTACACTATTTGTACTGGGTATGGTAGGGTACAACGCATTAAAGGTGCGACGGGACTTTGCACTCGCAGCGTATGTAGTGAAGCTACTGCGCGGCGGGGCGCATAACCCGGGAGTGCTGCGGCACCTGGAGCTTTGCGTGCCAGATCGGTACGTGTGGAGGCGGCGACGCCCGCCCCTGCTTGCTGTGCCTGCAGCCAGAACCAACCTACTGGCGAGAACTCCTCTCACTAGAGCCATGCGTGTGGTGAACGAGGTTCACGAGAGAGTTGATGTATTGTGGTGCAACTTGAGTGAATTCGCAAAAGTTGCATTATATATAATATGTTATTTGGATGTAGTTTAAGATTTAGGATATTGTATGTAATTTAATAGGATGTAGATTAAGGATTTAGCATGTAAGGCCTCGCTATCGCATTGGATCGCTGATCTGTAATGGTAGTAGTTACCTACTACCATTACATTTTTTTTTTGAATTGATTGATTTGAATAAATAAATAAATTTTTAATTTGTTAGACTAAAATTACAGCTGTGATCAACCTTTTTTTGTCAACATGACATTATTTAGTATATATAATAACCGTAATTTTGGTCTAGCAAATTAAAATCAGACTATAGTTAGGTATTGTAGATTACGTAGATAACTAACCTACATCATTTTATCGTTTTACAGATGTGGGTATTTGATGTTCAAAAATGCATGGACATGTGACGAGCTCTCCATATACTATATGGATAGGATAGAAAATAAAAACAAAAAGTAACAATCCACTAAAACAAACATGGACGAAAATCCTTCCTAATTTAAACTTTATCCGTGAAACGTGACAATTCATTCGACCCCGGTCGAACGGCAAACAAACAAGCAATAATGTTGCGATAACCGTAAAATTCCGATAAAAACCGTTCTTTACTCCTTAGTGCGCAACAAAACCGTTTGTATTCCAGTGTTGCCAGTATTAACGAATTACTTTTATCTAATGTTCGGGGTTTGGCGCTGTTTCGTTATATTATAATGACTCGCTTCCTTGTTTTGAGTGTTTAAATGTATATGGGAGGAAAACTACACATTCAAAATATTTTGGTTGTACATAAGTTTACTAAAATAACATTTTCATACTGAACTGTGTTGAAAATGTCCATAGGACTTTAGGTATGATCTCATCTCTTCTTCAGAAAAAACTAATATAAGCAGGTACCTAAGTACTACTTTTCGCTAAAGTAAATACAAAAACTAAGTTCAAAAAGAAAATTCTTGATAAAATTATGTAAATCATCTAACAGATCCTCGGTACTAACTAAACGGAAATTGCGTCTATCTATCTTGTAGAAAATTTTCGACAGACTTACATATACAATGAAAGAAGTCCCTCAAGGCCTGTCAAAACTTTACTGAAAATATACCGTTAGAAACAATAAAAACTTTTCAAAGTCTAAGAGGAAAGATAATGTAGATAATACAACTCTGCTCTTAAGTATTTTAATTGAAACTGGTAACTCTGTGGGTAGTTAACTGTAAAGAAACCGCTAAGTTTGTAGCTGCTCAACATTACTCGCCTCGGTGTCACGTTTCTTCTACAAACCGTTTGAAAAGGGTAGATAATAAAACTTTAGATTTTTTGGCTTTATCTTTCTGCTTTGAGCCTGTAATTAAGTGAAATTAGAACTAGCATGGAAGAAAGAATTCAGTTTAAAAATATCATTATTATCATTTTCCATTTCCATCTTATGTTCGGGTCAGCTTCCAGTCTAACCGCATGCAGCTGAATACCAGTATTTTATATGGAGCGACTGCCTATCTACCCTCCACAACCCAGTTACTGGGTAATACGATACCACTTGGTAAGACTGGTTGTCAGACTTTCGGGCTTCTGACGACCCGTAACGGCTGTCAAAGATCCACGAATGGCAGCCGGGACCAACGGCTTATGGTGCTTAACGTGCTTTCCAAAGCACGGAGGTGTCTTGGTATGTAAAGATGGTTACCCATCCACGGACCAATCGCGGCAAGCGTAGCTTAACCTGATCGATCAACCCGTGCGGCTGTTATTAGCCACGAGCCACATTCAGCTTAAAAAGATGTTGAAAGTAATTACATGCCGAAGATGCCTCACTGCGATACCTCGCGATGGAGGTTTAGCTCGCTACCTCGCTGTCATCTACGTATGTATGCATGCTAATAGACACGCACGCACACGCCAGGTATCGAGGTTAACCACAAGCAGCCAGCGATGTATCGCTGTGAGGTATCCTCTATTAGCATGCATTTGTTTTACATGGAGGTAAGATTTTACATCGAGGTAGCGAGCTGAACTGCGATCGCAGGGTATCGCATCTTCGGAATGTAATAACCCTAACAACGAGGTTTCTTTGATTCGACGTTAGTATAGCTAGTAGAATTTGTGACTCTTTGAAATTACCCTATATTAGGATAATCGTTATTTTATTTTATTTGGGGAAACAAACAATCTTACATTGTATATTATATCTAGATACACCGTATGCTATAAGTAAATGTACTATCCACTACGTTATCTCAAAGAGTCACAAATTCTACTAAAGCTATCATAAATTTTTTCATTCATCAGCATTCTAGCTAAACTAAAGTTCTGTCTAAATGTTAATGAAGACAATATGCCAAGAATATCAACTTTTGACATGAAAAATGGACGATAAAAGGGCCCTCATGGCAGAAAGGTGGCTAACTAAGGCACAAAAACCCTTCAGCTGACTCGTATTTTTACTACAAAAGTGCTTACAAAACTGTCCTAGCCCTCCAATACTGAAGTTTATGTTGTTTTCTTACGCCCTCTCAGGTAGGACGCCTCTTTAATATTCTTGAAAATGCATATAAAACTTTATGATTATGTTCGGGACAGAATGAATACTTATTCTGTGATTATTTACTGGCGAGGTAGAAAGTTTGTACATTTTGTCAGCCAATTCTTTTACTCAATGTATCTTATGAACCTGAATTTTATTGTAGTTTATTTGAAAGTATGGCTTTACTGTCAGAGCGCTTTTCCGGTACCTGTGGACACCTGCAAACAAAAGAAAGATATAGCCGATACGTTGCTGACCTAAGAGATAAAGTTGGTACGCATGTGTCAGTAATTTCCTCTGCAGCAAACAACAGCGTGTTTTGTTCTGGTTTGAAACATTAAACCAGGACAAAACACGCTGTTGTTTGAAAATATACGATGAAATGTACGTAAGACGAGTGGCTCTACTATATTTATCAACTTTGACGAACTTCATTTTTAAAATCTCTTGACTTTATATTATAACTAGCTGTTGCCCGCGACTTCGTCTGCGATCCAGGATAAAAACGTAGCATATGTCCTTCTCCAGGTCATGGTCTGCCCATGTGTCAAATCTCATCTAAATCCGTTCAGCCGTTTTAGCGTGAAAGCGAAACAAACAACTTACTTTTGCATTTATAATATGTATTAATATGTAGTTAGGATTCGTATTAGAATTTTAATGTGTACGAATATCTTATTTTGTCAATTATAATAATTTTTTTAATGTTTATTATTCTGTATGTGCAATTATCTAAAGTTCGATCACAATATGAATTGTTTTCAAAGTCAAAGTCAAAGTCAAAGTCAAATCATTTATTTCAAATAGGCACATAAAAGGCACTTTTGAACGTCAAAAATAAAATTAGAATAAAATTGATTCTAGTCGCCCCTTCCAAAAGGTAGTTTTCGTATGGAGAAGAATGGGCAAGAAACTCCACCGTTACTCTTTTAAAATGTTTTACAATATATTGCATACATTATTTATATAATTATATGTGAAGACGATGCACCCAAAAATAAACTTACTATACCACAATAGGTAAAAGAATTAAAATGGATAAATGTAACCATGACATATAGATCAACTATGTGATAGATACATGGTGCTCACATATTCACAAACATTCCAAACGTAGACGATTTTCATAAATAAATAAGGAGTAATAAGTCCGGGTGTGACCCCAAGTAATTACAGAATGTAAATCAATGTTAAAAAAAAAAAAAAAAGAATAAATTATACAATTACATTAGCAACCAGTTTGATTTTGTCTAGACTCTAGAGATTGTCCTATGGAGCAAGACCAGCATGTTTCCAAGCATTCTTATCTTGGATATAATCCTCTAATTTGTAATATCCTTGCTTACACAGTGTAATTTTAATATAAGTTTTAAATTTTCTTTCATTTAATTGCAATATTTCACAAGGTATTTTGTTGTAACATTTAACACAGTACCCCATAAAAGATGTATGAACCTTAGATAATCTGAAAAAAGGTTGATCTAATTTATCTTTATTTCTAGTATTAAAATTATGTCTATCACTTATTTTATTAAAAAGATGTTGATTTTTTCTTACATACATAATATTTTCATAAATGAATTGGCAAGGTACCGTCATAATATTAATCCTTTTAAATAGTTCCCTAAGAGATTCGCGGCGACGTAGATTGTAAATGGCTCTGACAGCTCTCTTTTGCAAAATAAAAATGGATTCAATGTCAGCAGCCCGACCCCACAGTAAAATGCCATATGACATAATACTGTGGAAGTAACTAAAATAGACCAAACGCGCGGTTTCTTCGTCTGTTAATTGTCTTATCTTTCTAACAGCATATGCGGCCGAGCTTAGCCGCCCCGCAATAGATGTTATATGAGGTCCCCATTGTAATTTCTCGTCTAGCGTGATTCCTAGGAAAACTGTCTGATTAACAAATTCTAATTTTTGGCCATTCAATACGATGTCACATTCGCTACTTCTAACATTAGGTAATTTAAATCGAATGCAATTTCCGAAGAAATATATGAAAACAAAGAACTGTGTAGTAAAAATTCTACCCTAACAGGAAAGCTCTATTATAATAAGCGTAGCGCAAAGACAGGGTAGAAAAATATCTCCGAGATCCTAAACCACACAGCAGGAGTTAGGGTAAGAACCGTCTATATATATAAAACGTCGTCACAATCCCCAGTGGTTCCAGCTACAATATAAGGTAGACATTTGAACTGAGGCAGGCTTGAACGAGTTTATTTTATATCTGATTCTGAGCGGAAAGCTTCAGACTTGGGAGCCACGTACCTACGTATGCTTTTGTATTGTTTTATACAGAATACAAATACCGCGATGGAGCTTGTTCGGGGAATTTTTATCTTGTACGTAGGAAAACCATTATTTTTCTATCAAATACATAACGAAGATATATTGGCCTTTTCCTCTAAAAAGATAGTCGAAAACTATAACATATTCTCTAGCCTTCTGCGTTAACAACGATTTGACTAAAGGAAATCGGCCAGTTACCTTCCCTTGCCTAAAATAGGAGTCATGTGGGCGTAGCAGGATCACTTTGTAGATTAGTGACCGCAGGGCAACGTACTGCTATTATCTAATGTACAATACCTTTCTAAAATTAGATGTTGTTATAAAATAGGTTAGTTTAGTGACCTCCTCCACCGTTCATTCTACCATTTTTGGGAGATGGAACGCTAGACGATTTTCTTTATTACACCGAGTGATATAGCGGGACCTTTCTTCCTATAGGAACCTCCATAGAAAAGATCCTCTATAGAGAGGATCCTCCGACCAGACGTGTATTGTATCTGTTGGGCTACTGCACGACGATGAATATCGGGACATTGTATGTGCTAGTAGCGCGGTAAACTCTGCTTGCGCGATGTAGGATTTAACGTGACGTCAGTAACATGCGTAGTTCGCATGTGGCGATGTAGATGCCGCCACATTCTAACTAAACAGACAGCTCTGCTGTTGAGGAGTTTGTTGGGCCACTTCTTTCCAGCTAAAGCACTAGGAAGTGGTGAAGGGCGGGCATTTTGGGGGACTATGTCAGCCTAGTTTCAATAAATGACTTTTGCTTTTGAACAGTTTGCCAGGTAAGAATCAGCGTTGCCTCTGGCAACTAACTGAATGGCATAGTTATGTATAGCATACGGTAATGATTGACGGGTAATTGTGTTGAAGAGGCTTCTAAGTAGAAGCCTACACTTGCTAAACGCCTATGTCTAATTTTGAATTAGAAATTTTAAAGTGTGTCGTCCCACTCACTGCCGAACGATCGCAAGAAAGACTGAAGCTGTGGTGAGACTGTGCTTCCTCCTACCTCCCATCTGGACATGAGTTGCCATGGGTAACCTGGAAATCATTTAATAGACTCCGGACCCTGGTTGGCCGATGCAAAGAAAACCTGTTCAGGTGGAAATTCATAGAACACTCCGCCTTGGAGTGTAAATGTGGTGCTGTTTCACACACGATGGGACACATAATATCTTGTCCTGCGTTTCCTGTCAGCTGCACGTTACAGGAACTGATGGACGCTGGTGGTGGCGCCAAACAAGTAGCCGAATTCTGGGCAGAGTCCATTTAGATTGCTTTCGACACGCTAAGAAGAAAAATTAAAAAAGATACAACCAATAGGAATTTCCACAACCATTCATGCGAAGGTATCAAAAATGTTTCAATCCGTAACGACCCCAACAAGAAAAAGCGGCCAAGTGTGAGTCGGACTCGCACACGAAGGGTTTCGTACCATCATACTATATTTAAAAATATTTACTAAAACGAAAAATCACGTTTCTTGTACCTATGGTAAAGTTAAAAATTAAAGGGGGCCCCCTATAATTTTTAACTTTATTTTATTTTAATTAGTTATTGTTATAACTGTCATAGTAGTACACACTTTTTGAATTTCAAGTGTCTACCTATTACGGTTCAAGAATAAAAAGATACAGCCCTGCAACAGACGGACGGACAGCGCAGGCTTAGTAAAGAGTTCCGTTAGCACCCTTTGGATACGGAACCCTAAAAACAAGAAATCTTAAGAGATACAGTCATGTTGTATGTTGACAATACATACGTATTTACTATCTGACTTGGTCTATTTGCTTAGGCACAAGGACACATTATATTATTATTCGTACAGACCTGTTTTCTCGATAAACGAAACATGGATTTATTTCGGCTTTCATGATATAAATATGGCGAGGCTGTTTGAAGTCAACCGTAAAGATTTCATAGCGTATATAATATTGTGGAGATGTAACAAGACTTCTTTGTGTTTTATTTACAGTAAAATGGTGCGTGTATGGGTCGGAAAAAATATAATATGGTACAGTTTCTTTATTTCTGCCAAATCTACACAAAGTGTCTGTTTGTAATGTCAAAATAACTAAGGTTTTTTATTAAATTCAAATCAGATTTCGTATTTTTCGTCTGACTGTTTGTTCCGGCTAATCTCCGAAACGGCTGGCCCGATTTGAACGAGACTTTCACGTCCAGATAGCTGTTGTTCTAAGGTGTAACTTAGGTTTGAGTTATTTTAGAAAATCACTTAAGGTTCCGCGCAAAAACATTAAAACCTATGTAAGAAATCAAAATCGTGATGGAGATTTCTTGATAAATATCCAACCGTTGGAAAATAATAACATAATAATATACCACAACATGGTGCTTATCCCATTCCAAATGACTCCTGTCAATCAGAAGGATGATTACAAACTTATGGAAATTATAAACTTGGCATACCTACTCAATAAGGATGTGTAAAAGTGTTTGTCCAAATCTACTTACAGAAAATAAATCATTTATTATTAAGCGTGAAAGTGATGAGTCTTAGTATAAATAAGTTAGTCAGCAGGGACCTGCTAGGCTACGGTTAGGAAAGCGGTTCCATCATATTATAACAGCTGTCGTAAAAATTTGAGGATCAGTGGTGGCCTAGTGGTAGCAGTCGTGACTTACGAGTTTGTATGCCGTGGGTTCGAACCCAAGCATGCGCTTTACTTTGTGTAAATTATTTCATCACCACTGCTCTCATAACGGTGGAGGAAAACATTGCGAGGAAACCGGCATGTCCTAGAACCACAAATTCCACGATATGTGGCATCTACCAACCTGCACTGGACCCACGTGGTGGCTTACGGCCCACTCTCACACCGAGAGCAGGCCTGTGTCCCAATAGTTGGAAATATTATAGGCTGAACAAGCTGTTTTGCATAAAAATCCCTCATTTGACATTTAGGTGTTAAATGCTCCGTATTTGTATCCGTTATTGTGAGACCGTAGTCGGTTTTCTTAGGAAACCAGAGCTTAAAGTTAAGAAATGTTTTAATTTCCAAGCAGATCGCTACCGTACATTTTTTCAAGTATTCGTGACATACATACAGTCACGAGGAAAGGTATGTGTACACACGGCTTTATTCAAAAGCGATTTACTCCTTTATTTTTAATGAAATGTTATGTTGTTACGAACATAGCATTTTTGAACCCATACGTTTATGTAATGTGTCTTATTTCAACGTTGCATTCGTTATTTCACGAAAAAATCGCAATTGAAAGTTGCCAAGTGTTGACATATTGGTGCTCGTGACTGTACGTAAAGAAGCAGACCTAAGCTAAGATGGATGAGTATCGTTTGCGAACACTTGAAACGTTGCCAACGGACTGGAGAAGGTGTGTCGTGTCAGGTGCCGGAGCAGGTCAAATTGGAAGCAATAAAGTCGGGAAGAGAACCTCTTTGCAAGCTGGATGTTTAAAAAAGTTCCACAATATGCTAATCATCCAGTGTCGTCGCTGCTTTTACAGCAGGTACCTACATACTCTGTAAAATTGAATTCCGGGAGTTGGAGTAAACTTTTTTAGACCATCGACTGTATGTCTGAATACAGCAATTAACTCTTCCAAGTTTTGCGTAAAATAATCCGCAAGAAATTGGTGATGTTAAACTGATAAGTACCCACAATGAAATGTAATTCTAGATTTCCATTTCAGCGTAGGTACAATCTCCATGAAATATTCCCCCGGAAATATTCTAATTATATGTAGGCGCAGGGTCCTGGTAATAATTTGAATAATTCTTCCATTATGCGACTTTAGGTAGGTTCATAAAACCTACATCACAACCTAACTGAAACATAATTAATGTCATTTTCTTTGTCCAATTACACAAAAGGCCAAACTCTACTGCTCAACTATATTCCCTATTATAACTTTCATACGTTTTCATTTAGCATCTGAAACGAATGTCCTTTTTGGCGTATCGCCAAAGTACTGACGCCGCTGTGTCCCGAACACGATTATAATACAAAACACACAGAAACTGGCCAGAATTAAGGTATAATGGCGACGCTAAACAAATGTTTGTATGAAAGAAAGGATGGTTATGCTTCTAAAAGCTGCAGCTCATAGGTAGTTGTTGTTTAAGCTTAGGATTAGCTTGTTAACGTAGTCTTATTTATAAATATTATCGAAATAACATTAACGAAATCTTTTTATATTTTTTCTTAATATACTCATACCGCGGCTGTAAGTATGATTAGGTATAATTACATGAAGGTACTTGGACTGTAATGAAACTGGGACAGAATTATGGTTAGTTAATAAAATAATTAATGCTTTGAAAGAATATAAAGTGTCGTTCTGAAACCTATAAAAATTTAATAGGATTTTTATTGGCTTTGGCTTTGATGAAAATCATTATTCTTTCGGGGTTAGTCAGGTAAAAATAAATAACAATGCCAGCAGAATAGGCAAAGTCATGTGTCAATGTGCAAAACGTGAAAAAAAAAACTTTATGTTGCCAACATTACAAAACTTAAGACCGAAAATAGAATAAAAGCAACAGATAAAAAATACCGATATTTACCGATAAAATAGTTCTTGTCTAACAAAATGTAGGCAAGCTGAAACCTTAGTTTGAGTCAGCAAATTATACTTTTCGCGATCGTCTGGCTAGCTTCCAATGACAAGAGCTGGCGGCTAGAGGGATGTAGCCAATATTTTGAGCGCCTACGAGACATACTTTAAAATTAAAGTGGAAGAGGTCAACGCGAAGTTGTACTACATTTTCGCCAACGAATAGTTTTTTTGGCCACAATTTATTAAAAGCACTAAGGTCAGGGATTGATTGATCGCAATTAGGCTCACCTTGAATCTTATTTATGTACTGTATAAAATATGAATTTACTGTAACCGACTTTACCTGACGCCTACCGTGACTTTGTTACCCAAATGTTTCCAAAAGCACACATAAGTTGCGTGACCACTTTAAGGACAGATTATCAAATCTAATTATTAGAAAACAATCACCTATTTCATATGCTGTAGTAGGTAGGTACACGGACGCGTAACTGCCCTAACCTAACAACAGTAAAACAGCTCTGACGAAATGAGGATGGCAGAAGAATGCCATTCAAAATATTCTGGCTGGAGTTATTAAGTACTGTGAGTATACTCCTTCTTAGATACCATTAGAGAGCAGTGGTGGTCCAGTGGTATCTGAACCGGCTTACGAGTTCTTGGTCGTGAGTTCGAACCCAGGCAGGCACTTTACTTTCATCTTCAAGCTGCAGTGACAGGGCCATCAGTCTAGCTTCTTCTACTGAAGACCACATAATGCCTTATGACTCAGAGGATGATGTTCTTCTGGCCAACCATGTGAGTCAGATTAGTGATGCTGATGCACTTGCATTTCGAGGTGGAATTTTTCTCCATTCGCCTGATCTTCAGTGAGATGTCATATCGTTGATCGAGCATGAGAGTGAAGTAGAAGAGGAGTGTGGCTCTCCTGTTCTTCAACTAAGAGATATAGAGCAACACCTGCTTGATGGTTTTAAACTTTAGTCCCCTTCCATCTATCCCTTTCCCATCCATAAAGGATATACAGATCGTTGAAGAAAAATGTAGCGAAAGAAAGAAAAATCTAGAAGACTTGCGGGTCTCGCCCGTACGTCAAACCGAAAAGTTACCGCAGGATACGTTAGAGCCACCAGCTTTTCGTGGAGCTTTACGTCCTCGACTTGATCTAGATCTTGTTGTAGGCGACCATGTTCTAGTAACTTGGAACTCACGCAAATACCCAGGTCAAGTATTATCAGTATCCGAGGAAGGAGCCTTTTATAAAATGCATGAAAAGAGGTAAGACGTACTGGCGGTGGCCCACGATTAAAGATGAACAGCTTTATAGTTGGGACCCTATAGTGTGTAAGATTGAACCTCCTAAACTTGAAAAAAAAGGGTTCTTTCTCTGTTCCAGAAATGAATGAGTGATAAATATTTTTCAATAACGTTTGTATTACCTATTAGATTAGACTAGCTGCGCCCCGCGGTTTCACCCGCATAAGTTTCGATCCCTTGAATTTTATTTTTTTCTCTGCGTAAGAACCATCCTCGTACTTTTTTAAAAAAAGAGTTGCCGAAATCGGTTCAGCTGTTCTCGAGATTTGCGCTTAGCTACACTTTCAGCGATTCATTTTTATATTATAGATTATGCTACTTAGAACCTATTGTAAACGTTGATTCTCATACCTACCTACATAAGACTGAAATTATAATTTTATAAGACTGAAAAGTAAAATATGTTTGCGAATGTTACCTAATTAATCTAAGATCGTTACGTTAAAACCGTTTAAGATATTATTATTGTAATTTTTTAAAGTTTGTTACTTACCTAACATTTTTTGAGATATTTTCTTACTGTAAATCTTTTTGAAATGTATAATGTTGATTTTACATCGTTTTTTAATTTATTTCGAACTTTTTCTTACATCAAACCTCTCCTGGATATTCAATCTTACCGCCCTTGATGGTTTCTTTGGCCACTTATAACTGCAAGTGCGATTTTTCACCGATAAAGTTCATGGGGTTAAAGTAACCCTTTCCTAAGAACAACTTTGGCCCAAACTTTAATTTAAAAAGAAACAAGTTATGCTTTTCATATTTCTAAAATACACTTCGCATCTTGTTGATTACATCCTTGAGCTTCTTTATAACATATAATAACAATAACAAGATAATACCAATACAAACTACACATCAAATTCGGAAATTATTTAAAAAAAAATAGCTAAAGTAACCCGCATTTACGGTATTTAATTTCATCACCACTGGTCTCAAAACCGTGAAGGAAAACATCTTAAGGAAACCGGCATGTCCGGCATGCCCCGCGTGGTACGTTACAGCCCACTCCCTCTCTGAGAGAGGAGGCCTGTGTCCCAGCAGTAGGAACATTTTATGCTGATTATAGTTATAGTACTTAGATACCATTGACACACGTTCAGCACTTGATACAAAACAATAGTCTTGATCTTAATTATTTTAGTATTTCAGCAATCGAACAATCTAAATAACAACTAATGATGTGCCATATTCTGCAAAATTAAAGCAGACGTCCCATTAGCGCGAAACAATGACTATTAACGAAGATTCCAACTTTCGCTGCAATTAAAAACTAATCAGTCAATTTCCAAGAACTTGGAATGCCGACACCAATATCAGTAGCGCCATCTATGAATCAACGCTGAAGTTTGCACTATTTGCTTTGTTATGTGGGGTAATTTGACTGTTTTGATATAGTTGAGGGGCAATTTAGAGCACAGGTTATATTACTCAGCTTTGAGTTTAACCCCGTAATACACTGAATATTAATTAATTATCTACCTTTAGGAATAAAGCTAAGAGGCGTTTAAAAGCAAAATACAGAGGAAATGAAGTTCAAGTACCTCATTTGGGAACGAAATAGAAGTGCCTAGGTAAGTACAGTTCTCCGAGGAACTTTTCCATTAGGTATAATTTCGGAGAAAATATTTTTTTACGTACCTAATATTGTTTTTCAAGAAAATACATAGGTACCCTTCAAAATGAGATGACTAATAACTGACGTAAGTACTAACCTACATCGTTTCCTTTTCGAATAAAAATTAAAAAGAATTTAAATAAATCAATATATACTCAGTACAGCTAATTACCCAATAACACTAGCATAATAAGGCTATAATGTTCCCACTGCTGGGACACTCGGTGGGCCTCTCGGTGCGAGGAAGTAGGCGGGCCCAGTGCGGGTTGTAGATGTCACAAGCCTTGAATTATTGGTTCTAGGACATGCCGGTTTCGTCACGATGTTTTCCTTCACCGTTTTGAGAGCAGTAGTGATAAATAATTTACACAAAGTAAAGCCATTAACAATAAATTAAGCTAATCCTATCACTCTGTCTTCTCACAGAACCGCAAACATTCTAACATCGTCGTCTTCCATTCACCTGCAAAAACAAGGATGGATTTGAGTGCTAAGAACCAATCGATACATTGCCTACTAACGCAAATAAATGTTCCGATCGTAAGTATTGTACTAAAAAAATGTACCTATTGAATGTTCGCAGTGCGCAAGTCTTAAAATGACATTAGTGCTCACTCAGGTGGATGGGTATCTCTGGTTCGCCACTGACATCTATTTTTAGATCTCTAATTAAAATGAATGCTTCGGAGGCACTCCGGCTAGAGACTACTCATTGGGGCACCATTTTGGCTCGGTAGGTAGGCAATTCAATTTATAATTCTATCAATGGGCTATCTATCTATCTTAAGCTACGTTAAGCCGACCCCAAATAAGAAAAAGAAAGAAATCATTATAAGAAAAAATAAAGAACATTTATTTGCGGCAAACATGACGCATAAAAAAGAACACAAACACCTAAAAAAAAATAACAATTTGGGAGTAAACGTGCGTCACATACACGCAAAACGGCCATTGCTTAGCATAATGCTAAGACCCTATACGAGACAGAGCCCCAGCGCTGCTTTTCAGGAGCAGCCGGCGTTGACGTGATGACGTCAACCAGTGCAGCATACAATTAGGCATAATTAAAAACAACAAATAGTTAGGAAAAGTTTTACGCTAGGCTACACTTGTTATTTGGGATGATAATGACGATAATGCGGGCTTCAAATGCATGTTCCTTTGAAATAAATGCTTGTACCTACAAGAAGTGCTTCAGTTGAAAATATCGTACGTTAGGATAAAATGCAGACTCCCGACTTTAAATACAAATAAATAAAATTGTATAAAAAAACAACGGGTTGCACTCCGGGAGTGCCGGCAGAAGTGAAAACTTGACTATTAACGTTGTGCATTTTTGATATTTTGGAATGGTTAGGTAATAATTTTGCACGAATTGCTTTAATTATCAGTTTATAAGTACTATCATTTATGTGGTAAAATACAATATTCATTTCTACTCTCCCTCCGACTTACGAATTTTCGATCAGGTCACGTGTCCTGACGCGAGCTCCGTCTTACGAATTTTCGATCAGATCACGTGTCCTGACGGGAGTTTAACATTTCGTACCCATCACAACAAAAGTGCACAACGCCGCTAAAGAAGTTTTCACTTCAATAATGTCAAAATAACAGCTTTTTACTAAATGAAAGATTATGCGGTAAGTACTTAAAACATAGAAACAATTCTAATACATTTTTGTCCGTCTATGTGTATGTTTGTTCAGGCTAATCTCCGATCCGGCTGGACCGATTTTGCTGGGACTTTCACTGGCAGGTAGCTGCTATTATAAGGAGTAACTTAGACTATTTCATTTTAGAAAAAAATATAGGGTTCCCTGTAATAAAAATAAAACCTGAACTTTCTTCTTTTCTTTTCTTTTTTTTTTTAAATTTCTGACATAGACGCGGGCGAAGCCGCAGGCAGAAGCTAGTTAGAAATAAATGCAGAATCCCGTATTTTAATACAAAATAAACCATAAAAAGTCTGCAGCTTTGCAGTAAGTTTTATTAACTCGTAAAAGTTGATTGAACGAAAAGATTGCAGTTAAACTTCTGGCAACCTGTCTTGGCATAGAGCAGTATCTCAAACATAAAAATGAATAGGAACTAATCATAATATTAAGTACCTATACATTATCTTTAGAGTTATGCATAGAAACCGCAATATAAAGAAAGATTACTACGTACATACATAGTATAAGTTTTTTTTTTTAATGAAACAACCGTATTTTTTTTCGTAACCGATTAGTATAATGAATTAATAAGTAGTTATTCCCTGCTCCAAATTTAAATATTTAGTTCCCCCGCGCTCTATGCATTGGCCGCATAGAATACCTACATATTTCGCGCTAAAACATTTTTTATTCGCGGAAATCGTCGGTTTTGTTGGGCACAGCGGTTTCCAACCGCATAGCAGTATGCCAATGACCTCATGAAAATACCTACAACAGGGTGGTGGCATGCAGTTAGAATAAAATTTATTGTTCCACCGCATTACCGGCAAATAATACCTACCAATTATCGAACATCACTATCAATAATGCATAACATAACTTCACGCTTGCAATCCCCGAAGGGTTAGGCAAAGGAGTACCTTTAGTTAGGTTCATTTCGCCAGTTATACTCTAGCCTTCGAAGAGACTAGCATTGCATCTATACCTACAGTTTCACATTCGTGTAGGTCACCACCCATTCACTTAGTTTAATCTCGTTTAGATTTTTTTAAGTCGGATGCCTATGACATCACACACAGGTTTATTTGATCACTAGCTGCGTCCCGCGGTTTCACTCGCATAAGTTTCGATCCCGTGGGAATATCGGGATAAAAAGTTTTCTATATCGATACCTCTGGGCTCAAAGGTCGTAAAGGACAAAATGCGACTTTTCAGGAGAAGCAAAAAACGAAAAAAAATATATATTTTTACTCTTACATAACTTTTTGTTTCTTGAGCTATTTAAATGAAACCTAGGAAAAAAGTGTTTAGAATTTCTAGTATTATCTAGTGCAGTGTTAAAAAATTACCCTAGTGCTGTATTTACCGAGATAGATTTAAAATTTTCACCCTATGATATAACCTAAGGGCGTAAATCCACTTTACTGCACAAAACTAAACAAAATAAGGAAATAATCAACAAATGTAATATTTTTTAGGTTCTTAAGGATAACCCGCTAAGGTATTCTGAAAGGATAAATTCTTCTCAATTCTTCTCACACGCTAAGAAGAAGGATAAATTAATAATTAAACTTAAGTATTAAATGGATTATGTAATTTTTTGTATGTATTTATGTGTATACTACTGTATTTTCTTTACGAATATTCATGAAATAACATAATTATACAAATAAAACGTACCTACATTTGTGTAATCAATTTGAGATCGTTAATTTGTACTTACTTAATTGAACACAAAGATTAAAAATAAAAAATAATATTTTGGTAATTAACATAGTTTTTCTTGCTTGCCTTTTCTCTACTCTCTTCTGTACTCTTTTAATTAGTTTCACTTCTTTAATCAACTTTATCCTCTTAAACTAACTTTCATCTATATACTAACTTTATTCTGTTTGATGAGATGATGAGTAAATAAATCATCATCAGCTGATAACTTATTTAGTTCTTCTTTCTCAATTTTTTCATCGTCCTCTTCGTCTGTTTCGTTCAAAGTCTCACGTAGCTCAGAATTGCATGGAAACTCCCTGTATTCTTTATGAAATCTTTTAGGTATTGTTCCATTTTCCCACAGGTTTATCAGGTCTTTATATTTCGTAGCGGCTGTTGGTAATCTACTATTGTATAGCTGCTTCACTGCATCCATACTAATCACTGGTTTATTGTTAATCTGGCTTTTTTCCCTTTGGACTTTCCCTTCCCCTTTCCTTTTGTTTTTCCTTTCTCTGGGGTTTGCTCGCATAATGTTACAGAACGAGTCTCTGCTTTGTCTTCCATGGAGTATTTGACGAACATTTGGTCGTTATGCTTTTTTTTTAATGTGGCGACTCTGATGTTTTTGAACTTAATATTTTTTAATGTCTTTGGCGTGAATGTATTTAAAGCTAATTGATCAAATTGTAAAAAGTCAGTACATTCCATGACATTCACTTTGTAAGGTCTTGGTATTTTGCGGGCCGACTCGAAATATGTAGGCCACTGTGAGGGACTCCATACAATAATTTTACGCACTTCCCTTTCGATAACTGCATGAACTGTATCGACAGACATGTACATATGTATGGCCCGGGAGTAAATAGTTAATTTGAATGACCTCCAAATGAATTGCTGATTTTAGGAAATGGTTCATGGCAGCTAATACGATTTTATTTTTATTTTGACCACAACACGAATCACAGTACATCAGTAGATGTTTTACGCCCGTTTTGTCCTTTTCTTCAAGATATTTCATTAAGCAATTTGCAATTTCGTTACTCCCTCTTTTGCCATCACATTCCCCCCATGTATAACAATTAACATCCTGTGTGCGACTTTCATAAATGGTGAAAATAAACACTGAATATTTTCTAGAATAGTACAATATTATACTTTGTCCAGGCGTATTCAGGACTTTTTGTAGGTCAAAGCTGCAGGTGATAGTTTCATTGTTGGGTGAATCTTAAATCTCTTATAAGTAAATATTTTCTCTTTGAGATGAGAGTTCAGCAGCTCTTTGTCCATGTCGTTCATTTGGTCTTTATTATTCTCTGCTTTGACGCAAGTTAGGCATTTGTCTTTTTTAGGAATATGAAAGCTTATATTATACTCTTTAATATGTTTTTCATTTCCTGAGGAAGATAAGTTCTATTAGTTTTTGTCTATTGTAGTGCGATGGGACTGCTGGCAGCTTCTCAATAAAGTTCTTTGTACACACTTTAGCCTCTTCGGTATATTTTTTAAGGACGTTAGGTTTTCGAAAATCTTCTTGGGCCATATCCTCTTTGGCATGTTCTAAGGTGTAAATAATAAATTTTTGAGTAATAGCCAGGGTATCAATCAAGAATTTCTGGCATACTTGCTTGTGGCCTTCACCGTCATTAATATAATACTCATACGTAATATTTCTTCGGCTGAAATGATTATTAGTTTTTTTTTCTCTTTGTTATATAAAGGAAATTTTATTTAAGTGTCGTAGATACACTTTGTACTTCATAGAATACTAGTTATTTACAACCTAGCCAATACAGGAGGCTATTTGAATACAAGCAATGTATAACGAGTATTAGAAACATTTTAATAAGGTAGGGGTTGAAAATTTGTGTACAGAAATCAAATTCTACGATAGTGAAGTGGATACCTAAACTTGAACATCTTGTAATTTCGATAATCGTTATAATACATTTCAGAAAATTGTGAGTAGTAATAGTTTCGTGTAAATGATTTAATTTTTATTAAGTTAGGTAGTAAGTTTGGATTAAATTCGTTGTTTTTTGAATATTCTAGTATTTATGGGATAATTCCTCACTTACGTTTATATACGCCCTTAGTGGAAGCAAATAAAATGAAACTAGGTCGTAAAGGACACTTGTATTTTTTTTTTTTAAATTGTAAGGGTGTACAGGACCAGCTCGCCGCCTGGTAAGGACCAGGCCCGGGTCGACGGCGCGTTGTGTTCCACGCGCGCCTCAAAGAGCTGTCAGCACGAACTGACGGGGTCTTTTTGAGGTGAATTATATTAACCACCTAAGGTGGTATAAGACGGCGACCTCTCGCGTCCGGCCCTCATACAGGCCATGGTACGGAGCGAGAGTGAATGGGAGGCCGTCACCTCCTTCTGCGAAGCAGTAATGCTCGCGAAGGAGGAGGCGGAGCGCGTGAGGGAGAGGCAATCGCTGCACCCTCGCGCGCCTAGCCGCCGCAGGAGACGCCCTGGACGGGAGTCAACAGCCGACTCCCGGCCACCGTAGGCGCGGGCCTGCGGGCGGCGAGCTATGGGCAGCTCGCCGCCCGGTAAGGACCAGGCCCGGGTCGACGGCGCGTTGTGTTCCACGCGCGCCTCAAAGAGCTGTCAGCACGAACTGACGGGGTCCGCCAGGACCGATGCCGCCGGGGCTGCGGGTTGTTCGAAAGAGATACCGTGGCCCCTGGCACAGGCAACTGAAGGAACACGGGTGGGTTTTAGTCAGTAAAAGTCTGACACTCTCTTCTGCTCCGCCCAGAGCGGGAGGAGTCATTTGATGATTTCCCACCCAGAAAAAAAAAAAAAAAAAAAGGTGGTATAAGACAATTGATATTTGTTATGTATTTTACACCCAAAAGTTGTTTTATACTTTGCTTTACTACCAAAATGATGTCACTCTGGTAGCTAAGTGTTATTTACATCCATATTTTCACGGTAAACTATGTTTAACGTCTCAAATTATGTGGGTCGTAAAGGCATTTTTTTGCAAATTTTGCGAAACGGAATATACAGATCGATAGAGAATTAAAAACTGAGTAAAACGGTATCAAAAAGTCATTTTCGCCCAAATGTCCTTTACGACCTTTGAGCCCAGAGGTATCGATGTTAATCCTGGTTATAAACCATCTGTGTGCCAAATTTCATCATCCATTTGGATGATGAAATTTGGCACACAGAAACTACTGAACGGATTTCCGTTCAGTAGTTTTTGCGTGAAACAGTAACAAACATCCATCCATCCATTACATGGGTGTAATGGTCCTTGGCAGCTCTGGACAGAGAGAGGTGGAAAGAAAGCAGGGAGGTCTTTGCCCAGCAGTGGACCATTAGGGGCTAATAAAAAATTGGGGGCAAGCCTTAAAATGCTGTGTTATTTAACAGTAAAAGAAGAAGGTAGGTAGAGGTAAATAAAGTTATACAGCTGAACTCATTGCGCAATAGAAATGACATTGTTATGGGCACAAAACTACCAACTACAGAACTTTGAACCCTCTTGCAATATAAACAATAGGTACTATTATTGCTTGCAGTTGTTTATTTACAATAGTGCCTACCGATCTAAATGTCAGAAAGCAATCATAATGATAGTTTTCGATCATTAGATTCTTGTTTTCAGGGTAGGTAGGTACAAACCCTGTGACATAGAACTATGGGGTCGTGACTTCATGAGCTTGAGTCACCACCCTTTGTCTGGATCATCTTGACTTACGACCAATCAATTATCTAATCGTCTCCCGATTTACAACACAAAACTTGCCTACCTATACATTTTCTGTTTGGTAGGGATTTGCAGGGGCCGCCGTTGTTATACCTAACAACAATTTAGACACCATTTATTTACTAACTAGCTGCGCCCCGCGGTTTCACCCGCATAAGTTTCGATGCCGTGGGAATATCGGGATAAAAAAGTATCCTATGTGTTAATCCTAGTTATAAACTATCTGTGTGCCAAATATCATCCAAATCCGTTCAGAAGTTTTTGCGTGAAAGAGTAACAAACATCCATCCATCCATACAAACTTTCACGTTTATAATATTAGTAGGATAGGATAACTTAACATCACGCCTGCATTTCCCGAAGAGGATACCATAAATCTATAGTACACTCACATTTCTCCTTATACTTAAGTCCCATGCATAGATATAGGATAGAAGGAGATAGGCCCTGTAGTTGAAAACGTATCAGAACTGCATGTTGTTAAGACGATCCCACTACCGCGCCACTACTACACATGTAGTTCAGTAAAAGCAATTGATACAAAGTCGCGCAAACACTTGCAATTCATACATGTCATCAGAGGGGCAATTCTCGTAATTTTAAGAACGTTCACGGTCTGATCTCAGTCTCAATCTGTCAAAAATACCTCTAAATTTCCCTACATTTTGACAAGTTTTCGACATTTGTTTTTCGCTAAGATGACACTGCGACCAGATTTTGAACATTTTAAATTACGAGAACTTTGGCCTTCAGAACGTACTATACAATCAATTATAAACCTTAACTCATCAAACGTAGCGTGCATTTACCAAACGCCGTAGGGTAGACGTGGGTACGGTTGTGACAGGGTACGGTTGTGACAATCGCAATATTAGCGAAACTTTATGGAATACCGGGGAGGCGTAAGAGGAGAGAGGAGCGCCATGCGGGTCTGAACGTGTTTCACAGTATTGCGTCAGCCAACGCGCGACGTCGACGTTAGCAGACTGAGGCCCTCATTACTTTTTAACGGTCAAAAGTAAGTATTTTTATTCGAATTATTTTAATGATTGTTGTTATATATGTACAGATACAGTAATGAATGTTCTTTTTTATTATTAGTTAAACATTGGTGGTTAAATAGCAGTGCTTACATTGTACGTACGTTATTTTATATTGCCATATTGATTGCTTTTTTTGCGAAGGAGTGCTTTGGGTACGGTTGTGACAATGTTTTTGGGTACGGTTGTGACAGTTTTTTTTAATTTTATTTTTTGCTTTTAGATGCCAAGAAAACGCATAAGAAAGACGGAAAGAGGTCAATTTGAAATAGGAAAATATGAAGAAGGTTATACAGAAATGAATCGAGGAACATCATTACGAAGAGCTGCAGAAATGCACGAAGTTAATCGCATATCCTTGTTGCGATACATTCGAAAACGCGATGAAGCCGGCGCGGACCACAATAAAGACAGCATCAGCATGGGGTGTGTTGCTCATAATAGAGTTTTCTCTGAGGAGCAAGAACAGCAGCTGCCAAAATTGATGAATGAACACTTCTATTTTTTATGCTGTATGTATATTGATACAATACACAAAATGTTAGATTTTTTTAAAGAAGTTGGTTGTGATATAACATTTATTAGTGATTTAATTTGTAGGTATTTTGACATTGGTACCGTATTGTATAGGTAATTAGGATTCTTTGGTTAGCTTTTTGGATTGATTGTAATTTAAGACTAACTAAAATAAGTTATAATAGCTATAGATGCTAAAACGCCTTATTTTAAATGTTCTTGTGTTACGAAAACGTTAATTATTTCGAGAAGAATAGATATTTTGTGCAATAAAAGTGATTGATGACCATTTTGGTGTATTTTTTAACCTGTCACTACGGACCCCAAGTACTGTCACAACCGCCCCTGGGGTGTGGTCGGTTGTAACATAGTCTCTTTTTTTTCTAAGTTGCTCCTGTGAGTTAACCATAGTACGTACAAATTCAATTTTAGTATTTATTTATACGTAGGCAAATGTACTCTTCACAAAAAAAAACTTATTTTGTACAGCTAACTGCCACACTAACAAAATTATTGGTCGTCAAATGAAAATTGTCACATCCGTACCCAGTCTACCCTACAACTTACTCACTCAACATCTGTCGCTATCGTTATGCTGTGCAAAAGCCATTTATTTTACACTAGCCGCTGCGCCCCGCAGTTTCACCCACATAAGTTTCGATCCCGATACTAAACAAAATTTGGGGTTCTGAAAATAAAAGAAATAAAAAATGATATGTCCAGAAAATATTATATGGTGAATAAATAAAAAAAAATTTTTTTTTTTAGTAAATAAACATTTTTAACATTACGTATATTACATTTTCTCAAGGGTCTTCCAACCGGATTTAAACGTCATCTTTTTAGGTCTTCCAACTGGGTTAAAACGGTTGACAAATTGTAAAATTAACTATATATTTGTTGGATAATTGACATTGTTGTCGATAGCCTACGTTAGTGGATCTACACAGCCACATCACTAACTGGCCGCAATTAGCAGCGGCCGTACCATGCGATGCACCGCATAAATAAAGTATCGTTTCATCATTTTTACATTGCTTGTCTAGTCACTTAGTGACATACTTCGGCAGTGGTTATGAGGAAATGTTTTCACTGCGAAAATAGTACAGTCGTTTCGATATTTGAAAACAAAATTAACGTACCTAGTAAAAGCAAGAAATATTTTACAATTTGTTGTTCTTCATGATTATAAAGACAAATATAGTAAAATAGGTACTTATATTTATTTAAGGTAAGTGATTCCATGATTTTTACAAAGTTTTGGTTCTGGCTTCGGTTTTTACAAGAAACCACTGAACAACGCGGCATTCTTATATTTTTTCACGATCACGGTCGAAAGTGCACTAGTTCGCGGAGACGGCCATTAGCCTAGTGCATGGTCATTTCGGGCATGCCGCGACGACACAGACACGCTTAATTGCTGTTACGCGTTCACTTCTCCTGTTTTTTGCATTTCTATGGTCCCATGTCATAGGCGGCATGCATCGTGCCTTTCACCTTTTTTTGTATTGTATCTTAATAATCATTTATTTTTTTATATATCTGAGTAATGCTAATCAAGTGGCACCTTTACCTTATTTTAATTTTGTTAACATGCAGATAATGTAGTGGGCTGCAATATAATTATTAACACTACAAGCCTATGTTATTGTTATTTGTAACATTTTATATTGTAGCTGTTTATTGTCCCTAAATAAAATAAAATAACCGGGCATAAATCCAGACCCTCATGCTCCAAGGCTGTCAATATTTACTGATGTCATTTATTATCTGCCAACGTAATATGACTACCTAGAGTTTGATATTTCTCTCATTCGCATCACAAACGGTATTCACAAAACGTATTGCCCGCATCACGTATAAAAGATTCTTGCACCTGAGCCGGAGTAACATTCCCGGCTTACCTACACTTAGAGCTCCGAGGCTAAAGTTCTTACTGAACAATTGGTTTAAAGATTTCTCCCGATACTCATTTCCTCTGGGATGACAACAGTTTAAGTGGTCATTACATTAAGTGCTGTGCTTCGAGAGTTGGAGCTGCTGTTAGCGCAATGTTGATAGCTAGACTGAGAAGCTTCGTGAATAAGAACGTTTTTAGGGGACTGTTATGGGTTAAAGTGTTCCATAAGTTTTTAACTATTTTCTATTGTACCTACAGGTATCACCTCAATCGATAACACAGTTTCGAAACTCCGAAATTGACAGTTTCTACTTATTCTGATATTATTTTCAGGGAACAGGAGTAGGTATGTATTAAATTAATATTTCGTAGACAATTATCTATAATAAAACAGTAACGAAAGAAAAACTGTACATTGAGAATTTTCGAGAAAAAATAAGTGGCTTTTGTTAGAAAAACGTAACTGATGACAAAAGGTGAATTTTTAGAATTTTTGTCTGTTTGTCTGTGTGTATGGTACGGCTTCACGCCAAAACTACTGGATAGATTGAATTGAAATTCAGCAAAAATGTTCTTTGTAAACCAAGGAAGGCTTTAGGCTACATATTATCACGCCGTATGTTATGGGAGGTAAGCAATATTGATTTTAAAAGGTTTTTTTTCGTAATTGAATGCACAAAATAATTGAATGCACAAATTTACATGTTAATTATTTAGTTAATAATAATTTAACTCTGGGAACATAATAATCACGCTATTTTTATAAAGGAGCGGGGCAGTAATATTATAAATTGCAAGGGGACAGTTATTTCAACATTATGTCAACGGGGAATTTAGCGGTAAGGTCAGGCGACCGTTTACCGCACTAAGTGGTGCGAATTCAAATCCTATAATATTGTTTTAAAAATCGTAAAATTATTTTTTTAGTTTTTGCATTTTTTATGTGCATTAGGAACGATACTGTTATGAAATCTGAGAACTTTACATGTCCTATCTAATTGTATGGAGAGTTTCACACCAATATTACTAAACAGATTGATTAGTGGTACAACAAGCTACACTATCATGAATTCAAGTCAAACTTTTGGTTCTAAGTTATATCTTACCAAGCACATTTGTTGTAGGTAATTGATTCAAGAGCTATGAGTACCGTCGTCAATGACCATGTCTCTAAGTTTGCCTCAGAGCAAAAGCAAATTTTCGACACCATCCTTGAAAGCGTTGGGCTCGGCCAAGGTAAAATGTTTTTCTTGGATGCTCCTGGTGGAACAGGGAAAATATTTGTCACCGCTGGCATTCTCGCAGAGGTCAGGAGGCAAGGCAAGATTGCCATTGCAGTGGCATCGTCAGGAGTCGCCGCAACACTGCTTCCTGGTGGCAAAACAGCGCACGCAATGTTTAAGATTCCCATAGATTTAGAGAGTAATGAAACACCTGTTTGTGGAGTGTCACGCAACAGTGACAAAGGGCGCGTGCTTAAAGATTGCTCTTTAATCGTGTGGGATGAATGCTCTATGGCGAACAGAAAAGCAGTAGAGGCGGTAAACAAGACTTTGCAGGACATCCGCAGGAACCAGCAAATGATGGGTGGCGTTACAGTTCTGTTTAGCGTCGATTTCCGACAAACGCTGCCTGTGGTGGCGCGAGGAACTAGGGCTGATGAGGTGAATGCTTCGTTGAAATGCTCTTTCTTATGGCATACATATTCATAGGTTGCGCTTAACGATGAATATGAGAACACAGCTTGACGGGAATGTACACGCCCAAGAATTTTCTGATGTTCTCTTAAAATTGGGTGAGGGAACACTACCAGTAGACGGTGGCCAGGTGGTTCAACCTGAGATACTTGGGAGAGTGGTGGCCACCTTAGAAGATTTGATTCGCCTGGTGTACGGGGACATCAATAGGATACCGCACCAAGATAATTCTTGGGTGTGGGAACGAGCCATTTTAACACCCAGAAACGACCAAGCTTCAGCGATCAATGAATGCATTCTCGCGGAAATTGAGGGAAATGAAGTGATCTACACTTCAATAAATACTGTTGTCGACCAAGATGACGCCACACATTACCCCGTAGAATTTCTCAATTCCCTCAGTGCAAGTGGACTACCAGCGCACACCATTAAGCTAAAGGTCGGTGTCCCAATTATGCTTCTTCGGAATCTCACTCCGCCGAAACTGTGCAATGGGGAAATATCATTGAGGCGGAAATTCTAACGGGTTGTGGTGTCGGCGAGACAGTGTTTATACCACGTATACAACTGATTCCCCACAATTACCCCTTTCAATTCAAGCGCGTGCAGTTTCATGTGAGCGTGTGCTTCGACATGACAATAAATAAGTCGCAGCGGCAGACACTGAAGGCTGCGGGTGTCGACCTCAGGACGAGCTGCTTCTCACACGGACAACGGTACGTCGCTTGCTCCCGCGTCACCAGTCCTGACTCGCTGTACATATTGAATGAGACCGAGGTAAGTCAAAGTCAAAGTCAAAGTCAAAGTCAGTAAGAACAACGAACGTTGTTTACACAGAAGTGTTACAGTAAATTATAACAGTTCTGTTATTCGACGTCTCCTAAATTTCCTTATTAACCTGACGTTTCTTACCAGTAAATTAACTACATAACTTTCAAATTTTGAGTTTACTAAGCCAAATAGTTTTTGAGGGATCTAAGCTATAGTATAGTATGGGACGCATCTTTTGAGTGTTTCTGTAAATCAACAAACTATCACTAACTATTTTAATTTTAATAATAAATAAATAACTTTAAAAAAATACCTTTATAAATTATAGCTGTACCCGTGTACAGCTATAATTTATAAAGATATTTTTTTAAAGTTATTTGCAATATTATTGTTAATTCAGTGTACCCTTGGGATCCACTGCGGAATTACGGGAAGAATTTTTTTTTGTTGTATAGGTATTAAGTCTGGGCAACATATAGGCTATAATTTATTTTGGAAAATGGAACACCTGATGCAGAACCGCAACAGACCAGCTAAAGTATAAGAGATATAAAAATGGTGCCATAGCAAAAAATATTCCACGTGAAGAGCATTTTCTGCTGTGAGAATAAATTTGAAGATCAGGAACACCTGTTGTGGGACTCCAAAGCAAAGCGACAATATAACATATATAGGAATGACGTCTTAGCAAAAGTTGTTTAGTCTGATGGGCATTTCCTGTTGACTTACAAAAATGAAAGATCTGGAACATCTTGAATCGTCTCGCGCATCACGCTGTTTTCCCGTCCCCGGGCTCTTAGAATTCGACATCAGACGTTTCAGATCTTCGATTTTGACGACCCCGTTGTCGCTGGCATAAGCAACAGGATCCGCGTACGAAGTCGCAGGCAGAAGCTAGTTGCAAATAATAATGATGGTAACATTCAATTTAAAAAAAAACACTCGTTTATCTGGTTTCTAAAAAGATTAGAGTAAGATTTTTTATTAGTATTTTTCATTTAGAATTAATTCAAACGGTCCAATTACATTAGTTAACATGGATAAATAAAAAGTACCTACTCTGTAGGACTAGGATACCTACCTATGAACTCAAAAATTTGCTGACAGATTATCTATCTCATGTCTAGTTATATGATTGTCTATTGCTATTTCAGACAGCCAATCATAGCAGCACCCGAATTGCGTAATACGCTATCAATGAATCTGGATCATTTTGAAGGTTACTGCTACTCGAAAAATCTGTCTACCAAACAACGTAAATAATGCAATAAATGTTGTTGAACTGACAAAATGAAAGCTTAGGCTGTTAGTGTGTTACGCAATTACCCCGCAGTTCAATCAACCTAACGTTTGTTTCTGAAAAACCCATTTGTCCAAAAACACCACTTAACAGAATACTATAACAATGCATATTGAATTATATTGATAGCGGAAGCCCGATGCCCGATACAAACCCACCAGTTATGCTAAGAAGCCTTCCTTGGAACGTCAGGATTGCGCGTTCACTTCTCGAATGTCAGATTATGTAAATGGAGACATAGCGAAATGCATTCTCACGTTAACATTAAATTCTGATTTTGTGAGCACTTCCACTATATTACTGCTGAATATTTATCTACTCCAGTATTTCAGTTAAGGTGGCATTCAACTAAAGTGAACTGATTTAAATAGGGATAATTTGTGGTGCCGATGCCGTGTGGTCTCTGGTCACGAATACAAATTAATAACTTTGTGCGGATCATAAAGAAAATCCAAAAGTATTATATAGGTATATACATAAAAGGCAGAAATATCTATCTATTTTGGACCACGGCTATCACGAAATCCGATTGACGTAAAGCTGTAGTAGATCCCTAATGATCCTTCTTCTACCGTACTTATTGTTTCCTAACCCCTAATATTTTCTTCCAGAATCCTGTCTTTGATCTTATTATCTTATGGGAAAAAACGAAAATTGGCCATGTTCTAAATTAAAAAAATACTGTTTATCTATCCAAAACGGCCGTTCCAATCGGAATAAGAGGTAATTTGGTCTAGCGTCAATGTGCATTTTCCATTACTACTGAACTACAATTGGTAACTACTAAGTTAAAAATAAAAAAATATTTTATTGTTTGTCATATTATTAACCATCGGTTTTAATGTAAAAACTTATTCATCGGTTTTTGTAAAACCGATACCAGCATCAATCATTATTTTTAATTATTAATCTGTGGTAGGTAAAACCTGGCAACACAAATGACAGCCAGCTTTCCGTCAGCGTAGTATATTATTTTCTAAAAAATATCGAAAATATAGAGTTATTAATGTATTTCTAGAGTTTATAAATAGTGTATTTTTATATTAAAACTATAACTAACATGTTTAGTTAGTGTACAAAGCGTTAACGTGTGAATAAAAGTGAATGTGAATGTTCGGACTCCATTCTACAATGAAAGATGTCTTATTATTGGTGTGTGTACAGCCGAACAAAACGAAAGTGACTAGTTGACCGTGTGTTAAACGGTGGTTATTGAAACACTCGACTGGCATTAAAATGGCGCAGACGGTGAGACGAGCGATTGAGGGCAGATACCCGTCCTGTTACATACCTAGTAGGATAAAAGAGAGGAGAGCTAAGGCTAGGGCATTGAGGTAAATATTACTTTTCTCAGGGCATCGGCGCTTCGCAGCAACGCCTGGTGCCTTGTTTTTTTTTTTCTTGGTGTTATTTTCAATCGATTTTTGTGAGTACAGCAATATAAACACACAATCAAGATCACAGTTGGGAAATAATTAGTCTGACACTGCACTATGCAACTTTGATGTTAGTGTTATTGATCATTGTTTCTTCATCGTTTTTCATAATAATGGCAGGATGTAATCAAGTGTGTGAATTGAGCACTGCCTTTAAATATTACCACTTAATTGAAATTGTGTTTCAATTCTGGTAATAAAAAAATGTATTGACATAAATAAATATGTATAGTTGCACAATTTTTAGCACATACTGCCTAATTTTACCACAAAAGCCAATATTAACTGCATTCCTTGACCTACTTTGCCATTGTTTTTTCAGGTTAGAACAGCAAAGAAAACCAGACAAACCAGAAGATTTTGTATGCTACTCTGACAGTGACAGCGAAGAGGAAACACCAACGCAACAACATAGGATACTATCAACGTCTTATAATTTTGTTGATTATGTACGGTCGCGAGAAATGCAGACCGCTGAGGTATTTGTTTATATTTTTGTCTAACAATATTACTTAGAACTTGAATTTATTGTAATTTCTTTCTTTCTTAGGGGTTTGGCCAAAGAATGCATGTTGTATCTACCATATTCAACTGATAATCATATCAACAATTATTCATCAAAAGATAAATAAATAAATGTTGTTGTCTCATCTGATGATAAAATATGGATTAAAGTCCTTCACATCACACTGGGATTCCCTATGTTGTGGGATCTAGGCTCTTTTATAGATATGACCTTAATTAATAGGTAATAGGTAATAGGTACAGCGGGCTGGTGTCTGCAACTCCACGACAATGCGCATATTTTGCGTCAGGATGGGAAAATCGATTATTCGATCCACCCCCTTATATATGACCTTAATTATAATCTATAAGTACCTACTTCCAAAATAAAATACTTATTCACTCATATTATACTAAGGGCTGATTTTTCCAACGTCAGATAATTTTATCCGAGGAATAATTTTGAATCTTTGACAGTTCTTCCATACTAAGTTCTTCATTTGTGTATGAAGTAGTTAGTTGTAGTTGTAGTTCAGTAGTAAGAAAAAAGTGTCCTATGTCCTAACAAGGGCCATGGGTTACCGGCGTGCCAAATATCATAGAAATCTATTCAGTCTTTACAATGTGGAAAGGGAACTGACAGACAGGGTTAATTTCGCATTTACAATATTAAATATAGTATTAATTAAGTCTAAAACAAAATAATAAATTAGTAATCTTTAGTGAAACAAGAATGACAAAGGTCCTTCCTCAATGAAACATTGTTGCATGTTTACTTCGAGTTGTTATCATAAGTGTCAAAACATTTGCATCATACATATTATATATTAAACTTGTATCTCATGTCTGTGTAACCGTGTTGTTCTTCTAAACTATGCCAAGGATTTTGATGTGGTTTTCATCATAATTTAGATAATTGATTCTGGAAGCCTTATGTGTATAATACATGAATATTAAACAAACATAATAAAGAAATCTCAATGTTCTGTCATGTCATAAAAACCATGCGAAGAAAGGGCAGGTTGCTAGTATGGCTACAATCTTATCTTGTTGCATTTGGCTCAGATGCCCTTGACTCTATATGAGGTACCTACCAGGAATTTTTATTGTTAATATTACTAGATTATACTGGATTTTTTGGGTTTATTTATTTGCTAGCTGTGCACCGCAATTTCACCCGCATAAGTCTCAATACCGCGGAAATATTGGGATAAAAAGTGACATATGTCCTAATCCACGTCATGGTCTACCAATGTGCCAAATTTCATCCATATCCGTTCAGCTGTTTTAGTGTGAAAGTGTAACAAACAAACATACAAAAACAACAAATATTTGTTTATAGTTAATTAATCTTATCTTCTCTTTATAATATTATTTAATGAAATACTAAAATTTATTTACCTAAAATGTTTTTCATCATCATCTGGGATCTATAAAAATATTTTAGGTAAATACACAAAACAATATTTAAAATTCCTTTTATGGAAAACAATTACCAACATGTTACAACGATGTTAAGTTAATTTTAAGTTAATAATTGTAACATTGGTTCAATAAATTTATTATTATTATTATATTATTATAATTACCAACATGACTCATATGTTTCAGGCATTGGTTCCTGGTCAGTGTGATAGATAAAAATGTGACTACCTACATGAATAATAAAACTTATTCTGAATATTAAAGCATGTTGTTAATAACTGTACAGTCACAAGCACTAATATATCAACACTTGGAAACTTTCAATAGCGATTTTTCCGTGAAATAACGAAAACAACAATGAAAACCTATGGGTTCGAAAATACTATGTTCGTAGCTACATAAAATTTCATTAAAAAATAAAGGAGTCAATCGCTTTTGAATAAAGCCAAGTAATAATAATGATAGTTTATTTCTCACCAACATAGTGCCAACAGGATTACATATAAAAAATCAAATAAAAAGTACTTATTACTAAGTAAGACTTGACTATAAGATATAAGTTATAAGTGAGACTTGACTATAAGACATTGCAATGCCGTAACAGGCCACTAAGTTCTAAGAACCTACATTGTTAACTTAACATCTATATTTGTCTACACTTAGTTGCAATAAAGAATTTGAATTTGAATTTGAATAAGTATACTACTGTCATATTCATTGTAGGCAATTATAATCCCACAGCATTTGTGGTGGTAAAGAGAGGTTTACTTAGGGTATTGACTCTATCTTCTGAACTAGGCGAGGCCTATATCTCAGAAGATAGGGCTCAGCTGACAATTTCATTACTTTATAACCTAAAAACATTGTGTGCTACTGTTTTAATTTAATAATAAAGAATGTAAGTAGTGAATAAAAGTGTGTGTATGTGTGTGTGTTTAATTAAATAATTAATATGTTTGTGAAGACAAAAGATATTCCGTATTTAAGTAGTCTAATTGTAACAACCATCTTTTCACCAAGACCTTAGCATCACGTTCGCTTAAATGTACCTACTATATTTAAGTTTTTTGTTAATTTTGTTATAAAGTACTTAACTGCTAGTTACATATACTGTTTTCTCGCAAATGTGTGATGTGAAGAAGCATGACAAACTACTTAGTTTCTGTTTACGTCTGGTAGTATCAGGAGGGGGAACTGATCGATGCCTCCTCAAGATGGATTCAAGCACAAACATCTGTCAGACACTAAGCACCTTACAGTCAGAATATAGTAGAGTAGTCGAGTATCGAAATGGCTTTCGGGTCGTCACTTTAAGGACAGCTCTCTGTGCCCGTTCCAACGCGAGGAACCTTGTTTTTGCAGCCACTGCAATACTGAATAAGAGATTGACATAGTGCAATGTATGTTTTTGTATGAAGCTGTATTGATACAGATTCTCTTAGAGTTTTAAACATATAAATCATACCCTTTAACCTTGTTTTTAGTTTATTTAGATGTTTACTTGTCCCATCGCAATTGGTCGTCGATTTCTGCTCCAAGGTACCTAAGAGTGTAGCGGGATCGTCCGAAAGGGTTACCGCTGCCCTGGTACATAAAGGGCTAAGGAAGGAACACGGGTGGGTTTTAGTCAGTAAGAGTCTGACACTCCCTTCTGCTCCACCCAGAGCGGGAGGGGTCAATTGATGATTTCCCAACCTCAAAAAAAAAAAAAAAAAGGTACCTAACAGTAGTAGACCGAGTAATTATTTGACAATTACGATTTTGTGTTCTGTCTAAACAAGTATGGGCAAAAATACTAAGAGTTTTTGGTGGTTTAGTGATCTTAGTAATGGCAAATGTAACATAGTTTGTTATGTCCAAGTTAAGTATGAGAAGGTTGGAGTTGAGCCATTTTATAACTTCCTCAAAACAATCTTCCGCTTTTAATTTGACTTCGTCCCAGGTAGGAGCGTTTATCATGATAGCTGTGTCATCAGCGTAGGTATATATTATTGCGTTAGGCATTGACATTGTGCAAAGGTCATTAATATGTATTTTAAATAACGTTGGGCCTAAAACGCTCCCCTTGGGCACTCCGTTAGAAACGAATTTCTCGTCACTCAGGTTGGAATCAATTTTAACTTGTTGAGTTCTGTTGCTTAGATAATCTTTGAACAAATGTAAAGGTGTACCCCTGATGCCCATGTTCTCCAGCTTGGTTAAGAGGTTGGAAACAGAGACTGTGTCAAAGGCTTTTGCCATATCCAAGAAAATGCCGAGACATTTCTTTGCCCCACACTAGGAATTTGTCCTGTATCGTGGGTGCGTTTACAAACATTTAAACTCACATACACAAACAGCCAGACCCGGAACAACTACTTGTAGGTCATACAAATATTTGTTCCGTGCGGGAATCGAACCCGCGACACGCAGCGCAGCAGTCAATCGCTTAACCACTGCGCCAACCGTGTCGTCATTTATTTTTATTGTTAAGTTGTTTTACAATGTATTGGGTCTAACACTGCATCTTCAGTAGAAACTCCGTTTCGAAAAGCATATTGGTTACTGGCAACTAAATTATTTTTATTTAAATATTTATTGAATCTCGTGTTTAATATTTTCTCGAACACTTTTGATAGCGCTGATAGCACTGAAATTGGCCTGTAGTTATTTACACAATCTCTGTCTCCTCCCTTATACTCTGGGTGGACTAAAGCTTTATTAAAAGAAAAGTATATACATACTTATGCTCGTGACTACTTAAAATTAAAATAGTTAGCTGGCTGTGTGACTGTAGACTCCACAGTGTCCATATTTGGTTTCGCGGTTGTTATTGCGCTTAGGAAGTATGTGCTAGTCCTTGAATATTATAACAACTAAGCTAGGTCTGCGTAAACAATATTAGCGCGCTCCTTTGCGCGTTTCGCGGGACTAGTAGACGCCCTAAAATTTCTAACATCTTTGGTCCAAAACTTAGCCGCGCGAACTCCGCTCACTGACGCAGTCACAAGATCATGTCCCTGTCAACTGTCACTTTATCGCCTGTGCACTTGGCACAGGTGATAATGCGGCGCAGGATGGAAGGTGGGCCTTTGTCATTGGTTTGGCCGCATACGCGCCTGAGATCTGAGCAGGCCGTGAATCTCATTCTAACCCAATGTTTTTTTATCCCCCAATTCCGACTTACAATTTGTCAAAAAATAACTAACCTCTTTCTTTCCAGCCTCGCTCAGTGGAGCCATCCTACGCAACAAAACACATGCTCACCCACGACATGTTCCGGGAGACGGCCATCAACCTGGGTAACATGAACAAAGTGTTCTGTTCGCAGTGGCTGTCTGACAGACAAGTCGTGTTCGGCACTAAATGTAACAAGGTATAACACTAGGAACTTAGTTAATTTAATGATTGCGTTATTTGTAATTCTTTTTACATATTATTGTGGTATAATAATTTTAATATAGGTGCATTGCCTTCCTTCACATACAAATTACACAATAAATATATACAAAATATTGTAAAAGAGTAACAGTGAAGTTTCTTGCCCATTCTTCTGCATACGAAACTATCTTTTGGAAGGGGCGACTAGAATCAATTCAATTTTTTTATGAAATGTTGACGTTCAAAAGTGCCTTTTATGTGTCTATTTGACATAAATGATTTGACTTTGATTCATACTTCGACCCACTTTCTGACTTTGACCCAGGTTCTCTACCATAGAGATACCCAACGGTAGGGAATCATAACATCAGGTAAAATACGTTCAAGAGATAATAACTTGCATGAATATAGGCAGCATATTCCTTTTGTCTACATGTAATTTACTATGATAAATATTGTTGTAAATGAATAAACTATTCTGTAATTTAAAAATCTAAATAGTTTTACAACCAGTCTTTGTACCTAAAAAGTTGGTGTTTAGCTGTTTTATCCCCAGTTAGCCTTCCCAAAAGATAATTTCATGCAGATTCTGTTCCATTCTTCAAATCTCCAGCACGTTAGAAACGAAAGACAAAATGGCATTTCGAAGAAAGATTTGGCGCAATGTCAAAAATAGAAAAAGATGTCACACGAGATAGAAAAAGATATGCCCTTTCTTAGTAGAATAGAGATAGAAATGTTCAAGTCCCGTAGCATAAATAATGAATGTGCCAATGTCGGCGCGGCAGCTCATGGTGTACGACGTGCGGCGCCGCGCGCTGGACGCCATCCCCACGCTGCGCCCGCGCGCGCCCTGGCCCGGCGCCGACCACCAGACGGGCATCCACGCGCTGCAGATCAACCCCTCCAGGTGAGCGCGCCCGACTAGCTTTGGGTGGGTATACTGTTCCTCCGGTATTTCTATATGGTGTACCACTAAATAGAGTGTCGCATTTTTTTGAGGTACCTTTTAGGACTTGAATGATGACAGTGATGTTAAAAGGGAGCGAAGAGCGTTGGCGGTCCGATGTAATATGCTGGCCCGTAGGTTTGCACGATGTACTAGAGAAGTGAAACTCACTCTGATCAAGGCGTTTTGCCAGTCTTTCTACACGTGCAGCCTGTAGGTTAGACATACGCAGAGGGCCTACAACGTTCTTCACGTCCAGTACAATAACGCCTTTAGGGTGCTGTTGGGGCTCCCGCGGTTCTGTAGCGCATCGGGGATGTTTGCAGAAACAGAGACTGCTTTCATGCTATTATGCGAAAAAGAACAGCATCCTTGATGCGTAGGATTCGGGCGAGCACCAACAGCACTCTAAAGGTGATATCGAATAAATCAGATTGCCCGTTCCTGGCGCACTGGACCCGTATGCACAGCTGCAGCTCTGGTGCAGCGGGAAGGGGGCATAGTTATAGGTTTATGAATTAGTGTTTTTATATTTTATTTTAGTTTTATTTTACTCAGAATGTTACTAACGTAGTTTTATAAGTGTTACTAACAACAATATGAATCATTTGTGTTCGAAATAAATAAATTTAAAAAATTAAGCATAAGTATATAAGTATAAAATTTAAATAATCATTGTGACAGTAGATAATTTATAATTAATTACCACGTATATTCTCGTTGCAGAACGTTACTAGCGACTGGCGCGCGCAACTCTTGTGAGCTGGCGATATACAGTCTACCTACCTTAGACCCCGTGTGTGTGGGCGAGGCGCATAAAGACTGGGTAAGACTTGAGAACCTCCTCCGTTTTTTTTTTCGTCGGTTAAAAAGTGTTAAAATTTTGGTGCCTTTCGTTGAATACTATGCAGTAATTTTCATCGTTACGTAGAGTTTATGTTGATTTAGTAATAGCAAAATCCACATGTTAGGCTTGTTTTAATCGATATATAATGTTGGCCTATTTAAAAACAGCACCATTTAAAACACTTAAAAGAACAGGCGTGCAAATTATACAACTTGATTTAAAAAAACCCCAAACTCACCGGAAATTATACCAAACTAAAGAACCGAATTTGGTTTCAAAACTCCTAAATTTGGTCTGAAAAAAAGAGTTACATTCAGTTTAGTAATACTGACGTCATTCAAAATCCCGCATCGTGCAAGCAGAGTTTACCGCGTAACTAGCATATACAGGCTGATTTTTTAAAGACCAGTCAAATTTAAGGATGTGGTACAGACCATCAAACTGAACAACTTTCTCCATGGGACCAACATCGTGTCCCATACATTTAGGTCGAGTAGGTATTGAAGTTTTCTATGGGACAGTTGATACAATTTTCGCGATTACGCTATTTGTCCCATGGAGAAAGTTGTTCAGTTTGATGGTCTGTACCACATCCTTAAATTTGGCTGGTCTTTAAAAAATCAGCCTGTATACAACGTCCCGACATCAATCGTCGGGCAGTTGCCCACCAGACACAACACCTTTTCTATAGAGGCTGAGTGAACTTTACATCACCTCGTACCTCTATAATAGTTACCTTTGTTTAGATCCTCGACATGTGTTGGCTGGACGACGAGTTCGTGGTGACAGGATCTCGAGACTCCAAGCTCGCGCTGTGGAGGGCCCCGGCCACGCCCACCACGCAGACTATGCACCACTACGTGTCGCCTGTGTGTGTCAAGGAGTGTCGCTCAGGTACGTCATATTGAACGTGTCATCCAGAATTCCAGACTAAAGAATGAAACCAACTAAAAAAATTGTCTGTCCGAGTTATCTGCATTGGTATACATTTGGTAACTTAAGACTGTCTGACAATATTACCAAAAATTACTGTTTTTAACAAAAATATTTCGGACTATAATGACAGTTTTTGCTGAAGGAGCGTGCATTTGAAGTAATTTGAATCGCAGCACCACTCATAATCAGCCTATAACGTTCCCACTGCTGGGACACAGGCCTCCTCTCTTCGAGAGGGAGTGGGCCGTAATCCACCACGCGGGCCCAGTGCGGGTTGGTAGATGTCACATGTCTTCGATTTTTTTTCAGCACCACTCAGTGGACGGTTTAATAAATCGTGTTAATCTATCTAAGACATGATTTGTAGTATTTATACCCTTTCGTTCGACCGTTAATGCGTTAAAAGAGGCCTCGTTCACACGGCATTGATCAGTACGATATTTTACTATATAATTTTGAGATCACCTTGCAGTTTTATACTGCACTATTTTAAACCGTATTAACAGTGGAAACTTGACGTATAATATGAACTTTTTACCGCAATATATCGTACAAACGCCAACAGGTCAAGCTACCCGAAACTGTCCAATTTTCCCAATCAACCTTGAACCTTAATGCTTTAGCGATAAAGTTGAAAATCTATTAAATAAATTTGACAGACGGTAGTAGCTGTACAAGACAGAGCCGTGTGAACGGACGGAAATACTTACAATGGGTTAAGTAAATTGTCACATAACATATGTGATACACATTATACACTAACAACATCACATGTGTCCTTAGGTCAGAAGGTCCGCGCGCTGACGTTCAACCAGCGCTGGCGCGAGATCGCGGCGCTGACGCTGAACGGCTACATCCACGTGTTCAACGCGGAGACCTTCCGACAGACGCTCTCCAGGAAGTTACCTTCGTGTCAGGACCTCGTGTGCTTGGCGACGCAGGTATGTAACACTTGTCTGAATAACACTAAGACCCAGTTGAACCACAAATCACTAAATGTACAGATAACTACTGACTAAGTGTATAGATATATTTTGTTTTTATTTTTCCTTATTATTAGAATTATAATTAATTACCTTTTTGTATGCACGTGTTTCTGTGAGAAATAAATCTATTTTTCTTTCTTTCTTTCTAAATGCATTTAACGCTAAACGTATTTAATACATCACTCTGTCTCAGTCATCTTCAAACGATTGGCAGAAATAGAACCGTGTCTTAAGCTCGTGGCGAAGTTTTAAAACAAAGTTCCCTAACGAGGCTTGCGGTAGGAGTTCACTGATAGAAATCGTCACGTAAGGAAAAAGCTTTATCCATGCTCCATTCGACTTTCTCTCCCTCTCTCTCTCTCTGTGTGTCTCTTTCTATTATACAGGGTGGCAGGGACATCGACGCTAGAGTTATGTTGAAATTTTTCGTTAATTATTGAAAAAAAGTTCTAGGATCATGTGCTGAATTCATGCTTTCATTTTGCGCGTGGATGTCCCTGCCACCCTGTACACGAGTGTGTGTGTGCGTGCAAGAATCGCGTTAGGAATTAGTTTTTTTTACAAGTTTTTTTTTTTAACTTGCGATGTATGTACGGGTGGACTCTTGCAACTCAATTTTGAAGCAGATATCTTCAACCGATTGAGCTGAAATTTTGCATGCATGTGTAAATCGGATGACAATGCAAAATTATTATGACATGGAGCTGATCTGATGATGGAACCGGAAGGTGGCCATAGGAACTCGGTAGTTAAACGACACAACCCCATCGAGTTTGGACTCGTTTGATCCGTCTTGACGAAAACTTTGGTGCTAGATGGTAACCAGGGTCTGACGATGGAGCTGGAAGATGGCCATAGGAACTCGGTAGTTAAACGACACAACCCCATCGCGTTTGGGCTTGTATGATTCGTCTTGACGAGTACTTTGGTGCTAGATGGTAACCAGGGTCTGATGATGGAGCTGGAAGATGGCCATGGGCTCGTATGATTCGTCTTGACGAGTACTTTGGTGCTAGATGGTAACCAGGGTCTGATGATGGAGCTGGAAGATGGCCATAGGAACTCGGTAATTAAACAACATAACCCCATCGAGTTTGGGCTCGTTTGATTCGTCTTGACGAGTACTTTGGTGCTAAATAAATTAAATAAATAAATTTGGTGGTAACCAGGGACTAAAGATGAACAGGTAGCTAAAGTGCAATAAACGCATATAACGGAACAACACTGCTACGCGCTACGAACTACGCCATAGTCAATCTCGCATCAAAAATACTAAAGAGTTAAAAATAAAATTACTTAAAAAGAAAAAAAAACTTTATAAAAACAAGCTTTTATTACTTATTAATAAAAAGGACTAAAAAGTTAAAAATATTTTAAACCTGATAACAAATAAATAAAAGCGTGTTACATTTTGATGGAACATTAAAGAACATGTAGAACACAATGTAACACGCTTTTATTTATTTCTTATCAGGTTTAAATTATTTTTAACTTTTTAGCCCTTTTTATTAATAAGTAATAAAAGCTTGTTTTTTAAAAGTTTTTTTTTCTTTTAATAATTTATATTGTATCTTCTAATCCAGGAAAGCGGTGTGTACGCGATAGGCTGCAAGTCATATACGTTACTGCTGGACTGTCGCACGCTGCAGTCTGTCAAGAAGATCACGTCGCGGTACAACGGCTGCGGCATCCGCTCCGCCAGCTTTAGAGGCAACATGCTCACCATTGGCACCGGACTTGGTAAGTAGAGGCTTTCAGGATCATGATCTCAAGTTCTTAAGGCAAAAGTATCAGGGTTTTTGCAATTTGCAGGTCAGTATCAGGTTGTATGTTGATCTAAGGGCTGATTGTCCAATCATCTGATAACTTTATTTGAGGAATAATTTTGAAATTTTGACAGTCATTTCATGCAAAAACTGTCAAACCTCAATTTTATTCCCCGAATAAAAGGTATCTGGCGATGAAAAAATTTGCCCTAAATATGATTTGTGGTCGGAATAAATATTTATTTACAGAATTATAATCATAAAAATCATCAATACTAGAATCAATTTAAGAGGTAGTGCTTACTCTACCTCTCTCTCTGATTCGGTTTTTACATGTGTTTTTCATTCGACAGGCTTGCTGATGTTCTACGACCTGCGCGCGGGCAAATACTTAGAAAGTAGTATTCATTCAACCAAAACTGTGACACTGAAGGCTTCTAGAGGCTATGTGGTGAGAGTTTATTATAGTACTAACTTCGGCTCTCGACTTCGTCCCCGTGAAATTTCTTGTTCCCCACTTTCACACTGTTTTAGCTTAGCGTTCTTTCTGACTTTTTTCTTTTTTCTCGGCTCCTACGGGCCATAGCGTGATGTTAAATAGCCTATAGCCTTCCTCAAGAATTGGGCTATCAAATGCAAAAAGATTATTTCAAATCTGACATGTAGTTCCAGAGATTACCCCCTACATACATACAAACAAAGGATGTCACCAAAATCTGCCCAAACGAAGTACCGAGATACACTTAGTGGCATAAAATGCACTGGTTACACTGCATAATATTGCATTTATATATTTTTCTTATGGTTACCCGGGGACGAGAATAAAATAACTTTTAACGTAATAAAAAGTCGCCATTTCGGCACAATTATACTACCTTGGTCTATTACCTTACCTATTAAAAAAAAACTGTCAAGTTGACAGTTGTCTGCTGTCGGCTTCAGCTGCTGTTGTTTTTGTTTCATTTCAAATATTTTTATAGTATAATTCAATCTGAATTCAATAATAACTCTCATTGTATAATCGATTTTCGTTAGGCAAAGTTATTTATCTACCTAACTTAAGAAAGGATGCTTATACCCAAAAGTAGCTGAATACAAGGTGTGAATGTTGATGAACAGTACCTACTTAATATTAGAAACAGTGTTAGAAGTCTATCAGAGCAATTAACAAACTTGATAAATAAATGAGTTCCTTAGCGTCGACATCCAAGGGTTCCGACTTAATGCGACTCTGATCTCCGTCATATCCCAGCTTAACATAGATCAAGCCAGGAAGGAACGGAATGTCAAGTGAATGACATTTACCCACGAAATAATGTCCACAGAACACATCATATACTCCTAATGTCAACCCGTACATGCAAAGTTGCCACATGATTTAATTGTGTTACAGGTTATTAAAACTTTAAATAATTTATTATGTAGTTTTAAATGATTTATGGATAAAAACACAATTATTTACGAATTCCTCTATTTTTTCTCTACGATTTGGTGCACGTGTACCTCGAGGTACATGTTTGGGCAAAGTTGTATGGGCTTTTGCTGACCTCCTTTTACCTCTTTATAATATTAGTATAGATTACCTTTAATATCAAACTGACTTGTGGCTGACATATTGAGATAAACAATAAATTTTCTTATTCAGACATTAATAACTCAGAAATACACATCGCAATTAAATTCTAGAAAATGGCTCTAAAAATTGTTTATTTCATTGAACTAACTACGACAGTATTTTTATCTCACGAAGCGACGCGCGCTTTACTTGTGTTAACCAAGTGTACAAATACGCTGCGAATGTGTGCGTGAATACGAGAAGCGTTAGCTCATAACACACACATGCAGACACAGACATTAGTCAGTCGTAGACAATCGGCTCGCCCCCTATTACACGGGGCTTTAACATAACTCGCGAAATGTATGTTTACTATAAGTACGACTTTGCCTAATCCTTGGATATTACAGGCGTAATAATAGGAGTTAAAGTATGAAATTGCCGTTTTATTGTAATAGGTACTTCGAATTGACATAGAACCTTCATGGTTTGAGATTTTTGAGTGAAACTTTTTTTCAAATTGTACCTATGCAGTTCTTCTTTAAAAAAATGTGCAACGTTCGATTATCGACTTTCAGTTGTTTTTTTTTAATTCAGCTTAGACAAGAAAGATGGATACTTCGAAAATTCGAGTTATTTTTGAATACGAGTTCCGACGCGGAACTAACACGACAGAAACAGCTCGCAATATTAATGTTGCGTTTGGAGAGGGGACTGCTAATGAACGCACCGTGCGATTTTGGTTTAAACGCTTTCGTGATGGAAACTTTGATTTGAAGAACGAGCCACGTGGTAGACCGCCCACACAGGAGAATAACAATGAATTGAAAGAGATGGTGGAAGCCGATCTGAGCCAAACTCCCCAGGAATTAGCGGCATGGTTTAACGTTACCTTACCAACAATATTGACTCATTTGCGTCAAATCAATAAAATAAAAAAATATGAGAAATGGGTGCCTCATGATTTGACTGATCTGCACAAAGAAACGCGTGTTAAAACTTGTGTTGCCTTGTTGAATCGATACAGAAATGAAGGAATATTGGATCGAATTGTGACATGTGATGAAAAATGGATTCTATACGATAACCGTAAGCAAAAAATGCAATGGCTGACCCCAGGTCAAACGCCGCAACAGTGTCCTAAAGCAAAGCTTACCAATAAAAAGGTAATGGTAACTGTTTGGTGGTCTCAGCATGGTGTTATTCACTATAGCTTTCTCCGATCTGGTCAAGCAATAACGGCAGATGTCTACTGTGCCGAACTCCGAACAATGGTGGCAAAACTAGCAGTGAAACAGCCCCAACTCATGAATCGATCTTCACCATTATTGCTCCATGATAACGCGAGACCTCATACAGCACGAGAAACCGTTTCAACTCTACAGCAACTGCAATTAGAAACCATTCGTCACCCTCCGTATTCGCTAGACCTTACTCCAACGGACTACCATTTTTTTCGTGATTTGGACAATTTACTACGTGATAAAAAGATTTCTTCTCAGGAGACAGTACAAAATGCTTTCACACAGTTTGTCGAATCTAGATCACGAGAGTTCTATCGCAAAGGCATAAATGACCTTCCTATTACATGGCAGCAATGTATAGATAATAATGATAATTAATTTGATTAAATAAATATGTTAAATTTAAAAAAAACTAATTTTAGTTTTTCAGTACAAATCGGCAATTTCATACTTTAACCCCTAATATTATGTACTACAAAACCGATAAGATCCATTTTCTTAGCTATAAATTTATTGAAACCTCTTTCTTTTAAAGTTCCCTGACGAAGAAGCCGACGGCTTCAACCAAGTGAAGCACGTGCCCGCCATCTACACGCACTGCTACGACGACAGCGGCACGAGGATCTTCACGGCGGGCGGCCCACTGCCCGCTCCGCTCATCGGGAACTACGCGGGGCTGTGGCAGTAGCGCGGGTGTGGCAGTAGCGCGGGTGTGGCAGTAGCGCGGGTGTGGCAGTAGCGCGGGCTGTGGCAGTAGCGCGGGTGTGGCAGTAGCGCGGGTGTGGCAGTAGCGCGGGCTGTGGCAGTAGCGCGGGTGTGGCAGTAGCGCGGGTGTGGCAGTAGCGCGGGTGTGGCAGTAGCGCGGGCTGTGGCAGTAGCGCGGGTGTGGCAGTAGCGCGGGCTGTGGCAGTAGCGCGGGTGTGGCAGTAGCGCGGGTGTGGCAGTAGCGCGGGCTGTGGCAGTAGCGCGGGTGTGGCAGTAGCGCGGGCTGTGGCAGTAGCGCGGGTGTGGCAGTAGCGCGGGCTACGTGGGGACTACTCGCCGTACTCGTACAGCAGTCGTCATTGTGGAGTACAGCCCCGGACCCGCTCCGCTTATAGACTACGCCGGTCTTTACCAGTAGCCTTAGCTCAGTGTCAGTAGCCTTACCTCGATTGGTCGGGCAACATTCGTCATTTCTGGACTTGGATCCGCTTATAGGGAACTACGCTGGTCTGAGGCAGAAGCCTAAGAACAGCAGTTCATTGCATGGAGAATACTCATCAGTTATGGTGAATTTACAACGCCACACGCTACGCACGTGACGTCACACAAAATCCTACGTCGAGCAAGCAGAGCTATCCGCGCGATTAGCCGATTAGCATATAAACAGAAACCATAAATCGTCGTCCAATAGCCCACTAGACATGACACTCGTCTGGTCGGAAGATCCTCCCTTTTCTATGGAGGATGAGGAACATTCCACATTCTTCCTCATACCTCTATAATGGGTTAGAGACTTAAAACTACCGTCATAATGGGTTACAACCCGCTGCCCTCACCGCGTGTAGATAACTACTCCGGTCTGTGGCAGTAGCTCTATCATCAGCAGTTCATTACATGGAGAAAACTTGTTAGTTATAGGTTATAAACGTAGAACAATCATCGTTATGGGATCCGCTGCCCGCTCCGCGTTAAGGTCGGGTGAAAAATACTTTTCAGTTATGGGCTGAAAACGAAGAAGTTAGTTATGTGAACCCAATCCCGCAGCAAGCTGGGCAAAAGCCTCTAGGTCCAGAAACGTGAACCATTACTTGTTTGCAGATTATCGACACAGGATATGGGCATTGTTGTGTATATTTCTACTGGGGAAAAAAATTAATAAAATTAGGTCGTAATCCACCACGCGGGCCATGTGCGGGTTGTTAGTTGTCACATGTCTTAAAATTTTTGGTTCTAGGACATGCCGGTTTCCTCACAATAATTTTCTTCACCCTTTTGAGAGCCGTGGTGATGAAATTATTATTATTATTTTAAAGTTATGTGTCTGCTTGGAGTTCGGACCCACGACCTACAACTCTGTATTTCGCGGCCATTACCGCTGGGCCGCACTGCTCTGACCGGGGCGCTGTTGGAAAACATTGTGCAATTTTTTTGTGAGATATATTGAAAAACCAAGATGGCGGCGTTAGTTCCAATTCTGACCACACGCCAAAGGAAACAATTACAGCTATACAGTAACCGGCCGTAAATAAGGTATACTGGGATTTGTAGTCCGTTCAGTTACTTTACCTACACCACAGTGATCTTTATTGTCGCTATAAGGTTGCTATTAAATTCTTGCCATTGCCAATCTGTCAAAATGACAATGATCTTTAGTTTTGTTGCAATAAAGTTACTATTGGGTTACTGCTGTCAGAGGTAAAATAAATGTGAAAGAGCTGTAGAGCATCGTGTCTGTTACTCAAGTTGTCACATTTACGCCTTAGTACTGTATGTTGTGATCATAATTTCGTTACAATATTTTTCATGGTTGGAAAACCCCTGGATGTACAATGTTAAAATGTTTTAACATGTACTGGACAAATTATTTTGCCATCAACAGCTACATAATTATTTTTTGTGATGTATGAGTTGTATCAATGAAAATACTTAGTTAAATTTTCTACTTTAGTTAGTCTACAATATTTTCGGGTTATATCGCGTGTGGAGGCAGACAAATAACTGGAGAAATGTGAGTACACTTCACTTCTGCCGAACCCTTCGGGACATAATGGCGTGATGTTATGTTAAATGACGACGGTCAGAAAATAATTACCAATCCACTGCGGGATAGAAAACGTATGTATAAAAATTGACGCGTGATTTTTGTTTTATTTATCTGTGGTATGTAAATTGAAAAGAGTTTGGTAATGTTAATTAAAACTTCCTGGTGACAGTTGATTCTAGTGTTCTTCGAGGAAAAACCCGTGTTCTATAGTGGACGTTTTGGGGTGATATAAGTTAAATGCTTTACAAGCTGACCAAGATAATAAGTAGCTAACTGCATGGAATGCAGCCTCCCCGGCCGGACCTTCTGATGGGTCCGGATGACGTCACGTTAGTTTTCGAATTACCTTGGTCGGCTAGTAACTATTAGTAAAAAAAATGTTAGTATTTATATTAAAATGGTTTATCGCATAAAAGTGTACGGAATTGTGTAATTGACATAGCAATATTATGAGGAAAGAAAGTTAAAAATTATCAGATCTGTTTATATTGATGTGTAAAAGAGTGCAATACAAAATTCATCATAAAAGATTACAGAGGGGCTTAAAAAGATAGATACTCCTGGTCAACATGACTATAGTTCACAAGTACAGTCGGAATATTACAGAATCTTGTATCTTTTTAAACACCCTGTAGGTTTGGTATATAATATGTAAAAGATCTATTAAAAATGATCATTGCTACAACACTAACTGACAAGAATTACTGCGGTAAAAAGTCTCGCATAACTAAAGCTTATCGTATGATATGGTCACAAAGTTCAAGCGTTTTAAAGGAATTTGCCGCGGTAAATCTAATAGCTGGATATTGAAGTGAAACAGTGAACGATTCTTTGTTTTTTAGCCAAGAATGTAAATTATGAACATTGTTCTTGAAACAATAACAAAAAAAAAACTATCATCTAAAACAACTGCACCGTGGTATTGCAAATTGTACCTATGTTAATGCTAAAACTGTATGAAAGCGTCCCCTGAAGCTTTCATTAAGTTTTTAGCACCAGAATATGATCCGCGACCGTAACAAAATGTACAGAATTTTAATCATTAAATTCACCATACTCTACTTGTATGATTATAATTATGTAAATACACATTTTGTTACGGTCGCGGATATTGTTCAGGCTAGTTAACTTAGGTACTCCACTAAGGGCTCATTATTCCAACGCCAGTTATTTTTATTGGAGGAATAATTTTGAATGTTTGACAATTCTTCCATACGAGACGTCAATTTTATTCCACGAAAAAAAATTATCTGTGGATTGAAAAATCAGCTCTAAGGAGCAGATTTTTCAATCCTCAGAAAACTTATCTGAGGAATAAATATGACACAGTTTTTGAGTAGGAAGTGTGTCGAACCACAATTTTGATTCTTCAGATAAAGGATATATGGCGATTAAAAAATCGACCCTTAAAAAAGCTATAACTATTTATTTTCTTGGCTATAAAACAAAATCGTATGCAGATTGGTTTCGGGTCGACTCTGTCTTGGTAATGCCTTGTTCATAAAAACTATTATTATAATAATTGTCACTTCGCGATTCAATACCGCATTTACCTCAGTAATGTTGTAGACGAAACGGGACGCTTGTCTGAAACTGTATATAATTTAGATATATTTTAATGTACTATTACTTCATTCATGTATACATTATTTTCATATAAATTGTAGATTAGTTGTAAGTCTGAACTACTTCGTTCAATATTAGGTCGTCACAGTCTTTACTTTTTTAATTAAATGTTTCAGTATGCTTTAGGGGCTTTATTTAAATTAGTAAGTCGTCCCGTTTTCACGGATACATAGTTACAAAGTATTCATAGTAAATATGTCTTAGAATGGGCCCCACCCAGCACATACCCTAGTGTGAAAAAAATAATGCTGCATGTGGGGTCAGAAGACATAAGTACTATGAAGTAATTAGTTAATACTAATTTGATAGTTACACAATATCCATAATGTTAGTGTATAATTAATGGATTGTGTCCGTGTGTTTTTAAATATAATTTCTTACTAAATAATCCATAAAAGTGGAAATTGTGACGAGTAAAAGACTTGAGTATGCTGATTATTGTGTTTTATTGAAACTATGATACCTTCCTGTCTGTCAAGGTTCGTGTACATAAGGCGGTGGCCTTAACTTAGCGATCGTCGCCCTCTTTTTAATGAATATGACATACTCGCGAACATTTGTCAATCATTTGTTCGGAACACCAGACGGCGCCTGTTGGCGGGTATTTTTTCCATTTCTATTTTTGAAATGAAAACTTCTTTAACGGCGTTGTGTACTTTTTTTGTGATGGGTAAAAAATGTTAAACTCGCGTCAGGACACGTGACGTGATCGCAAATTCGTAAAACGGAGGGAGTAGACCGCATTCGAAAATATCAAAAATTCACAACGTTAATATTCAAGTTTTCACTTCTGCCGGCCGGCACTCCCGGAGTGCAAGCAACCCATTTTTTTTTCACATTTTTTAAAACCTGTAGACGCATCCCCACCTCTGAAAGGGGAAACGTTATAATTATAATCTTTTATTTTTCTTATCATCTAATTTTCAAAATCCAATAGGTCCTCACGACGCTTGAGTAAATCCCCATTTAGCATCATGGGCCCCCCTACTATCAGCTATCCTTTAATGCTACCACTACTAGGACACAGATCTACTCTCGGTGAAACGGAGTGGGCCGTAATCTACCACGCGGGCCTAGTACCGGTTTGGTAGATGTCACATATCATCGATTTTTTTTTTTTGTCTAAGACCTGACGGTTTCCTCACGATGTTCTTCACCGTTTTGAGAGCAGTGGTGATGGTATAATTTACACAAAAGTAAAGCGACTGTCAGGGTTCGAACCTACGACTTACCAACTCCTAAGTCGCGGTCACGTTCACAGTCCGATTTCAGTCTCAATTTGTCAAAAGTACCTCTAATTTCGTTACATTTTTATCAATTTGACATTGATTGTCGCTGAGATGAGATTGCGACTAGATTTTGAACGTTTTTAATTATGAGAATTGGCCTTCAGATACACATCACTGGCCCATCACTGCTCAAACAGTTTTTGATTAACGCAAACTGTACACGGTTTTATGTACTGTGGTACAAAAGCGCGATTTCACAGAACCGGAACCCTAATTGCGTAACACACTTTCAACCACAATCTGAATCATTTTGAAGGATATTATTATCAAGGCTTTATCATGTTTGAAAAATTTGTCTGGTCAACAACATAAATAACGCTGTCAAAATGAAAGTCATCTCCACTGCTAGGGCGATGCCACACGGACGTTGTCAATGCGTTGCGTCGGCGTTGCAACGCTTGAGCGGTGACGTCATCGGAGCGCTCGTGGCACTCGCTGCGTCGCAGTCGAAATCACTGCATTGCGACGACTCAACGCCCGTGTGGCGTCGCTCTTAGTGTGTTACGCAACTACCCCGCTGGTCTCAATTGCCGTTTGAATTTATTTCAAAAAAACGCGTGGACACTAAAACAAAGCTTTATTGTACATGCATACTTTAATCATTAAAAAAAGCATTGCTATTAATGCCACATAAATGCAAATAAATATTAGATTTCATTTATATTCCAAATACTGGTATTTAAAAAAGCACATTCATCAAGCAGGGTTGTCTTCAGTCCTTGGGGCAGGGGGGACCCAACCTATGGGCAGGGCAGTACCTTCGCTGCTTATGTAGCGGTCCCACTGCAATCTAGAAACGACGAAAAAGCCATTTTATTGATACTGGTTTGTAAGTCTTGTTTATTGAGTGTGAAGGTCAAGGGGACTGTCATGTGTAATTTTGACTAATTTGAATTAAAATGACGTTTAATTTTTTAACTGCTTGCTTTTCTGTTCATTAGGTACAAATTTAGTAAATAATATTGGTCAGTGTTAGGAAATAAAAACTTTGTGGTTGGGAGATCAGCGGGCCGTGGAATGTGTGGAGTAAACTTTACTTAATACAAACGATTTTAAACTTGAAACAACTCGTTTCGTATATTACATTTACTTGGTTTTAAGACTTTATTCATATCCATAGCATAAAATATGAACCAATACAATACGCATATTGTATTGTTTTCAATTAAAAAAATCGGTCGAATTTACGTTACGTTTACGTCGCCCGTTCGTGCTAGGGCCTGTGAACCAGACCTTTGAGTATGTCTTCTTACCTAATTGGGTACCCTAAGTATATAAATAAAGTATAATTCCTGGAAATATTTGGTGCCGAGGTCTTTGCTCAGCAGTGGGACAGTGTTGGTTAAATTAAAAAAAAAGTTCTTGCTTTCCAGTTTCAAAATGTGCAGCTGATCATTTACCTGACTCCAATGAATTTAGCGACATCGCCACCAAAGTCAACCTGCGGCAATGGACCACCGAACAGCGTTTCCCTCCACTTCGCCAAGTTAGAAGCTATGTTTTGCTCCATCTCAGCCTGCAGTGAGCTCATCTGTGAGTCTGCCTTTAGTTGAGCACGGAGCACCCCTTCTTCCATCTCGTAGAGAACGAGCTTTCGAGCCCATAAGGATTTCAGTTTGTCTGTGAATAAGGAAAGGTAATGAGATATGAATGGACATAGTTACAAAAAAAAAATACAAAAATGTTTAGTTAAAATCTAACAAACAAATTTTATAACATAAATCAAGTTTTAAACTATTGTAAACTCTCAGGTATACCATGAAAAACGAATGAATGGATTTGAATGAGATTTGGCACATGGCCATCACTTTATGGGGTAGTGTAGCATAGCAACCGAAATCTTTACAAAATCGTCTTAAAGTTAAGTGCCGTTTTAGAATGCAGGCTAGCTTGGTTAAGTATTTATTAAAGCTGGAAGAAAAACAGTATCCTTCTTTGTGGAAAAAGGAAAGTTTATGGTGATATACTCATCACTAATGTCCTCCCATACTACATATTTGAAAACATTGTAAAAGCCAATTATTTTTAAAAGAGTAACCGTGGAGTTTTGCCGAATCTTCTCCATAGGAAACAACCAATTAATTGGAACTGTGCACCTAGCTTCTGACGTCCGACGAGTGCCCATGTAGGTTTATGTGAAATAAAATATCTTGGTTTTGGAATTCTTGCCAAGAGATGTATTTGGCAGTACCTCTAACAACCACTTTATTTCTAACCTATGCATGCTGTTCTAAGGACTTCCATTTCCCATGTTCAAATAATGTCTGGCTTGGGAAATAAAGTATTTCCTATTCTTGTTTCCAATGGATGTCATTTCCCCTCTAACAAATATCAACTTTCCAGTGGTGTAAATTAAGTTGATTTTAGAATGACCAGTACTATTTTATTTTTCCAAAAACAAATATTTATTTACATCTTTAAAAAGTAAATTGGAAACATAGGATAGATATCTTGCTTACCAATATGAGTGTTAAAAGCAGCAGCTTCAATATCAGAAACACTCTCCCCTCGGCCTGTGGCTGTGTTCTGTCTGGCTTTGCGCAGTTTATGTACCGCATCTAGTTTGGTCAGACATTTCTTTGCGTCACTTTTCTTGCGAAGAACTTCTTTCAGTACCGCATCCGCTTGGAGTTTTTCTTCTGCTTCCTGTTATATTAAAAGATCAGTTAGAAATCTATGGTTTAATATTAAATTACAATTAATAAAGAACAATGAAGGGCCAGAAGACATAATCTAAAGCATAGGTTCTCAACATTGGCGATAACACCCCCTCGTAGGCGTTTGAGACTTTTAGGGGGGCAGTAGACGACCCAGAGAAAATTTTAGGGTAGCGGGCAAAATAAAGTTGAGAACCTATGATCTAAAGATTCTAATAAAAGTTAAGTATTCAAGTTACCTGTTTAGCTTTATTAATATCATCTTTTATTTTCTGCAAGTTCTCATCAATCTTCCTAGATTTCTCCTTCAGCTCTTTAATTCTTTCCTCCTTTTCTCTCTTTTTCTCCAAACAAAGTCTTTTTAAACGCAACCTCTTTGCTGACCTTTTTGTTCGCAGCTTCTGATAAATTTCTAAGTAAGGACCAGTGATAAGCGAAACAATTTTTCCAATTTGAGCTTTATATTCTTCAACTTGCTTCATTTGAGAACTCCATTCTTCTTCAGTTAGTGCACTCATGTTCTCTGTTAGATGAACCTTTTTCTCTGTCAAGTCCAGCACAGCAAGAAACAGCTTACGAATTTCTTGAACGACATCCGTTAACATTGGGCGTTTGACATCGATCTGTGCATCTTTTCGCACAGGTACTCTGTTGTCAAAAGTTGACAAAAAGTCTTGATCTGCCTTTTCTCTTTTAGCTGCAGGGGTAGCGGAAGGAATAAAGAATAGGGGAGGCTGTGGTGGGGGTGGTACATAATTTTGATGCTGTGGTGAAAAATGTGGGTGAGGTTGTGCTGGGGCGGGTACAAAATGTGGTGGTGGCGGTATATAATGTTGGGGAGGCGGTATCGGGGGCGGTACAAAATACGGTGGCATACGTTGGAATGTAGAATTATTTCCGTCAAAATTATTATAAAAATTAGGATTATAAGACATGATTGTTGTTATTTTAAATTAGTAGAAAAATAATATGTTAAATTATAAAGCCACAGTCTCAGCGAGCTGACTCTCAGCGTCTTTAAGCACTTGTTCTGCGGCGATGTAGTCTGCGTTTTCTTTGAGATCCTGTTCAGTTTCTAATGTAGTCTTGAGATCATTGAAGGCCTTCACCAGTCTGGGAAAAGGAAAATTATAAGCATCAGATGTGATTTCGCTTGTTTACTACATGGTACTTTTCCCGATACCCTCAAGGTGGCTAGGGTCAGTCCTATTTACAAATTTGGAAATAGAACTGATCCAAGCAACTACAGACCTGGTGTCAATATTACCTGTAATGTCCAATATATTTGAACGCGTATTATATATTATAGTCGCATATAAAACTATTTGACACATACAAAATTTCTAATAGACGAACAGTATGGCTTTAGCTCTAAATCAAGTACTCTTCTTTGAGAAATACCCCTAAGATGACCCACTGACCATAAATTTCTTTAACCTGAAACCGATTTTCCCTAGATGGCCCTTTGAAAGAAAGAAAGAAAGAAAAAGCATTTATTTGCGGCAAACATGACGCATGAAAAAAAGGACATAAATACACAAAAAAAACAAGTTGGGGGTAAACATGCGTCACATTCACGCAAAACGGCCATCGCTCAGCATAATGCTAAGACCCTATACAAGACAGAGCCCAAGCACTGGTTTTCAGCAGCAGCTAGCGTTGACGTGATGACGTTAACCAGTGCAGCATGCAGACTGATTGAAGTTCTAGTTTAGTAAGTTTTAAGTGAAAGTAACAAGCATGGTAAGTATGACTCACACCAAACATCATAATGTAATCACAACTAACACTAACACATCAACTTACTTGTTACCTTATTCACATAGATACTGATCTTTAATAATTACTAATCGCAATATTTAAGAAGATATTGGCAGTCTTTTGTTTATTGATTATCCATGATTCTTATGCAAGGCAAACATAAAACCTAATGATGCATACCTACTTGAAGGTAAAAAATTACAAGGATATGTAGGTAATATCTAGTGATGCATACAAAAGATCATAAATATGAATCATCACGCTTCAGTGAGTAAGGACGCCAACAAAGAACAGATGTCGCGCAACGGATCCTAACCTCCATACACACCTGTGATTTTACAAGAAAATTACGATGAAACTACACCGACCAAATCTTCGGAACACCAATTTATGATGATTTCTAGGTCTTATTAGCAGTTTTAGTGCTAAACTCACCGTCTTTGACAATCTGGGACCATCATCAGCGACTCCTGCAAAACTTCCTCCTGCTTTCGGATATTGTGCTCGTCCTGGCCCTCGTCTTTTATCCTCTGTATTCTATCCTTCTGCTGTTCTGCCTCTTTTTCGTACACGACTTTCTCTTTGGCTATGCGTTTCACAACGCCTGTCTTTATTTTTATTTGACGAATTCTAGGATCTGCCATTGTTCAAAAGCTCGCCTGTCGACTATTGTTTTTTTATGTCAAACTCAAAATGACAACTGACTACAGAGTACGGTACGGCGTTGCGCGAACTGAAGGAAGAGTAGGTACGAAGCAAGAAGCACTTGAGGATGAAACGTAGACAGAACAATGAAAGGGTGTATTCCAACGACATAATATTTACAATCTTGAGCATCATAAAATGCACAGCACAGGTAAGTCTGTGTTGCAGGTGAAGATATTTTATGTTGTGAAGATATTTATTTATATATAATACACTACTCCTCTACACCCTGTCCCCTCTTCTCTTGTTCACTACTACTCTAGGGATCAAACCATCTATAAAACAAAACTTTATAAAAGAAGTACTCACCACAAAAGAGTGTTAAAATGTTGGTTGGACCTACATATTAAGTAGGTAACTGTTCGAAAATTAAAAAATAAAAGCTATAGCATTTTGGAATAAGGAGGGAAAACTTCACTTGGTCGCAGCGTACGGTGCACGGTGTTTTGAAACGTAATAACATAGTCGGTTTTTTTTGTTGTTACTGGGATAATATTGTTGAACGTCACCGAGAAAGATACAGGGTCACTGCTCAGAGACAAAACCGCTGGCTCGCAGCTGGTAGGAAGACTTAGCACTAAGAGGTCATCAGTGACGAAACTGCCAGGAGAAGATTAGTTTATCTTGACGCTCGCAGACCGGTTAGAGTTACAGCTCTTCGTCGCGGAAAACGAGGGCCTCGATTATGTGGGCTAACGCACGTTACTACTGGATCTACACTCAGTGTTCTTTATTCTGATGAGTCGCGCTTTGGATGTAGTCCCATTTCAAGAAGAGTGCGTGTTTAGCGAGTTCCTGGTCACCGGAGTCGACTCTAGAATCCACAGGATATCCTTCTGTACCAGGGTGGAACGATCATGGTGTGGACTGAAATTCGCCTGGGTGGAAGAAGAACGGACCTCGTTTTGATACGAGGCAATTTACCTGCGGAACGATTGTGCAAGCTATAGTCATCGTCCACCGACAGCATTATGGCCACGAATTTATGTTCATGTAAGATAATACGCGTGCACACACAGCTAGGCTGATGATGAATGTGGTCTGCGAAAACAATATCACGCTAATATAGTGGCCTAAGTTCAGTCCGCTGATCTCAATCTCATAGAGCATACTTATGTGCGATTTGCCCGAGAGAAGAGCGGTATTCAAATTTTGGGGAGGGCTCTTGACCGCTTGTCTTCCCCTTCCCCATTGGAATAAGGAAGAAGACTTTTTTGCACATGTTTCCCATATATTTTTATTTTCCGTATGAAGCGATATTCCACAGGTGACAATAGACAACCAGATACTCAGCATGACCGCCGATGTAGAGCCGTCGCTAATGCCTTGGGAGGACCAACAGTTTTATTTTATGTATGTATTGAATTACGCTTCTATTGGTATAAATTATGTTACATAAAAAAGTGTTGAAATAAAACAATTACTATGAATACCCTTGTTCCCTAGACTTTGTTGAGTAGTTACATAAAGTGTGGGTTAGTATAAGGGGCTGGCAAATGCCCAAAATTCCGGACATCCGACAGGATTGACATTGCGTTAATGTAGCAAAACAAAGGATGCTACTGGCCTATCATTGGAGCCTTGAATAATTAGTCTGCCTAGCGTTTTAACAACTATAGTAGTATTGGGGTCGGCTTCCAGTCTAACCGGATGCAGCTGAGTACCAGTATTTTACATGGAGTGACTGCCTATCTGACCTCCACAACCCAGTTACTGGGTAATACGAAACCCCTTGGTAAGACCTAAGACTGGTTGTCAGACTTTCGGGCTTCGACAGTCAAAGATCAACGAATGACAGCCGGGACCTACGGCTTAACGTGCCTTCCGAGGCACGGAGGGGTCTTAGTATGTAAAGATGGTCACCCATCCACGGATAACTGCAGCAAGCGTAACTTAACCTGATCAATCGACCCGTGCGGCTGCCCTTGGGAACGGTGAATAATCTGAAGTAAAATACGTTACATAACTATTACCTACAAACAAGACACTTGAATCACAAAAATCGGAGATAAGATTTCGTGCATGAGTACCTAAGTATGACTCACGTTCCTGGTAACTCTAGAGGAATACAATGTCTATATCAGTTTGAATGAATGAAAACAAATACAGACTGATCTAAAAATAACCTATGAAAAATGAAAATGTTTAAATCATTATACATATAGAGACGAATAGATAATCGGGCACATTGTGGTTAGTACCCACAGTATCTAGTACCTAAGCTACGTAAGCTATTTGTGAACTACTAAATGAACTTCGACAAAAAAGTATACATGCGGGGTAATTGCGTAACACACTAACAGTAGGAATGGCTTTCATTTTGTTGCGTTAGTTACGTTGTTAAGCAAACAAATTTTGAGAACACCCTATATAACAACCGTATGCCACGTGAACCATAGGGGGGACTTGATCTCATCGGTTATCTGACAAGCTTCTCTTCATTCGTACAGATATGCCCCTAGAGATACGGGTTGAGGAAACTAATAAATATAGTCTACTTTGCGTGATTATCGTCAGTACCACTGAACAAGATGAAGGTGATACTCCTGTTGGCAGGTATGATATTTTTGTTGCTAAGAATCAGCCTATAATGTCTCCACTGCAGACTAGGACTAATTGTGTACATACCTACAATGGCAAATATTTTGACATTTCAACATAATTCATTGCGTTATTTACGTTGTTGAGCAAACGAACTTCTCAAACATATGAAGCATTGGATTAGCAATCTTCTGCATAATCTTTCGGATTGTGATTGTTACGCAAAAAGAGTGCGGCCTACACCCTATTTGCGTAACACACACTTCTCCGTAAACGAACCGGACGAAATGTGAATGCACACGAGCTGTGCACCTATAGGCTTGAATCGAGAGGATTATTTTTACAATTATCTAATGAACTTGTTTTACAGGAGTGACAGTGGCGCTATGCGCTGTGCCCAACACCCACCAGGCCCGCAGGCTCCACGCACACAAGAATGACGACGGCAGCTTCTTCTTGACGAATGAAGGACGTAAGTTATACTAAAAAGCGCTTCATTATTAACTGACTTCAAAAAAACACTACAAATTGATAAATAAATATTTGGGAAGTCGGTGGCAAAAAACTAAAATACAAAACCCGGTTGTTATTTACTGTAAAAAAAAACATATTCTAAACGAAAAACGTTTTTGATTTGTAACGACCTTCGTCGTCCTAAATAGCCCATGGCTACCAAGTACCTATGATCAGCGTTAATAAACAGTTTCATTTCGGTTGGTAGTTTCAAATATGACTACGATGATATTTAGAAACTCATGAAATCGTTTCATTGCTGTGCATCTTTCAGGGCTTTATTAACTTAGCTTATTTTTTCTATTATATCTCATCATGTCTATGGTGATTTTCATTTTTTTTTCATTATTTCAACTTTCGCATGTCGCTTATAACCTCTTTGTATGCCAATAGCTACCGGCCCCCACTACTTGGGTCACATCGGCCGTAATGCGGCCGTCCAAGACAGCCGGGTGAATTTCGACATGGACGCCTCCGGAGAGACCTGGAGAAGCGGGTTCAAGGTCAGCATCACCTGGACTGGCCCCAGCGACATCGTTTTCCAAGACTGCTTCGATTTTGGTAAGCAGCCTTAACTTTTCAGGTTATTTTCAAAGGAGTGAGGTTTCAAAATTACCTTAAAAGAGATGGAAAAAATGCGTTACCTACGGGTATTGTGCAAGAATATTTTTTGCACTCTCTAAGAAAATGTTTCGTAGCACTTGAGTCGGTATCTTGCACGCGCTGCCGACTACTTTTGTGCTTATCTAAAAATATTGTATAGAATCAACCATCATAACAAGCTTATCGGAATTGATAAAAGCGCACGAAAGCGAAGCGAAACCTGTCATTATTTCTTATCAATAGAATCTCATCGACATGAATTGGTAGCTCAACAAGAGATTTACGGAATAAAAGGCCCAGTATACCTAAGGAGATTTAAGCTGCACGTATGTGTAAGTTCATATTCTATTACATTACTAACAATAGCACTCTTTGTCAGGTTCCAGTCAATGGTTCGCCGGCCCCGAACAGAAACAGCAGTATTGGCCCATACAGAACGCCGAACTTGAGAAGTACTCTATCGTGTCCAAGGAGGAAGACAACGCGGCTGTCAGCGAGCGCTACTGGCTCAACTCCGACGGCATGTACATCTACGTGGCTCCCGAAGTACCACTCTTCGTCGACTACCACAACGCCATGGAGAACCATATCTGTCTGATCGCTGAAGTCGCCGACCCGTACAGCACACAGCGTACAGAAAATATTCTTAAATACGACATCTGGTTCTTTGAAAACCCTAAAGTCGCTCATCAACATGCCGTCGACACGTATCTCGGCAAGCCTTCTGGCATCCCTGACTACAGAATGATTCAGTACCCGATCTGGTCGACCTGGGCGCGGTACTCGAGAGAAATCGATCAGGAATCGCTTTGGGCTTTCGCCAATGAGATCAAGGACAGTGGCTTCCCCAACTCTCAGTTTGAAATCGACGATCTTTGGGAAGTCTGCTACGGGTCGCTGTTTGTGGATGTGAGGAAGCTCCCTGACTTAAAACAGCTGGTTCAGGACATCAAGAGTATTGGCTTCAGGGTTGCTATTTGGGTGCATCCCTTCATCAACAAAGACTGTGAGCCCTGGTACTCTGAGGCTCTAGGAAAGGGGTGAGTTGAAAAACATACGACCTTATTTACGTTTCCTTTATCGTACTTAAATCCTATATTTTCATCCAGCCTTTAATTTAGCCCCAGAACTTTGACTGTTTTCGTCTTTTTAAACAATCATCCCTTCTTTCTCCAGCTACCTGGTTCTCAACGAGCAGGGCAGCGCCGATACGAGCTGGTGGAACAACAACGGCTCTGTGCCCGGTTACATCGACTTCACCAACCCTGACGCCGCCAACTGGTTCTCCGAGAGAGTTCAAAACGTCATCGACACTTATGACATTGACACCGTCAAGTTTGATGCTGGAGAGTCCAGCTGGTCTCCTCAAGTAAGTCTTTGTGATGAAGTACCTACCTTTATACTACCTTACCGTTTTTTAAATGCATACTTACCTTGCAACCACGATTGATGATTAGTGGCGAAACCGGTAGGCCAATGATCCAGAAAATTTAACGGTCCTCATTTGCAGCAACAGGCCGCTCATCAGCTCATCTCGTAATCATATTAATTACACTGCGAGGACTGCGGGGTAACTGCGTAACACACTAACAGTAGGAATGGCTTTCATGTTAACAGTTCAACAACATTAATTGCATTATTTACGTTGTTGAGCAGCCAAATTGAACATTTGAAGCAATGGATTGGCAATATCCTTCAAAATTATTTAGAATGAGATTGATAGTATGTTTCGCAATTAGAGTGATGCTTGTCAGGTGCCAGTAACCACTTATGTAGTTCCCACTTGCCCGTTCCTTCTTCTACAGATCCCAGTTCAAAAAGGGCTGGACATCAACCTGCACCCCGGCCACATCGTCCAAGCTTACGTGCGCACCGTCGCCAAATTCGGACCCGCAATTGAAGTCAGATCCGGAATGAGGTGAGATTTTTCTCTGTTTCTTAGGAGAATTTTTTAAACAGCATTAAAATAATATCCAAAAGGTTAACTTGTCGGATTCACAAAAAAAATCGTTACCTACTCCTCTTACCAATCAAATTACGAACGGTAATTAGATGAACGATATAACGCGAACGAAATAGATTTTTGACAGGAGTCGTGTGACGTCCGTCAACTGGGAGCAGCGCACCGAAAGCGTATATATTTTATTAATCTGTATCTTCAGCCCAAAACCCTATTGTTTATAACATGTATCATTGTGTGTATCTTAAAACAATCACATTTTCCTATGTCATGGGATAATATAGCGTCGGTATTCTATGCTGAGAGTTCCTGCTTTGAAAATATACCTACGCTTTGATATAAATAAATAAAGATATGCTGATAGTTATTCCATCAACAACTGGTATGGTAGTCATTAGGAATCAGGCCTATTAGTTTTTCTCATTCCAAACTGGCTCTACTCTTCCAGGACCCAAGACCTCCCCGTATTCATCCGCATGGTAGACAAGGACACACTCTGGAACTTCAACAACGGCTTGCAGTCTTTGATCACCACCCTTCTGGCCATGAATCTCAACGGCTACACCCTGGTCCTGCCTGACATGATTGGAGGCAATGGGTACAATGAGAGTCCAAGCAAGGAGCTGTTCATCAGGTGGCTCCAGGCTAACGTGTTTATGCCGACGCTGCAGTACTCTTTCGTGCCTTGGGATCATGATGATGAGGTAGGTGCTTTAAAATAGTAAGATTACCATTTATTTAATTAAAGTTGCTTACATGTACCTTCTTGGCAAATGGCTTAAACGATTCGATATTTAGTCGATAAACGGGATTAAAGATTTTTATATGGAGCCTGGCATACCTACAGTGTCCACCATTTTGTTTTGTTTTTTTCAAAATGGCGGCCAACCATCAATGTGAGGCTTTAAAGAGTGAGGTCATATTATATTTTCTGTTTGCATTTATGTAAGCTGTGGATTTATAAAGGTTTCATGCGTGGCGACCATAAAAAAAAAAGAATAAGTGCTGTGAATAATACAGAATTTGTAATCTCATATGCAGTGAGAAACAGAGAAAAGAAAGTTAAGCTACAACCCGTTTTAGATTCAATAAAAGCATTTCTATATACAGTGAAACTTGGTTAAGTGAGACCACTTTTACTTTGGCCAGAGGATAAGCATTGTCATACAACGTGGCAATGCCGCCGGTGTCTTGGGTACATTACCAGTCGACAGCGATGTGGATGAATTTTTCGATGCTATATTTTAGTTTGTAAATAGTTTTAGTTAATTTAGGATATTATTTTAGTGTTATCTTGTAAATAAAAATCTTATAGTGAGACCTGGATAAGTGAGAAACCGCCATAACTGGAACTCATGCTGAGGTCCCAACACTTTGGCAATTAATTACCTCTGTTAGTGGGACGAAGCAAACCTCTATATCTGGGATTCGTTCTTTCGATTTTATCGTCAAAGTTACCTCTATAACTGAGACAGCGAGTGAATTTTATATGCATTAACTTCTGTAACTGAGATAACATCGTTTTGTTTGTTTGTTTACTTACTTATTCTTATTCTACCCGCAAATTCCGCACTTAACTAATTTTGAACCTAGCCACCAGCAACAACAATAATCAACAGCCAACATTCAAAGATTTTATAAACGTCGACGACGATTTAATAGTTTCAGGAGAACTTACTGAAAGCGACGTTGTTCATGCCTTCTCGTCTTCTTCATTGGAAAAGATGACGATGAAGAAGATGACGACGTAATGGGCTCGGACGTAAATTTAGTAAAAATTTCTAAACACGAAGCAGTAAAGGCACTAGAAACTTTGCAGTTATTTTGAAATGACATCAATTGGTGACCAAAGCATATTTGATAAAATTTATAACATCGAAAAACATCAGAAGGCGAATTCTCGTAGTAATTTAAAATGTTCATCTAGTCGCAGTCTCATCTCGGCGACAAACCAATGTCAAAAACTTGTCAAAATGTAGGGAAATTAGAGCTATTTTTGACAGATTGACACTGAGATCAGACTGTGAACGTTCTTAAAATTACGAGAATTAATTACCCCTCTGATGGCTGATACTTCCAAAAAACAAATTATAATGACAGATTTTTATAATTGATACATTCTGTTTACATTTTTGTACTATTTATAAAAAAACGTGCTTGAATATTTTGGTTTATTACATTTATTTCCTTTATTATCTTTTTTTGATTCCTAATAAAGATTAAAACTCACGTACAATGTTTACATAGTACGTTATTTTATTTAATAATCGCACCTCTATAGCTGAAAGAACCTGTATTCTGACCTCTATTCATGGAACCCTCTGTAAATGAGACATATATTTATTTATACCTGGATATCTGAGACACTGGGTAAGTGGATACCTCTATATGTATGTGAGACAATTTTGCAGGTTCCTTGATGTCTCACTTAACCAGGATTCACTGTACTTACTTGAAAAGCCCTGTGGCTGAAGAGGTTTTACTTATGTAAATATGTATGCAGGTAACTCATGTATTTGTGAACTTTTTTATCTACAGACGGTAGAAATCAGCCGTAAGTACACCCACCTGCACGCCGACTACGCCGACACGATCGTGGCCGCCATGGAGAAATCAGTAGAACACGGCACGCCCGTCAACCCGCCCATCTGGTGGCTCGACCCTTACGACCAGGACGCGCTCGCTGTTAATGACGGTAAGAAAGATAGGTTTATTTGTCACAGAAACATGTGCATACAAAAAAGATAAGTTATCTCAAACAAAAACAAACAAACAGATGTATACACACGAGCACAGGGCAGAAATAAAAAAGATAAAGGATAAACGTCTTCTCCAAAGGCTAAGTCCTTCAATAAAATCAGTAAACACAGATCGATCTTTAGACTAGTCTTACTTCTGGTGCAGTCCGACCTCCTGTCATCAATGGCTTTAGAAGATTTGATCTTGCTGCAAAACCAAACAAAACCTAGACTCTCCTCGAAGTATGATTCTTTAAGCAGCGAAAATAATTATACCGCAAATAAATGCATTTTCTTTCTTTCTTTTCTTTTTCTTTCTTTCTTTCTCTAAATCTTAAATTTTCTGCAATAAAATCCTACTACGAGTATACTGTACAGGGCGCTGGCCTTTGGCTTGCGTAGCGCCTAGAGCCTAGCGCGTCACCTTGCGAGTAGCGAAGTGAAACGAACGTTCTAGAATTTTGGCAACCGGCCGCACTGGGAAGAAGCACAAGATGCTATTGGAATCTTTTGCGATCTCTCTAAGGCGTTCGATTGCGTAAACCATGAAACACTTCTGATGAAACTCGAGCACTATGGGATTAGGAAAACAGCACTTGACTTGTTAAGATCATACCTGAAAGATAGAAAGATTAAAGTCCAAGTAAATGGCGTAAACTCATTGAGTTCTGAAATGACAATGGGCGTTCCTCAAGGTTCGATATTGGGTCCATTCCTCTTTTTAGTTTATATTAATGATTTACCCCAATTACTTCAAAATCAACCGAAGATGGTGTTATTTGCAGATGACACATCATTGATCTTTAAAATAGACCGACGGTCACAAAATCTTGACAACGTGAATAACTCTATTCTTCAGGTCCAACATTGGTTTACGGTAAATAATTTAGTACTTGATGAAAAAAAAACAAAATGCATTAGATTTAAATTACCTAATGTTAGAAGTAGCGAATGTGACATCATATTGAATGGCCAAAAATTAGAATTTGTTAATCAGACAGTTTTCCTAGGAATCACGCTAGACGAGAAATTACAATGGGGACCTCATATAACATCTATTGCGGGGCGGCTAAGCTCGGCCGCATATGCTGTTAGAAAGATAAGACAATTAACAGATGAAGAAACCGCGTGTTTGGTCTATTTTAGTTACTTCCACAGTATCATGTCATATGGCATTTTACTGTGGGGTCGGGCTGCTGACATTGAATCCATTTTTATTTTGCAAAAGAGAGCTGTCAGAGCCATTTACAATCTACGTCGCCGCGAATCTCTTAGGAAACTATTTAAAAGGGTTAATATTATGACGGTACCTTGCCAATTCATTTATGAAAATATTATGTACTTATGTAAGAAAAAATCAACATCTTTTTAATAAAATAAGTGATAGACATAATTTTAATACTAGAAATAAAGATAAATTAGATCAACCTTTTTTCAGATTATCTAAAGTACATACATCTTTTATGGGGTACTGTGTTAAATGTTACAACAAAATACCTTGTGAAATATTGCAATTAAATGAAAGAAAATTTAAAACTTATATTAAAATTACACTTTGTAAGCAAGGATATTACAAATTAGAGGATTATATCCAAGATAAGAATGCTTGGAAACATGCTGGTCTTGCTCCATAGGACAATCTCTAGAGTCTAGACAAAATCAAACTGGTTGCTAATGTAATTGTAATTTATTCTTTTTTTTTTTTCTTTGACGTTGATTTACATTCTGTAATTACTTGGGGTCACACCCGGACTTATTACTCCTTATTTATTTATGAAAATTGTCTACGTTTGGAATGTTTGTGAATATGTGAGCACCATGTATCTATCACATAGTTGATCTATATGTCATGGTTACATTATCCATTTTAATTCTTTTACCTATTGTGGTATAGTAATTTAATTTTTGGGTGCATCGTCTTCACATATAATTATATAAATAATGTATGCAATATATTGTAAAACATTTTAAAAGAGTAACGGTGGAGTTTCTTGCCCATTCTTCTCCATACGAAAACTACCTTTTGGAAGGGGCGACTAGAATCAATTTTATTTTGACGTTCAAAAGTGCCTTTTATGTGCCTGTTTGAAATAAATGATTTGACTGTTGACTTTTTTTGACACTGCGCGCTTGGCGCCTTCGCTAGTCGCCTAACGTGTATCGAACAGATGTTAAGCCACTAGGACCTAGAGCCCGGTGGGCCAATCGCTATGCAAGACACCTGTCAGTGCGAACGTAGCCTAATTATTTGCTAGGGGCCTTCAAACTAACGCTCAAACATCAGCTAATCATGAAAGCCATGCCAATACCCAGTGATTAATCTCTATCTGTGTCTCTCTTCTCTTCTTCCAGAATTCCTTCTCGGCGAGCACATCCTAGCTGCGCCGGTGGTGAAGGAAGGTGCCGTCTCCCGCGACGTGTACCTTCCGAGAGGAAACTGGCGCGATGGCAACACTGGTGAACTCGTCCAGGGTCCAGTATGGCTGAGGGACTACCCCGCGCCTCTGGATGTGTTGCCATACTTCACGCTCGAGGAATGATTTGAGTGTTGAATGGTTTTTTTGTTTAATACTCGAATGTTGTGTTAATAAATATTAATGTTAAGTTTTAAAAGATGTTTTTTATTTTATTTTGTACCTTTGTAGTTGGGATTCATGATAGTGAGACTAAACATAATGGCGGTCATGTCATTCCCTCACGTGAATTTCTCAAGGCTAGCTTATTTATAGCGTGTCGAATGTCTGAATTTGGGAAGTGATTCGGATACTCTGCTAACCACTCAAGCTTAGAATAATTTTTTTTGTAAAATATCATTATCACAGCCTACACTATGCAATCAGGAGACCAGGACCTACCTATCGAATGGTCAGTTAGATGTAGTCATAGGGAGACAGGTATAGTCCATAAAACGTATTAGGTACAAAATATCTTTCTTGAAGATCTTGTTATTACTCTGTCTGTCTTTGCCCTACTTTTTCTCAAAATATCGCACATCAATGGTAACACTTTAACTTTGAGCTGGACTAGCTTTGAGCGGAGTTTCAATTACTTTCAATAAATTATGAGGCCAGCGTTATACTGGTTTTGTTATCTCTGACTTGTGGGCCTACTATCTGCTTCTGACATGACCCTACCATGAAAACAACCCCTTGTGACCCAGTGACCAAGACTTCAAAGAAACCTCCGAGTTCGCTTTGGCGTTTTTTTTTTAATTGTCAGGGAAAGTTACTACAGTATTAGAATTTTGACTTCTAAAAGCGGCCCAGTGTTTGGCCCTGGCAGTGCCTGCATCCATCGCTGCGCTACGTAAAGCGGGTTCAATTGCCACTGGCAACAAATGTAGGTATATGGACAGACAAGGGGCTGAGAACAAATCAGTATATATAGGCTGTATCAGATTTGTTCCGGGTTTGGCTTTTTGTGTTTGTAAAAATGGAACCACCACCCAGATTAATGCAGAATTTTCTAAAGTAGTGATACAAAAGTGGGTTCTTAGCTATTAAAAAAGTGCTCTCAATAAGGAATACATAGATTGACAAGTGGTAACCAATTCACTACTAGCACGTCACGCGGTGAGCAAGTCCAATATCAAAAGAAACCGGTCAAGTGCGAATCGAACTCGCGCACCGAGGGTTCTGTACAAATTTGTAGGTAGGGATTGCAGCCTTGAGTATTTGATATTAATTTCAACTTGATAACTCCACGCATTCTTGAGAAAAAGGGTCTTGTCAGACAGACGGACAACGAAGTGGGGGTCCAAGTGGGGGTAAGGGTTCCTTTTTTCATTTGAGGTACGGAACCCTAAAAACCCAGTTACTAAGATTGCCTAGGACCAGGACAGGCTACTTGAAATGAGATAAAATATAAAATTGATAAGAAACACGGCAAAATCAGAAATGGTGACGACATCGATGATATCTAAATCAAAAACAAATAAATAAGTTATCTCAATAAAATACTGGCACAAATCAGGAAACTTAAACAATAACTACCTAAATAGTCCATCAGTTTCATGTTTGGCAGAGTCAATTTCGACGCCCAAAATGTTATGTCTTTTTTTTTGTAGAGATAAACCATTTTAAAAATGAACGCTCCTCCACTGCTTGTTGCATACACATTTCAAATGTTTGTATAGACATTTTAGTGGAGGGGCAGTTTTATAATAATAATAATGTATTACGATCGCGCCATACTTACAGATAGGACCATCCATTATAACAGACCAGACATAACCTTACACGATAAAACAAGAAAAAACACTTACCATAAAGACATTGCAGTTCTCAACACCCATAACCTACAAAAAACAATCGCTGAAATAATAAGCAAATACGCTGAGCTTAAAGAAGTTACAAGAACTTGGAGACAAGATAAAGTTTATGTTGTTCCTGTCGTTCTCTCCACGACAAGTGTTATCCCCAACCATCTCCTCCGTAGCCTGAAATTAATATATCTAGAAGAATCCCTTTACATCAATCTGCAGATAGCAGCCATCCTAAACACATGCAGAATCGTTAGGAAATTCATGCAGTTAGACGAAAGTACACTATCACCATACAATTCACCACACGCTGCATTTACTTGACTTTGGCCCGTAAATGAAGCTAAAACCAGCCTCGGAGCTGAGAAAAAAGAACACTTTCGATAATATAGCGCCCTCAACGTATTAACAAATAAGAACTTATAATGTAGGTACCTATGTTTAACAATGAATAAATTAATATGAATATGAATAATATTTATTGACTTAAAAGTATGTTACATTTACATATGGAAACCCTGACTCCTGCGCTAGGTTGTAACCTGTGTTACAGGAATCAGTCAGAATAATGGTTTATCTCTACCTACTTAGCTACTTACTGTTACTGTGGGAACAAAATAGTACTGAGCTAGTGTGAGTTGTCACAATTAGCGTCAAAAATAGTATCTCTTAAGTAATGTCATATCAGCAATCACACACACATCAGCACATCATCACATATCAGCAAGATTTGCATGCCTCTCCGTTTGAATAATGTTAACCTACTTCTGTTGTTGACTGTACTAGATAATCGCCAGTAGGCAGGCTGATTTAAATAAATATATTTTTCATTTCGACAACGTATTTGTTTTATCACAAATTATTTAAGAATAATATTAAAACTAATTAAGAGATTATAATTTTCAAAAGGAATACGTCTTACTATCCTGTAAACGTTTGGGTGCTCTGGTCTCGTCCATTCTTGCGACATGTCCTGCCCATCGTAGACATCCTATTTGGTAATAATGGTTTTAATTACATTAGGCTTAGGGCGGCCCAAGCACGCCTAGATGGTTGGACGTAGGAGTAGACAAAGATTTAAGAACTGTTAGAGTGAGAGACTGGAGAGAAAAAGCCGGAAATAGGTCACAATGGAGAAATAAAATTGACCTAAGGATAAGGCAAACCTGCGGCTGTAGAGCTTATGATGATGATGATGTTGATAATTACAGTACAGACTAAGGATGGGATGACGAGGGGCTCTTGGCTAAGTAATAACAGCCGCACGGGGCAATCGATCAGGTTAAGCTACGCTTGCCACGGTCGGTCCGTGGATGGGTGACCATCTCTAGATACCGAAACCCCTCCGTACCTCGGAAAGCACGTTAAACCGTTGGTCCGGCTGTAATTTTTGGATCTTTGACAGTAATTACGGGTCGTCAGAAGTCTGAAAACCAGTCTCACCAAGGGGTATCGTAGTACCTAGTAATTGGGTTGTTTAGATCCGATAGGCAGTCGCTCCATGTAAAATACTGGTATTCAGCTGCATCCGGTTAGACTGGAAGCCGACCCCAACATAGTTGGGAAAAGGCTGGGCAGATAATGACTAAGGATGAGATCAATGTGTTATGTTGTGGACGAATATGATGACACTACTGAAAGAAAGAAAGAGAGAAAATGCATTTATTTGCGGCAAACATGACGCATAAAAAAGAACATAAACACACAAAAAATAAAAAGCAAGTTGGGGTTAGACATGCGTCACATTCATGCAAAACGGCCATCGCTCAGCATAATGCTAAGACCCTATACGAGACAGAGCCCCAGCGCTGGTTAGATTAGATTTCATATATAATGAATCAGAGGCATCCAGATTAAAATCTGATTGGGCATAAAAAAACGCAACCAGTTTTATTCCAACAAATGAATTTAAAAACATGATTCATAATGTTAGTAGATCTTTGTAACATCATCTAGAATTATCTCGCAGAAGATTTCAGCTCACGACCAAGCGATAGTGTTGTAAGATGATACAGATATCAAGATATCGATGAAGATAATATCGTCAAGAAAAGCGACAGTCGATAGTAATTTGTGGGACGCGATGGCGGCTCTGAAGGCGTTTTTCTGTAAGTTTTGATAACTGCACTAGTTATATAAGACTTTTAGCAAAATGATCAAACCACTGTCCTGTGTTTTGTCCTTACAAACATACTGATCTACCTACACGTTACGAAAGTACTACCTACTCAAAGATGTTGGTATGGCGTAGAAAACTGTGCCAACTTGCAGAGTAATTATAAAATGCACGCTTTTTCACTGTTTCCCCTTGATTTGGAAATATATTTTATTTGGCATTTATTCAATAACAGACTCGAGAAATAAAATATACCTGGCATTGGCATGGACATCTACGCACAAACTGTGACCATGAATTCAACACATGATGCTAGACCCCGAGCGTAGAAATTTTTCGTCGGTTATCAACAAAAAAAAACAACTGTTTCATAGAAAAGTGCAATGGCTATGCGCAAAATATATGCAACAGTATTTTTTTTTTTAATAACCTACGAACAGCTTGAATCATGTACTGAATCCATGATAACAAGTTGCAAGTCATTGTCCCTGTCACCCTGTATAATAATGATATCCTCTGCCTGTGATAAACACCACTTTGATGAAAGTAAAAGATATCCTTTCAAGTATGTTATTAAAATTAAAGATATGAGAGGGTAAAATATAACACTGACGTCATAAAGTGTCGGTAGGTAGTGTAAGTGCGACTGCTAAGCTACGAGACCTGGGTTCGATCCCCTATCCGGCCAGTGAAGCAGTGCAGTGCAGTGCAGCGCCAGTGAGTGTATGAACGTTTTCTCATTTTTTCAGTAGCCGCTCGAATTCTTGATTCATGACCGGATGATGGCAAAGTCTCTACGCCTATTACATAACTAGTGAAATGTGTGATTGAATTTGATGATTCCCTTTCTCAAAAATGTATGCCTAGGTGTACAGTCATCAGTGGAAACACTTGCATTACGAGAACCGCCGTTACTACTACGACATAAAGGCCCTATCAATGTCGTTATCACTGATATGCGGGTGACTGCACCTCTGCTTTCTCCTTCGGGGAATTTAATGTTCCCCTAAACTTACCTATCGGTTTACTTATTGTTCCACATGCAAAGGATTTAGCTAATGAAGAAAAAAACATTAAAGGAAACTCTATTTTTCAGTGTTACTAATACTCGGTGCGCGGGCGCACACGGCTGCAGTGACGGAGACACTGAGCGTACGCGGTGAGGACGTCACCCTTACTTTGGTACCCATCCTGACTGGAGGGTTCCAACTCGTTCTAATTGAAGGTAAGTGGAGCTACAGCATTAGCAGGCTTAGGTCCTTCCTTTCCTGTAATTACACCGGCACCCATAACGTTTAAACCAGAACGTAGCAAAGCTGCTTAACCTCAAAAATGGTTAATTATGGTGGAAGGTTGTCTTTGAAAGATCGCTTTCAGCGATATACCGCCCATTGTGTCACCCTATGTAAAATTTCAGTGTGTGAGCACTTGAGCAGTGGTAGCCCAGAGGTATCGTCCACGACTTACGAGGTCGTAGGTTCGAACCCAGACAGGCGCTTTACTTTGTGTAAACTATTTCATCACCACTTTTCTCAAAACGGTGAAGGAAAACATCGTGAAGACGGCATCATGCCCTAGAAACAAAAATTCGAAGACATGTGACATCTACCAACCCGCAATGGGCCCACGTGGTGGATTAAGGTCCATTCCTTCTCACAGAGAGGAGGTCGTGTCCCAGCAGTGGGAACATTATAGGCTGATTATGCTGTTAGCCTTATGTGAAACTTCTACGTGTATATCTGTAATATTTATGGTGTACCTACATAAGACTATTTGTCTATATATCTATCTTCCTGAACCATCTACTTTACGAAGAGCTCAACAATTCTAAAACACTACTACTGCCACTGACCTAAAATGAAAGAACGTCGGAACATCGATGATAAAGGTTTTTCCAAGACTAGGTTACCCAGGTACCATTTTAATCTGCCAAGGCTATAAACAACAAAATTTATTCTAATTTACGCAAATTACAGGACTGTACCACTAGATGACTAGGTGGATAAGACGTGGCGCTAAATAGAATTGATTGCTCTCGTCCTCACAGTAACGACACATTGTCTTTGATAATCGTGATAGCGAGTAATGTGCTTACTGTCCGCTACAAGTTCAGAAACAAAAACTTAAAGCAAAAGGGTTTTTCCACTTCGAAGTTCTTTACGCTTTCGTCGTTTCGTTCTTCTTTCAACAGGTTTGACTACATGGTACTGGTCGAAATATGAAATACTAGAGCGTTGAGCTCCTTAAGTTTTGAGTGAGTTGAGCTACACGAAAACTGACAAATGCGTGTACTGACTGCACAGTTCCACTCAATCTGTGTGGTTATTTCCTCAAAAGACCATTTCAGGCACCAATCTACATTGTCTTCACATGATCTGACCAAGATTATGTCTGGACTTTAAAGGAGACTATGACCTCTGAGTTTGTTTCGGCCTTTCTTCTCAGAGAAGTCAGACAGGAAACGCCGACCTCATCTAGTTTTTAAAATATGATTTACGTGTAAAAGAGTTTGTGCAAACTTACTTACAGAAATAAAAGCAATTCTCATTTATCATCACCATTTAGTAAAAACAGAGGTACCTCTGCCTACCTCTTCGGCAAAAAACGACGTGATATTGTGTTACCTATGCAGGTATGTACTTGTAGCTTTCAAAACCTTGTTCACCTTAATTCCTCCTTCAGAAAATGAGCGCGAGGTCCTCGGTCAGATAGGCCGTACGCTGGTCTCCCCCTTCACAACTGAGGAAATAGAAGGAGGGTTACTGGTGATGATCGGTAACGTGAACCTGACCATCCACACCCTATATGATGATAGTTCTATGGCCAGAGGCATCAAGTTCAGCTGGGAAGCTGACCAGAACACCAGGCTGGAAGACTGCATTGACTTTGGTAAGTTCTAGATTGGAGTAACTGATTTTAATGTCATTATGTAAAATCTTGACACAGTGACACAACTTATCTTGTTATTATGACTCCAGCTCCTGATTACTCATTTTGCTGACAATTTTATCTCTCAATAATGATTATGCAAACAAATACTATGAATCCTCGTACTCCTCGAAACAAATACTATGAATCCTCGTACTCCTCGAAACAAATACTATGAATCCTCGTACTCCTCGAAACAAATACTATGAATCCTCGTACTCCTCGAAACAAATACTATGAATCCTCGTACTCCTCTAAACAGTCGACTCATGCTTTTGATCTTATGTGATTGAATTGCCATACTTATTCATTTTTTCCCGAGATTTTACCGTCGATTTTATCCCGACCCCAAGATACAGACTCGCGGTCTAGTTTGGGTCTCACTGGTACGTAAATAGTACTTTGTGGGTAGCGGGATCGTCCGAAAGGGTTACCGCTGCCCTGGTACGTAAAGGGCTAAGGAAGGAACACGGGTGGGTTTTAGTCAGTAAGAGTCTGACACTCCCTTCTGCTCCACCCAGAGCGGGAGGAGTCATTTGATGATTTCCCATCCTGAAAAAAAAAAAAAAAAAAAAAAAATAGTACTTTGTAACCTAGCTATACAGGTAATATTTTAAGGTCCTCATGTCGTCTCAACTTGGTGTTATCCTGTAAACCTGCTTATTGGATTACCTGGACCATAAACTATTTTCTATTCCTATTCAAGGTTCCAAACACTGGTACGCGGGCCCCATGCAAGTGGACCAATTATATCCAATAGAGACCGCCACACAAGTCTACAGACCGAGCTATGTCCAAGAAGCAGACAATGGCGCCATTATGGAACGATACTGGCTCAACTCTGCAGGAGAATACGTCATCGTACACGACAAAGTCCCACTCTTCGTGGACTACAAAAACATTCTGAACAACCATCTGTGCTTTGGAGCACAGTTAGCAGATCCTTACTCGGGCAGCAGACCTCGCACATTATTAGCATACGATCTTTGGTTCCTGCCAAACGTGAAAGAAGCTCATATGCATGCTGTAGCTAATTATTTGGGCAAGCCATCAGCGACTCCAGACTACGAAATGGTTAAGCATCCAATCTGGTCGACATGGGCACAGTATTCCAGAGAAATCAATGCGACAAAGCTTCTCGATTTCGCAGAGCAAATCAGGGATAATGGATTCAATAATTCTCAGTTTGAGATTGACGATGAATGGGAGACGTGCTATGGTTCTTTGGAGGTGAATGAGGAGAAGTTCCCAGATTTCAATCAAACTGTGCGAGACCTGAAGGCGCTGGGGTACCGCGTCACGATTTGGGCGCATCCGTTTATTAACAAGAACTGTGATCCTTGGTACTCGGAAGCAGTAGAAAAAGGGTATGTAAACATAACATCTACGTAAAAGTTAAAACCACACGTAAAACCAATGATATGGTTATATTTGCATCAGAATTGATGCGTTAAAAGGCTAGAGAGATCATTTGTAGAAAATTAACAAATACCTTTACTTTAACTTTAACCCATCAATGATATCTGTTAGATAGAACCTGAAATTCTTTCAGTTATATTAATTTATGAGAGAGATTTTAATTATTAATATTTCTCTTCAGAAAAACAAAAGCTGTTTTTGAAAAACCGGCTTTGGAAAGTTATATTATCTTCCAACATATTTATCTATGTTTTGCGTATTTAAACCCCAACTACCTCTTTCCAGCTATTTCGTATTAGACCAGGATTTCAACAGCACCACGTCTTGGTGGAACAACAACGGAACATTTGCTGGCTACATCGACTTCACCAACCCTAGGGCTGCCAGTTGGTACGCGGCCAGACTGAGAGCTGTGCTCGAAACCTATGATATTGATAGCGTGAAGTTTGATGCGGGAGAGGCTAGCTTTGCACCTGAGGTGAGAGTTACAAGGTTTACACAGGATATCATCATCTGCCTAGCCTTTTCCCAAATATGTCGGGGTTGGCTTCCAGTCTAACCAGTATTTTACATGGACCGACTGCCTATCTGACCTCCACAACCCAGTTACTGGGTAACACGATACCCCTTGATAAGTCTAGTTCTCACAGGACATGACAATGATAATATTATTGATGTCATCGGCGTTGCTTGTCATAGGACATTATTTTTATTTTTGTTAGTTCGTACCTATCGCACGTAAATGATATTAATTATCATGCCCTTAATCGCATTGTAAAGCTACTGAAATCGAAACAACGATAAACAACTCGAGATGATAAATAATTCGAGTTTGGTAGATTACGAGTAGCTACTCGTAACCACTTCTTCACCTAAAGAGCCTACAAATATACCTACCTACACGAGTGACGATACTCAAGTGCATATTTACAGATATACACACATCAACACTGTCTAGGGATATTTTGGATTTACTCAATTTACTCAAAATTTATTAAAAATAACATACAGTATGCATATATTTTTATAAGGCCCATTTATCAGACTACACTCCAGAATAAAAGAAAACTATTTTTTTTGCGTAATCAAATTTTTATTCAAATAAAGAAAAAACGTGAAATAATGGTAAAACTAACAATGAATGTGTTTCTCAAGAAAAAGTGAATAATAAGGAAAAATTATTATTATTATTATTTATTTATTATTTTACCATTTATGTACACACATATATAAACAGACAATCAAAAACAGAACAGAAAAAATAGGTACAGAGGTGATGCTTATTTCATAAGAAATCTCTTCCAGCATACCTGAGATAGGACAATAGATACAGAGATGTAGACAGCGTGTGATAGAGCAAAGGAGACAAAAAATAGAATAAAAAAAACAATTCACTTAAAAACTAAACAAGAATTACGAGAATATATTAACATACATACAAATAAACATACATAAATACTTCTAAAATAAATATTACACGAATGATAATAATTATATCATACTCAAAATAATAAATACATACACAACTATGATGAAGTGGACAGATAGTGTTCTTTCACTCTTCTTTTAAAAACCGCAATAGTTTGGCAGTCCCTATTAATCTGTTTTTAACAGTTATGTGAAAAATCAGTAGTCAGTAAAACACCCCATGACGTTAATAACGGTCCTGCAACGGTTTTTCATGCTTTGGATTAAGTTATCCAAGTCTTGCTGCGGTATATTGTCCCAGGTCCGATTAAGATGCAAAAAAAGTTGCTCTTCCGTCGCAATGTTTGCAGGGAAATTCCTCAAAGCCCTTCTTTGGAGCATGTCCCACGCGTGTTCTATGGGGTTTAGGTCAGGCGATTGAGCGGGCCAGACTAAGACCGATACGTCGTGCTCCTGCAACCAGCTCGTCACCACTCTCGCTGTGTGCGGACGGGCGTTATCGTGCATGAGCGTGAATTCTTGGCCCATTTGTAGTCGATGGGGGTAGATTATTGGTACTAGCACCTCGTTACGGTATTTTTCAGCCGTCATGGTGTTTCTGATCCAAACGAGGTCTGTTCTTCCACCAACACGAATTCCTGCCCAAACCATAACTGTCCCGCCGTGGTATGAATGGACTTCCTGAGGATGTTGCAGACGGCTCTCACGACCAGGAACTCGCCAAACACGTACTCTATGTGTATCGGGATGGAAACCGAACCGGGACTCATCGGTGAACAGCACTACAGACCACTGGTTATCTTCCCAGAGCAAATGTTCACGAGCCCACTCTAGTCGTCGTCCACGATTTCCTCGGCGTAGTGCTGGAGCACGAAGCGGTCTGCGAGCATGAAGGTTAGCTTCATGCAGCCTTCTCCTTACAGTTTGATCACTCACAAGCAACTGGTGCTCTGACTGGAGCCTCTGAACCAACTGCATGGCCGTAACATTTGGTTGTCTTCTCGCGGCAACTTGCAAAAATCGGTCTTGTCGTTGAGTGGTTATGCGCTTCCCGCCTGGGTGTATTTCAGCCACATCATCAGTAGCACGATAACGTGACCATAACCTTGATATCACGTTTTGTCTTATTCCAATCTCCTCAGCAATACTCCGTTGAGTAGCCCCAGCTTGGAGCATGCCTACTGCCCTTAACATTTCCTCTCTCGTTAAATGGCGCCGCTGCATGATGCACACAATAACATTAATTCGAAATTAACCGATAACTTGTTATAAAACTTAAATTTGACACAAAAAAATAGCCAAAAACTACTGTAGGTAAATGAAGCCTTCGGACTTCGCTACCATTATGCCGCGTAAATCTTTTGTTTTTAATTTATTTTTTCAAATTCATATTTAGAATCGTTCAAAAAGGTTTACAAAATAAGCTTTCTTCAAAAGAATTTAAAACTGGCCAGTATTTTTTGAGTTTAAGAACTTTATACAAAATATCCCTAGACGGTGTTGATGTGTGTACTTCTTTCATACCGACCTCCCATACTCACCAACTGGTTTTTTTTTACTACAACACGAGCTGTTTCAAAAAGCTCTTTAAAATTAAAGACAAACAATGGACGGACGAAATACAACTAACTGTTCTATAAAGTTCGTCTCACGAAGTCTCGCAGACGCGGCGCTACATGCGACGGAATCATAAAATATTTGTTTTTTTATCTCATCATAATAACTATTACAGGCACTTTCACAACTTTAAATAGAGAAAGGTGTCTTAGGTTGTTGAAGGAATGTTGCTAACCATATAATAATACTTAGTTCCAATTATTGCCGCGAGACTTCTTTCGTGAAACAGACTCTACCTTCATCTCCTCAACTTTGACATTCCTTTTTGGTCAAAACCTCAAAACACTCCTTTTTACTCGGCGCTGGTGGTTCCTTCGTCTAATGGGAATTGAATGATGACGGAGTATTACTTTTCAGATCTCCATCCAAACTGGTGACATTGAGCTTCAGCCCCACCATCTTGTTCAACAGTATGCTAAAGTTTGTGCCGCTTTTGGAGACATGGTTGAAGTTCGGGCTGGCTTCAGGTAATGTGACACTTAGATTGAAGTCCTATAAATACAGGGTGGCAGGGACATCGACGCGCTACCTGTTACCATGGATTCAGTTCATGAATCTGGACCCTCCTGCGTTGAAATTTTTCGTCGGTTATTTTAAGCCACACCAGAACTTTGTAACTTATACTGACGTCAGTTGTCAAAGATACCGTTTACTGAGACTTATTAACCCCTTCTAGAACAAATACAATAAATTAAATACGTATCACATTATCAACGTATCATTATTTTTTAGGACCCAAGACCTCCCCATCTACGTTCGTATGGTAGACCGCGACTCAATCTGGGGCCTCAACAACGGGCTCTCCACCATCATTACGACCACCATCCAAATGAACCTGAACGGGTACCCGTTCGTGCTTCCCGACATGATCGGCGGCAACGGCTACAACCTGGATCATGAGCAGGCTGACTTGCCGACCAAGGAGCTTTTCATCAGATGGGTGCAAGCCAATACCTTCTTGCCGGTCATGCAGTATTCTTTCGCGCCTTGGAACTTTGATGAAGAGGTTGGTCTATTGAATTTTATTGGAGCTATCCTGAGAGTTTGGAACTTTTAAATACATGCAATATTGATAAATTATGATAAAAAATTAAGTTCGATCCCACACAGGCACTTTGTGTAAATAATTTCATCACCACTGCTCTCAAAACGGTGAAGGAAAACGTCGTCCAAATAACAAAAAATTCCAATACATGTGACATCTACCTGTACCTGTACCTCCAATACATGTGGCTCCTGAAATACAGGTACTCTAACCTAGTTCTGGAGCCAGGGTCTCACTTTTTCTGTAACCTGTTTTTTGGCATTATAGAAATTTATTATTTATTATTTATCTACCAACCCACACTGGGCCCGCGTGGTAGGTTACAACCCACTCTAGTTCGAAGAGAGGAGGCCTGAGTCCCAGCAGTGGGGATATTAGAGGCTGATTAAGCTGTTAAAAATAATAAATAAGGACAAGGGTCCGACAATAAATAAACGTCCGTCATTTCAGTGGAGTTCAATAGCACTGCTTGTTGCAACGGATGCCTGCTCCCTAATAGCGTAAACCCATTGCTTCATATGTTCAAAAAATTAGTCTGCTCAACAACGTAAATAACGCAATGAATGATGTTAAACTGCCAAAATTTAAGCCATTGCTACCATATATATATATATATACCATATATAATAATACTAGCGCTGCTACTGTTATTGTGTTACGCAATTATCCCGCGGGACCTCCTACGAAGAATTTAACAAGTAGAGGTACAAACGCCAGCACATCAAGCTACTACAATCTGTCAAATTTCTTCAATACATTATCAACTTTATCGCTGAAGTATTAAGGTTCAAGGTTGATTGGGAAAATTTGACAGTTTCGGGTAGCTTGACCTGCTAGCGTCTGTACAGTCACGAGCAAAAGTATGTATACACTCGGCTTTATTCAAAAGCGATTTACTCCTTTATTTTTTAATGAAATTTTATGTTGTTACGAACATAGCATTTTCGAGCCCATAGGTTTATGTAATGTGTCGTGTTTCAACAAAAATCGAAAAGAAAAGCGAAAAAATCGCAATTGAAAGTTGCCAAGTGTTGACATATTGGTGTTCGTGACTGTACATACTACGAAAATTAAATCATTTGCCATTTACATACGATGATTAACAATAGAATTGGCCCTGCGTCGATATCATTGTGATAGAACTATGACCGTTAGTGTGGCAGCCAATCATAATAAATTACCGGCACGAAGATACCGCCAGGATCAAGTTTCACAACTATCTGTTATAAACTTATAAACTGTTATGTGATTAAAAGTGTCTGTTTTTTGTGATTAATCGTTATTTTTTTCATGAAATTAGAAAGGTAGTCAATAGTTGAAACAATGTAACAAGGTATAATAGTCTGCAACAAAATGTTGGTTGACACTTTCATGGTTTCGGAAGAGGTTTATGAATGGAAGCTTGGAATAAAAGATTTTATTGAAAAAACAAATAGAGAATACTTTGAAGCCCAGCACCTATTATCATATGATATTTAAACCAGTGATTAAACTTAATCTTATATAAATAAAACAAAGTCGGGTTAGTTACACCATTTATAACTCAAGAACGGATAATCATTGGTCAATGTAATTCAGATTTTGAGGCGGTACGAAGTTCGCCGGGTCAGTTATAATAAAAATAAAGTATAAAACATTTCAAAATGGTCAATGTGAATTTGCGATCGACAGGTCGTGTCGTAAACCTATCCACTACTATTTTTAATGAACTTACTTCCATCTCAACCATCAAAGATTTAAAACTCATAGATTTGCCAAAATATACTCTTTCACGTTATTAATTCAACCTAATGAATAAATCCAGCCGTGCACGGTATCCCAACAAATCCCAAGTGCTCTGTCCGCACCCGCAAAGTCACATTGGCAACGTACATAATTTAAATACCTATATACAAAAATACTAAACAGTTATTTTATTCATAGACGGTGAACATAAGCAAGAAGTACACGGACCTTCATGCCGAGTACGCAGACGTGATCTTCCACGCGATGGAGCATGCAGTAGCAGATGGGACCCCAGTCAACACCCCGCTCTGGTGGATTGACCCTACTGATGAAGAAGCTCTCGTGATCTGGGATGGTACGACCTAGCCTAGCAGAATTGTTTGTTTTATAAAGTGTGGTTATTGAGGCTATAAAAGTTTGTTATTTAAAAAACTGACTCCCACAAAAATGCTATTCTCGTGTATCCTGTACGGATTGCAGACACGATCAAAAACAATAGTATTTTAAAACGATTTTAATAAGCGAATTGGAAACTTGAGATATGATAATAAAATTGAATTCGAGCTAAGAAATGGGAGTGCCACAAGGTTTGATCCTAGGTCCGCTCTAATTTTCACTTTTATGTGTTATGTTTAGCGAAGTATACTTGTTATGATCACCACAACACACCCACCAATGTGGTTTTAAAATATGATATTAAATTTTCCTTTTCTTTTCAGAATACCTCCTCGCTGAAACGGTCTTAGTAGCCCCAGTGCTCACAGAAGGTGCTACGTCTCGCGACATCTACATTCCTGCCGGTACCTGGTACGAGGAAGGTGACGAAGAAAGGGTCATCGAGGGTCCCGTCTGGCTTAGGAACTACCCAGCTCCCATAGACGTGCTGCCATACTTCGTCCGAAACAAGACAACGACAGACACAGATTCAAGTGTATCGCTTTGCACTTCTGCCGTCCTAGTACTTTTAGGCTTGATCGCTAATATTGTTAGAGTGTTATAAGATTTGTTGTTTAAGTGTAAATAAATAAATGAAGTTTTGGTTGTATTTTGGGTGTTTTTATTATCATTATATGTTTTAAAAAAAATTGTGTGTTACACAATTACCCCGCAGCTTTCTTTGCTAATCGTACTCTTTACTATAAACCCTTTGAAAGGTTACCGTAGCACATAACCAAAGCAACCAGATAAACCGATAAATCCATTGGAAAAACTCAATAACACTTTAACCTGGGCATCGAACCTTAGTCCTTAGACCTCATCCTCACCATTCGTTATTCTATCTGCTAAGGAACACTAGCGTCTTTCCATCCATCATCTGTCCATGTCAACCCCTACACATCTTTCTCTTGGTACTAATTAGCTCACGTATCATATCTCCGCGTCCTTGATTACACATTTAACAATAATGTATGACTACTCAACGCTTGACTTTGTTTTTCACTTGTTAACACGTGCTGTTATCATGTAGGTGATATTATTTCGACAAGTCATTCAGCTACCAAGTACCTACTTAATTTTAATCACACTATAGCAGGAGTATGCAACCTGAGGTGTTTTAGCGAGATAACCTTAAAATAAATCAAAATAACTTAACTAATTGTTTTTTACAAAGTCATTTATTCAAATTAGGCCGAAAATCAGCACTTTTTGAACGTCAAAATTACAAAAGGCAGTCCCCCAAAACGCCCGCCCTTCACCACTTCCTAGTGCTTTCGCTGGGAAGAAGAAGTGGCGCAACAAACTCCCCAGCAGCACAGCTGTCTGCTCAGTTAGAAGCCAAGTTAACCAGGGGTGCATTTGATTTTGGTTAGTTTCCAATGGAAGTCCTAATTTGATTTTGGTTAGTTTCCAATGGAAGTCCTAATTTGATTTTGGTTAGTTTCCAATGGAAGTCCTAATTTGATTTTGGTTAGTTTCCAATGGAAGTCCTAATTTGATTTTGGTTAATTTCCAATGGAAGTCCTAATTTGATTTTGGTTAGTTTCCAATGGAAGTCCTAATTTGATTTTGGTTAGTTTCCAATGGAAGTCCTAATTTGATTTTGGTTAGTTTCCAATGGAAGTCCTAATTTGGGTTTTTACAACTCATTCTTTATGTTCGCACTCGACTTCGTTTATATCCAAGTTACAAAGTATTAGGAGATAGCTATTTTATATCCAAGTTACAAAGTATTAGGAGATAGCTATTTTATATCCAAGTTACAAAGTATTAGGAGATAGCTATTTTATATCCAAGTTACAAAGTATTAGGAGATAGCTATTTTGCCAAACAAAGCCCTTTCCGTGGGAAGGCCACTGTACCTCGTGCTTTTACATGGGTTAAAAGGTTCCATTAACGAAACAAAAAAAAAGTCATGTATTTTCATCATGTTTACCCCCAACTTGTTATTTTTTTTTGTGTGTTTAGGTATGTTCTTTTTTATGCGTCATGTTTGCCGCAAATAAATGTATTTTCTTTCTTTCATAAAAGAATCATCTACGTCCATGTCAACGTCAACTGTAAACGTGTCCAAAAAGCTTAAGACAGTAATCAATTAAATCAACTTGGCCTATCGCAGTCCACTACTGGACATAGGCCTCTCGCAGGCTGCGCCACAACACCCTGTCCTCCGCCTTCCGCATCCTGTCTGTCTCAGCCACCGTCTTATTAAGGTCCTGGTTCCGAAGACAGCAATGTTGATGCTTTGTCCGAAAAATAGACCAGCCAAAAACCGGCTCTTGAGTTTTACGTGACCCGAGTCACATGAAGAGTCGGTCTTTAAAAGACTTCATTTTAAAAGCATGCATTAACTAATGGAAATAACCTGACTACCTATAGTGATGTTGTTTTTGTTAGATAAATACGAGTGGATTCTGAAGGACCAGCTTTACTCCCTGGAGTGGGGTTGATATGCTCCTATTGTTATACAGGTGCTCTGGTTGTGTGGACAGTCGAATTTGATCTGCTGTCATGATGGGCACACGGTTCTGTAAGTAGCGTTTTTTATTTAACTTGTTAATTATTAATAATGTGCATTGTAAGGTGTAATTTTACAGTTAGGAGATCTGCGCTATTTGAGACACTATCCGTATGAATGATATGTTTCAAAACGTATTGTCTTTTGATTTTACTAAATATTGCCGTCCTTGACCAAAAATATCTATATTTGAGTTGGATTCCTTCGTTTAGAACGTTCCAAGTCAACATTTACAAGAAAATAGAATTGATTCTAGTTGCCCCTTCTAAAAGGTATATTCTTATGGAGAAGAATGGGCCAGAAACTCTAACTTTTAAAATGTTTTACAATATTTTGTATACAGTAATTATTTATAAAGACAATGCACCTGAAAAGGAATAAAATTATAACAAAGTGTACAAATAGCAATCTATACTAATATTATAAAGAGGTTAAATTCGTTTGTTTGTTTGTATATAGGTGGTAATCTCTAAAACTACCAATCGGATTTGAAAACAAAAGTTGCGTTGGATAGCCCAATTCTTGAGGAAGGCTATAGGCTATTTAACATCAAGTTATGCCCCTTAGGAGCCGAGCAAAAGGCACTAGTGATAAATAAATTAATTATGTGGATACATAGACGTTCACATATTTACAAATAATAATAAAATAAATCGCCTCACCCCGCTCTCCTTGGCTAAAGAGAACTGGCACTAGCCAGTAGTGCTTGATACTAATGATCGCATGGAAGTATGGCAGAGTAAGGAGCTTCACGGACGTTTTTACCGGGCCCTACATGGGCCCGATGTAGATCTACTAGCGTCCGTAGCCTGGTTGCGTTTCGGTGACCTCTTTGGAGAAACTGAAGGTTTTGTCTGTGCAATTATGGACGAAGTTATGATGACGAACAATTACCGGAGATTTATTGTGAAAGACGGCACGGTTGACATCTATCGGGCATGCCACCGGCCGGGAGAAACAATCAGGCGTTCTCGGATGTTCTCGTCTAGCTAACGGAGAGTACTTGCATAGACACCACCTTGTAGCCAGGATAAACCATCAGCAACTTGCTCTGAAATACAGCCTTGTGGAATCTGAGGTGCCGTACTACAGGTATGTGCCCGACCCAGTTCTCGAAAATTGAAATATCACATTGTACTGGGATCGATCCATCATCACTGACAGGACTATTGTTGCCAATAAGCCTGATATAGTGGTGGTGGATCGATCAGAACAGCGCGCAATGATTGTTGACATAACCGTCCCGCATGATGAGAACTTCGTGAAAGCCGAGAAAGATAAACAAATCAAGTATCTTGACTTGGCTCGCGAGGTTGTCGACATGTGGCATGTGGACTCAGCAATCATTGTGCCAATAATCATGACAGCCAATAGCTTAATAGCCAAGAGCCTCGACCAACACCTGAGAAGGCTCTCGTTGGGCAGCTGGATCAAGGGCTTGATTCAGAAAGCTATACTTCTGGACACGGCTCGCATTGTCAGGAGGTTCCTCTCTCTGGAGCCCTGACCACCGGTAGCTTGGACCCTGTTCCCGATACCGGTGGGCTACTATTTTTTATATTATTAAATATTTTAAAACTTTATATATTCTAATATTTAAAAATATAATTTATATGTGTTTACATTGAAATAAAGGAAATAAATAATAAAAATATTTATTTCATAAAAGAAGAAACACATTGCACTGAATACACTGTAGATTATAAATTTAACATTTGTCTCATTATAAGCACAATTTTGAAGACTCTGTCCCTTAAACTATAGGTCTAGCCTGTATCTTAAGAGATAGGGTTCAGCCATATGGGAACAGTAAATAATTGACATTCTGTAACAAGTGAAACGGTGTTGGTGTTACATATTAGAATTATGCTAAAGTTATTCTATGAAGTAAATGTTGGTAGGTTACTTAGTTAGGGTTGTGAATGTAACAGTGAGTGTGAGTTCGTGTACATAAAGAAAGAAAGAAAGAAAATGCATTTATTTGCGGTAAACATGACGTATGAAAAAAGGACATAAACACACAAAAAAAAACAAGTTGGGGGTAAAAATGCGTCACATTCACGCAAAACGGCCATCGCTCAGCATAATGCTAAGACCCTATACGAGACAGAGCCCACGCGCTGGTTTTCAGCGGCAGCCAGCGTTGTTTGATGTATATGGGCGTAGAATTGTGATTGTATTTTTATATACATATTATATATAAATATTGTACCCTAGACGATCTTTCCGTTCATTGCCACAACTGAGTACGCTTTTGCTCATGATATTAAAGACCATGCACGTTTCTACCATGAAAGCTTCTTTCACAAGGTCTATATTAATTCTTTTATTTAAACAGTGGTGCTGGCCGCCCTGATGGCGTGCACGCAAGCCGTCAACGTGACCATTCTTGACATAGGGGGTACAAGGGCGCGGTTGGTGGACAACTCCAATTTAGGATTAAATATCGTGTTGGAAAGAGGCAAGTATCATTAGAAACTTTTTAAACTTCATAATTAGTATTAATAGTTTATTTAAATGTACCGTCATGACTGAAAGGGTAGGCAGACGGATATACAAGGTGGCAGGGATATCGTCGCACAAACTGTAACCATGAATTCAGCACATGATTCTATGTAGACCCCAAATTGTAGAATTTTTTCGTTATCATAAAAATATCTGCTGTATCATAGAAAATTGCAATACCTACGCGGTCAAAATGTATGAAACAGCAATTTTTTTTTTTTAATAACTAAGTTCAACCCCTGGGTCGACCATTATCGACGGTTATTAAAAAAAAAATTGCAACTTCATACATTTGTTGGTTCAGAATCATGTGCTGAATCCATGGCAAAAGGTTGCGCGTCGATGTCCCTGCCATCCTGTACAATATTGTAGGAGCTACATTTCGCTAATTATTTTTCTACTAAACCATGAACTATACGTGTCATCACGTGTGTAGCTCGTGCCGGAACGCAAGGACATAATAAAGGCTCTCCCCTACAGGCGGTCGTTATTATCGTAGCATCTATGATCGTAGCAGTGTGTATAACTTCGTGGCCGTCCTAATACAAAATGAACTGAAAACAGATATCGCAATAACGCATCCGATATTATCGACCGATAAAACGCGCCTGTGGGGGAGAGCCTTAAAACTATTTAGCAGAAATAATCTTGTTCTAAATCTAAATGGGCTTTAATACTTATACGACCACTTCACTTCCCTTAAACCTTAAGTATTCTCAAAAGACTGATTTCTTTTGGCTTTTAAGCAGCAAGCAACCTTCAGAAGTCGCTACTTCGGTTATCCCAAGGTCTCGTTCTCAAGTGAACAAACTCCTACCAAACTTGTCTGTTTAGAAGTTCTAACCAGACTAATGTCTGCAGGAACCAATGCAGCAGAGGTAATCGCCTGGATTGGTACTACGTTGCCAGCTCCGACGTCTTCTGAAACTGTAGGGGGCACCACGATTCTCCAGTTCTCCAGCGTAAACACCATACTTACAATCAGCAGCGCGGCCGCACTCGGCAACAGAACAGGACAAGTTATCAGCTTAGTCTGGGATGCACCGAAGGACTCCCAGCTTATCGACTGTGTTCACTATGGTGAGACTATAAATAGATGTGTATTTAATATAAGTTGAACAGGAAAAGACCTTTCGGAGTGGTTTTAACCTACTTTTGTTGCTGACATTGCCTGTCATTTGTTAACTTTCATTGCTTCCTTGCTTACTGTCTTGTTACTCAAAGTATTGTATGAGCCTATCCTTCCTCAGGCTCTCACCACTGGTATGGTGGTCCTCAGCAGAAGCGACAGTACTGGCCGATCGAAAAGTTGAATATAAGTGAATATTCGTACGTCACTAAAGAAGCAGACAACTGCGGCGTCGCTGAGCGTTACTGGCTGAACTCTGCCGGAGTTTTCTACTTTTTCGGCAAAAGGGTCCCCCTCTTTGTCGATTCAGGACACATAGTGAATAACGCTGCTTGCTTCATTGCTAAAGTCGCAGCACCGTATTCAAGCGAAAGAGCTGTTAATAGTCTCTCGTACGACATTGCGATTTTTGAGGACGTCAGAAAGGCTCACGAGTATGCCATAGAAAAGTACTTGAATAAACCATCAGGATACCCTGATGAACTCATGATGAAATCTCCAATTTGGTCAACTTGGGCCAGGTACAAGAGAGATGTGAATCATGAATTGGTGTTAAAGTTTGCCGACGAAATCAATCAACACGGTTTCCCGAACAGTCAATTTGAGCTGGATGATTTATGGGAAATATGTTACGGCTCTCTGACAGTGAACACAACAAGGTTCCCAAGTATGAAGAACACGATTGCCCTTTTAAAAGAGAAGGGCTTCCGAACGACGATGTGGGCGCATCCGTTCTTGAATAAAGGATGCGAGCCTTGGTATTCAAACGCTAAGGCACTAGGGTAGGTCTACAAATGTTTATTTTAATTCATAAGCAAAGTGCGATATGGAAATTTTTGATTCGCACTATTACGTAATTATAATCCAATTCCTGCCACCAGCTACGTAGTGTCTGCAGAGGACGGCAACGTTGAGTCCCATTGGTGGAATGACAATGGCACTACCACCTCATACATCGACTTTACGAAGGAAGCTGTTCGGAAGTGGTACATGGCTCGGCTGATTAGATTGCAGAAAGAAACTGGTGTCGATGCATATAAATTTGATGGTGGAGAAACTAGCTGGTCGCCTTCTGTAAGTAGACTTACTTGGAAAACCCGCTAAAAATAGATTCTTCAGAAATTAAATCTTTAATTTTTTTTACAGATCCCAGTTCTAGTAGGCGATATATACGAGAAGCCGAACGTCATAACGGCAGATTATGTCAGAACTGTTGCAGAGTTTGGAAACCTCGTGGAAGTGAGGGTAGGATTCGGGTAGGTCAGACACTGGTAAAATATTTCTTTAGTAATATTCTTTACAGTTCTATCAGCCATACACCAGCCGGTGCTGGATGAAGGTCGCTTCACATTCACAACTAGATTTAATTTGCTAAGGTGCAAAAGAAATTCCTCGAATAACAGAAGGCTCTTCAGCACGTCTGGCGCATTTTGGGCTGTCAGCCCCACTGCCTAAAATAACCCTATCTACAACTACGACATAAGCCATTCATGGTAACACGACAATTGATTACAGTGCTTTAAATTTATTTATTTGTTTAATGCACAATGTATGTACACAACCATACAGTTACACGCTAGGCTTAAATTCCTGGTGCTTGCTTGGAAGTTTTTTATGTATTAGATTAATTTGTCAAAAACCTCTTAAATAAACAATCATACGTACTCGTAATCTACGTACTCTACAGGACCCAAGACCTCCCGATCTTCGTCCGCATGATTGACAAGGACTCTTTCTGGAACTTCGAGAATGGTCTCCCGACCCTCATCACGACTATGTTCCAAATGAACATCAATGGATACCCGCTGGTGCTCCCCGACATGATTGGTGGGAACGGTTACGATGGGGCTCCAAGTTCACAGCTGTTCATCAGGTGGCTGCAAGCTAATGTCTTCATGCCCAGCCTGCAGTTCTCTTATGTACCCTGGGATTATGACAATGAGGTCAGTATTGTTTTTCGTTATTACCAATATAACGTGCTACCTGCGTTCATACGAAATTAACGTTTTGGACGTATGGAATGAATGTCCGGTCAATAGCAAAAGTAAACTTTTGGGGCTGCCAAGCTTAGTTTACATATTATATATTTTTATTATTCTTTCTACCGAGTTGAAATGGACTTTATTATAAAATGAAGAACTCAAACTCAAAGCATACCATCACCACAAGGTGAAGCTGCCCATTCCAAAGCGCAGTAGGTTTCTATGGAGAAGAGCGGACAAAAGTATTTTTTTAATATAATATTGTTACCAAATATTGGTTCCATCATTAACTCATAGTAGATTAATGATTGATTGTTCTATATCGCAGACCATCACCATAAGCAAGACGTTCGTGACTCTCCACGAGACCTATACTCCAGAGATCATCGCAGCCTGCAAGAAGGCTGTCGCCGATGGCTCGCCAGTTAACATGCCCATTTGGTGGATAGCACCCAACGATACCACGGCTCATGCCATATGGGATGGTAAGCCTTCTACTGTTTATTTTAAAAGGCTGGCGCAGAACAGGTGGAGAGGGAAGGAAAATTCGATATGCCTTTACGGAATGCAAACATAAAAAAAATTATATGAATTCTACTCTAAATTATATCTTGCTTTTCTATTGGGGCAAATGTTTAAAATCTTTGGATAATCAGTTCAGTCACGATTTGCACACTTAGCAGGAACCCGTTCATAGCATTGATGCTGGACATCTTATATTTTGAAACATGAACTTCATAATTATTCCGTTCTTTTAGAATACCTCCTCGGCGAGACCATCCTGGTAGCTCCGGTGGTGACAGAGAACGCCAACAGTCGCGACATCTACCTTCCGGACGGTACCTGGTTTGAACAGGGTGACCCCAGCAAGGTCATCGTGGGTCCCACAACACTAACAAACTACCCTGCACCTATTAATGTGCTGCCATTCTTTGTGAAAAGCAGTTCTGTAGCTCCTGTGTTTTCTGTAATGCTGGTACTTGTAGCAGTTATTGTTAATATTCTTCATCAGTAGTCCTATACATTATAGGAACTAACATGGACGCTACTGATAATACTAAACTCGTAGCTAAGTTTTTGGGTTGACACAATTAAGATTGTCATGGGCACGCTAAGAAATGATGTAAATAATTAAGAAGGTATAAACAAAATGTAACTGAAGAAGTCTTCAGTTTAATATAATTGGGCTATTAATAAATGTTTACTTACTATTTATTCATTTCATTTACCTCGTTTTTTATTATAATTTAGCAGACACAGCTTCTTAAAATCGACAGAGTCTCTGTCAGGAAACCCGGCCGATGCCCGTTGCAAACTGTGGCAGGATACTCTTCCCCCTCCTTCATACTACCTACCACCAAAGGAGCATCTCCCTGCAGGGTTTCACCTTCCGTGGTCCACTTGAAGTCTCTGAACAGTCTCCGGACACAAGTGGGAAGATGTAAGTCCAACCTGGTAAAGTGGGGCTACCTTGACGGAACGGCAATGGGGTGTGATTGTGGAGCTATGTCACAAACCACGCTCCACCTCCTATCCTGCCCTCTGTGTCCCAAAATATGCAGTCAAAATGACCTCTGCGCTGCCACCGACAAAGTCGTGGAAGTGGCAAAGTTTTGGAAAAATAGCATTTACTAATGCTATTTTACCAAAACTTTGAAATACAATCAAAAATACAATCGTGCAGCGACACGAAGAAGAAAACCTCGTTTTTATGAAGCGTGTGTTTTTCCTTTTATAAACAGCGTCATCGACGCGCAAACTGTAACCATAAATTCAACACATGATTCTAGACGTAGCAAATTCTAGCTTATGAAATGAAAAATCAGCTGTTGCAATACCTATGCGATCAAAATGTATGGAACAGCTATTTTTTTTTAATAACGACGAAGCATTTCATCGCAGGGGGGTTCAGAATGTACTGAATCCATGGTCACATAAAACTTAAAAGTGAAAAATAAAACACTTTTTTGCAAAAAAAAAAACAACCGTCTTCCAAAAAAGACACTACAAAGTGAAAAATAACTTTAATTTCGGAAGTCGGTGGCCAGTAATTTTGGTTGACAACCCCAAAACTACAGAACCGTTTTTGATGTAATTTCTATGGGACCAATCTGAAAGTATATCCTTACAAATAAAAAAAGGAAAATCTGCAAATCTGCTTATAAATAATGTAGTTCTGAGGTAACAAACTCCTCCTTTTTTGAAGTCGGTTAAAAATACTTTAGTTTTGATGTCCGAAATCTGGGAATCTTTAACAAAACAAAAACGCAAACCTAATAAAAAAAAAAAAAAGTAATTTTATGAACTATATTTGGTTGTGACACCCTCCCTCGCAAGTTGGTACGGTCCCATGGCATTCTCCTTTGAACATGTTTGTGCTGATGCCGATACGAGAGCAAAAGTCTGAAGTAGACACGTAATAGAGATACACACATAAACTTACGCCTTCTTCCCATGGGGGTAGGCAGATACTACAGAACGCTACGATCCTTATAATATACTTCTTTCATTTTATACATATGCATTCACATCCATTCTCCATTGTATCGAAACTGTCACCTTTCGATAACCTGATCTGCCTTGACCGCGACAACAAACAGCTGTCGGAAGAATAGCGGTCGTCTATTTGATTTAAACTGACAAAATTTTCGGATTTTGGACTTGTGAAGGACTCCTACGATAACATTGATTGATGTTCGATACGGTACGGAAGCGTATACAGTGGTTGTAAATAGCTATGCTGGTCATGCACGCACGCCGTTTGCGGGTACTACGCACCTGACCTTTCTGAAGAACATCACCAATAAGGTCACTATATGTCGTCAGCAGTGGTGGCCCAGTGGTAACAACCCTGACTTACGCGTAGTAGGTCGCGGGTTCGAACCCAGGCAGGCGCTTTACTTCATGTAATTTATTTCATCACCACTGCTCTCAAAAACGGTGAAGGAAAACATCGTGAGGAAACCGGTATGTCCTAGGACCAAAAATTCGAAGTCATCTGACATCTACCAAACCGCACTGGGCCCGCGTGGTGGATTATGGCCCACTCCTTCTCACAAAGAGGGGGCCTGTGTCCCAGCAGGGGGAACGTTATAGGCAGATTGTGTACGTCCTCCTAGGGCCGGCGTTTCCACCCGGCGTTTCCTCCCACATCTGCCCTGTAAATACCTTTTGTTATCAGAGACGTGGATCTCATAATTCTAAATATTCGAAATACCTATCAGATGTTAAGTTTTTGCTCGTTAAACGTTCTCAATGTGTCGCAGAACAACGGTTTCCGTCGAGATACATCTATATGCATTTTATGATAATTCTACAGCGTTTAACTGTTAATTTATAGCTCATCACGCATTTATAGAGGGAGGTAATTGTCGTATCTACTTAGGAGGAGGATGGTGTGTTATCTTAGATAGATTAATATGTTTATATTGTACTAGCTGCGCCCCGCGGTTTCACGCGCATAAGTTTCGATCCCGTGGGAATATCGGGATAAAATGTATCCTACATGTTAATCCTGGCTATAAACCATCTGTGTGCCCAATTTTATCCAAATCCGTTTAGTAGTTTTTGCGTGAAAGAGTAACAAACTTTCACGTTTATAATATTAGTAGGATTTAAGCCCCTTGTTTAGGGTTCATAAATAATGCGGAATGTTTTTTTGTCCTGCTAGCAACGTTGCATGCAGTTGGTACCTATGTCCGGCTTCGATCAATATTATTGATCGAAGATGTCCGGCCTAGGAAATGCAATATAGGCCAAGAGGTACTTGATCCTGAGTTCGATTTCTAAGTGAGGCAGTCTTATTGGAGTTTTCAATAAGGCATTTCTCAGTAGCAACTTCTGACTGACCTCCTTGACAATTCAAAAGTGCCTGTAAAGGGTTTAATTGAAACAAATGCTTTGAATTTGAGTTTGCAACCACTCGGAGTCTGGACGTGTGCCCGGTAAATGGAATAGGCTCGCGGCTCGCGCCTGATTATATGGGACTGAGACGTAGATGATGAGGCCCACAATAAGTAAACATCTGCCTATCCTTCTGGGAAATACAGGCATGATGTTATGTAACTAGTATCCTAGCCGAACACCAGGAGCTACACCACAAGTTATGTAACTAGTATCCTTGCCGAACACCAGGAGCTACACCACAAGTTATGTAACTAGTATCCTTGCCGAACACCAGGAGCTACACCACAAGTTATGTAACTAGTATCCTTGCCGAACACCAGGAGCTACACCACAAGTTATGTAACTAGTATCCTTGCCGAACACCAGGAGCTACACCACAAGTTATGTAACTAGTATCCTTGCCGAACACCAGGAGCTACACCACAAGTTATGTAACTAGTATCCTTGCCGAACACCAGGAGCTACACCACTAGTTATGTAACTAGTATCCTTGCCGAACACCAGGAGCTACACCACAAGTTATGTAACTAGTATCCTAGCCGAACACCAGGAGCTACACCACAAGTTCTCTTGTCTCAACATGATCTTAAACGGATCTCCCAAGCTATCAGATTGAGAAAACTTAGAAACATGCAAATGTGATGGAAATGAGCGAAGATTACTGATTGTTATTGTTGAGCGATAATGGCGTGCCGGACAATGCGACAGTGATAATCATGTGTGCCTTAATAACCGGCCGGCTTGACTCACTGGACCAGTCGACCTGTGTCCTGCTGGCGCGATGGGCGTCTACATGTGCTGTAAGTAATATTTTAACATAAATAAATACAAGCAATTCTGCTAATTCCGATCCAGCCTGCCCCTTGCTGCCCTCTCCTAGCGATGCCCTAAGCCGAGGTTCCTACCTCACAGGGGGTGCCCTTAGCGTGTAGTCGTTTTTACGTTTTTTTTTTAGCCTTGGCTGGAGGCCTTAATTTATTGAGGCATCCACAGGCAAGCCCGGTTAAGCAGACGACAACCTCATAGGTTGAACTGCGAGATGCCCACAAAAAAAAAACAAGTCTGCTTCGTTGGTCACAAACGCGACTGCTGAACGTGGGGTCTTGGGTTCGATCCCCAGGTTGGGCAAAGTGTTATTGAGTTTTTCTCAATAGTAGTTTCTCAGAAGCTGTAGCTACCCGAAGACTGGTTGATGACAAACGAATTGCCACAGTGGTCCTTCGCGAAAAATAGGCGTAATGTGTTTAGAACAAACTTTTATAAAAATGCTGGAGAAGTCCTAAATTGCCTTGAACTCACTGAACCAAACATGCAAAAATTTTCTAACCAGCGCTGGGGCTCTGTCTCGCATACAGTCGTAGCATTATGCTGAGCGATGGCTGTTTTGCGTGGATGTGACGCATATTCTTTTTTTTGTTTGAGTTCTTTCTCTGCGTCATGTGTACCGCAAATAAACGTATTTCTTTTTTCTATTCTAGCTACTTAGTGTCTCAATAAGAAACACAGAATTGCTTTTTTATATTTCTTGGCGGAGATGGTTAGTTAGGAAACAGGTGCCCCCAAAAACTTGCAAACTTAAAAAGGTTTCAGAAATGTTTCTTACATACAGGCTGATTTTTTAAAGACCAGCCAAATTTAAGGATATGTGAACAACTTTCTCCATGGGACCAACATCGTAATCGCGAATAAAAATTCAGCCGTCCCATACATTTAGGTCGAGTAGGTATTGAAGTTTTCTATGGGACAGTTGATAAAATTTTCGCGATTACGCTATTTGTCCCATGGAGAAAGTTGTTTAGTTTGATGGTCTGTACCACATCCTTAAATTTGACTGGTCTTTAAAAAATCAGCCTGTATAATATCACCTACTTACAATGGGCACGAGCCGAGGCACGGAGGGGTTTTGGTATGTAAAGATGGTCACCGATCCACAAACCAACCGCGGCAAGCGTAGCTTAACCTGAAAACCTAAAACTAAGCCACAAGCCCGACTCTGCTACTGAATGTCGAAGTTTGAAATGTCGAAATATCTTAGTTCTAAAGTACAGGATCTCGATGTACGCCAGTTCGAAAGTTCACTGGAGCGAAGTATGCAAGGCCAACGTATCGTTAGTTAGAAAGCATACGAGTGCGATGTACGCCAGTTCGAAATTACCCTGTTCCGAAGTATGAAATGCCTCCGTACTGTTAGTTAGAAAGCATACGAGTGCAATAGGACTATTCGCACTCGTATGCTTTCTAAGTTCGATATCGACACTATCGCTATTAGAACAATTGTAATAGGTAATAAGCGAAACATATTCATAAATAGATATTGTAAATATATATATTAAATTATTAAAAAGAAAAAACAAATTAAACCAGAACCAAACAAAAAAATGCGCTTGGAGCATTACATAACATAATGTTATTAAAAACACCATTTAGATTAAATATGTATTATAGTATCAGTAATTTAATTTATTTCAGTTTTGTATATAAAATTAAATCTTCATATACGCTATGTACGCAAGACCACTTAATATGTATTCTTTTAAATCTACGTTATCCTTCTTTAATAACTGTTCTCTGATTTTTAGGATATGGCATGATTTTTTGTATTTACGTTTCTTTATATTAGCATTAATTCTTTCAATCTCCAAAATTGTATTTTGTTGTTCTTTTTGCAATTCTTTCATCGATTTCTAGATATTGAATTTTTTCCTGTTCAGCAAGTTATTCCAACGATTATGCCAATTTTCAATATTGTTTTGGGTAGTTGGGATATCAGCGTTCACACAATCTAATACGGACCATATCTGAGGTGGAAACCCTCACAATTTCTATAATTTTGCAATAAATATAGTACCTGCTAAACTGAATGTTTTCAAAATGCATTGTCTATTTGTAATGTAAAATAGTAAACACATACTGTTATTTATCATTGTTGCGTTAAACTTCCGTTTAAATATATTTATCATAATAATAGGTACCTACAAACAATTACTAATATCCGTCCCTATATAAAAAATGAAGTAAATGTATTTTTACACAAATTTGCTAATTATAATGTTGTAGGAGTACCAGTAACAGTACGGAGGCATTTCATACTTCGTAATAGGGTACTTTCGAACTGGCGTACATCGCACTCGTATGCTTTCTAACTAACGATACGTCGGCCTTGCATACTTCGCTCCAGTGAACTTTCGAACTGACGTAAGTACATCGAGATCCTGTACTTTAGAACTAACATACGTCGACATTTCAAACTTCGACATTCAGTAGCGGAGTCGGTATTCTTGTATACGCATTCAACAATTGTAGGGAACTAAAAAGTTGTTTTTTTTTTGTTTTCATAGACACGTGTCTATGAAAACAAAATTACGTTTTTAGTTCCAAGAGGTAATCGTATTATTTTAATGACATAAAGCTTAACCGCTCTATTATTCTACCTACATAGAAAAACATAATTATATTGTCACAACAATTAAAAGTTGACAATGGGACAAAAAATGGACTCATTATAGGATCGTCTCACGCGACTATAGTTTAATACTGCAAACATATTATTAAAAACGATGGATAAACTTGCCTTTTTATTATTATTTTAACACTTCTTTTCCTTGAAAAATTGTTAAGTAAAGCGATTAAATATTAATGACTAAGCGCATCACCCACGGCCAACGGTTGTTTTTTTCCGGCATGAAAATTACTTGTAAAAGCACCGAAATTGAAGTATTTTGTATTTTAATTTAATATTTGAATTGTTTTTTTTTATCTTTTCATTAAGGACGCTTTTAACGTTCTGCATCGTTCTCACATGCATAATTTTTAACATGAATGATGTAACCAATATTTTGTAACCATATTATTGTGATCTAGAAGAGTGTCCATGGAGTTTCATGCCCGTTCTTCTCCATAAGTACCTACTACGCTTTGGAATGGGCAACTAGCTTCATCTTTTTGACTGACCGACCCTTGACAATTCAAAAGTGCCTGTAATTGGTTTAGATGAAATAAATAGTTTGAGTTGAGTTGAAGAAGTAGGATGGATTACGGCCCACTCTCTCTCACCGAGAGGAGGCCTATGTCCTAGCAGTGGGAACATAATAGGATTATAATGATAACAATGTGATCATGGGACAGGAAAAGGGTTATATTATGTAAGGAAGCCCAAACATTAGGTTGATTTTGATACACTTTCATAACTACCCACAGCTGTGTTTGCCGTGCTGGCTGCGTGTGCGCATGCTATCGACATCTGCATCCTGGACGCGCCTACCGTCAAGGCGCAGCTGCAAAACAACCCTTTGGGAGGATTCAACATTCTATTGGAAAGAAGTGAGTGTGACTGTTCTTTCGAGTATAAGAAATAATTTGAGTCCGATTATATCAATATTAGCTAATAAAGTAATTACAACTATTTTCTTTCGTTCATATACTTAAACCAAAGCTGTACCAACAAATTTTAGTTTAAATTAATAAAATCGAGTGATGTTGTGGAGGATATCTATACATATAATAAAACAGTAACGAAAGAAAAACTGTACATTGAGAATTTTCGAGAAAAAATAAGTGGCTTTTGTTAGAAAAACGTAAATGATGACAAAAAGTGAATTTTTAGAATTTTTGTCTGTTTGTCTGTGTGTATGGTACTGCTTCACCCCAAAACTACTGGATAGATTTAATTGAAATTCAGCAAAAATGTTCTTTGTAAGCCAAGGAAGGCTTTAGGCTACATATTATCACGCCGTATGTTATGGGTGGTAAGCAATATTGATTTTAAAAGGTTTTTGTTCGTAATTAAATGCACAAAATAATTGAATGCACAAAATGACATGTTATTTATTTAGTTAATAATAATTTTACTCTGGGAACATAATAATCACGCTATTTTTATAAAGGAGCGGGGCAGTAACATTATAAATTGCAAGGGAACAGTTATTTCAACAATATGTCAACGGTGAATTCAGCAGCAAGGTCAGGCGACCGTTTACCGCATCAAATGGTGCGAGTTCAAATCCTATAATATTGTTTTAAAAAATCGTAATATTCTTTTTTTAGTTTTTGCATTTTTTATGTGCATTAGGAACGATACTGTTATGAAATCTGAGAACTTTACATGTCCTATCTAATTGTATGGAGTTTCACACCAATATTACTAATCTATACATATAATAAAACAGTAACGAAAGAAAAACTGTACATTGAGAATTTTCGAGAAAAAATAAGTGGCTTTTGTTAGAAAAACGTAACTGATGACAAAAAGTGAATTTTTAGATTTTTTGTCTGTACATTTTATCACGCCCTACATATGTTATGGGAGGTAAGCAATATTGATTTTAAAAGGTTTTTGTTCGTAATTAATTCGTAATTAAATGCACAAAATAATCGAATGCACAAAATGACATGTTATTTATTTAGTTAATAATAATTTAACTCTGGGAACATAATAATCACGCTATTTTTATAAAGGAGCGGGTCAGTAATATTATAAATTGCAAGGGAACAGTTATTTCAACAATTTGTCAACGGGGAATTTAGCGGTAAGGTCAGGCGAACGTTTACCGCACTAAATGGTGCGAGTTCAAATCCTATGATATTGTTTTAAAACATCGTAACATTCTTTTTTTAGTTTTTGCATTATTATGTGCATTAGGAACGATACTGTTATGAAATCTGAGAACTTTACATGTCCTATCTAATTGTATGGAGAGTTTTACACCAATATTACTAAACAGATTGATGGGTGGTACAACAAGCTACACTATCATGAAGTTAAGTCAAACTTTTGGTTCTGAGTTATATCTTACCAAGCACATTTGTTGTAGGTAATTGATTCAAGAGCTATGAGTACCGTCGTCAATGACCATGTCTCTAAGTTTACCTCAGAGCAAAAGCAAATTTTCGACACCATCCTTGAAAGCGTTGGGCTCGGCCAAGGTAAAATGTTTTTCTTGGATGCTCCTGGTGGAACAGGGAAAACATTTGTCACCGCTGGCATTCTCGCAGAGGTCAGGAGGCAAGGCAAGATTGCCATTGCATTAGCATCGTCAGGAATCGCCGCAACACTGCTTCCTGGTGGCAAAACAGCGCACGCAATGTTTAAGATTCCCATAGATTTAGAGAGTAATGAAACACTTGTTTGTGGAGTGTCACGCAACAGTGACAATGGGCGCGTGCTTAAAGATTGCTCTTTAATCGTGTGGGATGAATGCACTGTGGCGAACAGAAAAGCAGTAGAGGCGGTAAACAAGACTTTGCAGGACATCTGCAGGAACCAGCAAATTATGGGTGGCGTTACAGTTCGGTTTAGCGTCGATTTCCGACAAACGCTGCCTGTGGTGACGCGAGGAACTAGGGCTGATGAGGTGAATGCTTCGTTGAAATGCTCTTTCTTATGGCCACATATTCATAGGTTGCGCTTAACGATGAATATGAGAACACAGCTTGGCGGGAATGTACACGCAAAATTGGGTGAGGGAACGCTACCAGTAGACGGTGCCAGGTGGTTCAACCTGAGATACTTGGGAGAGTGGTGTCCACCTTAGAAGATTTGATTCGCCTGGTGTACGGAGACATCAATAGGATACCGCACCAAGATAATTCTTGGGTGTGAGAACGAGCCATTTTAACACCCAGAAACGACCAAGCTTCAGCGATCAATGAATGCATTCTTGCGGAAATTGAGGGAAATGAAGTGATCTACACTTCAATAAACACTGTTGTCGACCAAGATGACGCCACACATTACCCCGTAGAATTTCTCAATTCCCTCAGTGCAAGTGGACTACCAGCGCACACTATTAAGCTAAAGGTCGGTGTCGCAATTATGCTTCTTCGGAATCTCACTTCGCCGAAACTGTGCAATGGGGAAATATCATTGAGGCGGAAATTCTAACGGGTTGTGGTGTCGGCGAGACAGTGTTTATACCACGTATACAACTGATTCCCCACAATTACCCCTTTCAATTCAAGCGCGTGCAGTTTCATGTGAGCGTGTGCTTCGCCATGACAATAAATAAGTCGCAGCGGCAGACACTGAAGGCTGCGGGTGTCGACCTCAGGACGAGCTGCTTCTCACACGGACAACTGTACGTCACTTGCTCTCGCGTCACCAGTCCTGACTCGCTGTACATATTGAATGAGACCGAGGGAAAACCAACGAACGTTGTTTACACAGAAGTGTTACAGTAAATTATAACAGTTCTGTTATTCGTTCGTTATTTTTAAAAATCCGATGCTCTCCAGTCGTGCAATAATTCCTTTGTCCTTCTAGAGACAGATGAAGTTGAATTGGATAGTTTAATTATGTCTCTAAGGAGCGATTGTGCGATGGGTTCCGACGATATATCAGCCGCTTTTCTTAAAAATAACAAAAATATACTCATTCCCCACTTAACCTACATATGTAACCTCGCTTTAGGTTCAGGCACTTTTCCAAACGCTTTCAAGCTGGCAGTAGTGCACCCAATTCATAAAGGAGGGGACAGAGTTCGTTTTAACAATTACAGACCTATCTCAATTTTACCTACACTATCGAAAATACTTGAGAGGCTAATGAACAACAGATTAGTCAAATACTTAAATCAAAATCACACACTCTCATCTTCCCAATATGGTTTTCGCTCCGGAATTTCTACTAATAATGCTGTATTAGACCTAACAAATACTATTGTCACCAAACTTGATGAAAAACAGAAGGTCATAGGCGTTTTCCTAGATTTAGCGAAAGCCTTCGACACTATTTCTGTTCCCACCCTCATTGCCAAGCTGGAAAAAATTGGTATAAGAGGCACTCAACTATCCCTTTTCAGTAGTTACCTCACTGGCAGACGACAATGTCTCAGGATGGGAGATTGGACCAGTGATGAACTCCCAATAACATACGGAGTTCCCCAGGGCAGTATTATTGGTCCCACTCTTTTTCTCATTTATATAAATGACCTTTGCCAGCTAAAGCTTCCTAATGCTTCCATCTTTACATATGCCGATGATACTGCTCTAATATTCTCCGGGGATACATGGGATCTGGTATTTCAATACGCACAGTCTGGACTTGGCGTTGTGACCAGCTGGCTGTCGCAGAACCTGCTCACTCTGAACGTTGATAAAACGAATTACCTCACCTTCTCACTTTCAGCCGCTGGAAAGCCTCCTTCCTCCTCTCTTGCTTTAATCGCTCACTCCTGTATTTCAACTCACCATATGGGCTGCTTATGCCCCCACTTAAATCGGGTAAGTTACATTAAGTATCTGGGAGTGCAGATCGACGACTGTTTAACCTTTAGTACTCACACTGAAACACTTACAACACGGTTACGGAGGTTAATCTATGTTTTTAAGAACCTCCGTTACGTTGCTGATTTGAAGGTGATTAAACTTGTGTATCTAGCACTCTGCCAATCCCTTATCCAATATTGTATAGTTGCATGGGGTGGTTCAGGAAGGTCCCACATGTTAAAAGTAGAACGTGCCCAAAGGGCACTGCTGAAAGTTGGTTGGCAGTTACCCTATCGCTTTCCTACCACAGACCTTTACAAAACTTGTAAGGTTCTGACTGTTCGTAAATTATATATACTCAATCTTTTAATGACAACCCACGGCCACACTCCCTACGACCCTTCTTTAATCTCCCAGCGTCGTAAGCATTCGGTCTGTCCCTCGATTCGTACAAATTATGCTTCGACCCAACGCTTCTTCCGCTTCCTTAGCAGTCATGTGTACAATAATACTAACAAAATTTTAAACATTTATCCCTTGTGCAAATCCAAATGTAAAGCAAAAATAATGAATTGGCTTCTTGATTTGGATTATTCTGAGACAGAAAATATTTTAGCTGTTTTAAAATAAATTATATAGTAAATTTGTAGACAACATTTTAATACACACATCTACAATTCACTCTAACAAACAAACTTTCAGACACACACACAACACACACCATACACTACACACTCACAGACACACCATTTTTAATTTTAGTATTTTTCCTGTTTTATTTTTTAAATATAAATATTCCTCTCTGTACGTGAAGGCTTTGATGTTTACAAATTAGTACTTTATAGTATTGTTTTAAGAGGGTGAGAGCCTGGAGATCTGTCATACAGGTCTCGAACCCACTACAGACTCCAGCTCTCACAAAGGTTACAAATTTGATTGAAATAATATGTTATGAACCAATGTCTGTACCTTTTGAGAGAAATAAATCGATATTATTATTCGACGTCTCCTAAATTTCCTTATTAACCTGATGTTTCTTACCAGTAAATTAACTACATAACTTTCAAATTTTGAGTTTACTAAGCCAAATAGTTTTTGAGGGATCTAAGCTATAGTATAGTATGGGACGCATCTTTTGAGTGTTTCTGTAAATCAACAAACTATCACTAACTATTATTAAAATTAAAATTGAATTAAATAAATACTTATGCGATACGTGGGCAAAGCCACGGGTACAGCTATAGTTTATAAAGATATTTTTTAAAGTTATTTGCAATATTATTGTTAATTCAGTGTACCCTTGGGATCCACTGCGGAATTACGGGAAGAAAAATTTTTTGTTGTATAGGTATTAAGTCTGGGCAACATATAGGCTATAATTTATTTTGGATAATGGAATACCTGATGCAGAACCGCAACAGACCAGCTAAAGTATAAGAGATATAAAAATGATGCCATAGCAAAAAATATTCCACGTGAAGAGCATTTTCTGCTGTGAGAATAAATTTGAAGATCTGGAACACCTGTTGTGGAACTCCAAAGCCCAGCGGCACTATAACATATATAGGAATGACGTCTTAGCAAAAGTTGTTAAGTCTGATGGGCATTTCCTGTTGACTTACAAAAATAAAAGATCTGGAACGTCTTGAATCGTCTCGCGCATCACGCTGTTTTCCCGTCCCCGGGCTCTTAGAATTCGACATCGTCTGATGTCGAATTCGACATCAGACGTTTCAGATCTTCGATTTTGACGACCCCGTTGTCGCTGGCATAAGCAACAGGATCCGCGTACGAAGTCGCGCGCAGAAGCTAGTTACGAATATATTATGACTTCACGTTCCCATTAACGTGAGTGAAGCCGCGAGCACAGCTAGTTAGCTAATGATTTCCAACGATCTTTCTAAAATGGTCGAAGTAGGTACTTATCACGAAAAACCCACCAAATAAATGTTTAAACTGAAGTCACGCCAATCCCTTTCTCCAGAGGGCCTATCAGAAGTTATAGCCGTGGTGGGGCGACGCACCGGCGCCATCAAGGACGTGGTACAAGACGGTGACGTCGTCATCCAGTTCGCTAACGACACCACCGTGAGGATCAGCAGCGAGGAGATTGTGGGGGACCGGCACGGATACATCATCACCTTCACTTGGGAGGCGCCTAAAGTAGCCGGGTTGGAGGACTGTGTTAATCTTGGTAAGAAAATTGTGCAAATTCATGTTTATTCTTCTGGATTTTAGATTACGTAGGTACTAAAATCTCGACATCAGAGCCATCTGGTCCGATATCCATGTTTGTAACTGGAGAGCGAAAATTGAAAATAAATAATTGTTTCATAATTTTGAAGATTACACACACGAACACGGAAGACGGAGAACACGGCTATAATTATAATTATAGCAGTGTTCTCCTTAATCTTCAATTATTTATTTTCAATGTTTATTTTCGCTCTCCTGAAAAATTGCAAAAATGGATATCGGACCTGATGTCAAGAAATGTTTCCTTCGAGGGAAAAAAACCTTAAAGATTTATTTGAGATCTTGTATAGTATTGCATGTCGAGGTGATGTCCGAAACTCCACGCGTCTCGCGTATTTTGCATATGGATGGGAAAATTGAACATTCCATCCCCCCGGTTTGAGATCTTGCAAATAAATAACATACAAGTTATTTTTAACGGCCGTGACGCTAGAGATTCATACCTGATAATGTTTTCTTATAGGTTCAAACCATTGGTACGGCGGCCCACAGCAGAAACGTCAGTACTGGCCGATAGAGCGTCTGGTCCTACCGAACTACTCCTACGTCACAAAGGAAGCCGACAACTGCGGCGTGGCCGAGCCCTACTGGCTTAACTCCGAAGGCATCTTTTACTACTTCGACAAAAAGGTTCCTTTATTCGTAGACCAGAATGACTTGGAGAAAAACGCAGCATGCTTCATAGCACAAATAAAATCTCCATACTCCAACAAAAGAGACAAAACTGACCTGATTTACGCGATAGGGATCTTCGAAGATGCAAGACAGGCCCACGAGTATGCCGTCGAAAAGTATTTGGAGAAGCCCGCAGGGATTCCTGACGAGAGGATGATCACATACCCAGTTTGGTCGACCTGGGCGAGGTATAAACGAGACGTGAACCATAACACAGTTCTGCAATTCGCTGATGAAATCACCAAAAATGGGTTCCCGAACAGTCAGCTAGAAATCGATGATCTTTGGGAGACCTGCTATGGTTCTCAGACGGTGGATCTCCGAAGGTTCCCGAACATGAGGAATACGGTGGATATTTTGAGGTCGAAAGGGTATAGAGTGACGATGTGGACACATCCGTTTATTAATAAAGGATGCGAGCCGTGGTATTCGGAAGCTAAAGCTAACGGGTGAGTTTGAACAAAAGTACTTTTATAAAACCCAGAGCTTCATTAAGATTTCCAAATAACATGAAATAACGAACTACGTATTAAGACTGCTTCTATGACCAACATTACTACGGTTTCAACCAAAATCTTTCATCTCCTGTAAGATTTATTTGTAAACCACCTTTTCCTTCAGCTACCTGGTATCCTCGGAATACGGTTCCGTGGAGACGAGCTGGTGGAACGACAACCAGACGACCACGTCATACATCGACTTTACCAATCCGGCTGCGAGGCAGTGGTACCTGGACAGACTGCATTTCCTACAGAATACTTCTGGAGTCGACAGTTTCAAATTCGATGGTGGAGAATCTAGTTGGTCGCCACAAGTAAGCAAAACATAGCAGGATAAATAATTAGTTAGTTTATAATATAAGTGATCAAGAAAACAGTAATTAAAGATATTCACTAAACCTTTAAATAAACGTGTTAAAGCTCGTCAGAATACAGTTTTAGTCTTATGTTATTTAATGTTCTAGATCCCAGTTCTACAAGGCGACATCAGAGATCAGCCAGGCGTGATTTCAGCTGACTACTTGAGGACTGTCGCACAATTCGGACCACTTGTTGAAGTCAGAGTTGGATATAGGTATGATTTATACTTATGTATATTGGGTTTATGGTCTAGCACTTTCTTTGGTCCATGTTAGTCTTTCGAAGTATGTTAAGTACTCTTTTTTATATTAATAGCACATTTTTTTATAACTTGGCAAGCCCAAAACTTTGCCCCTTCAGTGTTTTCAGTAGCAACGCACAACTGCTTAGGTGATTGGATCACAAAGAACAGGATTGTTGTTCCTCACAAAGAAAGAGCGTTTTGATTTTTAGCATTCAAATCTTAGAGTCTATTTCTCGCAAAATAGCTTTTATACTGTCTCCATTCGTTCAATCGAAGCAACAGTTAATCATCCAATATACCTAGTCTTGCCATAAATATTGTCACGAATATAAAAAAAAAAAAATATTGCAAATAATATTTATTACTTTTACAGTGTGTTAGTTTAATACATAAATATAAAACAATTTAAAATATAAAAAGCTTATTCGAAGTGGTCTCCATTGGCTGCAATACAGTCCTTTAAACGTTGAGGCCAGTTATCAATAGAAGCACGCACTCTTTCCATGGGAAAATTCTTCACTGCCAATCGTATGGATTGTTTTAGGGACTCCAAATTATCATGGCGTTTAGAGCAAGCCGTACTCTCTAAAACTGACCATAAATCATAATCCAGTGGATTAAGATCGGGACTAGACGACGGCTAGTCTTCAGCTCTGATGAAGTCCGAAACGTTCACTTTCAACCAAGACTGCGTGGACCGAGCTTTATGACCCGGCGCCGCGTCTTGTTGGAAGGACCATACTTGGTTATTGAACATGGTGTTGTTAAGGGGCTTAACTACCTTCTCAAGAATGGTATCTTGATACACTTGTGCCGATGTTTTTATACCTTTTACACAAAAATATGGCTCAGTCACTCCTTCAGAGCTAACACCCCACCAAAGCATCACTGAAGTCGGATAATGCCCACGTTGCACTCTGTCGACTAATTGGGAAGCTTCCTTAGAGCTTTGAGCATAAATACGGTCATTTTGTTTGTTAAAATGTTGCTCAATTGTAAAGACTTTCTCATCCGTAAACAAAATTTTTCTGTGACCTCCCTTTGCGTACCGCTTCAGTAGTTGTTTCGATTTTACCACCCTATTCTTTTTTAAATTATCAGTTAAAAAATGACCAAGTCCTAAGTCATCTTTTAAAATACGCGACATGGTTCTGGGTGCTATCTTCATCTCCCGAGATAAAATATTTTGCTTTCCGACAGGATTTCTTCGAATTCTTTCCCTTACTGCTTTGACCACCTTTTTCGTACGAACACTACGTGGACGGCCACAAACAGAGGAGGTCTCAGTGTACATATTAATAACCCGGTACACAAACATTTGACTAATACCAAGCGTATGGAGAGTTTTAAAAATTGCATTTGGCTCCATACCAACTTTGTGTAATGCAATCACAGCGATTCGGTTCTCTTTATCACCCCACTCCATTTGAATATCGCAAAATATTGTACATTGTATTGGCGCCAAAATTAGAAAACTCAATGAACAATCGTATAAAAATGACAGACTCCAAATTCAAATGTAATATCTTTCTTATTTTTAATTGTAACAGTATTTATGGCCAGACTGTGTATTTACTCCAGAACCCAAGACCTGCCAGTCTTCATCCGCATGATAGACAAGGACACCTACTGGACCTACGAGAACGGTCTCCCGACCCTCATCACCACGTTACTCCAGATGAACATGAACGGGTACCCGCTGGTGCTTCCCGACATGATCGGAGGGAACGGGTACAATGAGCCTCCGACTAAGGAGCTGTTCATCAGGTGGCTACAGGCTAACACCTTCATGCCTAGTATGCAGTTCTCTTATGTGCCCTGGGAGTTTGATAATGAGGTTAGTTTAATTTCGACTATGATTGCTGTTTTGGAGGTGAGCTCTCATTCCGAATGATTTTCCTCCTTCGTATTTTTTTTTTTCTACTATGAGTTTACTCGTCCATCGATCAGCATAAACAGCCTATAATATTCTTACTGCTGGGTCACAGGCCTCTTCTCGGTGAAAGGGGGTGGACTGTAATGCACCACGCTGGCCCAGTGCGGGCCAATGTCGGTCGTCCATCGGTTAAAACACATTATTTTTACTTTAAAGTTAAAGCAAATTTAAGTTTACCTATCGCATTTGTGGAAAGCCGAAATCAGTCTAGGCGAAAGTCGAGATGCTTTACAAAGGAAACCAACTTGCAGACATCGAGTTTAAGAAAAATTTCGGCTTTGTTGTGAGTGTCTATGGCCTATGTCTCTTTCAAAAACTTGATTAGACACATACTGTATTTTGTTTATTTCCCCATCAATAGACGGTGGCTATAAGCAAGAGGTACGTGGACCTGCATGCCCAGTACGCCCCAGCTATCATAGCGGCGTGCAAGCGAGCGGTGAGCGACGGCGCGCCAGTCAACCCGCCCGTGTGGTGGATAGCTCCCAATGATACTGAGGCGCATGACATATCTGATGGTAATAAGTGACTTGTCAACATTTTTCTTGGAAATAAGTACCTTACCGCAAACCTCGTTAAGGCTTGCGGTGAGAGTTAAATGGTAGAAATCGTCACGCTTTGTTATGCTTCCCCATGCGACTTTCTCTATCTCTCTCTCTCTCTGTCTCTTTCTATTATATAAGAGTATTGTGTGCGACTTCGTTCCTGACAGCAGCATTTCCAGTGCTAGTCGACCAAGACAGAAAAGTAGATGGTTTGATGGCCGTACCGCCTCTGGTCATTTGGGTAAGGCGTTCAAAGAGGTCAACTATTTGCTGACTTACAGTTATCTAATTAACTTGGTCATCTAATAGAAGTCTACAACACCGACGCGCATGCGCGGGATGTTGTGACGCATTTCCAATGAAAAAAATGGTTTTACGGGGTCCTGATTTAACTTAGTTGTAAATGTTCGCGTGACGCCTGTAATTACTGGTACAACGAACCGTCGCGACATTGTGAGGAAATAATTGTCAATCATCTCTACTCTTAATAAAGTAGTAGGTAGTAGATCACGAGTAAAGTAATTCCTATCGATATATTTTTATGAGCGTCATCGAACGTAATAGCTACATATTTTATCTACGGTATTACGTAATTATAATTTGACGTCACGCATGACGCAATGGCTTAACAATTGACTTGGCTGGCTGAAAAAATATTAGGTCCTAGCCTACAGATTTTTTTTTTGAGATTATTTTCTATTTACGCAGGAGCAATTCCTATCGGAAGATTTGGCCTGAGTGTAATAATTGTTCTGTCTCGCATACGGTTAGATACAGCATTATGCCGAGCGTTGGCCGTTTTGCGGAGACGTGACGTATAATATGTATATTGTGCCCCTACTTTTTTTTTCTTTGCCTCATATCTTACCGCAAAGAAACGATTTTTCTTTATTACTTTTCCCTCTCCAGAATACCTCCTCGGCGAGAACATCCTAGTAGCCCCGGTCATAGAGCGCGGGGCCCGCGAGCGCGACGTGTACCTGCCGGCCGGCAGCTGGCTGCAGCAGGGCGACCCGGCGCGGCCCGTGCGGGGCGGGGACTGGCTGCGGAGCTACCCCGCACCCTTGGACACCTTGCCTTATTTTATTAAAGTTCTATAATTACATTATATTCTATACCTGATTACAGCCTGCACCGCGCTGCGCACTATACTATACACACTTTATTTGAAATACTTTGCGTAGTATCATAAGCCCACTTTTATACGGTGTTGATCTGCACGATATTATACTGTTTAATGTTGGTGTCACGTGGCAGTTCAATAACTAGCTTCTGTCCGCAACTTCGTCCGCGTGAAACTTCTTGTTCCCCCGCCCCACCGCGTCGCATCGCATCGCCCGCCCGCGCTTTTACTTGGTTTTCGCTTAGCATTATTTCTGACTTTTTTTTTGTCTTTGTAGCGTGAAGTTAAAAAGCCTAAAAGCCTTCATAAAAAAATGAGCAAAAATATTTTTTCAAATTCGATTGGTGGTTCCAAAGATTACCGCGTTTAAACAAACTAACTCTTCAGCTTTATTATTAGTATAGATTTGTTTCTAACATATACTTCGTGGTATTAACAGTAAGGTGTTGACGTATGATCCAAATATTTTACTATGAAATATCCTACAGTACAGCGCTGTGTGAGCAGTAAAGTCCACCGAAATAGTACAAACCAGAATATAATAATTATACATAAACGATTTTTTTGTAAATAGTTTGTAAGCCTGAACACAAATATAGTGTTATTTATTTTGACATTTTGTTTCATTACCCTAAACAATACAGAGTTAGTTTTCAAAGACCAGCCAAATTTAAGGGTGTGGTACAGACTATCAGACTGAACAATTTTCTTCATGGGACCAACATCGTAATCTCGAAGAAAAATTCAGCCGTCCCATACGTTTAGGTCGAGTAGGTATTAAAGTTTTCTATGCGGCAGTTGATTGATTGATTCGCAATTACGATATTATAATAATAATTTATTTAATAAAAACGTTTACAAAAGGTGTACATTTAGCCAAGAGTGGCAAGTTTCCCATGGAGAAAGTTGTTCAGTTTGATGGTCTGTACCACACCCTTAAATTTGGCTGGTGTTTGAAAATAAACCCTGTATACTCTGTATTTAATTTTAAATACTATTAAACTTTAATTTGATATTTCATTATCGAGCTCCTATCTGTTATTACCGCCCTCAAAACACTCCGAGGCTCTATTCGATGCCCACATAACTACGTATTCGTACAATTTTGCACGTTCAATCAACCTGTAGCGGCACAAGTCATACAGATGACAATATGACATCTACAGGTGCAATTTCTTTTATGATGGGTTAGTGTGTAATAAATAATAATAGTCTTTTTTTATTAAGTAGTAGCACCCCGCGGTTTCACCCGCATAAGTTTCGATCCCTTGGGAATATCGGGATAAAAAGTATCCTATGTGTTAATCTTGGCTATAAACTACCTGTGTGCAAAATTTCATTCAAATCTGTGCAGTTGTTTTTGCGTGAGTGAGTATCAAACATCCATCCATCCACACAAACTTTCACGTTTATAATATTAGTAGGATTATCAACCTACTGGGCTCAAACTATATAAAAACAAAACAAAAAAGAACGAGGAAAGGACATGAAAAGAAGAATCAATCTAAATAGCCTTTTCCTAACTATGTTGGGGTCGGCTTCCAGTCTAACCGGATGCAGATGAATATCAGTATTTTACATAAAGCGACTATCTGACCTCCACAACCCAGTTACTATTAATCTTGCACTTGCACTAAATAATTAGAAAAGTGTAATACTTAAATCATAAATGTCATCAGAAAGAGGTCTGTTTTAGCACTCCGCTTTTCTAGCGCAGAGCGTAACGAGAAAACGAAACGTTGATTGTGATTAACTATTAATAAATAAAATGACACTTATGTTATGTTTATACTTAAAATAAATCTTTATTTTTATTCCTACATTATTTAATTAACAGTAATATCTTTAACAAGTCCTTCGCCTAATATTCTGAAGTCTTCAACTAAAGCTTCGATGTTCACTTTGTATTTCGTCTCACCCTTTGAAGTATATGGCTTGAGCGCGTTCGCGTTTATTAACTGAAAAAAATAATAATAATAATAATCATTCTAATCTGCGTTCGCGATTCAATTGCCAAAAAAGTAAACAAATATGAATTAATGGAAAAATAACTTTAATTCCTACACACACATCAGTTAACACTACAACTTCAAAAAAAATTATAACTTTTTCAATAGTGCTAATCACTCTGAAATAAACTTAAATACCATTGAAATAAAGTTAATATTTGTTTAATTTGAAATAACATCGTCAGTTGTTCGTCGCGGTTTCACTTTGAGGGAACTTTTTTATTAACCCGGATGTAAAGTATAGTATTTTTCTCTCACGAAGTGACGTTTGCTGTACTTGTGATTACTAAGTGTACAAACAAGCTGTGAATGTGTGTAAGCACAGGAGCTCTCGGTGCCGGCCGAGACAATGGCGAAGTCGGATGTATGTGAGTGTGCGTGTGTGTGACGAGCTGACGCTACTTGTCTTTACGAACACATTCATAGCATGTACAGTAGGGTGTCCCATCCTATAAGGGCGAAATTTTTTTTTTCGATTTTGAATACGCGGTATGCGTTATATTTTTTCTAATTGACCCTAATAACTAAAATATAAAATATTATTGATATCGGATAACGATAACCCGTGCCGACTTGATGCCAAACTTTTAAGAAAAAATTTGTATGGAGATTGTAGAGGATATTTTAAAACTTCATTTTTATTTATTAAATTAAACACTATTTTACCTGTATTATATCTTTATTAAATATTTATTATTAAAAGTACATTATTTCTATTTCTTTCTATTACAAAATTTATTTTCAAAGTTTTCTTTTTACAGTCAGGGCATAATATATCAGTCTGTGTTCCTGTACGCAACGTAGTAAAATAGCTTTTGTTCCTCTTCAGCGGTGATTTTTCCATGGAAATCTTGCATCAACTTAACTGCTCTCTCTGCTTTATCATTAACGGCTCTTAGTGTCATCATCTGTCTTTTAACTCGTTGAAAAGAAGTATTACTAGGCCATAAAGTAGGACACTCGTTGAAAAAACTGTCATCAATTTTAAAACGATTGAACAAGGTCTTGCTTTTGATGGAAATTAAGTCATCGATGTCAGATGAAGCACATCTCTATTAAATTTTTGTTCCAGAAGCACGCAGGCACTATTAATACGACCAGTATTTGAAGCAGTGGTGTCACAACAAAGAATTTGGACTTTATCTTCGAGATTCAAGTCTGTAACCGCATTCCAAACTGATTGTGCTCGTTCACTTCCAGTAGAGTTGTCCAACTTCGGCACCGCGATCACTTGTTCTTTATCACCATATGAAACTACTATCGGGAGGCGTTCTTTTGCATACGTCTAAATCTGGCAACAGTTTTCCATCCAATGGACAGTTACAGTACCCGGTACGTCGTTTTGGAAACCGACTTCTGCCCGCTCTTTTCGTTTTTCCGTACGAATTCTTTGAATGGAGAACTTACTTATGGGATAATCGTCAATATTGAGTTCTAGTGCCTCGACAGTAGATATTAGCTTCGATAATGTACACAGAATTTCTCATACATAACTGACACCTGTCTAAAGCTGCCACTAATTTTGGAGTCATAAAATTTTTGCTCGTTGACGTTTTATTAATATCGGACTGTGCGCTCTCGGTTGGGGTGGGCAAATCGTCGTCAAATGCAAATCCATTAATTCTGAATCAGAAGATGAATTTTCTTGATAGATTGAAGTCGAAGCAGTAAGGGATGCATAATAATTAGCCCGACGTTTTTGTTCCTCGATATTTCTAAGGCGCGATTTTTCTTCTTTTCAGTCAACTTTTTATCCACTCCAGCTAAATGACCAGGCCTGCCTGGCTCTCTCTGCCACTTCAAAAATATCCTATCTTCATTTATTTTTATTAATTGAAGGGCATGGGCATGTGCAATGTCGAACAAGTTGTCCAAGCAACAAACTCTTGGCGACGCTGTTCGAATATGTCTTGTGTTTTGTGCGCATTTTTTTGTAAATCTCTCTAGACTTGGTATAAGGCAACTAATTTCTTAACCAGTTAGGTAAAGCTTTAGTCGGTATACGGGCCTTTTCCCAATAAATAATGCACTCTCAAATAGTTAGATTTACGCTTTCATTAACACTTAAATTCACTTCACGAATATTATAAAACAGAACTGCCAATACTTGGGCATTACAGGGTAGTTTTGAACCGGTAATTTGATGTTTTACATCCCCTATTAAAAATATGCCTTTTTTAGAACTTGGTTATCCCACTGACATTTTGACTAAACGAAAATAATGCGTTTACTAATAAAACAAACAAGTAATGACGAAACTTCGATACGAAATTTGCGACGCGCCGAAGTATGCAAGTACTGACATCTATCAATGCAAGTCGGCACGGGTTGCGGTGGTCCTAGGTACATGAAATTTTATTTATACATGTTTTAACACGATTCAAATATAATTAGAGGGTATGCGTTGAAAAAAAAGACTTTGATTTTTTTGGGACACCCTAATGTACAGCCACGAGCAGCAATATGTCAACACTTGGCAACTTTCATATGCGTTTTTTTTCGTGAAATAACGAATGCAACGTTGAAATACGACACATTACATAAACCTATGGGTTCGAAAATGTTATGCTCGCAACAACATAAAATTTCATTAAAAAATAAAGGAGTAAATCGCTTTTGAATAAAGCCGAGTGTATACATACTTTTACTCGTGACTGTACACTTGGTTACCACAGGTAAAGCGCGCGTCGCTGTGTGACACGAAAATACTATATCACATAGCATTTTATTTTAACACAAGTTCTTAGTTTGTTTACTAATTTATCAAAAATAAAAACTTGGAAAAATTATGAAACTGAAAAAGTCACAATATTAGTACTTGCCAGCTTTCAAACCTCCACGTCTCCACAAAATTATAAGATTAAACATACTCATTAGAACCATGCTTTGGGGTTATGAACCTTAAATTCGATTTAATTAAGTGCAATTTATATTATTACTTAAATGGCTTTATGAAGTTAGTTAAAATTTAAATTCATTTGTCTTTTTTCATTGTTTGTTTTGCAATTAAAAATGTATTTATTTATCTTAGCCTAAAACAGTTATAGTAAAGTCTCATAATTCCTTATCATTATAATATACCTGGAACTCCTTGTCGTCTTTGATGTCAGGTTTCCACAGCACAGCGATCACTTCTCCTCCGTACAGGTCGTGGAAGAACAGCGCAAAGTCACCATATGCACTCTGAAATAACAAATATGAATAGGTCAGAAACGAAAGTGGTTTTTGAAACATAACTGAAATATAAAAGTAACAAAAAATAACATATACATATCCCGGAATTAACGCACACCACCAGACACCCCAATTAGAATATTATGTTATAATCCTAATACATACACTGAATTTTTGTTATTATGTAAAAAACATGTTTTTTTAAATAAATTAGTTATGCTGATTGTGGGAGAAAATTTTGGTCACATTACAAATCTACGCATGCACACAGTCGCATTCGTATAAGGGTCTAGCTTAGTGAGTATTTCATAAATTTTGGTTTGTTTTGACTGGACAGCAGAAGTGTGACAGTAATTTACATAGTTTTTATTATTTTTGGGATAAAATATTACCTATATTAAAAATTACAGAAATTGATTCAGTAAACAATTCTGAACAAACTACTTTCAAAATGTGCATTAATTATGTTACACATTGTATATGTCGGAGTCAGAGTTCATTTGACTATTCGGAACGCCAGCGTCATCTGGTGGCAGAGTCTAGCCTGAGTTCGTGGGGGTGGAGCTACAGCTACAAGAGCAGTGTGGAGCAGAGCTCTCTTGGACATTGGACATCGTACGGACAACATGTGCTCGGAAACTGTCTCGCGTTCCGTATCATTGAGTTGTGTACCTACAGTGTGTGATTCGCTAGTGTGACTAACTTATTCGTAAATTATAATCTGATTGCAAACCGTTTTTCTATTGCGCTATAACCAACACTACCCATAATACGCCCACAGTAATTAAAATATGCCTGACGTTAACGAGAGACAGACGTACCTTCTCATATACAAACCCAATCAATTCAGATGTCATCTAAGGGCCCATCGTCCACGACGCTACTCAAAGGTAACGCGACTTACTGACACGTTATGACCTACTGTTTGTGATTGGTTGCATCGTGTACGGACCAGAATTAAATGATAAATGATTTTATTTCTGTAAGTAGGCTTGAACAAACACTTTTACTCGTCCGTCATATTTTTTTTAAACTAGAGGTCGGAGTTTCCTACCTGACTACTCTGAGAAGAAAGGTCGAAACAAACTCAGAGGTCACAGATGTGACGACCATGTAGATTGGTGTCTGAAATGGTCTTTTGAGGAAAGAACCACACAGATGGAGTGGACCTGTCCAGTCAATGCACGCATTTGTCAGTAATCATGGAGCTCAACTCAAAACTTAAAGAGCTCAACGACTCGACGAACAAAACCAAAGGAAGGACGTTTGGGTAGGCCGCATAAATTAATCGAAATGCCAGGCCATGACTAAAACTAACTAAGAAAAATTAAAGACAAAAGAAAATTAACCTAAGCCTAAAAAATTACTAGTGTGACTGCAACCCATTGACTTTATATTAACAAACTTTCGTTGCAGACCTAACTAACGTAAATTTTTCAAAAATGCCATTTCAACAAGCACATCGCATGCTTAATGGAACACTGACCCATTAGTAGATAGGTCAGATGTGATTTCCGTTTTTTTTTTACTCAGATCTCATCAATAGTTAATCATAGACGTTCAAATTACAAGCATTCATGCTTAATATAAATCAGTATTATTTTTATGCAAGTAGGATAAGTCCTCATAGCAAGATCTTCTTTTGCGTTTTCCCAAAAATCGTCTTTTTTTTGAGTTAAGTCAGTATTCTATTAAGCATGCGACATTTCTAAATCCCTTTTTAAAACTGTCGACTCACCCTCAACTCGTCCAAGTACTTCGTCACCGGATGAAACTCAACGACGGGTATAATTTCTTCGGCGGTGTTGTCAGGCAGCCGCTGCAGTGTGGGCGCACTGTCCACGCGCTCGGCCGCGTGCGGGACGAGCGCGCGGTGCAGGTGGATGAGCACGCTGTAGCCTGCGTACGAGGGGATGAACATACCCTGGAAATAAAAAAATAACGTCAGACCGTCGTCAATAAATAACAAAGTATCTGAGAATTTACATGGCGGTTCAGCAGAATGAGACTTTCACCATGCCTTAAATGTCGCATTAAGCTGTATTCATATTGTGTTGCGATGTCATGAGTGCAAATACATGATGCATCAGGTCAACACCGTGCAGCATGTGTTGGTGGAATGTGTCCGATATACTAATAAGAGAAATGCAGTTTTAAACGCGATGAAATTGTCGGTAATGGATGTTGGAATGTTCCATGGTATTTTAGCTAAGCCTACATCTGAAGCAGCAAAAATATTATACACTTTTATTATATAAGAAATTAGATTAAGGTTTGGGGTATTTTATAAGTTAAATAAGTCTAGAAAGTAAGTAAATATTTGTAAAAGCACGATGGGATTGACATCGTCGCAACTGTGTACAAAAATCCCTTAAATAAAGAAGATTAAAAAAAAAAAAAAAGGTCAACACCGGACCAATATTAAGTCCTCGACCAATCGACCACGACATAGCTGTGCCTCGAGTACACCATGGCCTTCGGCAGTGTTGCAAGTTCATGGGTTCACATTCTATAAAAGTGAAAAAATAAAAACTTTTTTACAAAAAAAGCAAAGCAGTCAAAGCATACAAATAGAGTAACAGAATTTTTGATTGATAAAAAAATTGTTGATGCAATGATGTTTAAAATAATAAATTATGTTTGTTTTGTGTTGTTTCTTGTTCTGTTTGTTAAAGTTAAGTATTTAGTTATAGTTTAGTGGATTCGTTTTTATTTTTGTTACTTTTGCATGCCGACTGGTAAAATATGGCTGAACCTATTTCCCTATATCACCATGTACTGCACCCATATTTACAAAATAAAATATCTTTATCTTTAAAAAAAACCACTGACTTCCAAAAAAGATACTACAAATTTATTTTATTTTTATTTATTTTACCATTTATGTACACACATATATTATATAAACAGATAAGAAAAACAGAACAGAAAAAATAGGTACAGAGGTGATGCTTATTTCATAAGAAATCTCTTCCAGCAGACCCGACACAGGACAATATGTAGATACAGAGATGTAGACAGCGTATGAAAGAGTCTATAGTACAAAGTGAAAAATAACTTTGATTTCGGAAGTCGGTGTCGTTGGGTTCGTATTTTAGTTGTTTGCCACCTTCTTCTTCACCGTCTTTTTTTGGAGGCGTTGTTTTTTTTGTAAAAATGTTTTTAGTTTTATGTAATTTTTACCAGTAATTTTAGTTTAAAAACCCAACTAATGAACCGTTTTTTATGTTTCTATGGGACCAATCTGAAAGTATATCCTTTCAAATAAAAAAATAATCAAAACAAATCGGCTTTAATGAGTTCTGTTCTGAGGTAACAAAGATAAAAAAACCGGATGGAGAACCTCCTTTTTTTGAAGTCGGTTAAAAAAGGGCCCTCAACGGAATCCTTTTTTCTCCCATTTAGGTCACATAAACGTGCATTCTCGGGGGCACATTCCCCCCTTCCACTACTCTCCCCTAACTACTACACTTACCAGTATATTCTGCTTGTGCCCCACCATGACGGCTTCGTCCAAGTACTTGAGCGCACTGTCGGCCAGCGCGCGCGCCCGCGCCAGCACGCGCGCGGCCGGCGCGGCGCGGCTCCACGCGGAGGGCGCGGGGCCGTCGTACGCGGTCACGATGCGCACGCAGGGGACTGAGGAGGGATCGGAGGCGAACTTTTGCTCCAGTTGGGTTATTTCTTCGTCTAAAATGGAAGTAGAGTTTTTACACGCGGTTAAAGTTGGGTGATGTAATAATTTTGAATTCAATGTTGGGCAAAATTTTTACATTTTATTTAAAACTGAGGTAGTTTAGTGAGGTCTTTTAACTTTTAACTGTAATTTACAGAAGGGTTATTCATGGTTACGTTACAGAAAAAAAAAACTGACGAAAAGTTAATATTTGTAGTCACAGGACTTGAAAGATCAACACAGGGTGTCACTTTTTGAGATTTATTTTTGAATCCATAAAATTTGAAAAGTACATGACCAAGATTGTTTTTTATATTTTTCTAATAACTGTCACGACTTGGCCTATTGCCCGTTTTCGGCTTGACGTTCATTTCTGGGACACGTTGTACAAGGCCGGGATCTTCAAGTGCGACTTAAGAGCAATTGTGTTTTATAAATAGTGTGTTTGAGTTGTTATTAGTGTTGTTTAATTAAAGTGTAATTTTTGGTAATTTATATCGGCAGTTTTTATTGTCACGAACCCGAAGCTCGTAACAATTGGTGTCAAAAGCAAGGATTAAAATCATGCCGATTTTACCTAAAGACGACACGGAGGGTATCCGTATCCGGAGTCAACGCCAACAGGAGACGGACCAGAGACGTTTTGGTGGAGCTATGCCGCAGAGGTCGGAGGGCCAGCTACCAACCACGGAGGCCGACCTTTCCGCAACAGCCCCAGCATCAGCAGCACCAGACTTTGCTGCCTTGATGATGGTGCTGCAGAAGCAGTCCCGACGACAGGAGGAACAGGCCCGCCGACAGGAGGAACAGGCTCGCCGACAGGAGGAACAGGCTCGTCGGTTGGAAGAACAGCTCCAGTGAGACAAGGAGGAATAGGCCCGTCGGTTGGAAGAACAGCTGCTGCGTGACAGGGAGGAAAAGGCCCACCGACAGGAGAACCAGGCTCGTCGGTTGGAAGAACAGCTCCAACGTGATAAGGAGGAGCAAGCGCGCCGCCAGGAAAAGCAGATGCTCCTTATGAAGGACCTTCAGGCTGCCTTCGAGAAAGACATGAAGGAGGTGAAGGATAAGGTTGCTCATTATGACAACCACCTGTCGGAAGATGAAATCCGAACCGACCAAGTACATAATCGGGTTGACAACGTGATGGCTGACGTGAAGAAAACCGTGATGGCTGACGTAAAGAAAACGCTGGATTACCTTAAACTTGGGGATGTAGATGCAGGTCCCGTAGCTACAACACCTTCGCTACGTGGATTCAAAGTGCCACTGTTCGACGGAACTTTTTCCTGGTCGGCCTACAAAATCTAGTTTGAGGCTGTCATGAAGGCGAACGGTTGGAATAAAAGTCAGGCCATGACTGCCCTCACCCTAGGCCTGCGCGACCACGAGTTGGTCCCGACCTTGCTGATAGCCAGTATGACTTCCGGCAGCGGCGGTCTACCGTAGATGCGATTCTTCGCGTCCGCGCGCTGTCAAATCAGGTAGTGTCCCGGGGTGGGGTGGCGTTGGCGATAAGTTTGGACATCGTCAACGCCTTCAACTCTTTACCCTGGGCTGCAATTAGGGAGGCAGTGGTACATCATGAAGTGCCTTCCTACCTGCAAAACATTGTCGGGGCATACCTACGCGACCGGCACATCCGCTATGTGGGCCGGGACGGTAGCGTTCAGCGGAGGGAGATTACGTGTGGGGTTCCGCAGGGGTCGGTCCTTGGTCCTCTCTTGTGGAACCTAGCATATGACGCGGTCCTGCGGGTCGATCTCCCTGTCGGCGTTAATATTGTGTGCTACGCAGACGATACTCTGGTGTTGGCCGGCGGGGATACCTTCGAGGAGACCATCCAGCTTTCTAAAGAGAGGAGCGCATCTCCTTCAGGCTCACCCAGGTACTCACCGGACATGGCTGCTTCGGTGAGTACCTGAACAGAATTGGGCGAGAGGCCACGGCAAATTGCCACCACTGTGGAGGCAGCTTGGATTCCGCACAACACACGCTCGAGGAGTGCCCTGCTTGGGCCTCCGAGCGGCGGGCGTTGATTGCCAAGATCGGGCGAGACCTGTCTCTGCCGGCAGTAGTGAGGGCTATGCTGGCAGAGACAGAGAGTTGGACAGAAGTAGCCTCCATCTGTGAGACCGTTATGGTCAAGAAGGAGGCTGCCGAGCGGGATCGGGAGAGGGCTGATCCTGCTCGGAGAAGGAGGCGCCAGGGAGGCCTTGGCGCCTAATACGCCCAAACCCGCTTACCTATTAAGGTAGGTGGACCTTTGGGGTCGCGGGCGCATAGAGTGGGGACTCTGTCTGCCTACCAAGTGACCCCAGGGAAGACGGTGGCACAGTGGTCACGTGCTGCCGTGCATAGCAAGGCTTAGGGGAGGCCCCTTTACAGTCTCCCCAGGGATGTGCCTTACAGGCGTTGCGCAGGGATGGTTCCGGAGTTGGTCTTTTAAGAGGAACCGGGACCACCCTTATGCGCGGATGGTGATCACCGGGGTGGTTTTAGAGAGGTAAAAATCCCACACTCCCCGACCCCTCTCCCCGGAGGTCGGGTGCCTTTCGAAGGTTTCCCCCCGAAAACAAAAAAAAAAGGCCTGCGCGACCAGGCCTTAACTGTTCTGGAAGCTCTCGGTAAGGAAGTGACTTACGAGCAGCTCCTTGAGGCATTGGAGGCTCGGTATGGCGACGCTCACTTGGAACACGTGTTTCGTGCGCAGCTCAAGGATCAAGGAGGTTTTCGTTACGAAACACGTAACGAAAACCTGCAGCAGTGGGCCCTTGAAGTGGAGAAGCTGGTGCGTAAAGCTTACCAGTCCGTACCTGCGCTTATTGATGGGAACCTGGTGCAGCATTCATCGACGGCATCCGCGACCTTGAAGTTAGAGCTGCTGTGAGGCTCGGGAACCACGGGACGCTTAAGGACGCCTTGGCCTATGCACTGGAGGTGGAAGCCGTGCGGCAGGATCATCGTTCCCATCGCGTCAGGGAGATTGCAGCGACTACAGTTCGCGACCGCAATAAAGGATTCAACCCTAGGTGCTACGGCTGTGGGGAAAGGGACCACCTTCGATCCAGTTGCCTTAAGCGAACTGCAGAAAGAGAAGACAGCCGATCTCCAGAGGGCAGTGCAGCTAACAGCACCGCCCAGCACCAGCTACAGGGAAATAAGTAATAGCCAGGACTGCGGGGCGGGTGCTGGCTGATGTTCAAAGAGAAACACCAACACCAATAACACCAATATTGTACACTTAGTTTGCAATAAACGTTTTGACTTTGAGCCCCAAGGGTTTCGATCACACAAACCCAAGACGGGAACAGCCTAATCATCAAGGGCGAAGTCAACGGAACGCCGTGTAAGCTGACCATAGACACTGGAGCCTCTCGCACGGTTGTAAGTTCCCAACTCATAAGACGGTCCGTTGGGGACTCCGCATACAACCGAGAACGCATTAATTTGGTAACAGCCACCGGTCAGCGCATATCTGTCCATAGAGAGAAGAAGATGGGGTTGAAGCTAGACAACAGAATCTACTTGCATAGTGTCATCGTGGGTGATATAATGGACGATTGCATCCTGGGCCGAGAACTTTATGAGGAAGAATTGATGCGAAATTGACGTGGACAAGAGAAACTTTTCGTGGAAGGGGCGTTACCAGGGAACGTGTACAGCCTTAAGAAGTTTGTTCTTCCGCAGAGATCGGAAACGATTGTGCTGGTTAGTCTTCATCGGAATCCTGGGCAAACTCATCGTTGTGTATTCGTGGAAAGGGTAGACAATGACCTTCCATGGAAAGTGGCGCGAACTTTGGTCAGAGCCACCGACATCTCAGGGGTACGTGTGCCGAACCTTTGTGATCAGGAACAGATTATAGAAAAAGGCACACTAGTTGGTACTTACGAGGAAGTGGATTGGTTGCGTCGATGCCAATATCTATCAACTGGGATCCTCAGCAAGAATGCACAAACGAGAGTGAACACACTTTTAGAAGACTGCCGCAGCGCTCTGTCCCAAAATGAAATGGTCAAGGCGAAGAAAATGTTAGTCAAGTATGCCGATGTTTTCTCGTCAAACGATGCTGACATCGGGAGGACTGGCTTAGTTCAACACAAAATAAACACTAGAGAAGAATTGCCTATCCGTCAGCCGCCAAGGAGATTGCCGGTAGCACGTGAAAAGGAAGTGGAAACCATGATTGAGGGAATGGTGAAGGATGGTGTTATTGAACCTTCATCTAGTCCATGGTGTTCACCTGTAGTGCTGGTAAGAAAGAAGGACGGCAGCATGCGGTTTTGTGTTGACTATCGTCCTCTGAACGACGTTATGAAGGACAGCTATCCTTTGCCAAGAATTGATGACACGCTGGACATGCTTACTGGAGTAAAGTGGTTTAGCACGCTGGACCTGAAAAGTGGCTACTGGCAAGTTGAAATTGATCCTAAGGACAAGGAATAAACTGCATTCTCGACAGGAAAGGGTCTGTGGCAATTTAAAGTTGTTGTCGTTTGGATTGTGCAATGCTACGGCAACGTTTGAAAGGTTGATGGAACTTGTAGTTACCGGGCTAATTGGCGATGCCTGCCTGGTCTACTTGGATGACATCATCATCGTAGGCCGTACGTTTGAAGAACATCTTCAAAACCTGGAACGCGTGCTCATGAAGATCCAGAGTGCCAACCTCAAGTTAAGTCCGAAGAAGTGTTCACTATTCAAACGACAAGTTAGCTTTTTGGGATATGTAGTGTCTGAAGAAGGTATCCGCACGGAGCCAGATAAAATCGCCGCTGTCAAGGATTGACCAATTCCAAAAGACAAGACGCAGGTCAGAGCATTTCTGGGTTTGTGCTCCTATTATCGGCGATTTGTCAAGAACTTTTCAGATATAGCCAAACACCTGCATAAGCTAACCGAGGAGAAGCGACATTTCTGCTGGGATGGAAGTTGCCACATCGCATTCCAGGAGCTAAAAGACCGTCTGTGCAAAACACCTATTTTGGGGTACGGAATTTATAGTTGACACAGACGCAAGCGACATAGGACTTGGCAGTGTGTTGTCTCAGCGGAATGGCGATCAAGAGTTTGTGATACCGTACTTCAGCAAGTCATTGTCGAAACCTGAAAGGAACTATTGTGTTACGAGACGGGAACTGCTTGCTGTGGTAAAGTGATTGCAGCCCTTTAGCAAATATCTTCTGGGGCGGAAATTCCACTTACGAATTGACCATGCTGCACTGAAATGGCTATTGCGGTTCCAAAATCCAGAAGGACAAGTTGCGAGATGGATTGAACTACTGCAGGAATATGACTTCGTGGTCGAACATCGCAGCGGAAAATCTCATGGCAATGCAAATGCATTGTCAAGAAGACCTTGTCCTGAAGACTGCAAGCATTGTACTAGGCAAGAAAGTAAAGAAGTCGTACCTGTGACGATGCTCAAGACAGACCTCGGCAACGAGTGGAAGGAAAGCCTACAACGTGCACAGCAGGAAGATTCGGACATCAAACCGATTCTGGAGTGGATCAAAGCCAGAGCTCCTAAGCCCAGGTGGAGCGACTTTTCAGCGATGAGTTCGATCACAAAAAGCTATTAGGCCCAATGGGACAGCTTGGTGATTCAGGATGGAGTCCTGTGCCGCAAATGGGAAAATGCTCGGGGAGACAGCTGTCATTTGCAAATGGTTGTCCCTAAAGCTCAAGTACCGGATGTTCTACGGCTGTACCATAATGGTTGTTCAGGAGGTCATCTGGGAGTAAAACGGACTCTACTGAAGATACGAGAACGGTTTTACAGGGTCCACTGTCGGGACGATGTCGAGGACTGGTGTCGCATATGTACAAGTTGTGCTGTAAAGGGACCTCAGACTCGTAGTAGAGGTGCATTGAAATTGTACAATGTTGGTGCACCATGGGAGAGGATAGCCCTTTACGTTGCCGGGCCGTTTCCGGAAAGTGAAAGTGGTAACAAGTATTTCATGGTTGTGATGGATTACTTCACTAAGTGGTCGGAAGTCTTCGCCATTCCAAATCAAGAAGCTTCGACAGTTGCAGATAAATTAGTTTATGTAGTCTGCTGTCGTTTTGGAGTACCTTTAGAGATTCACAGTGATCAAGGAAGGAATTTTGAGTCCCAAATATTCCAGGAAACTTGTTGAGTTATGGGTACTCATAAAACAAGAACAACTTCTTACCACCCACAATCGGATGGAATGGTGGAACGATTTAATCAGATATTGGAAAGGTACCTAGCAAAAGTTGTGGCGAATCGGCAACGAGATTAGGATAAGCACCTGAATAAGACCTGATCACCGGAATACCACTTGATGCCCCACGCAGTATAACCGATTTGCGAATAACTTACGGAACAAACTGAATGACATTTATGAGCACGTCAGACAATCGGGCCAGCAAATGTCTGAAAAGATGAAAACCCGTTATGACCGCAAAATGAACAATAAAGGGTTCGACGAAGGTTCACTAGTGTGGTTGCATAATCCAGTCCGCAGCAAAGGGAAATCTCCTAAGCTTCAAGCTAAATGGGATGGACCGTACCGGATTGTGACAAATATCAATGACGTAACCTACCGGATACAGAAAGGTGGAAGAGGTACTCCTAAGATCGTCCATGTCGATCGAGTGGCGCGTTATTATGTAGCCGATAATGCTCGGGACGAGCATGTCTTAGGAGGGGGCAGTGTTGCGCGCCACAATTAATGCCTGGTACTTGGTGACATTAGTTACCACTAGCGCCATCTAGTATCGAGTAACAGAACTAATAGATCCTTCTAGAAATTTCGATACTAGAACTATCGACATCTGGTCAGTCGGGGCCGGTATGTACTCGAACATTCTAGATGTTTCTACAATAGAAGGTTCTGGAACTATCTGCGGCACTATATAAGGCCGGGACTAGCCGCAACCAGTCAGTCTTGGATCAGAGATGCAAGCGATCTTCAAGTGCGACTTAAGAGCAATTATGTTTTATAATTAGTGTTGTTTAATTAAAGTGTAATTTTTGGTAATTTATATCGGCAGTTTTTATTGTCACGAACCCGAAGCTCATAACAATATCTTATCTCTTTATAATATTAGTTTAGATAATAAATAAACTTACGCGACATATCTTCATTAAAATCCAGCACGATCATTTCTCTCTGCCAGTCAAAGTCCACTAAAAGCTTCAACACCCTCACAAGTCCAATAGTGGGCGACGCTGGCGGCTGCGTGGGCGCGGAGTGCATGTACACAGTGGCCACCATTAGCTCGGCCACGGTGTCGGGGAAGTGAGGGGGGGACAGGAGTTGTGCGGAGAGCCAGCGCTTGAACAGGCAGACTGTGGGGCCGAAGGATGGGTGCTTTTGGTGTAAGCTGTGGAAAGAAATGGTGAGATAAATTCAAAACGTATATTTACACAACAATAATGAACATTGGCCCTCAACAGGTTCCTGCATAACATAGCATAATCACCCTACAGAGTCCCTACACTTGGGACACAGGCCTCCTCTCTGTAAGAAAGGGTGGACCGTACCCTACCACGCGGGCCCATTGCCGGTTGATAGATGTCACATGTGTTCAAATTTTTGGTTCTAGGACATGCCGGTTTCCTTACGATGTTTTCCTTCACCGTCTTGAGAGCAGTGGTAATGAAATTTACATAAAGTAAAACGCCTGTCTGGGTTCCAACCTACGACCTACAACTCGTAAGGTACCACGTGGCCACCACTGCTCCACGTTGAAATATTATCAAAGTATTTTCATCAGCTCACCCATGCAGCGCCCCCCTCAGCCGCGGCATCAGCACAGTATCACACTGCAAACGAACACTCTCTTCACTCTCCTTGTATTTCACCACTCCATTCTCCATCTCCCTCTTCAGTAGCGTTATCTCTTTCGGATGCGCGATTTCTAACCGAAACACTAGACCGTTCTTCAGTACGTCGATATGTGTGGCGTAAGCCTGGGTTGGTATGGAGTATTGTTTGGTAAGACGTTCGGCTATTTGAAGGTGGAAAGCCGCTTTGAGACATCTGAAGGCGTGGATGTCTCCTGGCCATTTGCCGCTGTGACCTGAAAGTGGATGTTATATTTGAAGAGGTTGAAATCTGAGTCGGCCTAGATTTTCTGTCGATTTTAATCCTAATTAACGGTTGAACACAATATTGATAAATAGAAATTGTATTTCGGTAATATTAGTTTTAAACTTCTTGAAATTCGAGGAATAAAATTGACGTTTGACAGTTTTTGTATGAAATAACTGCCAAAATTTCAAAATTATTCCTGGAATAAAGTTATCACTTACCAGATGATTGAAATATCAACTCTTATTAAAATAGTTCTGGTATTTGCCAGATAGAGCAAGAATGAAGTATAAAATCATTAAATGGCGGTTTTAATTGAAAATTAACCAAGAGTAACAGGCCTATATGCCTATTTTTTTGTTTCCATTTTATTTTTATATAATCGAATCATGAATCACTCACCAAGTTCGATTATAGCTTTAGACACAGGTGTATATTCCGGCAGTGAAGCGAGCCCGTCCCTCTGCATGTCCTTCAGCAGACACGTGCTGGCGCGCTGCCACGGGTTGTGCGGGGCCGCGCGCGGCGGGGCCGGGGCGGGCGCGCTGTAGCTGAAGATCGGGGACACGCCTGGGACAATACGGTGCGGGAAGTTACACGTCAGAAGTGCTTTAAAGACACAATAGTTCAAATTGCTACTGTTGGCCAAAAACTCCATAGATATGATGTAAATGTCGGATCTATAAATTTTCAGTTGTGCTCTTTTCCACGTATAATTCTGTCATCCACGTACAGTACTCGTTCGCTGTCTGTATGCACTGCTACTCACCATACACTGCACTAATATCGAGCGGCAGTTGTACCAGCTGCCTCAAGTCGCGCCGCAGTGCGTCGAACGCTTGCAGCGCGGTCAGCGAACTGTCATCCACGTACAGTACTCGCTCACTCGCCCACTGCTTGAGTGCCAGCACGCTGTCCAGTTGGTCCGATATGTGGAATAGGTCTGATGGGTTTATGTCTGTGGACGATAGGTTTCTATAAGTTTTTAGCAAAAAATCCCGGAATTGTATTGAACATAGAACAGCACCCTAATTGCGTAACACACCATCGATCTCCCAATCAGACAGTCCCAGCTACTTGCCTGTTGTTTTCGTGCGCCCTCTAGAATCCCGCGTAGTGCCATTACACCTCTTTATACGCCATTTAGAAGAACAGTTTTGGGTGCCAATTCGCCTGTTGCAAGAATGTGTAAGGCAAATGGCTACAGTGATGTTATCGATCTCCACATTGACTCTCTTGCTAAAGTAAAAGCCATCCTTAATCGTTTACCAAGCAACCCCTAGTCATATTCAATCATTTGTTGTGTCAATTTTATCGCTGTTATTAATTTCATAGTTTTTCTCTTATTAGTTTAACAATTTATCAACTTTATCCAATGAATTTTAATTATATGTCGATTAATATTTATAATATGTCAACTCACTAATGTAATATAATTTTTATTTTATTTTATTTTACCTATTTACCAATGTTGTCATTGCCAAAAATTAATCAATTTTATTTTTTATCAATTTTGTCATAATTCTGTTTCACTATTTCCAATTTTAATTTTATTTAATTGAATATTTGCGCTTAGTACTTAGTAAGTTAGCTAATTTTCCGAATTTATAATTTTGTGCATGCGGGGCGCACCTGTAACTAATTGTTGCGCTGTTATTTAATTTTAAGAATGAATTATGTTGCTGAATCCAGTGCGAACAATTGTTGGTAGACCTAATAACATAAATAAATCTCTATCTGAATCATTTTAAAGGATATTATTAATTTGTGAAATCCATTGTTTCATATGTTCGAAAAAGATATTGTGTTTCGCAATTACCCCGCAGGCTTATACGAAAAGGTTCACCGTGCACAGTGAAACATACTAATTAGTATGTTTCACTGTGCACGGTGAACCTTTTCGTATCACAATGAAATGAAAAATTATGACACAAAGGGAATTTTCCCTTTGTGTCATAATTTTTAAATACTAAAAAGAGAATAACATTGTGAACAAAAAAGTGCTTTTTAGAGCGCGGTATGATGGACTTTAACATGAAACTAACAATACATTTTTGGCAATGTGGCGAATTAGCAACCTGTAAGAAATCTGGGGGCTTACCAGCGGCTCTTATAGCAGGGCATAAGTTGAACTGCACTGCTTTTTTGTACTTAGTCATAGAACATGTTGGTCGTGCGAGTGAGCGAACGTGTCGCTTGCGCGGTGCAATTACGTACCGATTTTAATAAATAAGTGCTAAGTCGTGTGTGAGTTTACGTTGTGCTGTTGTGGCTGGCTTTATTTTTGATTCGATTACGGACTAATAATGCCAAAGGCACAGCGTACTCCCACTTCGGTGGAAGTGGAGGAAACCCAGTCTTCCGGCAAGTCAGCTTCGGATATAAAAGGTAAACATTCACCTGCATCGAAGTGAGTTGGAACACGACAGGGTAAGAAGAAGCGCAGTGAGGAATCCGATAGTGATTTTTCTATCACTCAAGAACCTAGACGGCACAAAACAGCATGCTGTTCTCCTATCAGTCTGCATGTTACACTGAAAGCTGTTCAAGAGGAGGTCAAAGCAATGAATTCGCTGGCTTGGTAGGTCTAAATTAGGAGTAGACCCCGTTATAGAGAAGCATTTACTTAAAAATGAAACATTGCAAAATATCTGTAACAATTTCTGTGAAACCTTTACGAAAGAAGTCGATATGATTAAACATAAATGTCAACACAACTTTTTGGACAGGATGAGCTATGTAAATGACTGTAATGTAAGTTTCCGTTTTAAAAAAGTCCTACCACAAGATGTAAAATCTGTTATAGAAAAATTAGACAGCAACAAGTCGCCGGGGTCAGATGGTATTAGAATTAAAGATTTAAAACAAATTAAAGAACAAATTAGTCTAATAATAGCTTATTTTATTAATATTAGTGTTAAAAACTCTCAATACCCAGAGGAACTGAAGAAGTCTATTATAAGGCCTATATATAAACAGGGATCGCATCAGGATTACAGCAATTATAGACCTATAGCAATACTCAATACGGTAAACAAAATTGTCGAAAAAAATATAGTTAAACAACTCACCAACTTTTTAGAAAACAATAATATTTTAAACGAGGTCCAACACGGTTTTAGGATCAATAGGAGTACTGCTACTGCACTAGAGAAATTTACAGATGAAGTCAATAGTCATCTTAACGAAAAAAATATAGTTATGGTTATATTTATAGACTTCAAAAAAACGTTTGATACATCAGACCACGGCGGCTTGTTGCAGGCTATGAATGAGTGCGGCATTAGGGGTCCCATGAATGCATGGTTTAGCAAGTACCTAGACCAAAGATCACTTAAAGTACGTGTCAGTGAAACTGAAAGTGTACGGGGCGACATTAAATTCGGAGTTCCGACTGGTTCAGTATATGGGCCATTAGGATATATTATGCACGTTAACAGCATGTCTAATGTATTAAAGAAATGTAAGGCATTTATGTATGCTGATGATACTTGCCTAGTTTTTAGCCATAATAATATTGATCCAATGCAGCGAGATATGCAAAACGATTTTGACAGGGTAGTTCAGTGGGCACATGATAATGGCATTATAATTAACACCAGTAAAACTAAGTGCATGCTTATTCACTCTCCGTACCATAAAAATAAAAATAATTTGTTGACAGTGGGAGTGAAGGGTCATTCGTACGAATGTCTGCATAACAATAAACTGAATTGTCAATGTTCATACTTAGAAACAGTTACATCATACAAGTACCTAGGATTAGTCATAGATAACACATTCACTTGGAATCTGCATGTCAACAGCGTTTGCAACAAGTTACGAGCCATTTTGGGTAAGTTAAAGACTCTTAAACATGCTGTCAATAGGAAAGTATTGTATACTTTATACTATACACTGGCTGACTCAGTTATTGAATATGGGTTGGGTGGATATGGCCTTACGTTCCCTACACATGTAATAAAATCAAAATCTTGCAGATACGGCTACTTAAATTACTTGTAGATAAAAAAACGAAGAAAAGCTTAAATAAAAACGATGAAGAACTATTTAAAATTTGTAAAATACTTCCGGTCCATATCAAAAGTAAACTCAATATCTTGACTGAACAATTTAATAATAAATATCACAAGAAGACACTTCTTGTTGTTCCTAAGGTCACAAATTACTTTGGTAAGCGCACAAGAAAATATGTGGTACCGTCGTTATTGAATGAGCTACCCTCACAGCTGATATCGCATGTCAAAACTAAAAACCAGCTTAAAAATATTCTTAAAAAACATTACCTGTCAATGTGTCCATAGCTGATTTTGTGTCTGTGCACAATAGCAATTTTCCATAGTTGTAAAATGTGTTTATTTCTGTAACTCACTTCCTTTTTTGTTTTTTTCTTAATTTTATATGTTAGCTTATAGTAAAAATCGAAATTTGTTATAATGATATTGTGAAACGAGAACAACTGCCGACAAACTGTTTTGCAGTTTGGCAGATTTCTTATATATTATTTTTATACAGATTTTGAATAAATAAATAAAAAAATAAAAAAAAACAAAAAAGCAGTGCAATTCGACTTCTACCCTGCTATAAGAGCTAGTGATAAGCCCCCTGACCAGAAAGCTGTCAATTTTAAATACAGTGGTACAATGATCTTTTGGGACTTCATGAAATTGACAGGAGGGCCGGTAAATATTTGTGCAATTATTTTGTGAAATTCTATCAAAAAACAAGATGGCGACGTTAGTTCCGAATTGGCCTCGCGCCAAAAGATCCTTGTACAACTGTAACTTGTTCTCGCTTGTTCTCTTACCGAACTTCAACTTCATGAGATAGTCAACTATCTGCTTGGTGACAGTACGTCTCTCCGTCATGCTCTCTCCCTCCCACACACACGTCTCCGTTATAGACCCGTCTTGGAACCGACGGAGTTCCGATTTATCGCCCCAGAAGGCTCTGCAATAGAATAGTTTATGATGCACACTGGTTCCAAATAGCACAGAAAAATACTCCTTAGGGCCGATTATTCAATCCTCAGATAAACAGTTCGATTATAAGATAGTTGGCAACTAAAATCCACAGATAACTATTAGCTTGTTAAGTATATGGCCATTGAAAATGCAACAATTTTATTTGTCATTTAACAATAACAGTCAGATTAGTTAATTCGCTAGTTAGTTATTTGATGATTGAACAATCAGCCCTTAGGGCTTCCACTTTTTCTTATGATTCAGCCCTTAGGGCTGATTTCTGAATCGACAGATTAAGGAAAAATAAGGCGCGTAGCAGGTGGAGTTCTTTAGTTTCTGCCTACCCTCATGGGAAAAAATCGTGAATTTATGTATGTTTATAAGAAGTGAAAACTTACCTAAACTCTTCCGCTTCAGGTAAATTAGCGGGTGGTCCTTTCTCCACTATATTTATTGAGTTCTCTGGGTTCAATACAAATCCAAAGGATAATTTTTCTTCAAACCTGCAATGATATTACAATGCTTTCATATTAGAACACTTAGAAATATTTCAGATCATTACCACAGAAAATAATATAAAACTTAGATTAGGTACTAAAACGGGCGTATGATACGCCTCTAAATTGTAGCTTAAATATTCCAAATTATATATTGACATGACGAGTGACGAACTCATATATAAACTTCCATTCCTTATTTAATTAAATTAAATTCGACTACGTGTTTAGTTCATCCCCTAATGGGGTTAGAGGCCAAGTCCATTTAGATTGCCATCGACACACTAAGAAGAAAGGGATGAACTATCAATAATCCTTCTTAATGCTCACTTTCGGTATCTAAGGAACTCTTGTGCAGAATTTCAAACTAGACCCAACGGTTTAGGCTGTGCTTTATCAATTTATCATTAAAGTATATTTAGTTAGTTTATTATTTAAGTAGATATCCTAAAATTTATTTCACTCACCCATTCCTAGCCTTATCCAAACTCTTCTTGACTGGCCAGGAGAAGTCAGCTTCAACTAACTGCTGGATCAGATCCACTCGGTTGCCCAGCCCTTTAGTCAAGAGGGAGTGGATGACGTCAGTGATGAGAAACAACTGTTCTATGCCGTGGTTGACTTGCGACTCCTTTGGCGTTTTAGATAGCACTGACTCTTTGATCTGTTTGAGGTTTTTGAATCTGAAATCATGATGATGATGATCAAGTAATAAAATAAATAAATAATAGTATTTAACATGGCTTTTTGCATTTATTTATTGTTCTTGAAAACTAGAAGTGAGACCGAAACTTCGCTAAGGATCCATTATTTCTAAACATAACAAATTTTAGAATATTCCAGCGCTATTTAGGCTGTTCATTTCAAACACTGGTATTCAGGTGCATCCGGCTAGAGGGCTGGGAGCCAATCCCAACATACTTGGGAAAAGGCTATGCAGATGATGATTTAGGCTGTTCATTTCACACAGTCACAAAATTATGGTTTAAATACTCACAATAATTACTTTGACAAGTCTAAATCAGTCCTAAGATTGATGGGTAGAAAATGCATCAGGCATTAAGTCCGCCTTTGTACAGTACTTTTTTTCTTGTGCATAAAGTTTTAATAAATAAATAAATCCTTACCTCAGTATATGATCAAACTGCATCAAAGGCTTCACTGGAACCATAAACAGTGGTAAAAAGCTGTTAATCTTTCCGTTATCCAACATATCAACCGCCAATGCACACTCCCTCTTCAACGTATTATAAGTGCCCTTACACATCTGCCAACAAATGTTGTAGTAGCCGCTCCTGTCTATGAACACTACAGGAAAGTGCTTGTGGAAGACTTCGAGGGAGGGTGATGTGTCCGTGCCTTTATGTAGGGATATGCCCTTTGTGTCTAGGTCGGATGTTTCTGGAAAATGATTGGTTTAATTTTTCATTTGTTTCCACATACACATATGCATTAAAATAGTCACATTTGCAGAGGACTGGAAAAAGTGAAAAGAAAGGGAGGCCTTTGCCCAACAGTGGGACAACTCAGGCTTATAACAATAATAATACATGTATACAATTACTAGTGCATGCTAGTTTCTGTTGTTATAAAATGTTTATAAATGAGGGTTGACTTATTATACAGGGTGGCAGGGACGATCAAACTGTAGCCATGAAGTCAGCATATGATTCTGCGCCTGATCTATCTCCGGTCGTGTCGGATTGCCGTCCCATCGGACTATGGGAGTGAGGGAAGAGGGAGTGCACCTGTGTCACACCCTTGTGCACTATAATATCTCCCGCGCCGAAGGCTATTCTCCGTTGAGAGTGGCCGCCGTGGCCGAAATACGAACTTTATGATTCTAAATAAGACATTTTTTGTCAGTTATTCGTACGAAAAAAAAATCTGCATATTCATTGAAAACTGTAATACCTATGCAGTCGAAATGTTAGGAACAACTATATACTTATTAATAACCAACGAAACTTTTCAACGCAGTTGGATTTGTAAACATTTACTGAATAACAAGAACTAACCAGTTGCGTGTCGAAGTCCTGCTACCCTGTATTAGATTTCAGAGCTTAGATCCACATCAATCAAGGGCTTGGGACGTTTACAATGCTTACAAAAATGAGACCTTAAAAAGAGTCATTAAAGCTATAATTAAAATATAGAAGCAAGAATTTCTATACAAACATGATTTTTAAATATAAAAACAACTTACTCAGTGCTATCCAAATATTCCTCACAATTTGATAACTGCTCATGATATTGTTTACCCTCTTTGTCTGCACAAAGTATACCACCAATAGAGCCACAACATGTCCAGACACATTCAGATTCCTTTGACGTAACCAGATCTTTATCAACATAACCGCTTGTCTCAGATTTTCACTTTTCTGCAAGATTTCATTCAGGAATTCTTGATTCACCGATGCAGTTAAGTCTGATAACACGCTGTTATTGTAATAAGGTGTTGGAGGACCAACTTCGGTATTGTTTTCTGTGTTTTCATTAAACAACCATGCCTCTCTCAGGTTGTTACGCTCCGGACTAAACCGGTGTAGCTTATATGCACCGCTTTTGCATACCAAGTTAATACGGACTGATAAGTGGTGGCCAAGCTTGCCTATAGGCTTGAAGTCCAGTACAGGCTTACTTTCAGAGCCGTTAATGTATGAATAATGTAATTCTTCAACTGGTTCATATTTAGATAAATGTGCTGCAATATAAGCTAGGTATGCTGCCCTTTTCTTATGATATCTGTAGTTAACGGAGTCATTCTTTGTGTATGTTTCGCTTGGAACTGTTATTTGTAAGTCAATCCTCAGTTTTGAGTTGATTGCACACTCTAATGCATAAGACCCAACAACTTCAACATTGGAGAATTTGTGAAACTTAAACACACACTTAGTTTTACTCAACTGCTCACTCATTGGTAATTTTACTTTGAGTTTCTTGGAAAGAGTTTGTTCAGACAAGTCGTATTCCGTACCATCTTCAGGCATAGATAGTAAGTGAGTTTTCAATTCATTGAAAAATTTAAGGAACTGTTTCTCGGTTTTCTCTTTTACTTGCACTTCTTCGATTATTTCATCCACTTGTAAGCGGAATAGGTTAGAGTTGAACAAGTTTTCTGTCTCCTGTAGTCTGTTTAATTCATTTACTGTTGGCTGACGGTATAAACTTTTTGTTCTTACGCGTTTTGGCCCATCTTTATTTTCGTCTTCAGCAGACCGTTTTCCGTTCTCATTAATAACTTGAACCTCTCCATTCTCTTCAGAAATAGATACTTTTGTGTCCTTAAACGTAAAATCACAGTAATTATCACATGTTTTGTAAAAAAGTTGGCTGAACTTACCAACATTATAACACATCGAAATATAACAAAACTAATACAGTTTGTACAGTTATTCGTAAAAAAAACTGTTTAGAGAACTTACCCGCTTCACCATGGTTAATAATTCACCACCAATACATAGAAAACATAAAAAATAATCAAAGTTATTGTTATGAAATAGGTTAGAAAAGTATAAACAACGTGCGCAATCTGCTGTTGTCTATTCTGTCATTTAACTTTAGCAGTTTGACAGATCCAACTATCAAAATGTTGACAACCACGGTCCGTTTCACGTTCATCCTCGAAAACCCTCAACCCGCCTTGAATGGAGATCAAACCGATTTTTCTATTTGCCTTAATTAATGTTTCTCTGATCTCTTGCATTCAAACTCCGATTTAATATCTATAATGATTAGACCTCACCATTAAATCAGTGCTTCAATTAACTCAACCTATCGCAGTCCACTGCTGGACATGGGCCTCTCTCATGTTGCGCCTCGACACCTTGTCTTTTCGCATCCAGTCTGTCCCAGCCATACCTTTTTGAGGTCGTCTGTCCATCTAGCTGGGGGGCGTCCCACACTACGTTTGCCGACCTGAACTAGTCTGCTCCAACGGCCATCGGTCCGAAAAGTGGTCCGTAAGTAGACCTACCTTATCAATACTATTCTCATAAAGTAGCACATTTCACGACATGCAGATTGCGTTCATCTTCATCGTAGATCCTGTCCGTAGAGGATAATAATAGGACAGAATCTATTACTTCTACATAGGTCTGGGATTCGAACCCAGTTCATGTTTTGTGTAGTTTGCGTTAACTATAACAGTGCATAAGGTATCAGAATTTGTTTTTTGTGTTTGGATTCACGTACCGTACTCACCAAACTGTTCGTTTCCCGAATATTAATGTTAGTCACAAAAGTTCGCACAACAAATGTTTGCAAAACAAATTCGTAAAGCGACCGCTCGCTGTAAGTAGTAGGTACAATTCTTGGGAACAATACTACACCAGTTTATTCCATACTTACTCGGAGACGAAGACCAGCAGCAGTAGTAATTTGTTTGATGACAAATAAAACTCAAGGAAAAAAATTCAAAGATTTAATTTTTTAAAGTGGTTTTCGGTGTTTTTTTTATCTTTTATGAGAATTAAAGATGTTAGACGAAATTAATCAGATATAAATCGTCGAAATAAATATGTTAATGTCGCGTTGGCATCTACTCTCAAGGTATCCCAGAGTTGAATTGACCGGATACTTCATAACAATAAAAAATATATTTACAATACCTATAAGTTTGGTAACACTGCTTTCAATTATAACGAAATAAATACTATGATTGCATAGCAATACTGTATGTAAAACTATATGTTGAAATCGACTACTTATCTAAGGATACAGTAAGCTTTGGTTGCGCTCCTGTTATTTTTTAACAAAATACAATTACATTGTATGTAGGCCCTATATTAACGCCATGTTGGTGGCATTTTTTTAAGGATTCCTATTAAAGGGCAAAGGAACTATGTTCGTACAGCTTAAAATTTAGAGATGATGGCGTTGGTGAACTCGCTGCACTTGCCGGTGCCACCGAGGTCACCGGTGAGGTGTTTGCCCTCCTTCAGTACTGCGTAGCAGGCGCTCTGGATGCGCTCAGCGTGGTCGTGCAGCTTCAGGTGCCGCAGCATCATGATGGCTGACAGCAGCAGGGCGGTCGGGTTGGCCAGGTCCTTGCCGGCGATGTCAGGGGCTGTGCCGTGCACCTGCAAGGAGCCAAGTATTGTAACAAATAAGTAATTATTTCTTTGGTTGAGTAAGTCTGACTCAATAAAAGTTTATAATACTTACAACTATGTTAGTAAGATAACACAACAGCAACAAACGTAAATGTACATAACCCAGTCTGCTTTCAGCGGTACAATAAAACTGAAGAATTTTGTTTGAATCAGTCATTGAGGAGGTCAGACGAATTAAAATTAAGTTAATAAAATTACATCGCTTATTTCTGTTAATGCATTTATTCGTCTACTTATTTACATAAATTAACTGTAAGCTTAAAATAATACAATAAAATCATGGTTTCACAGCTGTTTGTGTACTTGGTCATAAAAAATATAACTAGTAAAATATGTAAAATGCGGTAGAAATTCTACTTTAATGATAAAATAAAGTTTATGTTCCCTGGGAAACTTACGAGCCTACAATTTGTTAAGCGAAGGCAGTGGATATTATGTGATTAAGATTTAAGGCTGGTTTACACGTAATGATTTTCCGTTACGTTCAAGTAACTTATTAAATCCTAGTGTAAGCGACCAATAATATGTTGATTGTAAACTGCTTTTAAAAAGCACAAAGTGAGGAGAAATACCGTTTTTATTATATCTTAATCAATCTAAATATAGTTTCCCATGGACAGGACAAAAAATACCAGTGATTTATACATTTATTTCAAGTCATTTACATTAATGTTAAATTTCATATAATTTTCATCTAATCTAAGTACTTCATTAAACTCGCGATGTTGTACGTTTTATTGTCAGATAAGGTCCGACTTAGTAGTAAGATATATTATTTAAAATCGCGACACACAATATAAATAGCTAGCCTACAAAATGTTCAATAATCCAAAGATAATTATGGTAAAGCAAGGAGCTGCATTGGTTTTATTTCAACTGATATCTTACATAACATGGGTAATAAAGGAATAAATAGCTTTAAAACTAGCAATACTTTCGATTTACTTAAAAAAAAATGTTAACACTACCGCGTCAACGTCGACGACATCTCGTCGGGTTGTATGGCTGTACGCACGACGGCATTTCAAGCTATACATTTTCAGTATAAGCTGACTCCTCATTTTACCATCACAAAGATCTATATCTGACCACCGTAAGGACTATTCCTGCTTGCAGCACATATTATTAGTCGACCTAAAAAGGATCCTCTTTTGTTTTACTTACGGACGCAGCTGTGGCAATCATGTGCACGAGATTTTGTTTTCAAAACGGTCATATATAGGTTTCGGCAAGAGTACAATGCGAGGTCAACTAAAACTGGAAATGTATAGCTTGATATGTCGACTTGTGTAAAAGGTTCTTTTAACGCGTGGCCAAAATCGGAACTAACGCCGCCATCTTGTTTTTTCAATACATTTCATACAAGTATGGTTACCAATAGCGCCCCCTGTCGACGTCATTCGAGCGCAAAAAGACCCTTGTAGCAGTGCGCCGTATCACATTGTAAATTGAACTAAAATACTGAAAATAAAACAGCCGATTATATCACAACTTCCTATGTTCCTGTTGCTCTAACCATCTCATTACATAAACATATTGTCTTCACATTATTTTCAATCAAAATAATAATGAAATAAAGTTCAAAATTGATTGACACGCATTTTTGCACAGTTACTGCAGTCTAACAACGTGTAAAGAATTCGAATTAAAGAAAACTACAATAATACACAATTGCCAGCATGTATAACATGAGCTTTAACTGGTGAAATGTGGATGTAAACGCGCCAGCACATCACGCTACTACAATCTGTCAAATTTCTTTGTTAGATTTTCAACTTTATCGCTAAACCATTAGGTTTAAGGTTGATTGGGTAAATTTGTGTTCGGGTAGCTTCATGTGCTGGTGTCTGTACTATACACCTCTGTCTACTTCTTTGGACAATACGGGCGTGATGTTTTTTGAAATATTCATAACACAGTGTGTACACAAAAAAAACTGCAATGGTAACTTATAGTTCATAAAATTAACTACTACAATCGTAAGCGGTTGTTATGGCTTAAACGTTTATAGTACAAAATAATATTTATGTGGATATTAAAAGCACGCGAACAAGCACGAAATTCACTGTTTCATTCCTTAATCTTTCCTAATTCCTTAATCTTTCCTGGCAAGATCTCATCTTAGGGAAATAATTTGTGTCATTAATAATATCCACTAAAATCATCAATAAATATAATATAAATGAGCAGATCTATATTCTACAAAACGGAATGTTCATAAATAGTGAAATAAATTATCTTTACTATATAGTCTGTTCCAAAAATATCTGATGAAAATGTAAACAAATGGATTAGAAAACGTAACTGTGGGTGCCAATTTGTAGCCACTTAGAAATCGAGTGCTTTGATTTGACAAAATTCTAACTTTAAATCACCTGAAAGATGTCTGTCATTTGACAGTTAAGGTTAAAATTGATAACCTCAATAGTCAATGATAATGTTATTCGAACAATAAAGTTGGAAAAAGTGGTGAGACATAAAGTTGAAACCTTCTAAAGACGATGAATGTGTTATTAATTCCCTTTACTCAGTTATTGCGTAGAATTTAACCTGTACAGTGTTTGTTTACACTTTCACCAGATACTTTTGGAATACACCATACTTCTTTGGCAGTTACACCGGTATGTGAGTTGTTTGACTGAGATAAAATATAAAATGATTTGTACTTAGTTTATTTAGGGGCAGTGTCAAAGCTTGAGCAGGCGCAAAAGATGATTTATAAACCAATAATCGCTTCCCATCATTAATTAGCTTTTCTGTGCAGTAAAGCTTATTGTGTACTTAAATCTGGCTAGGGCAAAGTGTAGCGCTGTTTCTGATCAGGATTGTAGCTAAGAAACTACTAGTAAATATACAGTTAGAGAAACAAATTTTTGAGCAAATTAAAACCTTACATCAATTTGCAGTGTTATGTCGAAGAATTACAGTTGTGGTTTGAATATACAGACAATTAAAGTTAGTAGTCAATTTGCTAAGCAATTAATTTTCCTGACTTTACGTCCAGACCATTAGCATTCTAAAGCGTGTGTTCATTGTGGAAGTCCCATTGCGAGCCAATCATTCCTTTGCGCAAGCGGTGGTGTGGACGCACCTTTAAGTTTTTGTCCAGCATTTTCCGGGTGTAGTACTTACAGAATGCTTTGCCAGTATCTCAGCCAACCAACTCTATGCTTACTACTAAGTAGGTCAACAATTTGATCTAATAATTGAACTCTATCACACAACAGTGGCTTTGATCATCATTTTGATACAGGACTAGTGTATCAATGTCGACGAAAGAATTCATACATATTATAAAAAAAATTAACAAAAAAAAATGCATAATAAAATGTGGAAATCAATAACAAAAAAATGTTATATAAAATAGTAAAATAATAAAATTAGAAAAAAATAGAACATTTTCAACCTTCAATCTACATTGTACCTAGTCCTTAACAAAACATGATTAATTCAGCTGCTTCATTTCTGATCAGGCTGGTCTAAATACTTAATAATCTCCGCTGTGTACTCAGAACATTTTGAGTTCCCTCCTAAGTCCTGAGTGAGGACCTTGCTTTCCTGTAGGACCCTGAAGCAGGCACTTTCTATTTTATCAGCATGTTGGTAGAACTTCATATGACGGAGCATCATGACGGCTGAAAGCAGAAGGGCTGTCGGGTTGGCGAGGTCTTGACCGGCAATGGAGGGCGCTGTACCGTGTACCTAGAAAACAGTACGAGGTTACTATGATGTCGATATAAAAATAGAGGTGCAACTCGATTGCGGGCGATAGATATCAACCAAGGAAATGCCATAGTTGATAAAGTTATCTTTTGTATTTTGACACATTAAACTCGTTACTTGTCAATTTGCATACAGCCCATTCCCAGTTATTTTACCTTTGATTTTGCGTCACTGTCAAAATCACAGTGATCTTTATTGTCGTGGCAATAAGGTTGCTATTGGGTTGCTGCCAATGACAAGTCTGTCAAAATCATTGTGATCTTTATTCTCGTTATTATAAGTTTGCTATTCGGTTGCTGCTGTCAGAGGTAAAGTAACTGTGAACGGACTGTAGTATATTTTGACAAGGTTCTAATCATAAGAATGGTTAAGATTGTTTCAAGTCCGACCGTAGTACATTGAATTGACCGCAATCTAGTTGCACCTTAAACGAGATTAGTTTCATTCCAAAGATTAGTAGAAAACATACATATTGTATAGGTTGTTATGTTAATCTGGGATGTTTTTCAATGGGAGAAAGAAGGCATTCTTCGATGCGTAGCGCATAGCCAAGAAATTAATATCCTCAAGCTTTGTTTACATATATACGATAAAGGTTTCTCGAGTTAAATAAAAAAGTTGCTTCGTGTAACAGTACTTGCGTCTCGAAAAGCAAAAATCACAGTTTAAGAAAGAAAGAAAAAAGACAATCATGCAGTAAGTCTAGTTTGACATTATAGTATTCAAGAGTGTTTTTTGGCTAGTCTAAACACGCGAGTGCCACAAAAATAGCCTAGAAATTCCCGCCTACGAGTTTCGTATGGATCTCCTCTCGGACGATCGAGAAACTTTTCAAGTGTAAACGAGGCTTTATCGTATAGCCGTACTTGAAAACAGTACATGTGATAATTTTATTACAGTTTTCCAGTCTTTCTCCATATTTCAAGTTTTTAATCATAGTTATCAGACACATATAACATCATAAGAGTCTATCCAGACATTTCATTGTCAGAGTTTTAAGAACTCCGGGCCGACGAGACAGAAAATATTGCGGGATTCCGGAAATAACACATAACAATACGCCATTATTCCTCGAAGGGTTCAGCAGAAGTGTACCTATAGTACACCCACGTTTCGCCAGTAATGTTTAAGTCCCGTGTAATAGGGGGCGAGCCTATGGCCAAGCCCGGAAATGTGTGGATAGAACTTCAGTAATTTTGCAAACATGTCACCACTAGCAATACCATGCATCAATCATGAATGAATTAAATGTACAAAAATAAATTTATAATTAATACCGAAAACAATAAATGATGATTTCATAGTATATACTGTAGTGGCATTCTCTGCATACAAATAAGACATTTATAAGAAAAATTTTAAAGCTCTTTGTGGTTAGGGTTGTCACCAACCACTTCTTGGTTTAAGGGTTACTAGCATCAAAAATACGGGTTATAGTTTTTTTTTACGGGAGCTAATTATAACAGCATTGTTTAATGACAATTTCTTAATTTTTAAAATGTTGCTTGAAGAAACATGCTGTTTGAAGAAACAGCTTTCAAAAGCTCTTCATTTTGTATATGTATGACATGTATGTGTATAAAAATCTTTATGTTGTAACTTAAAGTTAGAGCTTTGTTTATTATGGAATTACAATATTGTTGTAAAAACCAGACATTTGTGAAAGAGCTTTCATTTTCTTTTATTTTCATACACTTATTATTAAGTATCAGGCACACATGCAATAATGCCAGATTCTAGTAAACATTCACATGTAGTGAAAACAAAACATAATGTATTTTAGAGTTTAGACAATCACATTTATATGTATTAGTTCACATAATTATACCATATTTTATATTAGGCTAAAAAAAAACATTCATAAGTAACGGTTTAATTTTTAAATCGTCATGCGGTTATTGCCAGATCAAAAAAAAATTGTTTAGGACATGGAACCCACACCTGTTAGTTCAAACTCAATAATTTGAAACAACTTATCTTTCCAAGTTTTTTTTTGATTATAATCGATAACACTTTAATTTTGAAGACATTGAATGAACTTTTAAGAATTAACATGTAAGAAAACCTCTGTCCAACGCATGAGTGCGATATTCGGTAGATATAAGTATGTATATGAAATTATCATCTGCCTTTTCTCAACCATGTTGGGGTCAGCTTCCAGTCAAACCGGATGCAGCTGAATACCAGTATTTTACATGAAGCAACTGCCTATCTAACCTCCACAGCCCAGTTACTGGGTAATACCCCTCGGTAAGACTGGTGGTTAAACTTACGGGCTTCTGACGACCCGTAACGCCTGCCAAAATCTACGAATGACAGCCGGGATCCACGGCTTAGCGTGATTTTCAAGGCACGGAGGGATCTCGATATGTAAAGATGGTCACCCATTCACGGCCCAATCGCGGCAAGCGTAGCTTAACCTGATCCATCGATCCGTGTGGCTGTTATTACTTAGCCAAAGTCCCTCATTTATATGTAATTTTATATTATTTAATCTATTTTGTAATTTCGGTGTGCTCCCATTTGTGTCGGACAGAGATTTTATTACTGATACTTTATTTGTGTTTCCTTTCACAATAAACACGGCAATATTTTAAACAATTCAACTGATTGTTTGATCAGCTACAAATGTTTGCTTTGTCAACATAAAAACAGTCCTCGAAACTTATTTGGGCATTATTATTTGCTTTAGAGAGTATAATTTTGTATGACCTCAATTTTGACAGTTTTTTTTTCTCTTTTTCGATTTTGAAAGTTGTCAAACCCGCGGCTTCAAATGGAATTCTATAAGTACGTATACCGGCTGGGACATTGAATTATGTTCGTCCATCTTTTTTGTACGATTGAATAGTTTACTGAAAAGTTTGTTCGTTGCTAAGTCATAATGGATTAGACTGGATTCTTTTCTGCAATTTATCATAGGTTTAGAGTTTTATCCAATGCAAGACATTAAGAGCTGACTTTTCAATAATCAAATTATTTTTATCTGAAGAATAAATATGACAGATTGACTTATTTCTTATACAAAAGATCTCAAACAGTCATATTTTAAACTTATACGACTATTGAATAATAATCCCGTGATTTTAGAAGAAGACCTTTAGCAACAAACAAACTTGCCTATCCCACAAATACATGAAATATTCGTGTATTTTACAAAAACTTTAGACTTCAATCTTCCTCCGATCATATTACGTATCTTTTCTCCACTTCTCAACGTTTAACACAATACTTACGGACTCGAATAGGGCTCCGTTCTTGCCGATGTTGCCCGAAGGCGTGAGGCCGAGGCCTCCAACCAGACCCGAACACAAGTCAGACATAATGTCACCGTACAAGTTGGGCATCACCTGGAAGATTACAAAATGGGATGATATGAGAAAGTTGGAAGGAGTCTTAAATACAGATTGGAGTACACATAAATTACGTCACACGGTCAGGTGAAGGGAGGGGTTCATCGAAGTATGACATCGTGTGACAAGGGGGGACTACGAGTCAGAAGCTTCTAGACACACATGTATACATTTAAAGTATTAAAACTCTTATCTTTAACTTTGGCGGATGAGAGTATGTCATGCTCACTCTAATGTCTCGCTGATGGTGGCACGTGTTGGATCATTTAGCTCCCTTCAAAATGGTTGAGCTGAATGGTGCTAATCTATGCGTCATGTTCGTGAACGGGCGCCGTCAGTAGGGACTGGTCAACTCTTTGCTGCCATGGCTTATTTTGATTTAAATTAATATTTGAATTGTTTTTTTTTTATCTTTCCATTACGGACGCTTTTTACGTTCTGCATCGTTCTCACATGCATAATTTTGAACATGAATGATGTAACCAATACTTTGTAACTATATTATTAGGATTTAAAAGAGTGTCCATGGAGTTTCTTTCCCGTTCTTTTCCATAGGTACCTACTACGCTTTGGAATGGGCAACTAGCTTCATCTTTTTGACTGACTGACTTTGACAATATAAAAGTGCCTGTACGAGTGTGTATGAGTTTGAATAACTCGTAACTAAAAACTTCAAAATATTACCAACTCTATCAACATTATTATAAGGTTTAATATAAAATTAGTACGTGAAACTCTCGAAATGATGATCAAAACCGCTTCAAAATCCGTTGCGTAGTTTAGAAGAACAACGTGGTCACATAGACAGACAAGACAAGAGATTTTAACTTATAATATCATAGCATCATCAGCCCATAATGTTCCCACTGCTGGGACACAGGATTCCTCTCATTAAGAGGCAGTTGACTGTAATCCAGCACGCGAGCCCAGTACAGGTTGGTAGATGTCACATGTCTATGAATTTTAATAAGTATGGATATATAAGTGAACTGACCAGCACGTCGAACAAGGCAGGGTCCTGCACCATGTTGAGGCACACGGTATCGAGGTAGCGCTCCTCGAACTTGATCTCCTTGTACTTGTTGGCCACGTCGCGGCAGCACCGCAGGAACAGACCGTCTGACATACGCCTGGAATCAACCAATGAGATCTTATAAAACACGTCGCCTAACAATGTTGTCGCCTGTCAATGTTATTCAAGCGCCAAAACATTTTAGTACATCTTTTCAGTTATTTTACTTGTGACAACAGTAACCCAAGAATTGGACCAACTGCGAAAAGCACATTTTTTTGAACATTGGACCAATCACGCCTAGATGCCCAAAAGCAACCTTATTACAACGAAAATAAAGATCACTGTCATTTTGACATACTTGTCAGTGGCAGTAACCCAACAGGAACCGAGGTAAAAACATTTATAAAAAATTATCTAAAAAAACAAGATGGCGGCGTTAGTGTCGATTTTGGCCACGCGTCAAAAAGATTCCGTACATCTGTAAATTGACACTGAGGTTAGAATGCGAACTTTCTTAAAAAGACGCGAATTGGCCTTCAGGCTAGTTTCACTGGGCTGAACGAAATAAATGAATAGTTTCGAAAAGTATTTTTTGGGATTATTGCAATTGCAAGTGTTGTATTCAAAGTTACTATACCTACTGATTAATATTTATTTACTTTTCTTGGTCTGTGTGAGGAAGCATCATATACTCTTGGTATTTTATAATAACATTTAATTGCGATTACCTTTCAACCTACTATAAATAATTATTTATGATAATATTCATGATCAGTAGTGGACGATTACGGGCCAAGCAACAGAATTCTAGTACCTAACATCTCGCAACGAAGCGCCATCCACGGGAGCTACATTTAAAACAATTAAATACAATGTGTGAAAAGTAAATTGACACTGTTTTGTTACTAGCCAATATGTCACGTGATATTAATACTATTACACTGAGTGTAATATTAATATTATGTGCCACTTAAACATTCCTTTTATGGAGTGCTGGATTACAACGTGACATTACTTTAGCTATTGTTAAATTATAATGGAAAAATGTTATTGCTCTTCAAGTAAATTCTAACTTTAAAAACATGTTAGATACCTAGATTTGTTTTACAATGACTAAGTGTGCCATTAAATGATTGACATTTTATTTACAATTTAAAAGGAACTCTGTGTAATAGAGTTAAGGCTTTTAATAGTTTTAACAATTATTCACAGATATTTCAAGAAGGTTGAGGTTGAAACCTCTAGTTAATTATGTCAACCATAAAATTACAGACTGGATAGTTACCACACGATCTTATTTGAAAAAGCTTGTGTTCTAATTCATATTCACCAACCAATTTTCTTTTCACATATCAAACCACTGACTTTGTTTTGTTAGTCCATTATAGTAGTTATGTGGCAAAATCAATATTCTCTCAGTGGCGACTTCTTTCACAAAAGCAGTTTACACATAGATAATCAGCCTTTATTGTTCCCATTGCTGGGACACAGGCCTCCTCTGGATGAGGGGGAGTAGGCCATAATCCACCACGCGGGCCCAGTGCGGGTTGGTAGATGTCACATGTCTTCGAATTTTTGGTTCTAGGACATGCCGGTTTCCTCACGATGTTTTCCTTCACCGTTATGAGAGCAGTGGTGATAAAATAATTTACACAAAGTAAAGTAATCTGGGTTCGAACTTACGACCTGCAACTCTTAAGTCGCGGCCGTTACTACTGGGCCACCAAAAGCAGTTTATAACGAATTAAAGTTGAACTTATGGCTAAGATTTCCGTAAAGCACGTTAAGCCGTTGGTCCCGACTGTCGTTTGTAGATCTTTGGCAGTCGTTACGGGTCGTCAGAAGCCCGAAAGTCTTACCAAAGGATATCGTATTACCCAGTAACTGGGTTGTGGAGGTCAGATGGCAGGCGCTCAATGTAAAATACTGGTATTCAGCTGCATCCGGTTTGACTGGAAGCTGACCCCAACATAGTTGGGAAAAGGCTAGGTAGATGATTATTTTCGTGTTTTCTGTTTCTTTTCAATTATTATTGTTTCAACCCTTTCACTGTCCACAAAGCAGACACAATAGTTAAACAATCAACCTGGATCATATGTGATTCATGGGACAAGGAATGGTTTAAAATACTTTTGTAATGCACAAGTCTGGGACAGCCTACCCTCTTACTAGGATTCCGTTGCGTTGGTAGCTGTGTCACAGTTTTAACTTTTGCAGCTCATGCCGTTTTACAGATGTTTTTATAGTATTCGTGTTTTTGTTCCAAATAAATAAGAATAATTATTATTTTCCTTCAATACTCACATAATGTTAGCCTTATGCACAGCCGTGACTTTCTTCCTGTTGTTTTCCTTGGCGAACACGAAGGCGAACTCCGCGACCCTCATAGAAGCCTCCTCAGTGATCAGCTTGATGGACTGCACCACTCCGTCCACAATCTCGTGCTCGATGCCGGAGTACTCACCCTCTGTGTTCTCTCTCACTGTCACCACGTCTACGTTATCGTACAGGGTTTTGATGCTGCAACAAAATTGAGGTCGGCTTAACGATTTGGAGCAGGTGTGGCTTATTTTGGGAGATAACATAATGGTGGGTACTTGTGAAATATTATTTATTTATTTATATATACTTTATTGTACTCCACAAAAATACATAGCATAAAAAAATACATGAAACACTACAAAATATACTATGGGCGGCCTTATCGCATTACTGCGATCTCTTCCAGGCAACCTTAGAATGGACGGTGATGATTATTTAATGTAAAACGTAACATAGGTACCTTGAAACGAAAACGCGGTTCAATTAAGCAATACAAATGTTCATTTTATGTTACGTTCCAATGTCTACCAACCATTACACATAACATAACGCCTGTATTCCCCGAAGGATTAGGGCAGGCAGAGGTGCACGAGCAAAAGTATGTATACACTCGGCTATTCAAAAGCGATTTACTCCTTTATTTTTTAATGAAATTTTATGTTGTTACGAACATAGCATTTTCGAACCCATAGATTTATGTAATGTGTCGTATTTCAACGTTGCATTCGTTATTTCTTGAAAAAATCGCAATTGAAAGTTGCCAAGTGTTGACATATTGGTGCTCGTGACTGTACCTATAGTATTTACACACACAATTCGTCAGTTATGTTTAAGTCCCATGTAATACGGGGCGAGCCTATTGCCGTCAACCGGCCACAAATCCAGCTCCCTAATTGCGTAACACACTTTCAATCAAAATGTGAATTATTTTGAAGGATATTGCTAATCCATTGATTCATAGGTTCGAACAATTTGTCTGCTCAATAACGTACATAACGCAATTAATGTTGTTGAACTGTCAAAATGAAAGCCATTGCTATTGTTAGTGTGTTACACTATTACCCTGCAGACTTATTTGCGTTCCCATTGAGGGACCACATTTGAATTTTGAGCTTTTGGATGCGTCAGCTTTTAGTAAAAGTTCTCAAGCAATTGTAAATTCAGCCTCTAGTTTGTAAAAGTAGCCACTCAAAAGATACAATCGGTTAAAGGTGATCCCTCAGTCGTGACTGACAGGCATCCATATCTCAAAATCTAGTTAAAATTTATAACTGCTTTATATGACTACTCTTGGTAAAATATTTGTAAAACTAATTAAATGAATATCATTATCAACCCTTCCTTTTCACAGAATAGAAAGAACTAGCATGCGGAAGGTGGTCCCTCAACCAATCACCATAAGGTTCACCTTGAGTGGAGACCACAATGGAATTTGAAATTTACTTGGGTCTAGCGTTAGTAAAAGTACTTGAACGATTGTGAATTCAACCTCTAGTTTGTAAAAGTAACCATTCAAAAGTTACAATCGATTTAAGCTGGTCCCTCAATTTACAATTGAACTGAACCTACAATTGTTTGAGAACTTTCACTAAAAGCTGACCCATTCAAAATCTCAAAATTCAAATGTCGTCCCTCAATGGGAACGCAAATGCAGACTCCGGGTCCGACCTGCTAAAATGTTAGCAAAAGATATAATTGGAGAGCAAGAACAGTTCTGTCGAGAATGCTTTGTTTGAAAAATATTTATTCGAAAATTCGCAATGAGCACTTAGAATGGCAAAAGTTACAAAAGAAATATGTCCCTAAACGGCATCCTTTATTTGTGTTTAGTTCTTAACAAAGAGATTGTAAAGTAATGCTGTATGAGATAGCGGGTTTACTCATGTTACATGAAAAGGAGGGTAGACCTAGACAGTTTTAAGTATTTTTATTTTATTTTTGTATGAATATTGTGTCGCAGCAGTGGGAACATTATAGGCTGATTATATGTGTGTTATTGTGTGCCTTAACTTGGGTCAAATAAATTCTTTCAATTCTTCAGTACAACAGCAGATGTCAAAACAAAATAACTGATTACATAGTAGTGGATCAAGAATAGTTTGATGCAATACGCAAGACGAGCTTCTCCGAGCTACGCGTACGAGTACCTTGGCAGAAGTCCAGACGTTTAAACGCACCGATGGAGATGACAAATGAATTAAGATTTTTTAACTGCACGTGTACGGTACGGTAATGTAAGAGCCAAATAGAAATAGACAATGTAACGCGCATTTTTTTTTTTTGCATTTTAGGGCTGTCTTACGCCTCTTACGGCGTATTTTAAGCGCCTTCGACGCGCGTATACGCGCTGCGGGGCAAATGCGTCGTCAAAATGCTGTATTTGGAACGTATTAAAAACGCAGTGTGCATAATTCCATAGGCCCGCAATAAGTTACAAAAAAAAAAACTTTTGAACTATCTTTTCCTTGTCAAACTGCTGGACAGTTATTGGTTGTCCTTGTAAATGACTGTATCATTAAAAATGAGAAAATTATACATGAGATAATGCGGTTAAGTAGCACAGAAAATGACTGTAATTTTGTTAAAGCCAATATGACTGTGTAGTAGATAATATTGTTTTTTTTTTTATAAGTGACCCACAACATTTTCCTTATTGAAGATTAGCTTTCAATAAGGAAATTGTTCGGAAACTGATCTTAAGAGGAAAAGTCATCGAATATCAATTCTAGACAAACTTTTACTTTAAAAAAGTCTGCTCCACTTAGTTTAGTTTTCTCGATTTTTCTTCAGAATTTCCAATTACACAATCGGTGTATTGAACTGGCGCTATCGCGATATCGCTTTTTTGTCAGGCAGCCTTGTAATTTGAAGCCACTGTCGCTATGAGTTAACAGAACATAGTAATTCATAGTTCCATACCTACCGATTATGGAACAACTGAGCTGAGGTACCATTTCAAAGGCTGTGAGTAAACAAAAAATATTGTTTACTTTGTATAATTTACTCTTAAACCGGTGAAATGTCTTAGAACCAAAAATTCGAAGACATGACATTCAGCAACCCGCACTGGGCCCGCATGGTGGATTATGGCCCACTCCCTCTCACAGAGAGGAGGCCTGTGTCCCAGCAGTGGGAACATTATAGGCTGATCATGCTTATGCTCTTTATTTTAGAAATTAGCAACGCTCAGTACAACATTAAATACTGCTTAATATTTCTTTCCCACATTTCAACAAGATATTGACCGAAACGAAAAAAATCTCGTTAAAACCATCTTCGACAATCTTAGTATCTGTCAACCTTGAACACGAATTCAGGCATTAAAGTCATTGACATTGGTAGATAGTGCTGAGATACCCTTATCGGTACATAATTATGTACGTGCTAAATGAAACGTTCTTTATCTTTAAGTATTCGGCGAAACTGATACTGTTTTCCCCCAACTTGCAACTTCTTTTTTCTGTTCGTGTTCTTTTATGCATCATGCTTAACGCAAATAAACGTATTTTCTTCTTTCTTTTTCTTTCTGATATCACACTTCTACGGTCAGCGGTCTAAATAAGGAAGTATGGTGGATCAAACTTTATGAGGGAGGCGGAATACAGGTTGTTCTGACGAAATTTCTTCTCCGTAGGAACTTACTACGCTTTAGAATGGGCAACTAGCTTCATCTTTCTGAGTGACCGACACTTTGACAATTCCAAGGCGCTTGTAATTGGTTTATTAGAAATAAATACATCAAGTTTGAGTAATCTGGAAAAATAGATAATGTAGTAGCTTCATGGAATAATTATTGAAAACCTAAAACAAGCGAGGTTTTCTGGTTGAGTTGTGATAGACGAAGTTTTTTTTTTTTTTTTTAAAAAGCGATCCCTCACTCTAGGAATTTCTCCTGTATCGTGGGTGCAATTACAAACATTTAAACTCACATACACAAACAGCCAGACCCGGAACAACTACTTCTAGATCATACAAATACTTTTTCTGTGCGGGAATCGAACCCGCGACACGCAGCGCAGCAGTAAATCGCCAACCGTGCCGTCAGGTAGGTAGTTGGTAGTGAGGCAAATTTTTTCAAAATTTACTGCCACGTTTGGGAAAATGGTGTTACATCGCTGGTAGCTACGTTCTCAAATTTGACAGGAGTAAGATTTTTATGTATGTACACTTGGTAACAAAATGCAAAACAATAATTAGTATGTGCGACGTGCGTGTTACAAAGTTCCGGAAATCAGTTCATTCAGAAAGGCAGTATCCCAATTTATTATCACAAAATCAACCCACGACAAAGATTGCAATAAAAACTGATTGCATTATAAATCCGTATCATAACAATTACATTCAAAATATAACACAACCGGAGCATTCCGGTTTCTTTGTTATCAACACGTGCTATATTTTATCAATATACTATTAACCTTTTAATTTAAATGACTGAATTATGACCCCTTTATTTGTGGAATGGGTCAGACAAGCGTGCCAGCAAGTTTCTTTGTATTTACATCCCGATTCAAATTTTATGGCGGCCGGAACATGAGGCGAGTCGCAGCGCAATAACAAATTCACCTGTCAGCGGGGGTGCGGGGGTGAGGTACTGCGCAGCGAGTATAGCGCACTTGAGATCCGCCATAAAATTTGAATAGGGCTGTGGGAACTATTTTACCAACGCAGGAAAAAGTTCCGGTTAATTTCCCTGGCATATACGTAAGTACAGCATGTATTAGAAAGGTCATGTTTAAGGGTACAGACAATCAAACTGAACAACTTTCTTCATGGGACCAAAAAACTATCAACTGTCCCATTCAAACGTTCAATCGTCCCAAATGTCGGAAAAACTTTACAATTGATTAGTTTTATGTTTGTTCTTGCAGTTTTAATAGGCACTGCTTGAGTGAATAAGCAAACATTATCATTTAGCACCTTATTATGTTGTCATAGAGCTTATTGGTGTTAAACAAACATTTTGGCGCCTCCTCAGCTCAGTAGTAACAAAATATATTATCAACTTATAGCTAAGAGTTACGTTGGAAACTGTAACAGCACTGACAGCTTTGAGATAATGAAATTAAAAGTATTTTTTTCTTTGTTTTCATGATAATCTTCGCTTAGTTTTATCAACATTACACATTACATAAATGGACAAGTCAACAAGTCTCAATATTTTTGCAGATTACCCACATCAAGAAAAAATATATAAAAAAATACCTTCGCATTTGTCAGAAATCGTGCAGCTCAGCTCAACTCGTTGACAATACAAAAGCGCGTTTTTATTTAGGCATTAATTTAGGTGTCGCCTATTGTTAGTGAAAACGGGCATGAGAACGTCGTCCTCCCCTAAAGTTCTTAGTCCTCTTTATCGACTTAGATAACGGCGACCCTGAGAAATCAATTACTTGCGTGTTTAGATTAGATGGCTCGAGAGGACACGAAACTCAGTTTTTATGGTTGTATACTCATAATAATATTATTATGTCAAGTCTGACAACCATACCTAGACTACATAGCTAGATAGGTACTAAAAGTATCAGTAGCTGACGGTAGTTTATTTAATGATGATAATAATAATCGAGTTGCCATCTGACCTCCGTTAGATCGTACTTACTGATATCTATAATGTTAACTACGTGTAGTGTTTTCTGTTGCCATCTATTACCTTAATAGAATTAAAAGGCATTCACACAAGCATGATCAGCCTATCACATTCCCACTGCTGAGATACAGGCCTCCTTTCTGTGAAAGGGAGTGGGCTGAAATCCACCACGCGAACCCAGGCCCAGTGTGGGTTAGCGCATGTCATGTTTTCGATTTCTTTTATTTTGATGTTTTATTCTTCACAATTTTGAGAGCAGTGGTGAGTATTATGATACGTAAACTTACATTTTATGAAATGGTAGGCAATTAAGGAAAATAATGGGAATAAATTATTGTTGCCATACTAGAGTAGAAAGACCAGCAAAATATCCTGGCAGGTGGTTATAACGATAACAAACGGTAAATGTACTAGGTTTGGCACCTTATCGCCATTTGCCTTATCAGCCAGCACCCCTTTTTCTACCGAGATAAATTGGCACTCCATAAATCAATTCAAACCTGTCAATAAACCACAGTAATAGATCGTGGGCATTTTATCGTAATACCACTCATGTGATTGAAATCAATTTGTAACGCCCAGATAAGTATTAAGGACAGACAGAATATTTGTATACCGATGGTAATCAATTCTCTTGCATTACTACAAGAACCATACGTTTTTTCGAATGGTTTTTCAGATTATTTTACACCAAGAAAACAAAAACAACGTGATAACAGGTAAAACATCGTGAGGAAACCGGCATGTCCTAGAACCAAAAATTCGAAGACTTGTGACATACACCAACCCGCACTGGGCCCGCGTGGTGGATTACGGCCCACTCCCTCTCACAGAGAGGAGGACTGTGTCCCAGCAGTGGGAACAATATAAGCTGATTATGTTTATGTGATCGACTTATAATATAGATCATTTTGTTACACCATAGGAAGAATTTGATTAACGTTTGATAGTGACATGGGCTGGTACGTGGTTACCTCGGCCTTCGGGAGGTAAACTTTGTGACATACGCACGTGCCGATAGATGCCGTACTTTCAAATATTTATGTAACATTGTCATTCTCGTTGATTCAGTAGTCGCAAGCGTTCGCAGACTGTTGAGCATGGGGTCGTGGTCGGGTTGATAATGGAATAATCTTTTTTTTTTTATAAAACATTGCCCCACACTAGGAATTTCGCCTGTATCGTGGGTGCGTTTACAAACATTGAAACTCACATACACAAACAGCCAGACCCGGAACAACTACTTGTAGATCATACAAATATTTGTTCCGTGCGGGAATCGAACCTGCGACACGCAGCGCAGCAGTCAATCGCTTAACCGCTGCGCCAATCGTGTCGTCAAAAATTGTATTGGGGTAAGGGCGGGAATTTTGGGGGACTGTCTTATTTAATTTTGACGTTCGGAAAGTGCAGATTCTCATCCTAATTTATTTATTTGAATAAATGGATGTTGATTTTGGGGTTTTTAGTCAGAGGGTCGTCTTAAAGACGGATCCATAATCCATTTCATTCTAAGTACAAAATTTCGTAGTTTTATTGACACCAATTTTAAGCTGGTGTCGATACCCGACGCATTTCACACCATTCTAAATCATTACAAAACGATTGGTAATCGATTCACTGCGCTACTGAAAGGTTCTAAATCTTTAAACTAGTGACCGACTAGCAGAGTCCTACGCTTATGGCAAAAGAGTGTGTTAAGAATGTAGTATGCATTGACAAGGCATGGCGCCGGTCGATCGAGGTGAACGTCCTAGGGCATGTCTTGGCAGGAGGCCAGTTTATACAATGTAAGCTATCATTTACAACATAAATACAAGTAAAGGGACACTGGTGATCGTTGTCTTGTGACTATCATCCTCATAAACACAGTAACACGGCTTAGCTGGTGCGCTTGTAGTTCTCGACCACACAGGCGCAACGCAACTTGGCTATTTTTGTTATTTCTATCCCTATGCGTACAGTCACGAGCACCAATGTCAACACTTGACAATTTTAAAATTCGATTTTTTCGTGTCGAATGCAACGTTGAAATACGACACATTACATAAACCTATGGGTTCGAAAATGCTATGTTCGTAACAACATAAAATTTCATTCCAAAATAAAGGAGTAAATCGCTTTTGAATAAAGCCGAGTGTATACATACTTTTGCTCGTGACTGTACAGTACAGGCACACATTTATCATGAACTCGTAGGCTGTTTCTAACACGCAACATAACAATATGCTAACCTCTGTAGGGGGAGTCTTTACTGTTACTGTTAGCCTGCATCATCCCGGTGCTGGGCAAAGGCCTCTCCCCCATGACTTCCAGCTTTTTCGATCCAAGGCTAAAGTAGACCGCTGGTCGTTTGTTAAATCCAGCTCGTCCCGCCATCTTCTACGGGGTCTGCCGCGAGGCCTTCTAGCTGTGTCGGAGCTCCACGTAGTGGTTATTTTGGCCCACAGCTTATTGGGCATACGCTAGACGTGGCCAGCCCAGTCCCACTTGAGCTTAAAGGCTTTTTGAGCAACGTCAGTAATCTGTGTTTTGGAGCGCAGTGTGATGTTGCGAATATCGTCTGTCAATTTGACGCCTTTAGGGGGAGTCTTTAGACACCAAATAATATTTTCAATCTATTGAGCAATACAGAACAATGCGAGATGAGAATCTCTTGGAAAACATAGTTAATCATAATTTTATTAGAAATACAAGGTACCAAATTAAAATGCCTGTGGCTTTACCAATTTACATAAAATATAAATATTAATTGCAGAGGGACATGATCCGCGCATGTAATCTGACTCCCTATATCATAGACCTTGAAATAGTCTAGACTCGTTATCAGAGGTGATTATCATTGACCCACAGTGTCAGGTTTAACACACGTCGGCCATATAACTTATATTTTGGTATATTGCACTTTAAGATACCGTGATCCCGGAAACTTTAATTAACAGATAAAAACCAAAACAAAAACAATTTGCTTTGTTCTTAAACACTTAATTTAAACTGACTTCTGTTCTCAATGTTATCAACTGAGGAATTATGTTTATTTAATTTACATTATGTGCTGTGCATGTGTAATGTTAGTTGCACGATTAGAACATAATTTTCCTTTAAGTTAAATGGTTCTTGAATATACAGAACAAAAATATTATCTTTATTTAAATACTTTCAACTGTTTCCTTGTCACTTTCTAATTATTTAGGGTTTTGTAAAAACCCAAATATAGGCATTACATAAATCAAGAATTGCAATCTTTTCTGCAGTTTTCTCTCGAATTATCCGGTCCGAGTCATTCAATAAATGCTTAAGTGACATTGACCAAATTAACCCAGTCAACTCATGATTTCTTTTCCTTAGACATTTTATATCGAAATCTTAAATAAAATAAAGAAATACATACCCTTCCATACTCCTGCAAGGCCTGACGTTAGCGTACAAGTCGAACTCCTTACGCAGAGCCAGGTTAAGGGACCTGTAGCCCTTTCCGATCGGGGTCATCAGAGGACCCTTAAGACCGATCTTGTTAGCATTAACTGAGTCAATGGCCTTCTGCGGGATACCCATCTTGCCGTCTGGGCCCTAAAATATAATTATTCAGTTAGTTCCAGAATAATAGGCTCAGCTTGAATTTAGAGCTTAATTTGCTTTGGCATTGCAATGTTAATATCACAGGCATATACATAGTTTGGGGACTTGAAAAATAGCAGAGGAATTTATAATTTTATAAATAGTAGTCTCATCAAACTGTGGTTTATTACTGCTGTAAACTGAAAATATCTGGCTCAACAAGGATATTATGATATGCTTATGTAACTCAAAACCTACACTTTATTAGTGTCAGAATGCTTAGCAATGTGAGCCTAATTCTTTCAATGACAAGTTAGTTGCATTTGTCAACTTCCAATACTGAAAATAGGCCACTACATAGAGTGCATTGCAGATATAATAGAGTAATGTTTAATGAGATAAAATATGGTTGACATTTATCACTAACTTTAATATAAAATACATTAGTTTGCATTGAATTAAGTGCATAACATCAGAATGAAAAATAAATGTGTAGCATGCAGTAAAGTACAAGTATGTAATTTAAAATAATAAATCTCTGTTTAGAACACAGCTTCACTGTAAGAACATTGTACTTACCCTTACCCTTTAGTTTTTATTGAGATGGGCCGGCAACACATTGTCAGGGGACACGAGATATGGTAAATTAAAGTGACCCTATGGTACCCTAGGGAAGGAAAGAGAAAGAAAGGAAAACCCTTGGAACTAGACTGAGAACTTAGGAACAGGGAGCATTGGAAGGCGTTGGAGGAGGCCTACGTCACACAGAGACTCAGAACTGATATTGAATATTTTTGTACTACAACTATCACTCTGAAAAATAGCTATTAATAAATAAAATAACGTTTCTGACACAAAGGAATACATTGTTTACAAAGTTATAAATATAAAACATTGTTTATATTTTTAGGGAATGATTCTTCTGCAGAATGTCATACATTTTAACACACTACCAACACACCATTGCAGTTTAATGTAGTTAGATTCTAAATCAAATAGGGGGCTTACCCGAACAGCTGTGACGTCGACTTCATCCCACTCGATGGGGACTTTCGCGGCCTCGAAGATCTTCTGCACAGCGACTGTGATCTCAGGACCGATGCCGTGGCCGGGGATGAGCGTCACCTTGCGCACGCCCGAGCTGTACTGCGCGGCGCCGCTCCGGCTCGCAGGCACCTACACAGCACCAGCAAATACCAGTCACATAACCTCAAATACATCACCAATTAATCACAAAAAAAAAATATGTAACCTCATCTTTCCCTCCCTTATTCACCCCAGAACCATTGCTCGCACCCGGCTCCAACCATTTCAGCAGCGAACCTAATACTTTACTCTCACGAAAAGGTTCCAAAAGCACTTTTATGTAATTCCTCGACATAACTATAATACTACGTCTATTTTTGGATGACGAGAATTGTAACACAGTAAACCACTAAAGCTATAAGTTATGAAGGTCCATGCAAAAGGACTCTACGTTAGTTATTATGTAACACCTTTACAAACTTACAATTTTCCTGATAATTCTTGCAGCCATTTCTCTAATTTTTGCTAATTCGACGAGTGATAACTCCGCGGTAAAGGGCGGAGGGGGAGGAAGTTGCAGCGCGGTAACTACGCATGACCGGAAACTGCTATCAAGGACATTCCAAACGTTTCAAGACAATTCAATTTCATAAAAAAATAACCAGAATATACCATTTTAATGTATTAAAACAACGAGTTAACCATCAAATGCCATTTATTTAAATGATCAGATTTTAGAATACTAGAAAAAAACTAGATGGTTTGACAAAATAATGGCAACATTGATACGTAAACTTGGATAAATGTCATTATTTTAAAGTTTACAGAAATCTAAGTGTGTTCCGACCACTGCTTCGACCTCTGAATACTCAAAAAGCTCATGGGCAGCCTATATTACATGGGCGGGCTTTTCATCATAGAATAATATTTACACAGGAAGTCGCTAATACTGGCAGCACTCAATTCCAAATGTCACCAAAGATAAAAACTGGAGGAAAGCCAGCTTTTTAGAGATGTTGAAAGATTTTTGTAATCGATTTCGTAATCATGCGTGCCTGGATCGATAAAACTCCTTAAAGATCTTGTAAAGATACCCTTTTTTTTTTTGGGTGGGAATCATCAAATGACCTCTCCCACTCTGGGCTGAGCGGAAGGGCGTGCCAGACTTTTACTGACTAAAACCCACCCGTGTTCCTTCAGTTGCCTGTGCCAGGGGCCACGGTATTTCTTTCGAACAACTCGCAGCCCTGGCAGGCATCGGCCCTAGCGGACCCCGTCAGTTCGTGCTGTCATCTCTTTGAGGCGCGCGTGGAACACAACGCGCCATCGACCCGGGCCTGGTCTTTACCGGGTGGCGAGCTGCCCAGTGCTCGCCGCCCGGGAGCCCGCGCCTACGGTGGCCGGGGGTCAGCTGTTGACTCCCGTCCAGGGCGTCTTCTGCGGTGGCTAGGGGCGTGAGGGCGCAGAGATTGCCTCTCCCTCACGCGCTCTGCCTCCTCCTTCGCGAGCATTACTGCTTCGCAGAAGGAGGTGACGGCCTGCCATGCACTCTCGTTCTGTACCATGGCCTGGACCAGGGCCGGACACGAGGACAGGGCAGTACCCCGCCCAAGCTGGGCAGACCTCCACCGTATGCTTCACCGTGTCCTCCGGGCGATCCACACAGTGGTGACAAACTGGCGTTTCCTCCCGCTTTATCCTGAACATGAACCTCCCGAAACAACCGGGTCCGGTGAGGACTTGTGTCAGGCAGAAGGTGAGGGCGCCGTGGCGCCTCTCTAGCCACTTCTCGAAGAGGGGACTTATCGCCGCAATTGTGGCGTGCCCAGCACTGGGTTGCGACAATCGCACTCTCCATGCCGCTATGAGATCCCGCCGGAGCTCTGTCCACTGTACCGTGATTTCTCGCGGCAGCGGAGTTACGCCCCGGCGTTTTGCCTCTTCTCGCCACTCGCATATGTGGGTGAGGACTTTCGCCTCCAGATCCCATGGCGGCAATCCGGCAAGGAGGCTCGCCGCCTCAGCGGGACCGTGCGGTATCCTCGGATTAGCCAGACGGCCATGACCCTTTGGGACGCGTTCAACCGGCGGGCTTGTCGCCGCCTCAGGGAACGCGCCCATACCGGTGCCCAGTAAAGGGCCATAGACCGCACGACCCCCGCATAGAGCCTCCGGCAGGAAGCGTTTGGTCACCCTAGATAGGGCAGGAGCCACCTCAAGGCCGCCCCGGCCCGCTCCAGTCTGGGAGCCAAACGTCGGAAGTGCTCCACGAAATTCCACCGGCTGTCGAGGACGAGTCCCAGGTGCCGGTGTGAACCCCTCCTGCCGTTAGTTGTGAACCCGATGGTGGCGCGTCCCGAGGACCATGAAAACACATGGCCTCAGACTTGTGCAATGCCACCTCGAGTCCCAATTGCCGGATCCTCTCGACGATTGTTGCAACCCCGCGTGTCACTGCTTCGGTCGCCGCCTGGTGTGACCTCCCCTGCGCCAGGACCAGCGTGTCGTAGCAAACCACGCTGCTTCCACTAGGGAGGTCAGTGCGCAGCACCCAGTCGTACCCGATATCCCACAGATGCGGCACCAGGACCGATCCCTGTGGGACACCGCACGACATCAGTCTGTAAAGACACCCTAAGCCAAGATCATTTTATAACACATTAAAACATCGAAATATAAAAAAAAAATCATAATAAAATTTCAAATCTACTTAGGACACCATCTCTCTATAGAATGTATCTGCTAGCTTACTCTCTAGCCTAGAAATGGATGGTTTTGGTTTAGAAGGAAAACGCTTCATGTCACGATCGTCATGTATCAGCACCATCATGCCTAAGACATCCTTTTTTCCATATTTGGTCGATTCGATTTAAATCTTGATGAAATAATATGTCATTCCCTTTTTATCGATTTTCAAATTAATAGAATAAACCAAATATTGGGTATCTCTAGTGTTGTCATCTATCTCCTTCTGTCAAGTTTGTCGTTTGACATTTCAATGTTGACTTGTCAATATTATTGTAATTTTCATTAAGATTAAATCAAATTGAGCCAAACGGAAAGCATAATATTGTATGTAAACGAGGTGTTTCCTGGTGGTTTTCCTTTTCGTTTAGCTTAAATGTTAACACTTAGTTGAGTGATAATTTGTGTGAAAGTAGGTCGCCTCAAAATGGATCAACCCCTTTCATTGAAATTGGCCTCATTGGGCCTTATTTCTCAATGCAAACTGAAAGAAATCCTATTATTGTGCGGAGACAAAAAGGATCTCATTATAGATCCTACACTTATTAAACCATTGGAGAGGATTTGCGGTGTAAGCTGGCTGCGGTATGTTAAATGTTTTTCATTAAACTATCTTAAACTGACGAGCCCCTTTGCAATTTCACTAATTTGTTTTCAATAAATAAAACCTGCTACGGTACTTATAATTAGAATATGTTTATTTTTATGTTTATATTTTCCAGACAACATGGTATTGACAAAATATACAAAATGGACCCTCAACTTGGGAGCACAGCTAATACAAATCGAGTATACTTCATACCAGCCTGCATTTTGAAATACAAATGTGTCCTGGACCAGATCGCTTCAGTACTCAGCCAGAATCCAGCCCTTGCTGACCTGAAATGCTTCCACATAATCATAGTACCAAAAGTCCTTTCAACATATGACTCTGTGCTTGAAAGTAAAGGATTGTATGGTGTAGTGAAGCTCCATACATTTTCATGGGAGCTCATGGCGTTGGATGAGCAGCTCCTCAGCTTAGAACTACCATTTCTGTACAAGCAACTGTTTGTTGAACAAAATAATTCATTACTCTCAAGTATATCCATGTCACTGTGGAGTCTTTTCCATGTTACTGGGAAACCTAAGACCATATTCTCTGTTGGTAAACTATCTGCTAGTGTTCTAGACATGTTAGAGATATACAATGAAACTTATGCCAGAGATTTTCTAGACACACATAGTTCTAAAGAAATCGGAGCATTGATTGTTATAGATAGAAACCAAGACTATGCATCAAGCTTACTTACACCAGCAACATACAGTGGTCTACTAAGTGAACTGTTCAACATAAACTGTGGCCATCTAGACTTGAATGTCAAACAGACAAAAGTGAAGAAAGGCAAACTGAACTTTGGTGTTGAGGCAGAGAGTGCAGCTTCCAAAAACACATTTATGACATTAGATAGTTCAATAGACACTTTATATGGAGAAATAAAACACAGACATTTCTCCGAAGTCTTAAGTGTATTAAGCTCTAAAGCAAAGCTTTTGAAGAATGAAGATATAAAAGCTTTAGGTATCCAAGAAATAAAGCACTTTGTAGCAACTAAGTTGCAACAAGTGTCACTGTTCAAACAGAATCTAGTCAACCATGTGCTCGCCTGCGAGACTATCATATTTGAAATGAGCAACAAGTTTGAAAACCTAAAACTTGCCGAAACCGAGATGTTGAACAACAGGAACAAGAAGTCAAACTTCACTTTTGTTGACGAAAACTTTGGAACAGACATCCATATTTATAACAGTTTACGTCTCATGTGTTTGTTGAGCCTAACTCAATCGCTAACTTACGATGAATACAATGCCTTAGTAAGCAAATACTTACTTGCTTTTGGTTACAAATATCTGTATGTGTTCAACAATCTCATCAATGCTGGGTTGCTAGTCCAGCCATCAAGCCCAAAACTATCTCTGAACATCTCAAATCTTGGGAATCTAAGTGACAGACTACCAAAATGGCAAAATGAATTCCAGAGTACAGCCAATAAGTTAAAACAGCTTCCATCACAACCTGATAAGGTGGGGAAGACATCACCCAGCTACGTCTTCCATGGAGGCTATGTACCATTAGTTGCAGTCGTTTGCAATGCATTACTAACATCGGACACATTTGCTGATGTTTTATCAAAACTATCTGCCATATCAGATTTGAGGGTAGGCGGTACAATCCTAGACAAATTTAAAGATGGAATGGAGACTTTGAATGAGAAACTATCCAATTTAAAGTTACAGACTGACTTAGAATTTGGATGTAAAGATGTAAGGAGTTTAGCTAAGGTTTTGAAGAGTGAGCCAAACAAAGGAGGTTGCTTTCCTTTGAAGCCTAAAACTGTGTTAGTGTATGTTGTTGGAGGTGTGAACTATGCGGAGGTAGCGGCCTGTGATGTGGTACAGACTAATACAGGAAGTAAAATATTTGTGGCCAGTGACTGCATATCGAGTGGCGCTGATTTGATGGCAGCTAATACTTGAAATATGGAATTTGGATCTTTATCTTAAAAAGGGAATATTGGGTTATTATATCATGAGCAAGATCTCACTGAGAGCTTGTCTTTGTTGCTTCCTAATGTTAAACCCCTGTATTCATTTTGATGTTAAAACATCAAATAACCAGCCTATAATGTTCCCATTGAGATCTCCTCTCCGTTAGACGGGGTGGGCCGGTGCGGGTTGGTAGATGTCACATGTCTTAGAGTTTTTGGTTCTAGGACATGCCGGTTTCCTCACGATGTTTTCTTTCACCTTTTTGAGAGCAGTGGTGATGAAATAATTTACACAAAGTAAAGCGCCTGTCTGGGTTCGAACCTATGACCTTACAACTCTGTAAGTCTCGGCACCACTGGGCCACCACTGCTCTAAACTTCACTTAACTTTAATCATCGTTATAAATAAACCCCTTAATTAACAGTTGCTAGTTATTGCTGTAAAGGGAAAATTTTATAATCCCACCTAAAATGTAAAGGAACATGCCTGTTCTCTGCCCATTGAGTTACTGTAGCTTTAAATGTTGATATTATTATTTCTATATTTCTTATAACTAGTTCTTTTAAAGGAGATTAAATGATATCTAATGTAGGCCTGCGGGGAATTGTGTTACACACTATCAGTAGCAATGGGTTTCATTTTGACAGTTCAACAACATTTATTGCATTATTTACGTTGTTGAGCAGAATTCTTTTTTCGAACATATGAAGCAATGGATTAGCAATATGCGTCAAAATGATTCAAATTGCGATTAAAAGTGTGTTACGCAATTAGGGTGCTGGACTTGTACAAGCGAATTTATTTACATTTCTATTTTTAAGCTTTTAAATGTGTCATAATAGTTGTAAAGAAATGAAAATCTCATTTATATTAAAAATAGCTTTTTTATTATTATTCATGCACACTTATAATACCTATTTATCACAGAATATTGTTTGTCCATTTCCACTTTGCGAACCAATTTTATGTAAAAAAAAAAAACTAGAAAATGGTACTTATTTAATATAATTAAGTTCTCACTCTCCTGTCCTTATCCCCATTTGTTTGGGGTTGGCGCAACATGTCTGTAGTCGAAACATAATATTTTGTCAATAAATATGATAAACAGAGAAGTTTTTTTATAACATTTTGTATCCTGGCAAGAAAAGTTGTTTAAAACTTTCATATAAAAAGCGACTTTTTCGATACAAAGAATGATATAAAGAATGATTACATAATACATTTTAAAATATTGATACAAAATTGAATAATGTCTTTTGTAAAAAGGCTAACCAGCCAATTAGTCTAACAACCAGAGACGCGCTTTGGTTACAGGGACCAAACTTCTTTTTATGTGGAGAAGTACTCATGAATACCCTCAGCAGACGGAAGACTTAAATTGTGTCTGACTTTGAGTGACGTAAAGCACGCGTTTCTCCAACTACCGCACTAAGAACAAAAAAAACAATTTCAAGTCTTGCCAAAAGTTCATTTTCACTGCTTTTGCGACTGATAGTGCTTGTGAAAATATACTTTTAATCTCATCGCGGTCTATTTCCTACCACGTCCTAACCGAAAGCGATCGTCGCGCTGTTTTATACGAATGCTAGCTGTACCCGCGACTTCGGTCGCGTGCCTGTCGGAAAACAACTTTGATTTCATGGGTTTTCATTATTTAGCGCAGAACCCTCATTCTTAAAAATAAACAAAAGTTACTCCTTATAACATTGACAGTTATCTGCCAGTGAAAGATAGCTGCAGCGGTCTAGCTGTTTCGGAGATTAGCCGGAACAAACAGACGGAATGTTTTTTTGTTATAATTAAAGCTGTTTTTGACATTATAAACAGACATCAATTTTATTTATGTTTATGACGTACTCGCGTGATCAATCAAGTCGCGTAAGTCCTTCTAATATTATAAACGCGAAAGTTTGTGAGGGTAGATACGTAGAGACGTGAAAGAGTAACAAACATCCATATGTTTGTTACTCTTTCACGTAAAAACTACTAGACGAATTTGAATGAAATTTGGCAGACAGATAGTTTATAACCAGGATTAACACATAGGATACTTTTTATCCCGATATTCCTACGAGATCGAAGCTTATGCCAGTGAAACCGCGGGACGCTTTTAGTTCTTTATAATTCATACAAATGATCGCGTCGATCGAGCGCTCGGGCGACGTTCGCGTTCGGTCAGGACGCGAGGTAAGAGTTCAGTCCCTAAAACCGCCATAGCGTCGTCGAATAACTCTGGCCTATTTCCTCCAATACTGTGCGAACTTATGGAACTGTTCAACTAGTACTGCCATGACGGCAGTGACCGACATGTCCAGGAGGTTCTGAAGGTAGTGCACTGCTTCCTCGTCACCTAGGTCCAGTCTGAAAGTATAAGTTACATCAAACATTGATAATTATTTCATGTTTTGACCCCTTTCGAGGAGGGAGGGGCGGAGGCGAAAGGTTTAATTGTTGTGAACGGCTACGGAAAAAATGAGCACTCTGTATCTGGGTTGTGGAGGTTAGATACGTAGCCGCTTCGTGTGAAGTACAGGTACTGGCATGGTAAGACTAGCAGCCGAGCCCAATATAGTTAAGAAAAGGATAAGCCGATGATGTAAGAACTAGAATTAAAGAGCCCTGAAAATTGTAACTAAAATTAGTACCTATTTAAGTTATATAGGCCATGCATACCTCAATTTATCTTGCACTTTCTTGACAGCCTTGTCGGGTTCTAGCGCGATGTCGGGCACTGAAGCGTCCACCATCAGGGAGAACAGATTCAGCATCAAGTTCGCGTGTCTGTAAAGAATTTTTTTTTGTATAGTCTATAGTTTTATGTAGAGGGATGTGGTGATGTGACTATAATTTCCTGTTTTCACTAGCACTTACTAAGCGTCACCTAAATTGAAAGAATAAATAAAATCGTGAAGTTGGATTTTCAACATTCAGCGCTGTGCAGAGCTTTGAAAGTCCAAATTAATGAGATTTTTTATTTCAGACTTTTTTTCATTAGATAAATCTGCGTTGCTTTTTTTTTTAATTTGGCATCTCCCAGGACAACCGAAAAGGTTGACCTGCGAGAGCTGCTTAACCGGGCTTACCTGTGGGTGCCTCAACAAATGAAGGGCTCAAACTACTTCTGCGTTGCGTTGCTTCTTTGCGTTTAGTCTTTAAGGGCGACGGTTGGGAGAGGCCTATTTTCAGTAGTCGTCGTCTCTTGACTGAATAATGATAGTGGATACTTTAAAATATTATAATAACATGTAAGTTACCTCCTCAAGTGCAAGAAGGCGGTGTAGCACTGCTTGCGGAACTCGTGGTAGTGCTCGGAGTGTACGCCGCCCATGGCCTCGACCATCTCCTTGCTGAGCTTCATCGGCGGCGGCAGCGGCTTGGGGTCGCGGCCCAAGATGTAGCCGAAGTCGATGTGGAACAGCGCGCCGGCCTTCGTGAGCAGCAGGTTGTCCAGGTGTCGGTCGCCCACGCCTGGGAAGTGGAATGTGGGAATTTGTAAGTTGGCTGTATACTTTTTGCAATTATCATAGCCACTTAGCCAGTGTTTTGGAGGATTTTAAGACCATACCATCTAAAATGTTGTAACAGAGTGGCATTAACTCTGTTTTTCTCTCAAGAAAACAATAAATTAAAACCGTACACCATAACTGACAGTTGGAAAGTGGCAAATAAAGACATGTGGTTGCAGCCATTCGTGTTACGTTTCACAATTGTGTACCCAGCTTTACAAGAATTTTTTCGATCGATGATTATATTGAATCAGCAGTTATATCGCATGAACCTCAAATTACGTATAAATAAATAACCTCTTAAATGATAAAATGGACAACTAAAGGAAACAAGAAAGATTAAATGTAAAACTTACCAAGCAAATAAGTAATAACACAGTATCCTGCACAGCTTCTTATATACGTATCCATAGTTTCCGGCTTAATTCCATAGGGGGCGCCCTCACAAGGATTATACTTCCGGAAGAAATTCTGTATACTACCCTCCGTTGCCAAGGCTTCTGCTACTGTCACAGATTCGATAAACTGTAGGAATCCATGCTTAGAACTTGTTGCTAGCACTTTGTAAGGGGTTAACTTTAAATCTAGATTTTCTCGTCTTAATAATTTGTCCATTAAAGTTATCATTTGTAGTATAAGTTGGTCTTGGCGTAAGTCGTCTCCGTGCTTGAATATGGCTTCGTATTCCATTCCTTCTGTTGTAAGGAAGGTCAGTTTTGAAGGCATTAGGGCTGACTTAAATAGACTTGCTTTTTTGGCGACGATTCCTGGAAGATAGAAAGGGTATACGTTTATTTTATGGCGTTTAAACTGTTATAAAATATACGCAGTTTCAGAGAAAGAAAAATAGTAAATTTACTAGGCTCGGGGGTAGAAATATTTTAAAAAATCGGAGAAGTTATTTTCAAAGACAACCCGCAACAGTTAACTTGACCCTCTCCGGCCGCCCTCGCTGTTACCGCTCTCGCCCAGTACCGTGCCATTACGTCATCCGAGCCAAATTTCAAGTAAACTATTGCGGGTTGTAGTTATCGTATATAATTTGTGATGATGTTCTTGTCGGGTTTAACAAATACTCTGTAATTGAACTACCGAATACTCGCAAACTTTCTTTACACATGCAATATTTATTTGAATCAGTATTTCAAAACAATCTATCATATTGTTAAACGCATACCTTTAATAGTAACATTCGGATCCAGCGGGAAGGGCATGGGCTCGAAGTTCGTAAAGTTAAACTTGAAGGCGTCGGGGTCAGCTAACAGCTGCTGCAGTCGCTCCGCCTTCTTGTTCCTGTTGCCGCTCTCCCGAGTGACGGTCTTCACGAGCTTCACGAGCTTGTCGATGAACACTTGTTGCCGCGCCAGGAACGAACGGGTGCGTTGGTGGTCTGTGTTGCCTGTACATGGAGACAAAATTGTTTAATTTCTTTTGTTGGTATAATGGTTGCTCATTGTACAATACACTGAAAATCACTACATTACACAGCAGGGTTCACAGCATTATGCTGAGCGATGGCTGTTTTGCGTAGATGTGACGTATATTTTCTAGTAACTTGTTTTGTGTTTGTGTTATTATCTGTGCGTTGAATTCAATTAAATATTGTAGTTAGTTTGTTCCTTCTAAACGTACCCTTGGCCAGGCGATGGCTGAAGCTCCTCATGACGGCGAGGTACATGGCGCGCGCGGCGAGGTCCCTGGCGGCGTCCTGGTCCTCGCACTCGATGAGCAGGTACCAGTACAGGTAGTTGGCCACCACGCTGTTGTTGCACGCGCGCGAGATCAGGAACGAGGCTAGGGAGAGACGCTCTTCGGTTTGGTCTTCACTGAAAAGATGAACATTATAACGTTCATTTTAAGTATGAGGGAAAAGTCACTATTAGTGGAGCGGGCTCCGTTGCACTAGCAAATTGCAAACTGGCGCTTACACCAGAAGACAGGTAAGCAGAACGGACCAAACGAATGGAAATAGGTAAAAACGAGTTTGCTGCGTTCAAAACACTTTCTTAGTGGAATGTTAATACTTCGAGCAGGACCACCGAGCCAAGCCACTAATTGCTTACACAGGGTGGCAGGGACATCGATGCGCAAACTGTAACCATGGATTCAGCACATGATGCTAGACCCCATAGCGTCAAATTTTTCGTCGGTTATTAAAAAAAATCTTCTGTTTCATAGAAAAGTGCAATACCTACGCGGTCAAAATGTATGGAACAGCAATATTTTTTTTTAATAACCGACGAAAAGTTTGCGCGTCGATGTCCCTGCCAGCCTGTATACAGCGCTAACTGTAGCTAGTTAGACACTGCACCTACCTTAAAGGATTGTTGTTGTCTACGTTACTGTTGCTGGCACTGGCGCTGTGCTCTGAGGCCGCGGGAGCTTCCTCGACAGTCGCGTCAGTGGAGCGACGACTTGTCATTGATGACGTCATTTCACTTGCAGTAAGAACTGGAAAAAGAATGGTTACTGTCATTCGGATCTTTTCTTTGAATGTTAGTAGGTGTGTTACAGTGTTAAATCCTGCAAGTATAACCTTCTGCTATTGAATGCCGTATTGTAAAACTACTACGAAATATTGTTTCTAGAATCTTGATTTTTCAATCATCTGATAACTTTATTCGAGGAATAATTTTGAAATTTTGACAGTTATTTCATACAAAAACTGTCAAACGTCAATTTTATTCCTCGAACAAAAGTTATCTGGCGATGGAAAAATCAGCCCTTAGGGAACTAGTATTATTTCCGTTTTTTGTGACAACTTTTTTGTTATCTTTTACAAGAATCCATACAGATATTATAAATGGTTAAAAAGATCAAAATACATATCAGTCATTTGACCCTTACCTGATGCTGACAACAAACTAGCTTGGCTGCCTCTTTGTCCACTCTGCATGAGACGACTTTCACGAGACTCAAGTTCAGCAGTACTCGGGTCCTTACCGCACACACGAGCGTACTCTGAAAATATAATGTGAATTTAAATCGTCTTACTACGGTCAGTGTGTCGTCAACAACATACTCGGGTTTTTTCTGGCTTTTTTGATAAGGGCAGACTTGCACCAGATCTCCATAGACGTCGTTCCATCTTTTTTAATTTAAAATAGCGTTGATTATAGACTCTTACTTACCATCATGTATCTCCATGAAGTCTTCGTACTTGAGGGCTTGGACTAGTTGCAGAAGGTACAGTAACAAGTCATCATCAGGTGCCTGCTTTAGACGGGAGATCGCGTACCTAAAATTAGTCAACAACTTTAGTTGTAAAAGAGTTATATTTGAGGAGCCTTTTAAAATACTGTTTGGTATGTTAGTCGGTTTGATCATCAGTAATGTACTATCGCAAAAACCTATATCTGACCATTTTGAAAACAAAATTGCGTGCACGTGATGACCACAGCTGCGTCCGTAAGTAAAACAAAAGAGGATCCTTTTTAGGTTGACTAATAATATGCGCTGCAAGCAGGAATAGTCCTTACGGTGGTCAGATATAGATTTTGGCGATAGTACTTCATATTGCGACCATTTCATTGTGAATATCTGATGTTTTGACTATGAATGGGGATAGTTATAAGAGTAGGGGAAGACCAAAAAACCGATAGATGGACTGTGTGAAAGATGATATGGTGAGAAAGGGGGTGACTACCGAGATAATGACTGATAGAGAAGTATGGAAGAAAAATACTATGATTTATTTGGGGACGGCGCTGTATTGGATAACGACAAGAGAACGATGACGATGATCTTCAGTAAACGATTATAGTAAAGATATTTTAGTTACTAATATATTAAGTCAAAGCATTTATTTCAAATAGGCACTTTTGAACGTCAAAAATCACGAATTGCGAAAAATTGCGAAATTGCGAATTGATTCTAGTCGCCCCTTCCAAATGGTAGTTTTCGTATGGAGAAGAATGGGCAAGAAACTCCACCATTACTCTTTTAAAATGTTTTAGAATATTTTTCATACATTAATTATATAATAATATGTGAAGACGATGCACCTAAAATATAATAAAATTACTATACCACAATAGGTAAAATAATTAAAAATGAAACCATGACATATAAATTAATTATGTGATAGATACATGGTGCTCACATATTTACAAACATTGAAGCAGACGATAGAGTTATGAATGTATAATCAATACATACTTTCTGACAGCGGGATGTGTAAACTTGGGCGTCAACAGCTCGAGCGCGTCTTCTACGTCCATCGGCGCCCATTGCTTCATCATAGACAAGGCTTGACGCACCTCGCCTGCAATGGAAGCAATACTATACCAACTCGGATTTCGACAAGCCAACATGATCAATCACTGGGCTTTTGGGTCAAATGATTGACACAGATGTTAAGTAGTCTTTGCCAGTCCGTAAAGCAGAGGTTTTTTTGAAGTGAAAACTTCTCTAGCGGCGTTGTGCACTTTTGTTGTGATGGGTAATAAATGTTAAACTCGCGTCAGGACAGATGACCTGATCGAAAATTCGTAAGACGGAGCTCGCGTCAGGACACATGACCTGATCGAAAATTCGTAAGACGGAGGGAGAGTAGACCGCATTCCAAAATATAAAAAATGCACAACGTTAATTTTAACGTTGATTTTTGTCCTGGTTTTTCAAACCATAGTTAGCTGCGGTAGTTACAGGCCGAAAATATTTTTGAAGTTACGGACATCATCAGCTGCCTAGCCTTTTCCCAACTATGTTGGGATCAGTTTCCAGTCTAACCGGATGCAACTGGATACCAGTATTTTACATGAAGGGACTGCCTATATGACCTCCACAACCCAGTTACTGGGTAATACGATATCCCTTGGTAAGACTGGTTGTCAGACTTTCCGGCACCTGACTGCCGTAACGACTGTCAAAGATCCATGAATGACAGCCGGGACCAACGGTTTAACGTGCTTTCTGAGGCACGGAGGGGTCTCGCTATGTAAAGATGGCCATCTATTCACAGACCAACCGCGGCCAGCGTAGCTTAACCTGGTCGATCGACCTGTGCGGCTGTTATTATTTAGCCACTGGCCCCTCTTGAAGTTACGGGCAGTTCCTAAAAAACGTTTTCCTGTAGCTATAACTGTTACCTGGTAAGGTTTATGTCACCTTTTTCTTAATAAAGGATTAGTATTAAAATACGAACTATCATCACTCTTAAGTTAGTTTCGACTGTTTGATCAGTTTAAATTTTAAAACGACTGTTGCCACAAAATTAAAGAAAGCTGACAAATATACAAATGACTCCCTGCGTATATGTAAATTCATCGTAACTTAATACAGCATATTCATAAGGCTTAATTTATAGAAATATTCAAAGAGATTGTATTGTTTTATCCTACTAATAATATTATTTGTGAAAGTGAAAGTTTGGATGTTTGTTACGCAAAAACGGCTGAACGGATTAAAACATTTGACACACAGATATAACCTCAATACGCAATATCTTTATTGTTTTTGATAATGTGTACTTAGGTGGTAACTATATAATTTAGATCATTATGGACCCTGTAGGGCACAGTAAAAGGTTAGAACCTGAATTAATCCAGATTTTTTTTTATCCTGGTAGTACATTCCCGTGGGGTAATTTCCGACATCTACGCGAGCGACGCTGCAGGCAAAAGTTGAATAATAAATGAACGATACTCTGCAAATGGCGCACCCCATTTCTAGCCATGAGACCAGCATTACGTAAAGGGATGAACAGCATTGTCCTCTTGTGTGTTAATTATTATAATACTGTGGTTACCAGTTTGTTTTCAGATATCAATTATATTGAATTTTGCTTGCATAAATTAATTTATACGTAATTCATACACAGTGAATATCGGTTTAAAACTACTGAATACTGATAACATAATTTCAAGAATTTTCCTTCCTGAATTTGAAACTGAAACTCTTGATGAAAATGGGAATGGGACAAACTTCGAATACCCTTTCAAAAAAAAAAAAAAAAAAAAGTGAATTTCAGACTAGTCTATAAAAAATATGCGTGCATACATAAAAAAAATATATACACAAAGTGGAGATGACAATTCTACTAATATTATAAACGTGAAAGTTTGTATGGATGGATGGATGTTTGTTACTCTTTCACCCAAAAACTACTGAACGAATTTGGATGTAATTTGGCACACAAGATGGTTTATAACCAAGATTAACATATAGGATACTTTTTATCCCGATATTCCCACGGGATCGAAACTTATGCGGGTGAAACCACAGGGCGCAGCTAGTACGACAATAAATTAAACTGCGTTTATTTAATGACGTTCTCTCTGCATACAAAAATTAAATCAAAGACATCCAATAGTTTATTCACTATAGCTAGTCAAAAATTGGCAAAACCCATAGTCGGCTCATCACTAGCATTTAGTTTAGTAAAAAAATCACTTCTCTAATTTCGATGCTAGGATTTAATACTTCCAAAATACTTTAATGCATTAGTATTGCCACTGATTTCATTTGTTGACGTATTGTTGTCTCCATATTGTATACGCATCGACTCGAGTACCTCCTCCTTTTTACGTCGGTTAAAAACACTAAAGGGACATACCTTTACACCCTTTACAGCGCATCATTCTCGTGTGTTTACTGATAGCAATGGTACACATTTTTCTATAACATTTGATTACCTATTATTTATCGACAAACATCCACCGTTTGTCTGTCGCGTCTAACTGATATAGTTTAGTTAATATTTATATCAAAATAACCTTGAGTTTTAAATACTACAACAATATCTTGAGTGACCGTTACTGTGACGAATTTTTTTTTTTAAACATAATTAGTGTAATTTCGCAGTGGCTACATAACACGCACACACGTCGATCGATAAGCTACGCTTGCCGCGCTTGGTCCATGGATGGGTGACCATCTTTGCATATCAAAACCTACGGGACGTCAGAAGCCCGAAAGTCTGACAACCAGTTTTCAGAGGGTATCGTATAACCCAATAACTGGGTTGTGGAGGTCAGATAGGCAGTCGCTTCATGTAAAATATTTAGCTACATCTGGTCTTCAACTGCACCCGGTTAACTGGGAGCCAACTCCAACATAGTTGGGAAAGGGTAGGTAGATCATATAGTGTTATGTCGCATGTGGTAGCCGAGCAAAGGAAAGAAAGTTTCTAGTTCTTTCAACAATCTTTTGATCTTATAGTTTGATTTTTTGTTTTTTTTCCCCTTAGATTTTTCTTTTGTCTGTTTGTTTTCTAAGGGCTGATTTTTCCAACGCCAGATAACTTTATCCGAGTAATATTTTTTTTTTTTTTTACAGTTCTTCCATATCTGTCAGACGTCAGTTTTAAAATACGAATAAAAAATATCTGACGATTAAAAAATCAGCCTTAAGAGTCGACTAAGTAAATAATATATTCTTCTTGTCGTTTCGACGGTACATCTATTAGGGTTCCGTAGTCAACAAGGAGTACCTACAAGTGGGTACCTACTTTTGATATTTTTGTCATCAAAACATAGGAATCGGGTATTTAGCAGTTGGCTAAAGTTATTAATTAAATAACTAATGAAATGGTGGTTTTCCAATACACTTTTTGACTTTTTGAGAATTAAAGTAAATAGCTCATGACCGATATAGCCGCGGATTCCACAATCAACAAAACTCAACAGACATTCAACAGACTACAATACGAAAACATGATAAAACCAATACAAGAAACTTGAAGGTATTTTTTTTTTGTTGGATATCATCGAATAACCCCGCTCTGGGCGGAGCGGGATGTCAGACTTTTACTGACTAAAACCCACCGGTGTTCCTTCAGTTGCCTGTGCCAGGGGCCACGGTAAATCTTTCGAACAACCCACGACCCTGGCAGAACATGTAGGTACTCACAATCATATTTGGGTAATATCCTAAGTTCAGTATCAATTAGTTCCTTCATTTCGAACCAACACAATATCACATAAAAGTTCTTCTAAAACTACAAAGTACGTGTATCTCCGATGCCATTACACCACAACTAACTGAACGAGTTTATTGAAACTCGCTGCGTAAAGACCACGTGCAATAAAGGAATTTCGAAGGTAAACAAGTTGAAGTTAGGTACTATATCGAAAAAATATGTTAATTAATTCATGTATGTAGTTAATGATTTTGAACTCAAAGTTCGTTGACTGTTCAATGTGATTTCGACTTTATTGACGGGTGGTTAACGTGTGTTTTGTATTGTGCCGAGTTAGGAGTACTGAGTTTTCGTTTGGTAGAAGAAAATATCGTTTGCCTAAACAGTTTTTGAAAAAGTACGGTACTGTCTTTAGTTTTTGTATCAATGCATTTTATTAAGGCTCTTTTAATTTCTTTAATTACTTGAATTTGCACAAACTTGGCGAATAAGAGCGAGATTGAAAAAGTGTAACATTTTGATCGTCACGACACTTATGCTAGTGTTTTTGCTAATGTTTTTGTTTTCATTTACTTACTCTCAAAGGTTGTTCATTTATTTAATTTCGGCTGTTATTTAATACATAATTTATTTATTTATTTATCCTCACACTGGAACGCCATACGGCAAATACACCAAACCGAGCAAAAAATCACAATATACAACGTAAGGCCTTCCTTTCTTCCCTTCTCTAGTTGGTGGGTATGGGTATACATAATTATACGCCAATACGCCATACAGACAAGACTCGTGTTATCAATTGCGCCACAAACGTTTGACGATAGTAAAAACACGTTTCGATCGCCAAAAATCGAGCAAATCCGTAGGCACCTTTAGATAACCTAACTCGTGAATTTTTATAATACGTACCAGGAAAGAGAACACGAGACGAGAGCACATCTCAACTATACAAATATACGTTACGAAAGAAAAATATTTAGTTGAGGAAGATTTACGCGATATGCAAGGGAAAATCCTTTGATAAGGAAAAACTGTTAAATATTAGTACACAGCACGATTATGCAGGTACCTAGTCCAAGACCTAGATCCATTATATTGTTGCTACGTCATATTTGCCTTATGGACATTTTATCATTTGTGACTCCAAGTGACAGCTATGTGAACATAACCCAGCAATGCATAAACATGTAAGCTGTCACGCCCTTTATGCCTGGAGGCTTTTATTTAGGTAGTAAGTTTTTATTTACATTTTCAATTTTAATTAATTATTTTTTTGCTTGAGTACGTATAGTTTTTATTGTATTTGCTGGTATATTGGCGTGGCTGACATATGGCAAATAATTTAATTTAATGTTGTGTGCCTTGCAATGTTAATTACCTTACATACCTAGTATTGTATGCAATCAAGTATTTTCTGACTGAACAGACAGCTGTGCTGCGAGTGTGTGTGTGAGTTTGTTGCGCCACTTCTTCTTCCCAACGATAGCACTAGGAAGTGGTGAAGGGCGGGGGTTTTTGGGAACTGTCTTTTGTAATTTTTACCTAATTAGAATAAATTATTTAGTTTTTTTTTTATGATAATGTATCGCTTTTTATCACGACGCGAATATCGTTTTTTTACTTAGGAACCTGTGTAGGTGTTTGGTTTTAGGGTTCCGTACCCAAAGCGTGCCAACAGGACCCTATTACTGTCTGTCCGTCTGTCTGTTACAGGGCTGTATCATTTGAACCGTAGTAGTCACATGAAATTTTCACATGACCGCTATAACAAGAAATATCTATCGAGTACCTACAAACAGGGTGAATAGGGAATATAATTAATTTAAGCTTTTTTATGAAGTAGATATCAGACATACCTGGCCTGTTCCAGTTGACGCATTCCAGAAACTTCGTGAGCGCTCTGCGATCCGACGATAGATAGAATCTGAAAACGAAAAGTGATTTTAATATTTTTTGTTACCGGACTGTCTATTGCTAATCAATGTATACACCATGTTCCGGACGATATACATAAACTTCGACCAGATGTTCAGACCATGGAAATAAGCATTTTTCAATAAGGACACATTAATGAATTCTTATTTTTTGTTAATTTTCATACAAACTAAATACCTTGACGTAAATAATCCGATATGCATGCCTCTTTATCATTTTAGTTGCACTAAGCGGCAATATAGGCCAAATTAAGACCCTTTCCTACAGCTTAGCTCAATTAAATTTAATTAAATTAAATTACAAATAACTTTGTAACGAAGCCTTTTTAAGAACTACTTTCTTTGTTAGATCTGATTTGTAAAAGCTATAAAAGCGTTCGATAAAGTTTATGAATAACGTGAAGAACACAGTGTATACTGCTGTCTGCTTTGTTATATCAATTTTATAATTTCCGACTTAGTTTTGGGACCATAGTTAGCTTTTTATATTCGGGCATGAGCCAGTAAAAAGTGGGTAAAGTTAATTAAGTTCGACTACCTTCTTCTATTGATACTTCGTCATAGACTGTCATAAGTTCTAATATTCTCAGTGCTGGAGCAGGATTTGTCCACATACTTAGCTACATATAGGGCATACGTGTCGTCAATTTAAAAACGTTAATTACTTATAAATAATTACACTCCAACCATACGTATTGAATTTTTTGTTACACCCGGCCAGTCAATAGTGAACCTTATTCCCATCCCCACTCGATTAGGTACATGTTCTTGGCTACCTGAACTTCCACAGTAAGTCCTGGTCGGTGGCAGTGAGAGGGCGAGCGGGCGGCGCGGCCACGAGCGCGGACAGCTGGTCGCGTTCGGCAGCTGTCGGCTTCGCGTCGCGACCGGAAACACCCGAGCGCAGGGAGCGAGCGAGGCGGTGATGTTTGCTTTCTACTAGGTTTTCCTGTTCAAAGATAAGATATAATCATTTAATTAGGTAAATTTCAATATAATAATTTGTTGTTAGGTCGTTTTTATTGTATGTGAAGGTCGATGGGTGAAATTCGGTGTGGAAATCGGGGAAGTCCTATAATGATCTATGTGTTCGGATTCTGCGTGTCTTCCTAACCACTGTAACTCCTGTAAGTCAGTGGCTGCAGTGGCGAATTATCTGAAGAAAATGTCGAGAGAACAAAGGCAAAGTGATTGCCAGAGGCCACTGCCCCGGAATCCGCAATGAAATTCATAAGACAGAAAACAAAATAAGTAGAGTAAAAATATGGGAGTGACTTTGACAATAATTAAAAAAAAAACCATCCGTGTTTATAACTACACGCCACCAAGTAAATCACTCACAAGTGTGTTTCAAATAGACTAGATTCGGTATTAGAACCTCTTCACACGGCGAATTCGCAAGTAGAACTAGAGTCGTGACATGGCCGAAATTATCTAACATTTATTGAGGTATTTGAAAAATTGTTTGGTTAACCTTTGAATGCATGCAGACAGGAACTGACGTAAATTGAAAACGTGTTAAACTCACATTAGCATGAAATTGCAGCAACACCGGTTAAAAAACATAATATTTTTAATATCAACAATAATAGAAAATATTGTAATCAACTAACTGTATGTCGAGGTAGGTGTAGGTTGATCTAAACCGGATGTTGCCAGTCAACTTCTACTCGAGACAAAATGCAGCCGTAGGTATTTTTTCACACAAAACTAGAATTTTTTCGTTCAATTTTTTGGTCAGCTACGGTTATGGATATCTGCAAACCAGTGACGTCGCAGGTGCGTTGTTAACCCAGGATAAAACTATAATGTCTCACGTGCTTGTAAAGCACAGGCCACACCGCCAGCTGACGGGCGGGCGGGCGAGCCGAGCGAGGTATCGTTTCACATCTTTTCATACTTCGGTAGCTTATCTCTGTAGTTCGCGGTGTGAACCCAAGTATGAAAAGATGTGAAACGATGCCTCGCTCGGCTCGCCCGCCCGCCCGCCAGCTGGCGGTGTGGCCTGCGCTTGATGCAAGCTATAGAAAACGAATGGCCTCCCGACCGCTTTTCGGTCACGGTGGCCAATCTCAAAGGAGATTAGCTAGGTACGCAGGAGATATCATTGTGTACAAGTGTGTGCGTAAACACAGATGCACTCTCTGTTCCTTTATTCTCATAGTCCGATGGGACGGCAATCCGACACTCGCGGGGAGAGATCAGGCGCAGGATCAACGGCGACACGTGCGCACCGAGGCACAGACTCTTAGTAACAGTCCAGAGTTTCGAAGTTGTCGGTTTAATACCGGTGGTATTAGTGTAGTGTAACTAAGAAATTCCTAATAAAAAACCCAATAACACTGTCCGACCCGGGAATCGAACCCAGGCTTAGCAGTCGCGCTTGCAACCACGAGACCAACGGGGCGGTCTATGGGATACTATTGCATGTGCAAACTATGGAATGACCAAGGCGAGTGCAGGCATGCTAAGGAAGCACTCTTTAGAATCAAATGGCCGCTTCACGACACAGGTTCTCCGAATAACTAAACAACAGCTGCGTACAGTTACTGCAGCTGTAACTGGCCACGGATCATTTAATAAACACCTCTTTGACATAGGAGTAACAGACAGTCCGCTGTGCAGGGCCTGCGCGCAGCACGAGACGGCGGCGCGTGTGCCGCTGCGCTGGGCGGCGCTCGCCACGTACCGGCGCGCACTGCGGCAGCCCCGCTACCCTACGTGTGCCGCTGCGCTGGGCGGCGCTCGCCACGTACCGGCGCGCACTGCGGCAGCCCCGCTACCCTACGTGTGCCGCTGCGCTGGGCGGCGCTCGCCACGTACCGGCGCGCACTGCGGCAGCCCCGCTACCCTACGTGTGCCGCTGCGCTGGGCGGCGCTCGCCACGTACCGGCGCGCACTGCGGCAGCCCCGCTACCCTACGTGTGCCGCTGCGCTGGGCGGCGCTCGCCACGTACCGGCGCGCACTGCGGCAGCCCCGCTACCCTACGTGTGCCGCTGCGCTGGGCGGCGCTCGCCACGTACCGGCGCGCACTGCGGCAGCCCCGCTACCCTACGTGTGCCGCTGCGCTGGGCGGCGCTCGCCACGTACCGGCGCGCACTGCGGCAGCCCCGCTACCCTACGTGTGCCGCTGCGCTGGGCGGCGCTCGCCACGTACCGGCGCGCACTGCGGCAGCCCCGCTACCCTACGTGTGCCGCTGCGCTGGGCGGCGCTCGCCACGTACCGGCGCGCACTGCGGCAGCCCCGCTACCCTACGTGTGCCGCTGCGCTGGGCGGCGCTCGCCACGTACCGGCGCGCACTGCGGCAGCCCCGCTACCCTACGTGTGCCGCTGCGCTGGGCGGCGCTCGCCACGTACCGGCGCGCACTGCGGCAGCCCCGCTACCCTACGTGTGCCGCTGCGCTGGGCGGCGCTCGCCACGTACCGGCGCGCACTGCGGCAGCCCCGCTACCCTACGTGTGCCGCTGCGCTGGGCGGCGCTCGCCACGTACCGGCGCGCACTGCGGCAGCCCCGCTACCCTACGTGTGCCGCTGCGCTGGGCGGCGCTCGCCACGTACCGGCGCGCACTGCGGCAGCCCCGCTACCCTACGTGTGCCGCTGCGCTGGGCGGCGCTCGCCACGTACCGGCGCGCACTGCGGCAGCCCCGCTACCCTACGTGTGCCGCTGCGCTGGGCGGCGCTCGCCACGTACCGGCGCGCACTGCGGCAGCCCCGCTACCCTACGTGTGCCGCTGCGCTGGGCGGCGCTCGCCACGTACCGGCGCGCACTGCGGCAGCCCCGCTACCCTACGTGTGCCGCTGCGCTGGGCGGCGCTCGCCACGTACCGGCGCGCACTGCGGCAGCCCCGCTACCCTACGTGTGCCGCTGCGCTGGGCGGCGCTCGCCACGTACCGGCGCGCACTGCGGCAGCCCCGCTACCCTACGTGTGCCGCTGCGCTGGGCGGCGCTCGCCACGTACCGGCGCGCACTGCGGCAGCCCCGCTACCCTACGTGTGCCGCTGCGCTGGGCGGCGCTCGCCACGTACCGGCGCGCACTGCGGCAGCCCCGCTACCCTACGTGTGCCGCTGCGCTGGGCGGCGCTCGCCACGTACCGGCGCGCACTGCGGCAGCCCCGCTACCCTACGTGTGCCGCTGCGCTGGGCGGCGCTCGCCACGTACCGGCGCGCACTGCGGCAGCCCCGCTACCCTACGTGTGCCGCTGCGCTGGGCGGCGCTCGCCACGTACCGGCGCGCACTGCGGCAGCCCCGCTACCCTACGTGTGCCGCTGCGCTGGGCGGCGCTCGCCACGTACCGGCGCGCACTGCGGCAGCCCCGCTACCCTACGTGTGCCGCTGCGCTGGGCGGCGCTCGCCACGTACCGGCGCGCACTGCGGCAGCCCCGCTACCCTACGTGAGACGGTCAGTAACACCAAAGCGTTGCTGGACGAACTTGAGGAGCTGGGGTGGCTCGAATAATCGATGTTCTCACACGTACGCAAAATACGCGCATTGACGTGGAATTGCAAACACCAGCCCGTATAACGTATGTGCTTGTAATAATACCAGCACCCGCCCTTTTCAAGCAACAGTGCTTGGTGGTAGAAATCTGCATGTTGGTAGTACTTTTCCGGACGAACTTCCTAACAAAAACTCTTCAAGGTTTCAAAAAACTCTTCAAGGTTTCCGAAGGCATTCACTGTGTATTGATTTACATACCTGTAAGATCTCATAGTCAGGCACGGTGACGATGTCGGCTTCAGCCCTGAACTGGTACATCTCATCACCGTCTTGTTCGTAGTACACTACTGCATGCTGCAACGATATTAAAGTCTTAAAACCTATTCCTATAATGTTGCCAGGATAAAGTCGATATCAGACTCTTCACTCTTTGTTAATTTTTGCCTTTAATTCAGCATCTATCACTCGAAGTGAACCGTCTAAAACAAAATGAATCAAAAGGGAAGAATGAATTCATTATACCCTGTCCATTAGGTAAACCGTTTTTAGACAGATGGAACTAGTGATTGCAGCAATACACAATACATTGATACACGTACGCTATTATAATGTCTGTAAGAAGCCATAAATAAGATAAGACAGTTTAATTATATTTATTTTTTATTTTAAAGTTAACTTTTACGTAATCTGGAATAGTTCGTTCCAAGAAACTGTCAAAAAACGGTGTCAAAAAATGGACAGGGTATAGTAAACCGATCCAACGATGTTGGATTTCGGCGCTCCGAATCTTTCACTCGTCTACCGAATGAAAAAATAATGTAATGAAATGAGCAGATGAACATTTATGGCAGATAACGAAATAAAGAATGCTAGAAAATGTAGGTTCGATTCGGGTATAGCTGAATGCTAAACATAGTAGGTATTCACAATAAAACCTTTGAACACTCAAGGCAATATCATGTTTGCCGTTATTTAAAATTGGCGCGAAATATTGTAGTGTACAAAAACTCTTGTAGTGTCTAACATTTTTACCACAGCATGACTAGTCTACTTCGACCGATAAGAGAAAAGAAGCGAATGGGATACCCCTCATACATCAACGAAATCCATTTGTAATACTTACTGTAATCCCTTGAACCTGCACTGTAGGAAACTCGATCATCAAGTACATGTAGTTCGAACTCCGCTTTTCCTTCTCGTTGATCATCTCGATCTCTCTGAATGTCAGCCTGTCTAGCCAGTCCACCTGACAAGCATAATAACACTTTATTACGACACATTAAAGTCTATTATTGAACATTTAAATAATTACGTCTTGAGACGCGAGTAAAATTGTCAAAAATTAAGCAAGGACTATTGTTTGAAAAAAAATACAATTTTGCCAAGGCCGAACACCTGGAGGCCAATTCCCGTAATTTAAAACGTTCAAAATCTAGTCGTAATCTCATCTCAGCGACAGTCAATGTCAAAAACTTGTCAAAAATATAGGGAAATTAAAGGTATTTCTGACAGATTGAGATTAGACTGTGAACGTTCTTAAGCTAACGAAAATTACCCCTCTGATTGTGAGAATCGGGTGCCACGTGGTCAGACAATTATCATACAGACACAAATAATGTGTGATCACTGCAAGGCGACCACGTCTTGGCTGGCCAATCTGGCTATCCCAGAAAAGTAGAACTGTTTCCGTCTTATTACAAAACGAGTGCTAACTTTAGACCAAGCCTAAACTTTCTAGCTTATATGTATTTCGAACTTTACTCCGACAAACGTAAAATTCTTAATGTAAATTTGACAACTTAGACTCTGGTTTAATGTTAGTTTTTGTAATACTTTAGCTTTGTCGGATTATAGTTTGAAATTAAAAAATGGCTCGATGGTTTATACCTGAGTCAAAATATAACCCTTGTTTTGTAATAAGCCTGTTTGGCTGTCGTATTCCACAAATAGGCGCCAGATTAATGTAATTCTCATCGTAACACAACAATTTTTTGACCTATTTGTTTATATTTAACAGCGAATTCAATCATTGGTGAAATTCCTTATCACACATACAAAACACATTAAATCCACGCCCCAAAACAAAATAATCATAATTGGGAGTAAAGTTCTAAATAAGTGTGAACTATCCTATTGACTTGTAAATACCCAATAATTAAGTCGTTACCCTCAATTGAACGCCACTCGAGCGCATCATACATAGATAAACTTTTAGGTAAAAACTTTGACTTATCGATGCAGAGAAATCATTGTTTGAAAACGTCAACCAAAATATTATGATGCCACAATGAGTCAGATAATTAGGGGATAACTTTGTTTAGTCTGCGAGAAAATATCAGTGCTTGACACGACTTGGAGTAGCACTTTTGAATTTATGTTACTCTGAAATGATAGTGGATTTAACGATTTAGGGTCCACGCAGACCTGGCGTGGGAAACGGAGCCAACGTCAGCGTCACCGCGCGGAAGCGCGTTGAAGTGTGTGATCAGCCTTAGGCGTAATATACTCTGCCAAACAAATATAAATACTGCACTTCTTAAAATAAAGTCAAAGTTAAATAACCTTAATCGCGTAGCTCTGTCTGCTTTAATGCTCTCTCAGATTAATAGAAGTTTATTTATTTTGAACTTTATTCTACTGACGCAAGTTTGATATTTTTTGTTTTCCAGTAAAAACCACACTACGATGTTCTTCTTCACGTCTGCGTATTTAGTTACGACTGTCCAGCGGGAATTCAACGAAGTAAACATCTTTCATCGGATTTGAATACAAATACATATTATACATAAATATGCATTATGATATTATAGACACTTATATACTGCATACATAGGAATGCATCAGGCATGCCAACAGAGTCGCAGGGGGTCACAAGTTACAGATAACTTTATCTTGCCCCTTCTTACGTCATACAACTCACTTCGTCACTCTTATAACTCTCTGCAATATGCAACATTTTGCTACTGCAAAAATACTGTTACTCTTAGCCTGCATCATCCCCCATGATTCAAAATCAAAATAAAATCAGTTATTCATTCAAATAAGGCTGAGAACCAGCAGTTTTTGAACTTCAAAATTACATGTCCCTCAACACGCCCGCACTTCAGCAATGCTGAAACGTTATAGAACTAGGAAATTCCAAAGAACTTGAAGGGTCGTGGAATAGGTCTGAGATATTAACGTTCAAAGTTGATCTTAATATCTCTTTTTATGTTTTCTGTTTGCATTGATGTCAGCTATCGACTCTCGTCCACTGTTCCATGTTAGTTTTAAATTATATAACATTATTTTCAACGTAATTATTGTCTCTATGTTAATTAGTGTAATTGGTGTTGTACCGTTTCATATTGTAATCGGTTGTCATGGTCTGGGCATGTGTTACGGAGAAATGAGGAAAATGTCGTAAGGAGAGTTTTGAGTATGAATGTCGATGGCTATAAGAGTAGGGGAGACCAAAGAAACGATGGATGGAATGTGTGAAAGATGATATGGTTAGAAAGGGGGTGACTGTCGAGATGATGACTAATAGAGAAGTATGGAAGAAAAAGACATGTTGCGTCGATCATAAATAAATTGCGATAAGGGCAGGAGAAAATGATGATGGTTTTGTGCCGTTTTAATTAACTATAAATAAATAAATCGATTTATATAGGTTTCATGAGTGGCCGCCATTTTGAAAACCAAAATGTCGGACAGGCAGGTATGGCAATCAATATTGCATGTCAGTCAATATTTTTAGCTAAGTACGAAGGACATTTGAGCGACATAATTTGCTAAAAGACAGAACGATTTTTAAAATCCAGAGAAAAACAGTATAGATTTTTAAAAACCAGTTTAAAGTTGATAAGAAAATTTTGATGACCTAAGATATCACATGGCATCTACTTATCGTGCCCGATCTTAAAGATCTGCGGAAAGATAAACGTGCACCTGATGGCAGCTTATTAATTTGCGTAGGTATTGGTGATTAAGTGTTTTTTATAAATGATAAAATTATCATCTTAAAATATAAGAATTGCAAACGACATTATGTAAATGACTACTTTTTGGATAGGTACTGAATGTCCAAGAAGTAGTTTCGATGATTTAAATGCAAGATGTTCTTGTCAAAACCTATGCTATTGTGAGATGAGCTACGGATGGTTTACTGTGACTTTATTTATTTATTTTATACTTTAAGCACACAAACGAAGTGATGAAAATGTCGTGAAAAAAAAAAAATACGCGTCGACTTGAGAACATCCTCCGTTTTGTTTCGTCGGTTAAAAAGTACCTTTCAATGGCTACAACGAAGAGGGGAAGAGGACGACCCTCAAACCACATCGATGGCGAAGGTCCACAAGAACATGAGGGAGATGGGATTTACGGAAGATGACGCCCAAGATCGAAATAAATGACGTCGCATTATTGGGAAAGTCGACCCCGCGTAGCGGGATATGGCGAGGCCAAAGAAGAAAGAAGACTTTAAGCACGCAAAAGTACAGAGGCGAACATAATGCCATAGGAATTTTATATATCAGTCAACCATTGAGTGATGCTGAGACAAACAGTGGCAATGATGAAAATTGAAGAATGTTTTTTCTTTTTTGTGCCTTTACATGTCCTATAGCAATATAGTAAAATATAAAATATGAATAAGTGGTTGGCTGCTGTAATAAGCCCTTATTAGGCTGGCCATTCGCGATAGTATCGCATCGTCACATTCGTTCAAAGTACAAGAAACACACCCCCCGCACTCGGCGTCATGGAGGTCAGACCAGACTTCAAAAAACAGTTTCTAAAAATTAAAGAAAAATCCTTCGTGTATCGGTGATAAGGCTTACTCAGATACCTATAGACAAGTGCTGCTGTAGGTAGCAAATACGTTAGGTGCGAAACTGTACAGAGTCGGCAGAAATACTGTGGTTTTTTTCGGTACCCACCCTGGGCAATATTCACTATATTGCCCATATCTCGATAGTCCTTTATTGGGTTCAGATCAGAGGTCAGATTAAAGCCTAACCAAGGCACCAAGTTACCTTGTTCAGGCACGTAAGTCTTAGGAATATAATTTACATTTAAGCAAAACTGTACTAATTTTCATGTCTCATAATTTTTGAATAAATATATTATTAACTAGTTTTTAAGGAGCTTTTTATAAGCGACCAAAAATAAAATAAAAGAATCACGGTACCTTCGGTATATGTCCATTCCGGTGCTTCTTGGCCAGTTTGGCCAGCCTCTGCATCTGTTCCTTGCCCTTGTCAGGAGCCTTGCCCGGGGTCTTCTCACTGCCCTCAACGCCCGGCCAGACTCGAAGGTCGAACATTCCCTTTTTGAATTCGAAAAAGTTTTTTAATCGTGCTATTATGTTGAGGTAACATTCTTTGCAAAGTTGTAACGTGCTGTGCGATTTGCCCATTTTGTTTAGAGGTAAGTTTCAATATATATTAAATGTGGTTTAGGGTTAAACAGGTATCATTAAGAAGAACTACTGCACTTCATATTAGGAGTAATTACACTTTTTATACAAGTGAATTTAGTTTTTTTGTTTTTGTTTTTAGAAGTTAAAGAAAAATCCGAACAAAGCACTTGATTTTTTAATTTAATAAAAAATGCACTTCTCATTAAGTATAACAAACAATTTTCAGCACATAAAATATCAGATAGTCATTTTGATCTAATTTTAGATTATTTATAAGTAGTAGTAATTATAAGAGTCATTTTTTACGCGCGTCTTTCCGCCTCTACGGAGCAAGCACACTGAACCGCTTGTGGCATTTTCCAGCCAATCGATGTTTGTGCCAATGTTCCTTTATATCGGGTCATAAACATAAATAAATATCCTATTACATATTCTTGAGATAACGTTAAAAAAAACAACTCTGTATGGTAAGCTCGGCGCCGAATGAACTTTTGTATTCTTGCAATAAAAATGTTCTTTGGATAAGTGGAAACAATAACATAAATGAATATTAACATAAATTATAAGATGTAGACAAAATGAAAGTATGTTTTGTTTAAATAGCTTTTTTTGCTATGATGTATGATGTTTTTTTAGATTGAACACCGGATTTAGACTTTTAACAAATCAATTTTAATATTTTCTACTTTCACTTCTGGTCCAAAATCAGTCATCTTTTTATCATAAAAAATCATGGACAAGGAATTAGTTAAAGTCGACCGCATATTTGTTTTCCCACTTCTGTACTAATATAGTAAAGCTGAAAAGTTTGTTTGTATTAATCTCTGGGAATACGTCCGATTTGAAAAAAAAAATGCATTTGATAGCCCTATTTTTGAGGAAAGCTTAATATACCTATCGCTATGACCCTAGGAGCCGAGAAAAAAGAAAAAAAAAACATCATAAGAAAAGCTAACGAAGTAATAGCGTGGGTGCGATGCGATGCGACGCAGTGGGTCGAGGAGACAAGAAATTTTACGCGGACAAAGTCGCGAGCAGAAGTTAGTTTAACAATAAACCCCAGAAAAGCTAAACTTCACTTAGATTGAAACTATCTACTGAACCGTCACATAGACAAACAGACCATGCAAGTGACAACAAGCTTAGGGTGATGACGCAATTAAGAGGTTGACTATACTTATTTGGCAATTTGGCTGTAAATAGGTTACTCTCCTACCATGTTATTTTACAATTTAACAGACCGGAAATCCGCAGTAAACGTCATAGGTGTGTCAAGTTAATTCGGCTAAAATGGTCATAACTCAATATTGGCAAGGTTAGTAGGTTAATTATATTCAAAGGTATAAAAACGTTTATTATGTAACTTTACATCATTAATATTCATGTTTGTAGGTTACGGTACGGGTTTAAAATTAGAGTTGGCGTTTAATCATAATTGACAGAAACGAAAGCTAGAAAGAAAATAAATTTATTTAGCACAGACTAAAAGGCACACAGTATAATACAGGGTGGCAGGGACATCGACGCGCAAACTGTAACCATGGAATGGATTCAAAACATGAGTTTAGACCCCATAGCGTCGAAATTTTTTGTCGGTTATTAAAAAAAAATATTGCTGTTCCATACATTTTGACCGCGTAGGTATTGCACTTTTTTTTGATAACCGACGAAAAATTTCTACGCTATGGGATCTAAACTCATGTGCTGAATTCATAGTTACAGTTTCCGCGTCGATGTCCCTACCACACTGTATAGGTACTACCGCGGACAAAGGCGGTCGACCACATGTCACCCTTATGATCATAGGAGTAAGGTTAAAAAGTGGTCCACCGCCAGCGTCTGCAATGGTACATTACGTCTAAAAAGAGTGAAAAGTCCGACGTAAGAAATTAGCAGGAAAGTGTGCCTCACGTCTGCGCCAAAGAGAGAGAAGGAGAGCTAGTCAGAGAAACCCGGACAGGCCAGTTTTTTGATCCGTAGAATTATTATTGTTAAAAATAGTAACTAATGGTTAAATTTTTGCAAATTGTAAGTTTATCTAATAGTCACTAATGATTATTTTTTTAACTAATAGTTAATTATTTGACCATTAGCAATGATATGATATCATTAGATAAACTAAAAATTTATCCAAAAAGACATTTTGAAAAAACGTTCTTATTAGTTACTATTTTTAACAATTGGTTGAGTTTAACTACGGGTAAAAAAATCGGCCCTAAATGACGAATGAGTCTGTTCAACATACTTGATCACTGCATTTTGGAAATTTCAGTGGGGTTTATTTGTGAACGTTGCTTGAACTTAAAGCAACGTTAATAAATAAACTCCAGTAATTATTAGTGACTGCGTTTATTTCAATTAAACCATTTACAGGTACTTTTGAATTCTTTTTTTTCTTTTCATTTGAGTCGGTCAGTTAGTCAGAAAGTTGAAGCTAGGTGCCCTTCTAAAACGTAGATTTCTATGGAGAAGAACTCAAAGTGTCGCCTGGGTCGTCATTAAGAGGGATGCGCTAGGTACCCCGCGAAATTCAAAGTTTCTTACGTTTTTTGCAATTTGCAGGTCAGTGCCAGATTGTATGTTGAACAAACTACGATTCGTGAGCGTACCAAATATGAATTTACAGAATTAAAATCATCAATACAACCCTCTAAGTTCATAATTATAATCCTATTGATTGACATTCAACATCCCAATCCAAAAAACGTAAGAAAGTTTGAATTTCGCGGACTACCCTGGAGCTTTCTCTTTAAGAGATAAGTCTATGATTTGTCCTAAAACTTATAAAAGACATTAGCAAAATCAGCAGTAGTTGTGTGTCATTGAAAAGTACCTACATGTAAGGAGTAGAACACCCCTGCCCCCTCTCCATACTTGATTGTTTTAATGAAAATTTACATAATTAAGGTGGAGCAAGTCTTTTTAGCTAAATCCAATATCTTTTTTTAATTGTACGTGTTTGTAGGTCATTAAGTATGATGTCATTAGGCGGGAATATAACGGATTATGATTAGGAAATTACTTAAAACGTATCATATGCGTGTCGGGCCTACGTTAATTAAGACCTTTGAGTTTGCAGCCATAACAATATGGAGTATTGGCCGACTTACGGAAAAAAAATGCTCAACCACCAATTACTTTGTGAAAGAGTTCCTATTCAGGAATTTAAGGAGGGAGACAGAATTCATTACATGTAGATATTTTTCGAAGAAAACAAAAGCAAGGTAAAGAGCAGTTATAGGGCACTATAGGGCACCACTGGCATGGCCCGCGACTTACGAGCCGTAGGTTCGAACCCAGGCGATTTACTTTGCGTAAATTATTTCATCATCATTTCTCTCAAAACAGTGAAGGAAAACATCGTAAGGAAACCTGCATGTCCAAGAACTAAAACTTAGAAGACACCACGTAAATGGCCTAAAAGCTACTTAGCACGTCACACGCGGGACCAGTACGGGTTGGTAGATGTCACAATATTCTACCAACCCGGACTGGTTCTACGTGATGGATTACGGCCCACTCTCACCGGGTGGAGGCCTGTGTCCCAGCAGTGGGAACAATATAGGCTGATTATGTAAGTATGTTACGTAGGTATTTTTCTTAGATAGATGCTTAGGATCGTCGTCTTTACTTTATCGTAATCGAATCCTGTCTTTTGTAACACCTAAACAGGCAGACGTTACTTTATTATTGTAGCGGTATCTACAACGCCACATGCGAATAACGCGTCATACTGACGTCACACAAATCCTGCATCTCGCAAGCAGAGTTTACCGCGCAATTAGCATATATACAATTGCCCAACATCAATCATTGGGCAGTTGCCCGCCAGACACAACACCCGTCTGGTCAGAGGATCCTCCCTTTTCTATGGAGGATGAGTGAACTTTACACCGTTCCTCATACCTCTATATTATGTTTGCCAAGAGCAATACATACCTAAATCGTCATGGAATAAACGTACTCTAGATACATACTTGATCGAGTCGTAAATTAGAAAATAATATATTATAGTCACAGACATCATAATATAGCTAAGTGATTAAATTAATTAGTAACCTTTTCAATTAGCAAGTTCAAACAGAGAAAGTATCGTCACCCAGCGTGAGTGAAGTATGTTTATCTATGTATGTAAACATTTCAATCGTTATGTTTGTTCATTTGGGTCCGTGGCTAAATAATAACAGCCGCACAGGTCGATCGATCAGGTTAAACTACGCTTGCCGCGGTTGGTCTGTGGATGGGTGACTACACCATCTTTACATTCCGAGACCTCTCCGTGCCTCGGGAAGCACGTTAAGCCGTTGGTCCCGGCTGTCATTCGTGGATCTTTGACAGTCGTTACGAGTCGTCAGTAGCCTGAAAGTCTGACAACAAGTCTTACCAAGGGGTATCGTATTACCCAGTAACTGGGTTGTGGAGGTCAGATAGGCAGTCGCTCCATGTAAACTACTGGTATTCAGTTGCATCCGGTTAGACTGGAAGCCAACCCTACCATAGTTGGGAAAAGGCAATGGAGATGATGATAATATGTATGTTTCATTTTCGCAGTCGTCAAACGCGAGACCAATAGAAGTGGAAACAAACCCGTTGAATGAATAGCATGATCAGCCTATAATGTTCCGACTCCTGGGACACAAGCCACCAGTAGGTGAAAGAGAGTGGGCCGTAATCCACCACACGGGCCCAGTGCGGGTTGGTGGATGTCACATGTCTTCGAATTTTTGTTTCTAGGACATGCCGGTTTCCTCACGGCGTTTACCTTGGCCGTTTTGAGAATGCATAACCTCCTCCTTTTTTTGAAGTTGATTAATTTTTTTTATAGTATTGGGTATCGTGAATTAAACTTGAGCATGAATGTGAATTGCATTGAGAAGATTTACTTAGACCTTAAAGACTGGGTCATCATGTCCTTATCTCTTGAGAAAGGTCTCGATATAAAAACAATGACATCACAAACATATTTACAAATAACATTACTCAGTTAATAAGGAGCGCAAGGCAGAATGTTTTTTTTTTTAAATCGAATGATAAACCTGCACCCTAATTGCGTAACACTGATATCAATATATCAATCTCAATCTGAATCATTTCGAAGGATATTACTAATCCATTGCTTCATATGTTCGAAAAATATGTCTGCTCAACAACGTAAATAACGCAATGAATGTTGTTGAACTGTCAAAATGAAAGCCATTGCTACTGATGGTGTGTTACACAATTACCCCGCTGATAATGGTTTGATTGATTTGATTTCATGCGAAAGTAACTCTGACTGTTACCCTTTCTCGTCTAAAGCCACTGAGCCAATCTCTTTGAAAGACAAATATGTAGACTGGGATCTGGAGGATAAGGCTAATAAAAAAATGATGAAATAAAAACTAGATGCAGACAAAGTCGCGGGCAACAGTTAGTAATAAACATGTTTAACTAACCTGTTTCAACATGCCATGTTTCCCGAACAGCGAGATAGTGGTCCCGCCGACGACCATGAGCTTGCCGGGTCCCGCGCAGTCGTAGATCGTCATCGCGAGCATCGCGTTGCGAGGTAGGTCGCTGTAGTACACCGGCAGGGTCACCCATTCGTTCCAACTGAGGAGTGGGAAGAAACGAGGAAGTAAGAGAATATTCGCTGTATGTTGTTAATTAATAGACAGAAAAGGTAGCTCAACATAAACAAAATGTTTTATTTAAACACTATCGGTATGGGGCCTGAGACAGCAAGAAAGCGTCGCGGCAGACCCCGTAGAAGATGGCTGGACGAGCTGGACTAAACAAACGACCAGTGGCCCACATTAGCTCTGGATCGCAAGTACTGGAATTCATTCATGTCTTTGCCCAGCAATGGTACGATACAGGCTAATAGTAATACTTTAAAAAAATATTATACTACTTCGTCTCATTAACATTAGTGAAAATACTACTTTCCATTTCCATGCATAGCCAAAACTGCATAAACAGTAATTTAATCATTTGCAGTTATTTCCAGAGCATTGAGCAGTGTGCCATGCATTTTCTAAACAAAATAATACTGCTAATAAGTTGCAATCATGGTTCTGACAAAAATATGATTTCTTATGACTAACAAGAAACTGCGACATGGCAACCCCTGTACAGGAAACATTTGAATTGAAAATAGAAATTAAATAGAAAAAACAAAAAATAGGAAAAAAAATAATAATAATAGGAAATGTCAAAAATAGGAAATTGTAAATAGAATATGTATATGCTTTTCAGTCGGATCATCTCAAATGCTACACTGTACAACATAGCTTATAAAGGCAGGCAGGGACATTGACGCACAACCTTTTACCATGGATTCAATACTTAATTCTGCCCCCCCTATGGGTTGAAATTTAAGTATAGTCGATAATTTAAAAAAATCTGCTCTTTCCTACAAAAGTGCAATACGCGTCTATGATGCATACGGGGCGGCCCCAACAGCTTCCTGTAGCTTATTGCAGGGAGAATGGATGTGGATTGCTCCTTCATGGAGCATTGGACAAAACTCCATGTACGTGTAGTGCGGTCCTGTTCTATTGTATAGTTTGAACAGTTTACTAACATAGTTTTTTAAGTCATGGTCACTAACATTATATGGATTATGTGTACTTGTATGTGTAGTCCGAAATAAAGAATATATTATTATTATAATAATAATACCCATGTGGTCAAAATGTATCAAACAGTATTTTTTTTAATAACCTATGGAAAATTTAAATGAATCAAGTACTGAATCCATGGTAACAGGTTGTGCGTCAATGTCCCTGCCACCATGTATATAATATGTGTGTAACTAATAGCAATGTATGAGATGTAAGCATTGCCTTGAAAAAATATATTGTTTCAGTAAGATGATATTTATGTGCCCATTCAGTTTGTAATAATAATATTCTTTTAATGTACTTATACTTACAGTTCTCAGTGCGCTTTATGTACGGTCACCAAATTTTCAAATTTTTTCGAATGAACGAACATTGGGCACCATTATATGCAAACTATACCCACGCTGAACAGAAATAAAATAGGGTGGAATAGACTAATTAATGTCTCTAGTTTACGATAGTATGGGTTGCATTAGTGTGGGTACTGTCTGTTAACTAAACGTTTTTGTATTAGGAAAAATAAAAAAAATACTTTTTTAACACGTTCTACGCGGCAATCTTCTGACAGAGTTTGCTCGTCCGTGCGTTACGGCCGCTGTATGTACCAGTTCCGTACCAGTTTCCTGATAATATGCGTTACGGCCCGTATAAACATCGATTTCTTACTAACCTGTTAATTTTTACTCCCATAGTTAAACAAAAAAAAGTACATACATGAAATCAAAAGTGGGGTACTTATAATTTAACAAGTTAAATCTAGTTTGGTTTTTGTACGTATGTTTTAACAAATCGGGTCAGATTACGCCCAATGATCTTTAATTTGATAAATGAACTGTTTGTTTTCTATTAATTATATTAAACTAGCGGACCCGGCAGACGTCGTTCTGCCCGAAAAAACAGCACCACCTACCGGGCCCAATTGTGTTCACAAACCTTGTCCTGCCAATAACAAACACAAAAAAAAGAATTATCCAATTTGGTGCAGTCGATCGGAAGTTATGCGCGTACATACATTTCGGTGATTCATTTTTATTTATATATATATAGATTTTATTCGAAAACATCCACCGGTTTCTTATAAAACTTCAACTATATCCGACGGACCTGGTTACTTATCTCCTTTGGTGACCGTACCTAAGGTAACATGAGAAAAGTATTTTTCAACATTAATGGGCAGAAGAAACAAGTGTTGTACTCAGATTATTAACTCCTCTGATTGCAATAACCCTCGATGGAATGGCAGCAGGATGTGGAGCTGTGTCATAAACTATGCTCCACCTCCTATCCTGCACTATATGCATCTAAACATGCAGCTACAGTGACCTCTGCGCTGCCACAAATGGAAGTGGTGCAGTTTTGGGCAAACAAAATTTTAATAACTGTTGTGCCAGCGACATGAAGAAAAAAAGAAGAAGAAGAATAACCCATTCAAACAATGTATGCACATCTCATGATCTGTTTTTTGTGATCAAAAGATTTTCTAAGAGGTATATTCCACAATTCTACATGATATTAAGCGTTGCAAATGAAGTCGATTTTGGAGACCGTCTCTATCTATCTATTTACCCTGTAATTTCTGGTCATTAGGCGTATAGATAACATGTTAACTGTCGAGTGTCGTTGAGAGGAATAACCCATTCAAACAATGTCTGCACATCTCATGATCTGTTCTTTGTGATCAAAAGATTTTCTAAGAGGTATATTTTGGATACAAAAATAAATAATAAACTTACTTCCATCTAGTACTAAACGACTTGTAGGATGTAGTGACTGGTAGAGCAAGAGGCTGTCCATCACTCAGTATCTGACACGTCACATACAAGTCGGAGCAACCATCCTGGTATAACCCGGAGTACTTGAGCATGGGGTCTAATAGCAGCTGGTCATATTCTGGTTTAGCACGCGTTCCTTCCAAGGTGCCGCTGAAAAGATGATGATCAGTTACAGTTGCTTTCAATTTTCCGCTGCACATTTCTTAGTATTTGTTCCTCACTCAGTGTCATGCAGGGTGCATATAGGATAGTATGATATTGTTATAATATCCAGTTTAATTCCTGACTACAGCAAGAGTTTAAAAAAAAAAAAAACTACTTCACAAAATAATGCAGCGTTAGGTTTTGTAAGGAAAACAGTCTATAATTCTGAAGGTTAGACTTCGCAATCACTAATTTCCTTGAAAGAAACTAATGAAGTTGAACTTTCTAAAGCTTTATGAAATATACTAGCTTCTTGTGACTTTGCCTGTGTGAAATTTCTAATTCCCCTGACCTACAGCATCGCATTCCATTCCACTCTTTTACTTTGTTTTTGCTTAGCATTCTTTTTTACTTATTTTCTTTTTGCTTGTCTCCTTAGGGTCATAGCGTGACGTTAGAAAGCCTTCCTCAAGAATTGGGCTATCAAATGCAAAAAGATTTTTTCAAATCCAACTAATAGTTCCAGACATTAGTGCATTCAAACAAACAAACTCTTCAGCTTTATTATTATTATAGTTTGATGCAGTTATTGGTACTTTTATCAACAGCAAAGTTATGGGAGGCTTTTATTACTTCAACCAACATTTCTCTCCATATCAGATTACAATTCAAATACCTAATGGTAAAAATTTTGTATTGTTTGGCTGGAGGAGGGGCCGAGTGACGGGGTGGGTGACCCCTCTCCTCTGGCACCACTTCTATGAAAAGGCAACGCAGCGTTCTTGAGAAAAACAAATCACCCATTTTAACGTTTCATTTTTAATTGGATTTAAGGGTAATTTTTTTTTATTAATATCTCGAAAATTATGCATTACCTTTTAATAAGAGTGGTAACGTTATAATCGGGGCCCCTACCCCTACCAGCTTTATCCTCTTTTACCACCAACTCCTGCCAAACGATACTAGATCCAATCCATATTCAGATCTGAATACTGTGCTGTGCATTGAACCGATCAGTATTTTTGAAAGTATTGAACTGGTCATTTCGCAAGACAGACAGTGAACTACTTAAAATAAAATACGAAATTGGTAAATAGATATTGCAAAACATAATACACAATGGAATCATACTTACATCTTAATCTCCAGTTTGTGATCCAATGCAGAACTATACACATAGTAGAATTTATCATCAATCTCGTCCATAATGATTTTATTACGAAGTAAATGAAAGATTTAACAAAAACACAGCTGTTTTAGCTTATTTGACTGTTTTCTGTTTTTATTTTTAATAACCAACGTCAGTGTCGTCAGTCAACACAATACATTATGACGTCCAAAAAGGGGTTTGACACCAAGGTTTTTAAGATATGTGGTATGTGTAGATTAGTGGGTCTGCGGCGGCAGAGGCGGCGGTTAGACTGGGCTGAAAGAAACAAAAAGGTAAAATGACATATTAATTTTAGAACATTAAAATAAAATATACCATATCTAAATAGATATGATATAAAATTATGATGTTTCCTTAATCATCCTTAAGGAAACAAATAATAATTTTATATATTTGTGACGGATGAATATCATCAGCGCCACAAGCAATTCTGGAGAGGGATAAGTTAAAAGGGAGGGGAAATTAATCGGAAGAGGGATCTTAAATTTGGGGAGACGGCTATACAAATCTAGAGGTGGAATGTTGTTAGAGCATTTGAAAAATATGTGATCCAAGGTGCCCTCCTCCAACCCGAACTCGTAGAGAGAGGAGTCACGGACATGGATCTTGTGTAAAAAGACAGGAGTGCTGAGCGCAACAAAAATCTAGACGGATTCTACAAAGAACGGAAATAATAGTTGGTTTTAAAGATGAACAAGCCTCTTTAGCCTAAGCATCGACACATTCTCTACCCTTAATGCCACAATGCCTAGGTATCCAAACTAATTGACGATCTTTTTGACTAATAGCGCAGGTCAAAATAGAATTTTAAAAATAAGGGAACTGTGCAATTTGCTTTTAAACTGATTTTGGACTAAAGCTTGCAAACAACTAAGGGAATCTGTAAAAATTACGGCTTTCTCAATATTATGGTGTGAATAAAAAAAACAAGCTTCCAATATACCTTTCATTTGATACCCTTAGGATATAAGTCTGTGATATTAAGGGGATTGATGAGAAATGTAATCTGCCATCTTGGAGCGGCGGCCATATTGAATTTAGTGTGATGTTATTAACTTTATCGTTTTGTACTCTTCAAGCCCTTTCATTTGATACCTCTATGGGGGTTGAGAAAAAATACGTAATCCGCCATCTTGGAGCGGCGTGGCCATATTGAAATTATTACAATACTAGCTGCGCCCCGCGGTTTCACCCGCATAAGTTTCGATCCCGTGGGAATATCGGGATAAAAAGTCTCCTAATACGTATAAAAATCCTATATGTTAATCCTGGTTATAAAGCATCTGTGTGCCAAATTTCATCCAAATCCGTTCAGTAGTTTTTGCGTGAAAGAGTAACAAACATTCATCCATCCATACAAACTTTCACGTTTATAATACACACATCAACACTGTCTAGGGATATTTTGGATTTACTCAATTTACTCAAAATTTATTAAAAATAACATACAACATGCTTATATTTTTATAAAGCCCATTTATCAGACTACACTCCAGAATAAAAGAAAACTATTTTTTTTGCCTAAACAAATTTTTATTCAAATAAAGAAAAAACGTGAAATAATGGTAAAACTAACAAAGAATGTGTTACTCAAGAAAAAGTGAAAAATAAGGAAAAATTAATCGGTTTTTAACAGTTATGTGAAAAATCAGTAGTCAGTAAAACCACCCATGTCGTTAATAACGGTCCTGCAACGGTTTTTCATGCTTTGGATTAAGTTATCCAAGTCTTGCTGCGGTATATTGTCCCAGGTCCGGCTAAGGTGCAAAAAAAGTTGCTTTTCCGTCGCAATGTTTGCAGGGAAATTCCTCAAACCCCTTCCCTGGAGCATGTCCCACGCGTGTTCTATGGGACTTAGGTCAGGCGATTGAGCGGGCCAGCCTAAGACCGATAGGTCGTGCTCCTGCAACCAGCTCGTCACCACTGTTGCTGTGTGCGGACGGGCGTTATTGTGCATGAGCCTGAATTCTTGGCCCATTTGTAGTCGATGGGGGTAGATTATTGGTACTAGCACCTCGTTACAGTATTTTTCAGCCGTCATGGTGTTTCTGATCCAAACGAGGTCTGTTCTTCCACCAACACGAATTCCCGCCCAAACCATAATTGTCCCGCCTCGTCCCGTCCCGAACTCACCAAACACGTACTCTACGTGTATCGAGATGGAAACCGAACCGGGAGTCATCGGTAAACAGCACTACAGACGACTGGTTATCTTCCCAGAGCAAATTTTCAAGAGCCCACTCTAGTCGTCGTCCACGATTTCCTCGGCGTAGTGCTAGAGTACAAAGCGGTCTGCGAGCATGAAGGTTAGCTTCATGCAGCCTTCTCCTCACAGTTTGGTCACTCACAAGCAACTGGTGCTCTGACTGGAGCCTCTGAACCAACTACATGGCCGTAACATTTGGTTGTCTTCTCGCGGCAACTTGCAAAAATCGGTCTTGTCGTTGAGTGGTTATGCGCTTTCCTTCTGGGTGTCTTTCAGCCACATCACCAGCAGCACGATAACGTGACCATAACCTTGATATCACGTTTTGTCTTGTTCCAATCTCCTCAGCGATACTCCGTTGGGTAGCCCCAGCTTTGAGCATGCCTACTGTCCTTAACACTTCCTCTCTCGTTAAATGGCGCCGCTGCATGATGCACACAATAACATTAATTCGAAATTAACCCATAACTTGTTATAAAACTTAAATTTGACACAAAAAAATAGCCAAAAACTACTGTGGGTAAATGAAACCTTCGGACTTCGCATCCATTATGCCGCGTAAATCTTTTGGTTTTAATTTGTTTTTTCAAATTCAAATTTAGAATCGTTCAAAAAGGTTTACAAAATAATCTTTCTTCAAAAGAATTTAAAACTGGCCAGTATTTTTTGAGTTTAAGAACTTTATACAAAATATCCCTAGACGGTGTTGATGTGTGTATTAGTAGGATAGGATAGCAGGATTGAGTATTGCACATTGTATTGTCACTAGAATGGTGGTGTATGCAAAATTTCAGCTCAATAGGTTTGCAAATTTGGACGGACAGCTTACATACGAACATAAAAGCTTGTTAAAAGAGTTAACATCCTGAGGGGAAGCCAACTCTACGGACACACGGTTTCTATCAACCCTATTAACATCACCACGAAATATGTTCGAAATGTTGTTGTTTATTAACAATTTACCAAAATTAACGGGATGTTATGTGGTGTCTGAGTTGGGTTGGGTCCCTATTCGAGAGACGTGGACGATTTAAGGAGCCTTATTCATTGCCGAATATTTGACACGTCCAATAATTGGACAAACAAACAAACAAACAAACAACAAACAGGAGTAGGACACAAAATATCTTCGTTACCGGGACGTTTATAGGAAGATTGGTTGAATTGGGATTGGAATACATCTATCTCTGTACACTATAGACAACATCCGAGAATTGCGATAGTGGATTTCGGGAAAAAGGAAAAGGTTCATATCCATCTTGGATAACACGAAATTAAAATACAAACACAATACAAACCTGTTAACGAACACAAAGCAAGTCACAAAAATGTCAAGACACACTAAAAAAAAACAACTAACTCAATCACACGTGCTGACCAAAAACACCGTGGCGAGAATCCGATCTTTTCAATGCATTTCAAAGAGTATAGTAACTATGATGCATTTCAATTACCTCTACCCTCCATAATTTCAACGTCTTCTTTCTGTTTTTATTTTCACTAATCGTCAATACATCATTATGACGTCAAAAGGGGGTTTGATACCAAGGTTTTTAAGATATGTGGTACGTGTAGATTAGTGACTCTCAGCTCAATTTTATGTTTCTGGACGTGTTTTCAAATGCTGGCAATACTGTCGGGAAAACGTCAGTACCCACTGACTTTACTTTACCGTCAAACCACGTCAAACTCAGCTGTCAAGTACAGAGTGGTGATGTGTTTTAGATTTGCCGATTCAAATTCTTTATCCAATAAAAACCTCGTGCTATACGACAATTCCTGAAATAATCAGGAAACCAAATAAATCGTTGGAAACTGCTGATAAATTTTCAGGTACGTCATTCTTCAAAAATACAGCCATACAGCCAAATTCTACTTTGTTTACTTTGAATTCGTTTCACTTTTATTTTAATTTCAGAGAGATGACGAAGTTACTGGAGTGGATATCAGTGCTCTCAGCATTCTTCGCCGTGTGGTATTCCTTAATCGGAGGTTACGTGAAGCACCCATTGATTGAGAAAAACATGACTTTGGTACTTGTGTCTCCTATAGTCTTTGTGCTGCTTTTTGGCTTGTATGCGGTGACTGTGATAATGTACCGAGTCTTTACGTTCAACAACTGCGAGGAAGCAGCCAAAGAGTTACAGGAAGAAATAAAAGAGGCTAGACAAGACTTGCAAGATAGGGGACTAAAATGGTGAATCAATTCATTCCATTATAATTATATCTAGGTATAGCATTTTTATAAGTAAATACATTTTGTTTATTTTAATGTGTGTTCTTATTGAAATGACCTTTTGGTTTACTATGGCATCCATAGCTTACAGTTACACCCACACAATCAATGTCAATTTTGGTGGGTTGTGATTATTGATCACGACCAGCTGGATGGTACCATATTATTTTGTTATCATCAGAATGCATACATTTGCGGATATTCAAACTAAGACCTCTAGGAGTGATTTACTATTCAAGTATTCCGATATCTAAACACGTCCTACGGAACATCAATATAAGATTTTTCACACAGTGATTTGATAAGAACCGCAATACTAGTTATTGCTGTTCTAATGACATATGTTTGGTAGTTATTGGCCGTGGGCACCATTTTGTCCAGTCCTCCCATTTGTCTTTGCTACTCCATCATCAGGTCACCATCTATGTCTACTAGTAAACCCCTCAAGTGTGGGGTTATGAGATCTGTTTCCAACTAGTACTGTTCATTTTACCTGATGACCATTGGTCGGAGTAGGTAGAGCTGTTTGGGGTGAATGACCGCAAACATTGATGTTAACATGGATATGCCTCTGAAATCCCGGGATTTTGAAATTGTCGAATAATTTAAGTGAGTTAATATGGGTAAGTGGGCAGTTATGAGCAGGTAGTAGGTGAGCACCCAAACAGTATATACTTACTTATATACACACACAGGGATCCTGGAATGTTGTTAGAGGTAGCTTCGTGAAATATGAATTAATTAAGTAAAACTTAGAAACAATACTAAATATACAACAATATTAAATAAATAATGTTTTTTTAATTCCGAGAATTCCCGGGATTCCGGGAAATATTTGGCATATCCATGTTATGTCCGCATGTCGCAAGTAGCAAAAACAGCTCTACCTACTCCGACCACTGCTGATGACTGACCTGGACGGTATGGAATGGACGCCAATGACCACGTGTAACTAGCTTGACCACGTGTGCCTAGCTAGGTAAAAATACGTACAGCTACGCAGATTTCGGTAAGTCACGTGTCGCTCCTAGCATGTTTACTAGTAAGTAATATAATATTATAAAGTTTAAAAAGCAAGAAATAAAAGTTAAATTAAAATTAAAAACAAACACCCGACTTAACATTATCAGTCTCCCGACGCGAGGACGCTTCGATCACAATATTTCCTACAACTTATATTAACTAAAAGGGCCGATATATATTATATTTTTAGTTTTTGAAAGCAAAAATCATCAATAGGGTTTGGTTAAGACATTTATTGCTACCGCGGTCACCGGTGACCGCCAACAATAGATTTTCTATTGCGTCTGTTGTCAACGTGTTAATATTGTCATTAGATCGGCCTTATAGCCTAGTTTGATTTAAACGAACTGTCAGTACCTATTTACGGTTCTGCCTTCCATAGGTGGTGCGTTAGCTTAAGGTCGACAGTCGTCAAAAGTCAGGAGTGTTAGTGCTCCGTGTACCTATAACGGAAGGCAGTCTCCGATTCTCTATTACCAAATGCAATTGACAAATATCTGTCAAGGTACAGATAATGTGATGACACAGAATACAAGAGAAAATAGCATCTATGATTAATTACGATCATTTAGAAGAGTTATTTCCATGCTGGAATAAATTATTATTAATAGCTTCTCAGCTATATCGCCCTTCTTCTAGTGTTTGCGCTGGGGAGAAGAATAGGCGCAATAAACTCCAGCAACACATATCTGTCTGTTTAGTTAGAGGAACTTTAATAGATAGCATTATCAGCCTTGGATAGGATAATTATTATAATCAAGGACTCACCCAGTCGCACCAACACACACTAAACTATCACGTCTGCACCCTCTGGTTTTTCAAAACTGACTGTCCCTACGTCTTCGTTATAATTCCTAAAATCACCACGTTGAGCCCTTTCTATAGGTACTTTCGCAGAATCTATTTATTTCCGTTTTTGTTCTTGGGTTTTGTACCTGGCTCAAGTGGGTTTGGCCTATAGATGTGGAACTATAGGCCAAACGCTTACCTGAGACGTTGCCTGAGGTAGCAGCGCGGTGCGGGATGGGTGTGGTGACGTGATGCGAGAGCTTAGTGATTCGTCAACTTGTGACAACTATCACCCCTCCCGCACCGCGCAGCTACCCCAGGCACGTCTCAGGTAAGCGGTCGGCTTAAAGTATTATTTGTTAAAATTAGGAATTGGACATTTTCACGGATATCTATGGATATTTTACAAGTTTCTATAGAATTCGTTGAATTATTGAATTCGAACTGTCCGCAGGTACTTTTTCCTAGATGTATCCCATTCAATAGAGAATTTATTTGTTTCTAAGCGGCCCGAACCATATGCCGATTTCAAAATGAATATAATATTTTGTTATTAAATAGGAGTACCTAAGTGACAGACAGTCACACCTTCTTCAGGAAACAAATGTTATACAGGGTGGCAGGGACATCGACGCGCAATCTGTTACCATAGATTCAGTATCTAAGTACTATCGCCAAAACCTCTAACTAACCATTTTGAAAACAAAATCCCGTGCACACGATGCCCACAGCTGCGTCCGTCCGTTTTGCGTCGATCAATAGCCATGCGTTGTAAGTAAAACAAAAGAGGATCCTTTTTAGGTCGACTAATAATATCGAGTAATAGAAAAAAAACGTACCAAAGAAGACAAAGTTTTCATGCTTAATATTTAGTTTCAACTTATTCACGGGTTCATTTGCACAGTTCGTTGGTCTAGCAGTCGCAAGCAAGTGCGACTGTTGATCACAGGTTCGATTCCCGTCTGCCCAAACCTCACTTGATAGACAAATGAAAGAATGCTATGTTCATATTTTTTAATTATGTACAGACGCCAGCACACCAAGCTACTACAATCTATTAAATTTGTTTAATAAATTTTCAATTTTATCGCTAAATTATAAGGTTCAAGGTTGATTGGGAAAATTTGACAGTTTCGGGTAGCTTGACCTGCTGGCGTTTGTACAGTCACGAGCACCAATATTTCAACACTTAGCAACTTTCAAATGCGATTTTTTCGTCAAATAACGAATGCAACGTTGAAATACGACACATTACATAAACCTATGGGTTCGAAAATGCTATGTTCGTAACAGCATAATATTTCATTCAAAAACAAAGGAGTAAATCGCTTTTGAATTGCTCGTGACTGTACTATACTTAACCCGTTTCGTTATTTGGATATAAGCTAAGCTTCGTTATTTCACAATAAATAAAAAGCTATAAAACACATACTTTACTATTTTCATGTAGATTTAAACTAAAAAATGCAGTCATTTCAAAAATATAACCCAATAACTGTCGTTATGTTGCCGCTTTGGTTTTTTGTTGTTTTTTTTTTCAATGACAAAAACAAAGGGCGTAGTTAAGCGCTTCTATAGCGGCCGAGTGCTGCAAACAGGAATAGTCTTTACGGTGGTCAGATATAGATTTTGGCCATTGTACATGGTTCTGAATGCCCAATGAAACATTTCGACAGTTATTAAAAAAAAAATTGCTATTCCATACATTTTGACTGCTGTTTTTTTTTGATAACTGACGAAAAATTTCTACGCAGGAATCATTTGTTGAATTCATGGTTTAGTTTGTGTGTTGATGTCCCTGCCAGGGGCTGCAGTCTCGACATTCATAGCGATCGCTTTACGACCGAATTCGGTCGCAAAGTCCTGTCACTTCATACACAACACCTGTCAATCCGGGACTTTGCGACCGAATTCGGTCGTAAAGCGATCGCTATGAATGTCGAGACTGCAGCCCCAGTTTTCTTAGATATCTTGCAGGAAATGAAAATGCAATTCAATACTATATAGGGTAGGTATCTTTATTAAGCTAATTAATTAAAATTATTTGCATACAATATTTACACTTGATATATTTAATTCTACAGTAATATCTGACTGAAAATGTTAACAAAGAAGGATAACTTAACTTAACTTAATATTTATTATTAGGTCAACATAGACTGAAAAGAAATAACAATATGCATTCTTGTTTTTTTATTCATTTACATAAAGACTTAAATTAATATTTAATAAATTGCTGATGTAACATTAAAAAAAAAAAAACAATAATATTTGGTAAACAATTGGGTCTTATTATCTATATTTTAAAGCTGTCATTCTTAATAATTATGTATGCAAAATATACAACCAGCAAAATATCACATACCATCATTATTTTCATAATTTAACTTTTAGTCTATTGTAGACAGTGCAAAGAAGAGAAAATCTTGCTTCTTTTAAGAAATCAAAATTAATATCTTTGAAATAACTCTTTTGTTTTACAATTTGGCTTAATATTTTGAATTTCTTAGTAAAACGTCAGCCAAAATCACAGCACTTACATTTTATTGTGTAAAATTTTAAATGGTGCAGAAATATTCATGCAATATATATGTAAGTAATACATTATTATATGGCACACTTCTATTTCATAATAATTGTAAGCAAGATGTGACTCAAATATTATTTTAATTAAGTATATGGACGCGTCTCAATATTTTAATAATATTAATGGTTTTTAAATAATTTTCAGAGAAGGGGGATATGAAATAGGAATAGTTTTATAATTACAGAAGTAAAAGTCTTGTATTTTGGCCGAAGCTTTTATAAATAAGTAATAATTATATTGGAGGTATTATTAATAATCGTGAAGGATTTTGGGAATTCTTATGATGTTTTCTAATTTATATTCTAAAAGATGTTCCCCTAACTTCATAGCCATTTTTATTAATTAATAATTTTTATAATTAAATATTTCATTTTTAATGATTTTCTACCTACATAAGAATTATACTTAAAATAACTAACAGATTAGCAACATTTGAAATCATGATCTAAGCGTGTTATTTAATGCACAATTACTTATGATAATTATAAAAATTATATTTTGTTGGACAAAATATTAATCTTCTTGAGAGACAAGATAAGAATAAATCATGAATGTGGATGATTCGCACAAGGACAGTTGCCCATTTTAATGAGCTAAATAAATAAATATTCTACAATAGTTCCCTAGTTCTGATCCCGCACTTACGTGAGCTACCCCATACTTATAATATTACTAACTATTATAATTACCTACTTACTGAATGTGTGACTCTAACGATAATGAAAATATCTCAATTCCTTTTTGTTTTTTACAGTGGATATCGTTCATATTAAGGTTGTCGCTAATATTCATTTGCCAGCGTTAAAACAAAAGACTGCTGCGACAATCCTATGTTCTGTTCCGGAGTACCTATGTCAGAGACGTTCATACGCTTTTTTGCGTAGGTGGTTAAAAAAGCTAAGATTCTCAGTTACGTATAATGTAAAGTAGATTATTACCCAATGTAGCATAACCAGCCTAAAATGTTCCCACTGTTGGGACACAGGCCTCCTCGCTTCGAGAGTGGGCTGTAATTTATTTATCACCACGTGATCAATCTACCACGTGGGCTCAGTGCGTGTTGGTGATGTCACGTGTCTTTGAATTTCTGGTCCTAGGACATGCTGGTTTCGGGTTTCCTCACAATGTTTGCAACACCGTTTTGAGAACAGTGGTGATGAAATTATTTACACAAATTAAAGCGCCTGCCTTTGAACCCAGGACTCCCAAGTCGGGGCTGTTAGCACTGGGCCATCGTTGCTTTTATGTAGGAGGAGCAGTTATTCAATAAACCTGGGAACATTTATGTAGGAGGAGCAGTTATTCAATAAACCTGGGAACATTTCCTCTCTAAAATGTACTTAATGAGAATAACAATAAGTAACAAATCGAGCGTAACAAAAAGCACTCGATTATCTTCGTTAAAATAAATCGACCCGAGGACATTATTTAATTATACGGCTATTTCTTTGGATCATTTCGCGTTCATTTGAGTACCTACCTGAAGTATAGACGACATTGTAATTTCTATGACCTTTGTCAACAATTCCCAGTAAATTGAAACTTCACTAAGGGTGAAATTATTGAACTGTCACATAGATAAATAGAACTTGTTGTCTTATGATCTGTAAGTGACATTGGTGCCGATTTTCTTGTACAGACGCTAGCAGGTGAAGCTACCCGAAACTGTCAAATTTTCCCAATCACCCTTGAACCTTAGTGCTTTAGCGATAAAGTTGAAAATCTATTAAAGAAATTTGACAGATTGTAGTAGCTTGATGTGTTGGCGTCTGTACACCGAAATAAACTATCACTAAAATTCGTTACTTTTAGCTATGAGAATCTTAAAGCAATTCTAGAAAAAAAAAAAATCCGTAAATTTAAAAATAATTTTGACACTACTAAAATCGAATTTGATAATCGCGACCCACGTGGTACTTATTTGCTCTATCCCATGAATTTTTTTTAGAGCTGGAGGCGTGCGGAGCGGTCGTCCTCCACGTATTTTATATGGAATTTTCCACTTTTTGTATGGAAAATATGAAAAATTATTACCTACATGTTGAGTTTTAGGGGTTTATAGGTCTTATAAAGGGGGTCAAAATTTTCATTATTTTACACTCGAAGTCGAGGTGTTGGTGTGAATTTTAGTTCATGGCAACTAATTTTAAGCCAGATTTAGTGAGACAATACATTTTTTTAGGTATAAAACGTCAAATTCAGAATAGCGAAATTGCCAATTTCAATATTATTAATAACTTAGTGCTGTCAAACTAAAATATCGTCAAGTTGTGTCACTTTAGTAAATTTCAGAATGGGAAATCGTCGTTTGACTAGAGGCATTTATGACAAGAGAATCGGCACCATTCTCAAACTTAGGGTGGTAAAGTAATTTATAGGTCGACTATACCTAAGCAAGTCATACCTACTACTTGAAGGGTTTTAGATAATAATATGATGGCGATCAGGGGGTCTACTCTCGAAGTCCGTCAACGAAGCTATGGGCCCGTCCGAAAGTAGGTAGCTGATCCACAAGACAAGTGACACATTAAATTTTTTGGACGGGGAGTAACACAGGAATTAGGGACAACTGTCAAATCGTGTTGTCATTCTTTCTTAGTTCGGGCCCCGAACTAATCTTGTCCATAAGTGATACTGAGGTTACGGCAGAAACTACGGACTTCCTGCTAAACCACTAGACCCCTTGCTACGATCTAATGCAAGTGCCTAATTGTTTTAAGTTTTTTACCAAGAGCCCGAAAATCATCAATCAGAACAGCCTTTCAGATCTAACTTTATAATTTTTCCGTTAGGTAATAAATCATATAAATCACCCGATATTTTGTTAATTGAACTTGGCGCTGCACTACCGTGCTTCCAGCAAAAGGGTGCTTACATAAAGAAGCGGGTTGTCGGGTCCGACTCCCGGTACAGGTCTCTGCAGGAAGGAACAGTTACATATTTTACCTGTTCCTTTATGTGTGAGCGCATAAGTTAATGTGGGACTATTTTACCCGCACCGATCGGTACAGACTTGTCTTTACCGGGAACCCGCTTCATTCTGCAAGCACCCATAAAAAATAAACTCTGCAAAAGTATTTGGCTCTCATCAATAAATTCTCTTTGATAGATCTACGGGTTAAGCTAGCACAGGGTAAAGTTGAGCTCAATAATAGGTACTTATAATATAACGACTGTAATACCCTTTAGACGAAGTCCACGTCATGGAATTGTATTCGTAATTAGTTGTGGGAATTTATATTCTTATTGTCAAGGTTATATAAGCCATTAAAACTTGCTTGAAAAGCAAAGCAATCGGGGTATAACTGTCTCGTGTATGTAAGTGGGACACGCAAAGGACGAAAAGCTCTCAGCCATGCAGGTTTTATTTCACGGCATATTACTCTGTGGGCGCCAGGAATAGTGTTCGTTTTTCAAAGGTATTTATTTAAATACGGTGTTACCGGCTAACTAATTGTCGTGTAGTGTGCCGTATGCATAATAATGGCGCGAAATAATCGGCCCATCGATGCCCTTAATAATATCGTAGTGTGAATATGACGTGCCGTATTCTTTTCTAATATTTTAGAGTGCATTTTAGGTTTTATTGAGGGCACTCCTCTATGCTACTGCAGCAGTTTTATAATTTTACAAATGGAAAGCGTTATTACCTATATATACAAGCCTGAAAGCCTACCTATTTACCTAAATGTCATTTAGATACCTATGTCACACAGATTTCAATTAATTTCTACATATTAATAGGTAAAATGTTTATTTGTAGGTAGGTTTAGGTACAAAGTAAGTGATCTCATAAGACCTTTGATTCCGTTAGGATGAGCACAGAACAATTAAAGTGACAATGTAGGCTGTAGCCAATCCACAACATTGCTACATTGTTTTTAATAGGCGTTATAGACAATAAAGTCTAGCAAAGGCACTGGCAGTCTCCATTAGAAACACAAAGGTTGAAATAATGCCGAAACTGTTTGGTTGGGAAATGAGACATTCAAGAGGAGCTGTTATCAAGACTTGAACATCAGTGTTATAGTGATATTATCATCAATCATGGTAATCGTATATAGTAATAGGTAGGTACTGTGAAATATTTTCATATTGACAAAACTTTTTCGATATAAATCGTTCACTCCATACATTAATCATGACAACTATTTTTCATCCTCTGACAGGCCTTTTTATCTGTCAGTCAGATAAAAACTGAGACGCATTTTTATTCCCTTGTTACTTTATGTAAATCGCTCGATAAAAGATCTGTTTGAGCAAGATGAGGAGGTTCTCGTTCGGGACGTGTCGCTTCCTCTTTCTAACAGCCTACAATACTACAAGCTAAACCTTTAAAAAGTTTCTAATAAGGAGGTGTGCTATTTGGGCGGTTTATTTTTTAACGCCATATCATTAATTTTTCAATCGACAGATAATTTTTATTCGGGGAATAAAATTAACGTCTTACAGATTTTGTGTGGAAGAACTATCAAAAATTCAAAATTATTCCTCGGATAAAACTATCTGGCGTTGGAAACATCAGCCCTACATCTGTAACTAGCACTATTAGGGCTGTATCTATGCTTGGTCAACTTTGTGAGTTTTCCAGTCTAAGTTTACCCGACTGTGCGACAGCAAAGACAGGGTTATGTTACGCGTATCTATGTATCTTTGTATGTGGAATTTAACCATCGTTCCGCCACTCAAGGCACTTTTGCCATATGGTGCGACATTATAAGGGTTTTCCTAAGTGGAGTCACTTTCGTCATTTTGTGTGACGTGCCCCAGACATGTCAATGTTTCCCAACGAAGCTTTCTTATTGTATAGCGTGAGGCGACGTAATTAAAGTGAATAAATTGAAAGCACTAGTTAGCATGCTAGTTGGCATTAAACAGGGCACAGTTTACCCTCGTACAACTTGCTCGGAGTACAGCCTAATTCAATTCCTAAGTCGGAGAACTCCTCAACTATTGACGAATACAAAGTAATGTAACTTCTCATCATTTAACTAGATATTATATTGCACTATTTTATTTATACTAAATAGCTGGGGTGCGATTCTGTAGGTAGTTATTCTACATGGCAGAGAAACTCGGGTAGTGCCTCTCATAATTTTAATAAGAAATGAATTTTAAGCGCATTTGACTTCCGAAATAAGACAGAAATGGGAAAAATCAAGTCTTAGTGTAAAAATTTAATTTTAATTCATAATAAACTCTAAGCGTGTTATAAGATTTGCCTCGAGTCTCTCAAGGCACTTTGCTTTATACCTGAAGTTTGCTTGAAAGCATTTCTTATTAAAATTACTGAAAGTAGTTTCTTCAAAGAGCTTTCCGCTATTTCATTCAGCCAGTTATTTCTCGAATAGAGTAACCAGCGAATCCTAGAAGTATTCAAATAATTTACAGAATCGGACACCCGATGATATGAGATTTAAAGCTACAATTTCGAAATGGTGTCTAGCTAAGTGAAATATTTTAAGAAGTGAAGAAATACGCATGCGTACAGTATGCGTGAGTCGACTAGAACGTACCGAGATTTTTATTAAAGTACCGCCTATTATTACTGATTAATGGACTTACAATTTACATATGGACCAGGGGAAATAAGAATTTTATCTGTAATGTGCCACGATCTAGTTTCCTTCGTATATAAATCGACTACAGTGGCACCATTACTGTAAGTTGTTCATGGTCTGAAGATGAGTAGAATACAAATGAGGTTTTAATAAGGTTTTTCTTTAATTTTAACTTTCTTTTCTACCAAAACAAGGTGACGTTTTTTGTCTAATTGTCTATGACGTAAGAGTCCTACTTTTACATTTCACATTCAACATCGAAATTAAGAAAAACAAAAGACAACACGACGCTACTCGGTTACATAAAATTGGTCCGAATTTATTCATTTTGTTGTAAAAGGAAACAATATAACAAAAATACGTAGAGTGTAGGTACTCTGAATACGAAAAATCATAATTCTAGAGAAGTAAGGTCCCGCAAGTATTAGCACAGGACATTCTTAAGGTATAGGCAGATCGAAGTACATCGAATGTGAGTTTTGGCTTTCAATACAAACTAAAACCTCCCAACTGTAGTGTTGCCAGGTAAATAATTCCCTCAATTTCAAATGATTCTCAATTGGTTATGGTCTACGCGGTCCGTGTTTCATACGAATCGTGCGACGGCGACTGCTAGGAGGGATATTCCGGCTTTAAATTCGATGGAGGGGCCCTGGTGGGGTGCTGAGGAGTTGCCTGCGAGGATGAGGGCCCGGAGACGCTGCCTCTCCCGGTACCGGATGTCCTCGCCAGGGGGATCGAGGCACTCGAACTCGCAGCATCGCGAGCCCACGCGGAAGTTTTTGCAGAACTGTGGAAGTATGATATAGGATTTTTTAACATACACTTCATTTTACATCGTTCTTACATATACGTATACATTCAATATTAATAGGGTAACCAATATTTTGTAACAATATAGTTTAAAAGAGTGTCCATGGAGTTTCTTGACTGTTATTTTCCATAGGTATCTAACAAAGTTATGGAATGGTCGACTAGCTTCATCTTTCTGACTGATGGATTCCTTTGACAATTTAAAAGTGTCTGTAAATGGTTTATTTGAAGACTAAAGGCTTTGAGTATGACTTTGAATGTGTCATAGTCATTGATACATACTCGTAGTAACAAAGTCCAGTTTTTCGTCGATCCCATGACCAGAAGCCCACTTGCTTATCAAATCTATGAAATATGTATTAACTAGGTGCCGCATGCCGTGACAATTGTCAATTAAAACTTGCCCACATAACAGAACTTTGTTCCACATAATGAGTCACAGCTAGTTCTTATTCGGACCAACAAGGGGTGATTGTTATGAATGCGATAGTTAGTAACCATGCACAGCTACTAATAGAGGAGTTGGGTCTTTAAGTTCAGTTAACAACGAAGATTGAAGTGATGAGTGACCAGCAAGCGAGCACTTTGGTCAAACTAACTGACTCATTTAGTATCTATGTCACCAATGAAACTAAACGCGATCAGCACATCTTAACCGCGTTCAAGAGCTGTCAGTGTCAATAGTCAACCACAATAATGACAGTGACAGCTCTTGAACGCTATTCAAAAGTGCTGATTTAGTTTCACTGGTGAAATTCGCCCTTAATCACCAATGCCGATGGCCGGTGGAGCAGACGAATCTTTGAGTGGAGACTGCGTATCAGCATGCGTTGTGTGGGACGCCCCCCAGCTAGATAGACAGACGACCTAAAAAGGTGGCTGGGACAGACTGGATGCGGAAGGCGGAGAAAAGGGGATTGTGGCGCAGTCTGGGAGAGGCCTATGTCCAGCAGTGTACTGCAATAGGCTGAGTTGATTGATTGATTGTGTTAAAAGTGTGGTGTTGAGCTATGACTTGCTGTGCTCGAGAGGGTCCACAATGGCCATTTGTTTGTACCCGAAAATCCACTTTTACAGTCAGCAATAAAAATTGATTAACACTTACAATTTTTAAACATACTTAATTATTAAGACCAAACTTGAAATATCGAAACTTGGAAAACTCTTAGCTATTACTTGACATACCGCTAAGCATTTCATCGAATTATTTTCTGTCAGTATAGTTGATTCGTAAAAGTGACAGCGTTAGTCGACTTTAATTGCTGATCTTTGCACAGCACCCTAATTGCGTATCAACGTACAATCCGAGAGTTTTAAAGGATATTGCAATCTATTGCTTCATAGATTAGGAAAATTCGTCTGCTCAACGACGTTAATAACGCAGTGAACTGTCAAAATGAAACCCGTTGCGATCAATTGTCATTGTATATGTGTACGCAAGTACCCCGCGGGTTATCAACTAATGTGATTATGATTAGGTTAAGGAACTAGTCATATACTCACATAAGGCGGATCACAGTAAATAGCCTTGCACCACATGGGCTCCGAGTGGTAACAGACGCACAGCGAGCAGACTCCTGGGCCGGGCACGTACAGCAGCCCGTGGGGAACTGACTTCCCTTCCCAGTCGATGCATTCTTCTTCTACGCATGCTGGGGACAAATATCGAGTGTTAGAAAGGAACATAATATATTGCAGAAAGTTCCCGGAAGGATGACGCATGTCTGCAGTTTTAGACATAAGTTTCCTCCTGTTGTTCACGATTTATTATACATAAATCCTCTTGGATATCTCTAGAGTCAATGATTCGAAGGCATGTGACATCTATCAACCCGCACTAGGCCCGCGTAGTGGATTACGGCTCACTCTCTGTCACCGAGAGGACGCCTGTGTGCAGTGGGCTGGTTATGCTTATCCTATGCCTCTTCGATATTTCATCTTGAGAAAGCGATGGGACAAGTTTCTACCGAGTTAAGATCAAAACTTTCAGAGGATCCGGGATTTCCGGTTGGTTATGTTTGCGGGGCACCGTGTTGCCTAGTCCCGGGGGAAACACAGTTGGAATTCCGGCAACCTTTCGTTGCACGGCAGCACGTGATCACTATGTGCACCCTTCGTGAGAAGTAAGTTCTCATGGTAGATGGTACTTTATGACATGAGTAATGATGCATCAAAGTTTAGAGCCTTTTGTAAGCAATTTGTGTGGTTGGTTCCGACGTGGGTAGATTAAATATTATGGTTCAAGAAATAGCTACTGCCCTACAAAATGGTTGAGCTGGATGGTGCTAATCGACGCATCATGTCGTGAACTGGCGCCGTCGGTTGAGACTGATCATCTCTTGCTTATAATCTTATATTTTGAATTGTTTCTTCATTTATTCCTTTTGCTTTGTTCTCGCATATAGAAGCAACAAGATGATTGAAACCAGAATTTTGTATGACTTGTTTTAAAAGAGTGTACTTGGAGTTTCTTGCCCGTTCTTCTCCATAGAGATCTATGTTTTGGAATAGGCAACTAGGCTCAACTTTCTGACTAACTGCTCGACTACGGCACAATTGAAATAATTGAGTTTGAGTTTTTTAAGAATTGTCCATTAAAGTCCAATAAAAACAAACACGAACTGGGTTATAGACAATGGTAATAAACCGCTAGCTAAAAGAACCAAGAAGATTCATACCTCCTAACTACCCAATGCTAAGAGCATTGGAGAGCATTAGCGTCTGGAAAATGAATCCGACTGCAAATCGGATTGATCAAACCATTAGAGTGAATAATCCAATCGAGGGAAGGTGGTAAACACTAGAAGTCTTCAGTAGTAATGATTTTCTTTAAGCTTCGTACTTGTTTTTATTTCCTCTGTTAGCAGCAAAGTTAATTTTATGTAGTACTAGCTCACTGTACTAGCTGGTTTCACCTGCGTGGATGTCAGAAAATATTCCATGGGAACGTAATACCAGGATAAAAATGTATCCAGGTTATAAACTATCTGTGTGCCAAAGATCATTGGGCGTAATCTGAACCGGTTTGTGAAAATTTGCATCCAAAAACCAAACTAGATTTAACGCGTTAAGTTATACCCCACCTTCAATTTCATGTAATTTTTTTTTGTTTAACTATGGGAGTAAAAATTAACAGATCAATAAAAAATCGATGTTTATACAGGCTGTAACGCATATCAGGTACGGGTTAAACAGCGGCCGTAACGCACAGACGAGCAAACCCTGTCAGAAGCTTACCGCGTTGAACGTATTAAAATAAAAGTTTTTTTTTCCTGTACAAAAATGTTTAGTTAACAGTAATAATTAATGGGGCAAAATAAATAAAAGTTAATAATAATGCCTGATTAAGAAGTTAATTGTTAAAAAAAATATATAAAGACAATTCACTTGGAAAAATACACTTTAATTTGTTTGGCTAATTAGACCTTACCCAGTACCCACACTAATGCAACCGTGCCCAGTGATCTTTCATCCAAATCCGATCAGCTGTTTTTGCTTGATTGAGTAACAAACATCCAAATTATAATATAATAATAAATGTGACTTGTTAGTCACATTTATAATATTACATTTATAATTTATAGTAAGGCACGAGTATTAGAAATCGCACGTAAACAATCCCTTAAATGATTAATAAATTATGTTTGCTACGACGCGTAGCTAACGCGTAGAGGTCATTGCTACGCCGCTACGCTGACGTAACCGATTCATTATTTTTAAAACATGCGTCGAACGCAATATACTCGTACAACTTAGGTAACTGATTACAAAATTAAAAAAAAAAACTGAATTATACATTTAGATTATTTTAGATGTGTAGGTATTGTTTTTTTTAACAAGGTTCTTTTGGCGCATCGCCAAAACCGGAACTAACACTGCCATCTTGTTTTTCAAAACATTTAATACGCACAAATGTTTCTATCAACAACGCCCCCTGTCAATCTCATTCGAGTTCCGTCTGTTGTGACAGGTCAACTCAAAGCTGCAATGGCTCTTTCTTCAAAAGACACGTGTCTAACATGTGACAAATCCAGAACATGTTTAAAATCTGAACTTTAAAAGAAATCATGAAGTTCTCAAATATTGAGCTGACCGATCTCATGGAAGAAATGTTGAAACAAACTCAGAGGTCATGGTCTCTTTTAAAGTTCAAGCACATACATTATATGTACATACAAGGATTATTTGAAATTAAATAAAATGTTGATTTGTACCTAAGTAGACTTACAAATAAACATTTCCTTTCATTGCAAAAGATCCTTGATACAATATGTACATATAGCAGTGTAATAAATACCGACACTCCTACCTGTCATGTAATATTTGGAATACAAAAGCAGTTCAAACATGAGCAAACGTCATATATGTCGGATAATGATCCCAACATTAAACGTTTGAAGAAGTCTAGCCTTAACATTTCCTATTTCTGCGCCATATTTCATAGTCGCGTGCACGAGACAAATCAAAGGCTGCATATTTCATTGATATCGATCAAACAGCGCAGTCATAAACAAGTTATGGTACAAGTCACGATTTTAATGCATTTACATTGACATTGATTCGACACAAACATTGTATATATTGACCTTCACGTGTTGAAACTAGGTTATTGCTAATGTGTATTTGATTTCAAAACAATAAAAGGCCAAGTTTTTATCGATCGAGATACGAATCTAAAAGTTTTAGTAGGACAGTTGTGGACGGCATTCGACATTGGCATAAAATACACTGCAAACACGATTCGCGTAGGAGACACTTGCAAAAACAAAGGGGTTGGCTGATATGGTGCTCTTGCTCACCTTGAAGACAAGGCTGATATGATCTATAATTTTACCCTCATAGCCTTCAGATGGAAAGTATAGGAATGGTGCTTGATAACAGAAATAGGTGGACATAGTGTTAACTTGGTCGAGTGGTCGATCAAATTCGTGAAAAGCTCGCCTACAAAATTGCGTAGGCGTATTCATTAGATATTTAGAATAAGTACTACCCAAACAAGGGATATCTTGTTACACAGTAAAGTGGTTGTGGAGGCCAACCAAACCAAATGAAGCTGAATACCAGTATTTACCTATTTAGGTAAATACTGGTATTCAGCTTCATTTGGTTAGACTGGATACCTAACATAATTAGGAAAATTTTAGGCAGATGATGAATTAGTTTAGTTTAGATCATAGGTTCTCAGCGTGGACGATATCGCCCCCTCGTTTGAGGCCTCCTCGTTTCAGGGAGGCAGTAGAAGCCCCAGAGAAAATTATATAACGTATCTTACGACTTTATAATATTACACGTTTATATAAAAATCAATCGTGGCAATAGCTGTTTCAGATTCCCGACTGATGGTATGTAAAACAAACTGGGGGCTCTAATAAAAAAAAAAAAAATGTGGAAAATAGGGTTGAGAAACTATGATTTAGATCTAAGCCCAAACATTCCTTCATAACGCAGATTATATAAACTATAACAAAAAATAAATTATGAATTAATAAAATTTATATATTATATAAATTGGTTCCATAGCTTTGAATTCCCATAATAATTACGGTAAATGAACGGAAATAGCGAGAATAGTAAATTAGCAGTGGGGCCTGGCCAAGCAGCTAGATGAAACGCTACTGAGACGCTATAATTAATGAATGGACTTTGCCAAAGGCGAGTACCTAAATTATTGCGGAAGACCATTTCTGTATATTCGCAACGTCATTTGAGTATTACGTTGAAATTGTTTGTGCCAAATATTTGATATAAATAACTGATCAAAATCACCTATTTGTGTAGCACATTATGCATCTTAATTTCAGGTATTATTATTATAAAGTTATTATTTGAAGAATATGAGGATGTGCCATAAAGAAACGAAGGATAGACAAAAGTACCACAGATACAGAATCAAAAAATCTGTAGTACCTATAGAGTTTATAAGAATAGAAGAAACGCAGTTCTTTAAACAGTTCACATCTTGACGTCGACGCTTATTTTCTTTTGCATAAAGAACATTAGAGCTCTACTTATACGTTATTAAAATTAAATGCTTCACTGTTTCCCTCGAAGGTCTTCCCTGACCGCGTTATAATAAGCGAGAAAGGACCCGAGATAAACAAAATATGTAGATCCGAGGTCTAAAAAACAGCAGACCCTAATTGAATTAAAAGGTCAGGACCTGCTCGTCAGGCCTCAACAAATAAAACCAGATTATCAAATAATTCCTTCGCAAAAGTCGATGTTATTTGCGTAACCTATGAGTTCAGTTACAGTTTGGGGCAAAGGGCAAAGCAAAGCCACTTCAATTAAATAAATAAAAACTTTTTACTTTGGCATAAGTTTTTGAACTTACTGATGGAACGAAAGAAAAAAGTCAGCTGTCAATTTTCCCGCGCAAACTTTATGGAATCTTTTTGTTTCTCATTGGCAACAGTCCGCTTTCTGGTGCACCTTTCTTGTAGCAAAATACAAATAAGTAACAATGACTAGCTTTAATTTCCAGGAATATCTCTCAAGCTCAGAGCTGATATTATAATTTAGGTATTTAATACATTAATATTATCCATCACACCGGCTATTTCTGTTAGCCTTACCGAAGCTAACCACAAAGCTATTACTGGAACGTCTGGAGCTTGCCACTGCCAGACGTTTGTTTTCTATTTGTGAGATAAACAGATGACGAGCGATTTTTTATTTGTGCTCCAGCTTTCTTAAACTTTGCCTTTTCACATTATCGCGACGACCTAGACCTTGAGTAGGATTCGTCTGCAAAATAAAGAAAAAACAAAAACTAATGTCAGATTTCGCTGCGGCAAAAGAAAACGGGGAACTCGTTAAAACACTAAACGTTTGCCATACTGTATTGCACATAAACATAAAGTTTCTTTTTATAGTGGGAATTATGGCTCCAAATAAAGTTAGCGACGCCGAAGCAAACGCAAACAGCTATAGGTACGTCCCCAGCACACTATATAAATGAAATGGGTTGTTCTGCAGATAAACATTGCTTACAACACATTCACATTCGGTGTTACTAGCTTCAACATATTAAGTTTATAGTTTTTCTCATATCTGTAATACTTGAGATTTTTGGAAAGTGGAATAAGCTATTCCTATTTATCTCAAAATTTGGATTATGAATGTGTTCGCCATTGAATAAAATTGTATTTTAAATCTCCCGGGGGATGTTGGTGGAAGTTCTCGGAGGCGTGTGTACCAGAAAAGAAATATGACTAAATAAGAACTAGGGAAATGAGTTGGAGTACGTTGGGGTATTGTTAACTGCCTGTATCAAAGAAAGTTCCATTAAAAATGTTTGTGATAACTAGACTGTGACAAAGAGCGCACTCACCGTCAGAATGGTCGTTTCCTTTGCCCGTGTGAACATTGCGTTTGTTTTTCGCGCTCTAATTTACCGCGTTTTTTTCCATCATGACTTCTCGCAAAATATAAAAATAATTTAATTTATATGCTTGCGGTGGGAGGTTATTATTGTCTGTCGCACGCGTAATATTCAATTTATATTAGTTATTACGACAGCCAGCGCGGCTACGATCTAGAGTACTGTACCTAAACAATATCTCGTGCGTAATTTTGTAAAATATTTATGTGTTTATCCCAACACCTGTTCTCTTTCGTTCGATATCGTTTTTGCATGTATTCATAAAAAAAAGCAGTTACGAGAATAAATGTCATAATAAATAATCTGTATTTTTTTTAAGTTAAGTGCCTAGTATGACGTCTGACACACTGAATTGTGCCACCATCTTTTAACCTATGAATAAGGCACTTGCATGTTAGTGTAGTAAGTTTGTACCTTAATTAAACGGTCACATAAAAACTTTTTGCTAAACAACCATAATGATATAATGATAGTGTTTATCGTGTTTCTCAGTAACAGCCGGTAGTCCGGACTTGTGCCCATTTGTGGCATTAAGCTCGCCCCCTGTTGCATGGGACTTAAACATAACTGGCGAAATGGGGTGTAATCTTCACCTCTGGCTTACTCTTTGATTTTATGATATTTGTTAAAGATACCAACTTAACTGCTCCAATTGGTAAAATATAATAACACCAGGAAATATTGAAAGATACGTCTAGTTTTGTATGATATCATGCAGGACTCGGTTATTACCTATTCCATTTTACAAAATATTCCTCATTAAAGGGCAGAGGACGGACATGATAAAACGGACGATAAACCTGACAAATGAGGATACTGTTAAGGATACTCGACTATAAGGTTAACATAATCTTTTTAAGAATGTCCCTCATCCCAGTATATTTTGAAGATCCCGCATTGCAGTGGCAAAGCTCAAGATATAATGTTCTCTCTTCGTATCAGGATTTAGAAATATTATTTTAAACTGATGTGTACATTTCCAGATTTAGGAGCACTTTTTGGCGGATATGCTGCCTGCAATTAGGATGAAGTTGCACTGCGACTGAAAGTGTAGTGTCGTATTTTTAATCCCCGACGCAAAAACGACGGGGTGTTTTAAGTTTGATTTCGAGCATTTGTTGGTGTCATCCAAGAGTACACGTACTCAGAACAAGTAATTTATGTTGTATAAAAGCAAGTTCAGAACATTGCTTACGATTCGCAGTGTGAGCAGATATTAACTAGACAGTTTTGAAGTCAAGAGACTTCAAAACTGTCTAGTTCTTATCTTGACACGTGTTTCAAAAGCATGTGTCAAAGTATTTGCTGGAGTAACTAGCTCATAGTAAAGGAAACAGGGGCGTAGCTACCGCTGTATCAGCCGTATCAACGATACGGGGCCCCTGAGCTACAGGGGCCCCCGACGTGACGTGTATAAGCAATTTAAAAAAAAAAAATATCCTGAACCTAAAATTCTTGTTTATAAATGATAGTTATTTCAGTAAATTGGTTCAAAAATATGTTTTAAAAAGGGGGCGAGTACCGAGATGACGACTAATAGAGAAGTATGGAAGAAAATTGTGTCTGCTTCATTGGTCTAGTGGTCGCAAGCGCTACTGCTGAGCTTGAGGTCCTAGGTTCGATTCACGGGTCGGGCAAATTGTTATTGGATCTCGGCTTCCAAGCTAACCGGATGCAGCTGAATGCCAGTATTTTACCTCCGGAGCGACTGGTTATCTGACCGCCATAACCCAGTTACTCAAAGATTCACGAAAGACAGCCGAGACCAACGGCTTAACGTGCTTTCCGAGGCACGGAGGGGTCTCGGTATGTTAAGATGGTCGCCCATCCACGGACCTACCGCGGCAAGCATAGCTTAACCTTCAATCGACTCGTGCGGCTGTTATTACTTAGCCACGAGCCCCTCACCTTCTAAGTCAGTATGCTATATTTTTTATTTTGTAAAAACAATACCCTCTGTAGCTTCACAGTTGGGTAAAAAGGGTTCCCAAAAAATTTTGATACATTAATTTGATTCCATTAGGATGAGCTACGCCACTGAAAGGAAACAACAAACAATGAACGTAGACTCAAGTTTGCACAAAGCACAAGTCTTGTATTTAAAGTGAGCATGCAAAATACTTCCTGAAACCTAGGATCATCATGAAGATGCACTCTTCAAACGTACGAAAAACCTTTGACAACCAAAACGATACATTGCATACATGTTCCCATTTTTTGGAAAAACTGTTCCACACGACACGTCTGACTTTATCTAGCGCATTAGCTTACTCAGGCAATCCTGAATGGATCATAATCAGCCTATAATGTTCCCACTGCTAGGACCCAGGACTGCGCTCCGTGAGAGGGAGTGGGCCGTAATTCACCACGCGGGCCCAGTGTTGGCAGATGAATTTTTGGTTTTAAGACATAGGTACCGGTTTCTTCACGATGTTTTCCTTCACCGTTTTGAGAGCAGTGGTGATAAAATAATTTACACAAAGTAAAACGCCTGGGTTTGAATTCATAAAAATTTAATTTTATGGTCATCATTTTTTTACGACTCTAAATGTCAATATTGCCTAAAAGCAATGAAGACGGAAACAGAGGACGCTTGAGGAATGGAGATCATTCCGTTAATTGCAAGTTGAAAGTTATTGATGGCGAATTTGCCAACAACGTTTGGTTCCAGATATTCTAGTGTCTATGATCGTAGATTAGGTGACATGTCACTAAGTAGCGGTCCTTAAACTGTACAGGTAAATACTGGTGTTTAGTCAAACATGCTTCGAAGAAATAGTAATGAACTGCTAGAAGATCAGCATTTGACTTTAGACAAATGTAATGTTCTGTTCTGCGGCTTTCATTTAGACAGTTCAACAACATTCATTGCATTATTTACGTTGTTGAGCAGACACATTTTTCGAATCTAAGAAGCAATGGATTAACAATATCCTTCAAAATGATTCAGATTGTGATAAATAGTGTTACACAATTAGGGTGCAGGTGGAAATTAAGAAGTTGGATATTTTCTTCTGCCTTAAGAATGTCGATGAAACTTAAAATAATATGCTATTACTTCTATAGACAGCCACAGTTATTATGATATCCTAGCTATTTGAACCCCGCTGGTCATTAAACAAACACTTTTGCAAATCAACACTACCAAGAAATCTATTCATGTTCCCGTCAAAACAAGACTCCATTTTTATTTCGTCGATCAAAGCTAATGTTATTGTTTCCGGCGTGTGAGCTAACAGCCACTAAACCCAGCATGTTCAGACGAACTGTCCGTCTGTCATGTCTTTCGATATCTTTTGATACGACGTTTACGACAAACGTTTTTATTGTACGACTAGTTTTCGGTCGTTACGGCAACATAAAGGCAGAATGGAGTATGACGTACGACCGTGTTGCTTTTTAATTTAAAAAGTTATTTTTGTTGTCTGTAGAACGAGTTTTCTAGTCAGTGACAAATTATTGCATAGCGCGGAATTTCGTGGAAGATGAAAATGGACATCGGGAAAGCTACCCAAATATTGTTTTAATTTTATTAACTCTTTGACATAAAAGGTACAGTTTCAGGAAAATGTTTTTTTAGGACATTTTAATTTTACTGTAAAATATACTCCATTTTCTATTTTTAATAGTAGGTATGAGGTAGCATAGTCAATTACTCATAACTTTGGGTAATAATTAGGTGTCACTAAAACTTAATTTGTTGTAATATTAGTACCTAAAGTTCGTTTTTTAATCCCAGATAGTAATCTGACATTTAAGTCTTTTGTCATTGCGAGTTTTTGTATAGAATTTTGACGTTAGGTACACCTGTGAAATTAGTATCTGGGTTTAAAAGACGAACTTTAGTTCAGAACATTATAAAAAAACACAACGAAAACATCTGGAATATTGGACTCATTAATAGCAAATCGCACGTGACATTAGTTGTAGATAATTTCCGTGTTGCGTCATGAATATCTATTATACTAGCTTCATCCGCGACTTCATCCACGTGCAATTTCAGCTCCGACCCACCGCGTCACATCGCATCGCCCGCCCGCACTATTATTTTGTTTTCGCTTAACGCGTGGTCTCCTAGAAGAGGGGTGACCGTCACATGCGGCCGTAAAGTCCAAATACAGAGCGGTGTCAAATGCTGGTAAAAATTACAGATTTTCGTGAACGCACGTCATGAAAAACTGTCATTGTCATACATGTAATGGAACCGCTCTTCTAGGAAACCGTAGCTTTAGCGATCTTTCTGATTTTTTTCTTATTATCTTGAGAAAAATATAAAAATAAAAAAAAGCTGTCAAATGCAAAACGGTTTTTTTCAATTCAGGCTGAGATTAGCGCGCTCAAACAAAAAAAAAAATCTCTCCAGCTTTATTATATTAGACTATAGATAAATGCTTTTTATTTTTAATATCTACGTATTATACAGCGTGCTTCGATACGTGCCAAGAGCTATTAAAATGATAAACTGTTGTGGATCTACCGAAGAACGTAGGTATATTGTGTTTATGGTATAAATAACGTTTTGTTATACCGTGCCTTAAAATTAAAATTTCCAACAATAACATCGGTTTGACGCAGGGTCCATTTTGCGGTTGGCGTGTGATATTTTATAAAGAGGAATTTCAATATTCCACGTTCATAAGTATTTACTGCCAGCGTGTTCTGCGTGAAATTAGAAATCGTTGCGTGTGTTCCTTGACCTAGTAAAGGTCATTTTAATCAATTTCTTTATTTTGGTTATAACTTTAATTACGGTTTTCACTTACACCTAAATTAATGCCTAATAAAAGCGTGCTATTGGATTTTCAACTTTCGGCCCTGAGCTGAGCGTTCAAATTCCAACAGCATGCTTTTATTTAGATATCCTTACATTTAGGTGTTGCCTAGTGTTAGGGGCTGTAGTCTCTTGGTCTAGACATGAAGTCTAGAGGTTGGACTCAATGTTTGCGTCGAGAATAGCATACAGGGGTGGTGGTGGCATCATTGCATGACACATCCCGCTTATGTAAGATACTCATAATAGTCTGTAGTCTGCCTGACTCTCTGTTACTTTTCACTCCTTAACGGCTGAACCTATTTCGATGAAATTTGACACACAGGACGACCACGACCTGGGATAGGTCATAGGATACCTTTATCCCGGTAGTACCTACGTTTCTGTGGGATAATTTCAGACCTCCATGCGGGCGAAGCCGCAGACAAAAGCTAGTATTCCATGTAGTTAGGTAACTTTAGAAATAGAAAGGTATGGCATACCTAACGTTCTAGATTCCAATAGCGGGGCCATTATTAAATATAGGTCAATACGTGCCCGTATTAATTTTACAAGTGCTCCGTTCAGGTTCAATTTATTAAAAGTCTCTCACACGCACTGTAATTCTATTTTTTGGGGTCATTTTCTAGATCGATAGGAAATGTATCACACCTTGAACAGCGGAGTTATTGCGAAACACACTATGTAGCAATGGGTTTCTTTTTGACAGTTCAACAACATTCTTTGCGTTATTTACGTGGTATAGCGGACAAGTTTTTCGAACATATGAAGCAATGGATTAGCAATACCCTTCAAAATGATTCAGATTGAGATTGATAGTGTGATACGCAATTAGGATGCAGTAGGTATAGTGTATCGTAAAGTATATTTCCTATATTGTTGACGGTCAAGATAATGGCTAATAGAAAGGATAAAGCTGTGGCGAGTTAGTGCTTCTCTACCAACCCATTCGTTCCACCTACTGAAAATCTCCCTCACTCATGGCCTGGAAGTCTTTAAATAGACTCCGGACCCAGGTTTGCCGAAGCAAGGAAAACCTGTTCAGGTGGAGATTCACAAACGTAAGAAGCAAACGGAGTGTAAAGGTGGTGCTGTTCCACAAACAACAGGACACGAAATATCGTGTCCAGCGTCCTGTTGCCTACACTTTACAAGAACTGATGGACGCTACTGAAGGTGCCAAAGTCGTAGCCAAATTCTGGGCCGATTCTATCTAGATAGCCATCGACACGCTAAGAAAAATGGTAACAAATGTCATCTATGGGTACCCTCCCACAAATGACCACAAGGCCACAAATCATGTAGCCACTAACTCTCCAAGACCTACTAAGACGTATGAGGTTGAGGTTGACGGTTGAGGTTGTAAAGTTCACTCATCCTCTATAGAAAAGGGAGGATACTTCGACCAGACGGGTGTCGTGTCTAGTGAGCAACTGCCCCGTCGATTGATGTCGGGATGTTGTATATGCTTGTCGAGCGGTTAACTCTGCTTGCGCGATGCAGGATTTTGCGTGACGTCCGTATGATCACATGTGGCGGTGTAGATGCCGCCACACAGGTAGTGTGGCGGCATCTACACCGCCACCTGCTTATTCAGTTAGATAAATAACCAAAGAATAACCTAAACTATAAGAAAAGACCAAGAAGAGCATGAATTTATAATAGAGACTGAGTCTTGTTTGCATACCTAGTATTGTATACAATCAAGTATTTTCTAACTGAACAGACAGCTGTGCTGCTGGGGAGTTTGTTGCGCCACTTTATCTCCCCGGCGAGAGTACAAGGAAGTGGTGAAGGCTCACTTCACCTAAGTTTTCACGGTGAGATTTTTACAGAATAGATCGACTGTTGTTAAAACACTGCATCGATGCTGGGTGGGCCGTGTGAACGGTCTCTAACTCAGGTACCTAATCGTAAAGAAGCGCCTTAGCCTTCGGCATAGCCTGAATAAAACAATGGGCACGACTATAATACTGCTCGTACAGTCGTACCTTCTCGTACACTTGTGCTCGAACAGTGAATGTTCCTCTACCTAATGGCTGCTGTAAGTAATGTACTTCGTTATTTATTGATGATAACAGGAAGGTATAGCATAATCAGCCTATAATGTTCCCACTGCTGGGACACAGGCCTCCTCTCGGTTAGAGGGAGTGGGCCGTAATCCACTATGCGGGCCCAGTTGGTAGATGTCGAATGTCTTGCAATTTTTGGTTCTAAAACATGCTGGTTTCCTCACGATGTTATGTTATGTTTCCTTTACCGTTTTGAGAGCAGTGGTGTTGAAATTATAATTTACACAGAGTAAAGTGCCTGCTTGGGTTCGAACCCACGACGTGGCCGTTACCACTCTGGGAGGAAGGTATGGATTTGTGTAATTAGATTTAAAGTCAGTGGAGGTATTAATATGGAAGTTTCCTTTGTTCTCGCATGTCTTGGAAACGTATGTGAAGTTCCGTTATGTTCAGGCTATCGATTGATAATCAGTTTAGTAAAGGGTCTAGTTAGTAAGGTATTACTCACTAGTTTTATTAGATACTTTAAAATCCATCTATTTCTTTATATATATCCTATTCTAGTGGTCCCAAGCGCTGCTGCTGAGCATGAGGGCCTGGGTTCGATTCGCAGGTGGGGAAAAGTGTTATCGGGTTTACCGTGAGGAATGTCGCAGTAGCAGTCTAGAGAGAGAGAGGATGGTGCGTGGTTGATGGCAATAGACTCGCCCCCCTTTACATGGGCCTTAAATATAGTTGACGAAATGTGTGTGTACTAAAGTTGTCAAAAAATAAAAGGCCCGTTTTGACATTGACAGTTATAGTAGTTAATAAAGATCAAATTCGCAAAACATGTATTCGTTTGGATGAAACTGACAGGTGTCAAGAACGCATTTTCAAATGTCAAAACGGGCCTTTTATTTTTTGACAACTTTATAGGTACACTTCTATCTAACGCTTCGGGGATTACATGCGTGATGTTATGTTTCTGAATATCTAAATAAGGTGGTACCTGAATACCTTATAAAAGTTTAGGTTGAATCAGAAAGTGTTTCCATGTATCTTATTGAAAGACTCAATAAACACTACAAATCCTAACACTTCCTGTTATGCAAAATGGATTTTCAGCTCAAAAGTGTTTCAAAATAAATATTATATTGTGCATTTTGTAGTGGAGAGTTTAAAGCTAAAGGCGTGCTCAGGAAAGTGAAGAGTGGATGAGGGGCGGCTCGTCTCGCATAATCGAACTATTCACACGGAAAACTAAACAGTGCCACTAGGTATAGTGGGCAAAATAGATAAGTTGATAGTTATAGGAATTTATTTTATTGTTTTTTATTTAATGTGTATAGTTAGTTAGCTAATGTGGTATGACCTAAGTTAAAGGTAAAATTAAAATAAATAATTACTCTATTGATGACAAGAAAAAAAATATAATCACACACGAAGTAGGTACTTTTGGAAATTTAACTTCGAGGTGTGTTTTTTTTGACCGACCTTAGCATGTGTTCTGTAGTTTCTGTCTGCCCAATAGAACGTGAGTTTTTGAAAGAACCTAATTTGTATTTGAAACTACTCGTATGGTAAACACAAATAAACGTAAGTATTTTATTTCTTTTTGCAATTACGTACTTACTAGCTGTGCCCCGCGGTTTCACCCGCATCAGTGTCGATCCCGTGGGAATATCGGAATAAAAAGTATCCTGTGTGTTATTCTGATATATAAGCTATATGAATGTAAAGTTTCATAAAAATCTGTCCTGTAATTTTGGCGTGAAAGTGTAACAAACATCCATCCATCCATACAAACTTTCACGTTTATAATATTAGTAGGAAGTAGGATAGGATGTGTGGTCTTGTGCATACTTTTTGGCAACTGCCAATGTTTTGACTTTTCTGCTAGCTTCATTTTAGACGGGTTACAAGGTAAAAAGAGCCTGTGCAGTAATTAAAATGTGCCAAGAAAAAGTAATTACTCCGCCAGACGGCTTATGTAACAATTACGCACACATTTTAACGACCCTTATCCCCTCTATCTAACTAATTAGATGACCATTACTTACCTGCTTAGCTAACAATTTTATCGTGTGTATACAGCTCATAATCCGTCGCATGGGTAGGATTAGGTGTCGGATATAATGGACTCATCCGACCAGTAGCCTGGCTGAGCTATTGTGAAGCGGTCATGTGTGCTGAGGACATTATTGTGTCATAAATACATCTATTAGGTAAACTGGCTAGGTCATCTGGGGTCACTTCATGCCTTAGTTGATGTTAATGGTCCGTTTGACAGAGATATATCATTTTTACTTTGTCTTTTGGACGACTTTGATGCTCCTCTGTCACTCTTTGCATACCAGGTTAATTAAATGATAGTTATGCACCTGTCTAACGGCCGCGACTTAGTTACGAGTTGTAGGTCGTGGATTCGAACCTGGGTACTTTACTTTGCGAAAATTATTTCAACATTTCTGTTCTCTGATAAAGGAAATGATGAAGGAAAACGTTAGAAAACCGGCAGGTCCTACAATAAAAAATTCTAAGACGTGACAATCCGCCAACCCGCACTGGGTCCGCATGGTAGATTACGGTCCACTCCCTCTCACAGAAAGGAGGCCTGTGTCCCAGCAGTGGGAAAATTATAGGCTGATCATGCTTATGCACCAGATACTGGTGGTGACGCTTTCTTCCGGAACATATGAGGCGTTTTTCACAATGGAAAACACATGAAACAAAAGATATAAAAAACTGACTTGTTCCTTCGTATAAAAAAAAAACACTGAAATTAAAGCCAACATTTCAAGAACTTCAATATAATAAAACTTGACTTTATCGTTAACCATTCTTATGGCATGTGTACGTAACAGCTGGCAGGCACGTGTAGGTATATTCAAGTGCATGTCATTAGGAAATTCACGTGTATTTTGTGCCAGCTGCTGTCAATAGGCGGGCTGGTGAGTAGCGAAAGTTTATGGATGGACTAGCTGTGCCCCGCAGTTTCACCCGCATTAGTTTAGATCCCGTGGGGATAAAAAGTACCTTCTGTGTTAATCCTGGTTATAAACTATCTGTGTGCCAAATTTCATCCAAATCTGTTCAGTAGTTTTGGCGTGAAAGAGTAAAAATGAAAATCAATCAAATTCGAAATATTTTATTTCACATAAACCAACATGGGTACTTATGAAACGTCAGAAGCTAGGTGCCCGGTTCCAATTGGTCGTTTCCTATGGAGAAGAGCCGGCAAGAAACTCCAATTCATAGGTAAAACTTTATTCGTGACCATGAAAGCTGTAAAGTCTACTTTGGGGAATGGAAGTCTTATTGAAAACCTATTTGTATTTTTAAGTTGTTTTACAAATAACTATTTCTTTATTTTAAGCTGTTTTACTAGTAAGTAGGTATTTTTAAAAGGTTGGTTTTAAAGGTTGTCTCTAAAAGATTGCTCTTAGCGATAAGACCGCCCATTGTGTCATCCTTTGTAAAATTTCTACATTTATATCTGTAATTTATATGGTCTACATAATAAAGAGTTTTCTATTCTACCTAAATAGGAAGAGGAATGAAAGCTTATAGGTAAGTACCTATCTATAGGCACTGCAAAAGTTAGTTATTTTGTTGAATTCGAAGTCGCGTGACGTCAGTATGACGCGTTGTTCGCATGTGGCGTTGTAGATACCGCTACAGTAGTATAGTTGGTAATTCTAGAATTAAGAAAACAATGCAACCTATACTATACTACTGTTTGTTTTCCCTATTGTCCTACTAATGTTATAAACACGAAACTTTGTATGGATGGATGGATGTTTGTTACTCTTTCACACAAAAACTACTGAATGGATTTGGATGAAATTTGGTACACAGATAGTTTATAACCAGGATTAAAACATAGGATACTTTTTATCCCGATATTCCCACGGGATCGAAACTTATGCGGGTGAAACCGCGGGGCGCAGCTAGTAATAAATAAATAAAAGGCTATTTTGGGTTCGTAGTCCTTCACCACCTACCTACATTCTCTCTTTATTTGTCGAAAACTTTCAGTTTCTTAAAAGTATTTCAACCTTCACAAAGCGCAAAGTTGTTCTTCCAATTGTAATAATTGTTAGAATGAATGAAATTTAATAACCAAGTAGGTTTGTAACAACCTAAATTCATAACCTACAAACGGTTAATAACATTATTCAATTGAATAAATGACGATCTTCAAATTGAATAAATGATAAACTCCAGTATAAAGACCAAGAGTATTTGCGACCTCACGCGGGCTCCGTGTATTTTTAACAGTAGGTAAGTGTCGTGACCTCGACCCCCGAATGTCTTGAAGGTTCCCGTAGTTTTCTCCGTATTTTGCATATTTTAACAATCCATAAATACGTGGAATATTTGCACGTATGCCTGTACTATTTGAGTAGGAAAAAGGTCGCATGTAGTTGAAGGAAAGCCGACGGAATTGGATCATTAAAGAAGTGTTTGTATTATACTTACGAGTACCTATGTAATTTGAGGGTTGGTAGAAGGATTCATAGTTATTTTTAGATTTTAGATAGACAATTGAGCCACAGATTATGATTGAACTTTTGTAAAGACATTTCTGTACTACCCACTTACATTTAGATTTTAGTCGATAAAAAAGTTAGTTTTTCGAACTCACAATGTTGGAGTTCGAAAAACTAACTTTTTAAAACGAATGTGGTTCAAATAATTATTACGTTATGAATTTCAGCAGCATAGAAAATGTATGTTTTGGAGGGGCTTGTGCCTAAGTAATAACAACTGCATGGGTCGATCGATCAGGTTAAGCTACGCTTGCCGCGGTCGGTCCGTGGATGGGTGACCATCTTTACATACCAAGACTCCTCCGTGCCTCGGAAAGCACGTTAAGCTGTTAGTCTCGGCTATCATTCGTGGATCTTTGACAGTCGTTACGGTCGTCAAAAGCCCGAAAGTCTGACAACCAGTCTTATGTACCTAGGGGTATCGTATTAGTAACTGGGTTGTGGAGGTCAGATAGGCAGTCGCTCCATGTAAAATAAGAAAGAAAAGAAAGAAAGAAAGAAAAAGTATTTATTGCGACTCGCACAGGAAGATCATAAAACTATACTAAACACAATAAAAAATAAAAAACCCAAACTATATTTAAAAAAAAGTAGGTAACAAAACCAAATTATATAATTTTTTTTTTTTAACTGGTATTCAGCTGCATCCGGTTAGACTGGAAGCCAACCCCAACATAGTTGAAAAGGGTAGGCAGATGATGTGAAAATTCATGTTTTAAAGGACTTTGCCATTTAGGTCTTACTTACCTTGTGTCTCAAAATCATCTCAGGGTTAAAAGAAAATATACGCAGTCATGGGTAATGCCGGCAGAAGTGAAAATTTAAAACTTGAAATAATACGTTTTTCTAAGCGCGAACGCGCTACTCATGGCTACAGATATATTGTTATCAATGTTATCATTATATGTCGGTTGCCTGCCCCGTTGGTCTCGTGGTTGCAAGCGCGACTGCTGACCGTGGGTTCCTGGGTTCGATTCCCAGGTCGGACAAAATGTGTTATTAGGTTTTCCATCAGGAATTTCTTAGTAACATTCTGGGGTTTGGAAGTTGACGGGTTAATTAATACCCCCGTGCCTTGGAAAGCACGTAAAGCTGTTGGTCCTGCGCCTGATCTCTCCCCGCGAGTGTCGGATTGCCGTCCCGTCGGACTGTGAGAGTAAAGTAACAGAGAGTGCACCTGAGTTTACACACACACTTATGCACTATAATATCTCCTGCGTACCTGGCTAATCTCCGTTGAGATTGGCCACCGTGACCGAAGTCGGTCGGGAGGCTATTATTATTTTTATTATGTCGGTAACGCGAACACATAAGATTTTCACATGCTTAAAATCGCTCAACGCGACTAAAGAAGTTTTAACTTAAAAAACTGCACTTCATTCGAACCCGGTTCAGTTAAATCATCCGTATCATAAATCGATAAGAACTAACAACTGGTTAATTAATATGCACTGTGCCGTTTCCCCACGTACTATTTAATATTCACATCGATTATACACTGAAAATCGAATAACCCTCCATTTCATAAGCAGGCATGTTTTTATGCAAATGTGTGCGGAAAGAGAGAGTTTTGAGTTCTTGTACCCAATGGTATTGTTGTATTTCTGCAGTTTGATTCTTGGATACAGCAGACGTACTAGTAATGTATCTGTCGGAGAAGGTATGTCTGTCTCTCGTTAACATCAGGCATAATTTAATTACTGTGGGCGTACTATGGGTAGTGTTGGTTATAACACGATAGAAAAACGGTTTACAGTTCAAATCAGATTACAATTCACGAACAAGTCAGTCACACTAGCGAATCACACACTGTAGGTACACATTTCAACGATACGGAATCGCGAGACAGTTTCTAACACATGTTGTCCGTATGATGTCCAATGCTTCGATGATCCCGAGAGATCGAGAGATCGCGTCGCCCCCGCAAGGGGGCGATGCGAGCGGTGCCGGGGCGTTGCCCCCCGGCCGCAGAGCGCTTTACGGTGGCCCGTAAACACGGGCCCCTCCTGATGTTCGCTCTTTATAGGCTTTTTGGCCTGTCGGGCGCGCGTGAGTTGCGCGCGCCCGTGTGATCCCGAGAGCCCTGCTCACACCGTTCTTGTAGCTGTAGCTCTCCGTCCATCCCCACGAACTCAGGCTAGACTCTGTCTAGCGCCACGAGATGGCGCTGGCGTTCCGAATAAACGAATAACTCCGACATATCTAAGCATGAATTTATTGATTACCAGTCAGCCCTTACTCATGCAAATACTTTAGAAAAGAGAGTACGATAATTACCTAATGCACCAAACCGGCCCCCCCAATTGCATAAAGGCTTCCGCAGACAGGCCCGATGCAACGGTGCGACGCGATTCTGGTAAAACAATTTCCATGAAGTTTTCATAGAAATTGTTCGACTGGAGTCGCGTCGCGCCAGTTGCCGGGAGCCTTAATACACTTTTTGATACAATCCGAAGAAAATTTGTAATTCATTGCTTTATAGGTTTTAAAAATCCGTCTGCTCGACAACGTAAATAACGCAATGAATGTTGTTGAATTGTCAAAACGAATAACACTTGGATTATGAGTGTGTACGCAATACGCCCTAAAGCTATAATAAATTCTTGTTTGTTTACAATTGGTGTTTTATATAAAACTCTCAACACAATCGCAATTACAGTACAACACCAGATTTATCACCTGTTTCAATAGTTAATGACCCACAGTTAAACCCCTAGAACCTGCAGTAACTCTTCAAGTCTTCATTACCAAGTCACAGTAAATAGCAACACAGAACACAGCAATTAAGTTCATTTAATGAAAACAGCTTAGATAAACTTTCGCGATACCAAGGCAACTTCGTTCAAAGTGCACTCTTGAAACTCAATATTGAAAGCGTTCCCAGGAAAATTTGTTTACAATGTTGTTGAAAAGGTCGGGAGGAAGTGCAGATAAAATAATATTATACTAAGCTTTGCAGAACTTTTGCATCTCTAACTTTCTTGCAATATTTTGAAGACGAAATCCTTGGTCAGGTCACTGAGATTTGATTTCTTCCTCTTTTTTTTCTTTAATAAATAATTAGCTTTTCCCCGCGATTTCACTCGTATCCTAGGGGATAAAAGTGTGGCAATTTAGGATATGGACTATCGTGTATGCTTTTTTTTTTTTTTTTTTTTCAGGATGGGAAATCATCAAATGACCCCTCCCGCTCTGGGTGGAGCAGAAGGGAGTGTCAGACTCTTACTGACTAAAACCCCTCCCGTGTTCCTTCCTTAGCCCTTTATGTACCAGGGCAGCGGTAACCCTTTCGGACGATCCCGCTACCCCGGCAGGCTTCGGCCCTGTCGGGCCCCGTCAACTATGCTGACATCTCTTTGAGGCGCACGTGGAACACATACGCGCCGTCCGGCAAGGCCCTGGTCCTGATAGGACTACCCATTGCTCTCCGCCCGCATCGTGTATGCTTAAAGTGCAAATTGTTCAGCAGTCAAATCTTGGTTGCGTAGGTAACATACATCACAATATTATTGAGATAACCCATCAGAAGCCACTTGGTCACTGGGGCTCGAAAATATTTGAGATTTAAACTAAATGCTTAGTAAATTACTAGCTTTTGCTAGTGATTTCACTCATATCCTTGGTGATAAAAGTTTGTCAATCTAGGATATGGTCTATCCTGAGTGCCTAACGTCCAAATTGTTAAGCAGTCAAATCGTGGTTGAGTGCAAACATAACAATAATACTGAGAAAAAAAAAGAGAACAGAAACACAGAAATAATTTTCTAACAAGATAAATATTACCCCTGCCAAACTTCTAAGCAATTTGTTGGCAAGGCGTCTTTTACACATTTATACATATCTATTATGTAATTTATAATTACACCTTTTCACTTATAGGTAAGCTAAACTATTTATGTATTCTTTAAATTAAATTTTATTCTACAGGTTATAAAACAGACAAGTATTTTAAATATTCCCTACAGTGAGGTTTTGAAAAAAAAAAGATAGGTTAGTAGGATGTTCTTGCACAGATTCATTCTGTACCGCCAGTTCTTCGTGAAAAGCACCACCATTTAAAATCGTGTTAGGACAAAAGAAAATCTGTGAAATGATCGTGACTACTGGTGACTACGACTTTAATTAAGTCTCAATTCCCACTATGCTATTACAAAGAGAGAGCTTCCTTAGCGCTTTTGAGATGAAACTTTTATGATTAGTATAACTGTTTCTGAATTGTACAAAATCATTTATATTTTCAATAAGTGTATTGACCCCGAACTTGACAAATTTATAATCCTAATTTATTAAAGTTATCATTATGTATTGTGATGCCTATTTCAAATTATGTATTGAATCTCACCTTGACATGGTAAACTTATTTTGATTTGATTTAATTTGTTTATATAATGAGTCTTATTTATTCTTCGCTTCTTTCGATCCCAAGACATCGTCGTAGGGCTAGCCAACAGCCAACAACATTCAATTTTATTTAGCGTACGCTTACACCTACTAGTCAGGATATTCATTCAAGATAAATGAACTAAACATCGCTTATTATAACTCACACACTATACAACCTCACTACTCACACTTACACCCACACCCACACTCGCTCACTTACACACTAACATACTCACTCGTAACACACGCACCACACGTACTTGCGCGACCCAGTCTTTTTTTTTCTGTACAACGCTCATTCTATTGCCGTGCCTTTGTATAATGTTAATTTACCTCTTTTATTTTTATTTTTCATTTTTAGTCTTGCTTGTTTACTTTGTGTACATTTCAATTGCATAGTAGGTGCGGAGACTCCTATTACAAGCAATTCCTTGCTTAAAAGGAGATCTTCAAACAACATGTATCTAAATGCCCACTGTAATTGAAATAAACACATTTTTTACTTTTTTATTTATTATAGCTTAAACTGGTTGCGTGTAGTATAAGGATCATTTTACACTTGCTTTTTTTCGGGATGAAATGTCTGTTTCTGTACACCTAACAACGTTTATGCAAAATTTCAGTGTGATCGGTTCAGTGGTTTAGGCGTAAAAAGGTAATAAACAAACTTACTGTCGCATTTATAATATTAGTTAGGATAGTTAAGGATTAGGATTATATAATAGGACTTTGCGTCATCGCCATACAACGTGGCAATGCCGTCAGACTTTTGAGCACATACCTATTAGCGGTCGACAGCGATGCTGAGGAATTTTTCAATGACATATTTTTGTTTGTGGTTAGGTCTTATGAAGTCAGGATATTTTATTGTTTTTTTTTTATACTTACAAGCATTTAGTATAAAATGTTAACAACGTTAATATGTTTACATATTATAACTCATTGATTTTTATTATTTTACTTATCTGGTACGTAGTCAGTTATAGTTTTTTTTAAAACAATGTATAGATTTTTATTTTAATCAAATTACTAACTAACTAAATATATAAATAAATACAAAAAAAAAACCTTTTGTTTTTTGGTCACTTAGGCGTCGAAGCACTTGTCCGCGTCGACATCGCTGTCATCTGGAAACGTGCCCAGAAGACTGGCAGCATTGCCACGTTGAATGGCAAGCTAATTCTAATCAAATCACAATAGTGAAGGAACCTACTTCTTAAGTAGTTAACCAACTTTCATAATCGTTGGCACATTTTGTCTAGGTAACACACAGACCAAGTTTGTCGTTAATTCCTTTCTTGCGCGGACGTAGGCGAAAACCTTCGTTATCTATTTAGTGTTTGTACCTATTACTCGTACATACACTATCAACTAAGTGTTTGTTTTCATCATTATTATGTAGGATAGAAGGCAGTTAATTTTGTTGATTTTGTTGAGGGGCTTTTGGCTAACTAATAACAGCCGCACGGGTCGATCGATCACGTTAAGCCGTTGGTCCCGGCTGTCATTCGTGGATCTTTGACAGTCGTTACGGGTCATCAGTAGCCCGATTGTTTGACAACCAGTCTTACCTAGGAGTATTGGGTTGTGGAGGTCAGTTAAGCAGTCGCTCCATGTGAAATACTGGTATTAAGCTGCATCCGGTTAGACTGGAAGCTAAACCCAACATAGTTGGTAAAATGCTAGGCATATGATGAAATGACATCCCCACACCCAGCCTTTGTCCTACAGTAGGACAGTATATAATACGTAGTCATAGCTGGGAAAAGGCTACATGATGAATTATGAAGAAAGAAGGAATACCGCATGAAGAGTTTTCAGATAAGAATCTTCAGTGACCTTGACCGAACCTAAAAAAATTAATAAAATTCAAAGCGACTTGGCTACGTATGTAGTTTGGCACATTTGCTATGTAAATGTAAACGGATTACCTGCGGACGGTTTGTTTCTTTGAAATTGTCTGGCATACGGGGGCTGAGTCGTAGTTGAGTGGCTCTCACGTAACGAAAGTGTACGTAAAGTTTTGAAAGATTTTTCAGGGTTAAAAAGAAGAGCATTATTATTGAACTGAAAACTTCTTTAGCGGCGTTGTCCTATTTTTTGTAATGGGTAAAAAATGTTAAACTCGCGTCAGGACACGTGACCTGATCGATAATTCGTAAGACGGAGCTCGCGTCAGGACACGTGTCCTGATCGAAAATTCGTAAGACGGAGGGAGAGTTTTTTGTGATGGGTAAAAAACGTTAAACTCGCGTCAGGACACCTGACCTGATCGAAAATTCGTAAGACGGAGGGAGAGTAGACCGCATTCCAAAATTTCAAACATGCACAACGTTAATATTCAAGTTTTCACGTCTGCCGGCACTCCCGGAGTGCAACCCGTTTTTTATTTATTTAAGTTTACATGTACGAGTACAACATATGTTGGTACAGAGCAATTTACAAACTGAAAAGTGACACACATACATACTTATGTAGGTTAGGTAAGAAACAGTAAAAAAAAATGTAAGCACAAGAAAATAACAACCAAAACACAAGACAATACATTATGATGACGTAAAATGTCGTCATAATAATATGCTATTTAGAGTTTGTAATAGCCTCCCGACCGATTTCGGTCACGGTGGCGCATCTCAACGGAGATTAGCCAGGTACGCAGGAAATATTAGGTGTTAAAGTATGAAATTGCCGATTTGTACTGAAAAATTGAAATTAGTTTTTTTTTTTAAATTAACATATTTATTAAATCAAAATAATTACCAATATTATCTATACATTGCTGCCATCTAATAGGAAGGTAATTTATGCCTTTGCGATAGAACTCTCGTGATCTAGATTCGACAAACTGTGTGAAAGCATTTTGTACTGCCTCCTGAGAAGAAAACTTTTTATCACGTAGAAAATTGTCCAAATCACGAAAAAAATGGTAGTCCGTTGGAGCAAGGTCTGGCGAATACGGAGGGTGAAGAATGGTTTCTAATTGCAGTTCCTGTAGAGTTAAAACGGTTTCTCGTGCTGTATAAGGTCTCGCGTTATCATAGAGCAATAATGGTGAAGATCGATTCATGAGTCGGGGCTGTTTCACTGCTAGTTTTGCTATCATTGTTCGGAGTTCGGCACAGTAGACATCTGCCGTTATTGCTTGACCAGATCGGAGAAAGCTATAGTGAATAACACCATGCTGAGACCACCAAACAGTTACCATTACCTTTTTATTGGTAAGCTTTGCTTTTCCATCACGAAAGCGTTTAAACCAAACTCGCACAGTGCGTTCATTAGCAGTCCCCTCTCCAAACGCAACATTGATATTGCGAGCTGTTTCTGCCGCGTTAGTTCCGCGTCGGAACTCGTATTCAAAATTAACTCGAATTTCCGAAGTATCCATCTTTCTTGTCTAAGCTGAATAAAAAAAACAACTGAAAGTCGATAATCGAATGTTGCACATTTTTTAAAAGAAGAACTTCATAGGTACCATGTGAAAAAAGTTTCACTCAAAAATATCAAACCATGAAGGTTCTATGTCCATTCGAAGTACGTATTACAATGAAACGGCAATTTCATACTTTAACCCCTATTATTATAGTGCACAAGTGTGTGACCAACCCCAATAACATGGGGCTTAAAAAAAAACATACCTGGCGAAATATGGGTGTTCTATAGGTACTGCCTAACCCTTCAGGGATTACGGGCGTGATGTTATGTTATATTATTATGAGAACTCAAAATCATCAACCAAATGAAAGATTTTCTTGCAGGCCATGCAACAGCGAATAAAATATCGAGTATGTAAGAAATTTTGTTTCATTCTTTCATCACGCTGTTAAGATTATCTTCATGAATATGTTTATTTGCGTGACAAGAGGCAGGTGTCACGTTGTCACGGTAATGTTAACTGTGTCTGTGACTGTGCGACAGACGTCAATTAAGAAACGCCGAGCCTTTGTTAATTGTGGTTTGCGAAATGTTCTTGATTGTCTGTTATTATTTTCAACATTCTTATTCTCGACTTAACATTAAAATAGGCTCTAGGAGATGACGATACCGATGGTGTATGTATGTATTGCGCATCCTAGGTATAGCGAGGTATAAGTAAGCTCGCGTTCACGTTCCCACTGCTAGGACACAGGCCTCCACTATGTGAGAAGGAGTGGGCCCATTGCGGTTTGGTGGATGTCACATGTTTTCGAATTTTTTGTCTGTACGGCATGCCGGTTTCCTCACGACGTTCTCTTTCACGTTTTGAGAGCAGTAGTGATGAAATCATTTACACAAACCAAAGCGTCTGTGCGCGCTTGCGGAACCGATAAGCACAGAACCGGTCGAAGTGAAGGTGCTTGGAGGAGGTCTATGTCCAGCAGTGGACGTCTTTCGGCTGAAATAATGATGATGATGAAAGCGCCTGTCTGGGTTCGAGCCTACGACTCGGAAGTCGCAGCCGATACCACAGGGCCATCAGTGTTCTGCTGCACTGCGCTGACTGGTATTTGAGCTGTTTTAATACGGCAGGATCTACCTATTCTTGAACAGTTCATTCTGGTACGAGGTAAGAAGACCACGACACCAGAACCCCTTCTAAAATTAGGCCATAGAAGTCAGTATAATTAATTACCCTACATAATTCCTTAACCAAGTCATAACGCGGTAAGTGGGCTGCCCCCTGACAGATAACTTAAGCCTGAGGTATTACTAAGGAATGATTTACGGAGGAGGGTGGCGGGGAGTAAATACCTATGTCATCCCGCTTCGCCGAGCAAGTGTTTATAGCCAAACTATTACCTACTTACACGTTTTCCCACAATTTATCGTTTGGTCTTTCCTGCTGAAACAATTATATTGCAAACCAGCACATACCATCGATTCCAACAGCGTTATTTTCTAAGATCAAAATTAATACTTATGTAGGTGGCTTTCTTTTGCTGTTGCCTGCAACCAGAGGGTAAATTCTGGTAATTATAAGAACGTTCACAGTCTGATCTCAGTCTCAATCTGTCAAAAATACCTCTATTTTCCCTAAATTTTTGACAAGTTTTTGATATTGATTGTACTGAGATGAGATTGCGACTAGATTTGGAATGTTTCTTATTACGGGAATTGGCCTTCTGGTCTGCGTGTATTTTATATTTTTTTATACTAATATCCAGGATATCTTTGAAAATTCAAAGCCTGTGAATGGTTTAATTAAAATAAATACTTTGAATTTGATTGATGAAAAGTAGTCTATGTCTTTCTCCAAGTCCCAGGCGAAACAAAAAAAAACTTCATATCGATCGGTTCACAGGTTTCAGAAAGAAAGAAAGAAAATACAAAAAAGAAAAACAATTTGGGGGTAGACATGCGTCAAAGAGTTACAAACATACGGGAGTTACTTTTAGCTAAAGTGCCTTCAAAATTGCTAATTTATCCGTAAATACTGGCCAATTACGAAGTCATGTTTAAGAACACGTAGTCGCCTCTTTCGGTTGGTGTAGTTTCCTATAGCATACTAATTAATTGGCAGGGTTGACTTCACTCCTGTCGAACCCTATCATTTATTAGCATATTCATTAATTAATTGGCATAAAGAGGAAGCTGATTGTGTGCTCATTAACTGTGGTAGTTATTTTATTAATGAGCATATTTTGTCGCATATTGTCGCACAGTTTTACCTACCCTTGGCAAGCATTAAAATAACTTCCACGCGATACATAAATATACATCCGGGACACCATAGGCAGTTAGCCCCGATACCAGCTAGGTATCATGACTGGACAGGTCCATTTAATCTGTGCGGTTCTTTCCACACAACACCATTTCAGACACTAATCTACATGATCCCCTCATGATCTTACCAAGATTATGTCTGGACTTTAAAAGAGACAGTGACCTTTGGGTTTGTTTCAGTACTTTTTAGTAAACCTTACGCAAAAACATATAATATGTATCTATAAATATAATAAAATCGTAACGGAGTGAAAACTGCACAATTTTTGTTAAAAGTAGTTTTTAAGAGGTCTGGGAACGATTCTTATGCCGAAAATATAGTTTTTAGAACACAGACATCAATTTCCAGTGTCACAGTCGTCGGAAAGGAAATACCGATCTCATCTAGTTATTAAAATATGATTGACATGCAAAAGTGACTGAATAAACCTACTTACAGAAATAAATAAATCAAGTAGTTCGTGCTGAAACGACAGAAGAATATAAACCTTCGAAAAGTTACACGATCGATTACCTTTAAGCACCAATTACAAAAATAATTAAAATAAACATAAATATGAAGAAAAGTAAACAATAGAACGATTACATAATTGAACATCTTGTCCGAACATAATGGATTCCGTAGAGCTCGTTGAATAATAATCTATCGAATGAATAATTTATTAAAGTGCTTCCAACTGCGGCCATGTTCTCGTAACATTGTTGTAGTCAAGTGGAATGATTTGACTCTTTGTTGAACGTCTTTGAAACTGTTATGGGATTGTGAGTGCATGAATAATACTTTTTTAGTTTTTTTTTTTACGATCTTTAATATGCGCTCTATGACTAGAAACATTACATGGGCTTTCTAAAGTCGGGTAAATTAACTGTTAAGCAAATCAAAGCTGTCATACTTTGACAGTTCTTTGAAATGGCTATAACACAGCAAATTGACGTAGGGTATCAATTCGCTTAGCAATTATTTTCCGAGACTGTACCTTAGTTAAAGTAGTTAGTACAAAGCATGTATTTTGAGGAAACCGGCACGTCCTAGAACCAAAAATTCGAGGACATGTGACATCTACCAACCCGCACTGGGCCCGCGTGGTAGATTACGGCCCACCCCTCTTGCCGAGAGGAGGCCTGTGTCCCAGCAGAACATATGGCCATATAGGCCTATATGGCCATATGTTCTGCTGGGACACAGGCCTAGATTACACTATGTGTTTTGACGATTTTTTTTAAGGGAAGTTGTAAATTTGTACTATTATGTATTCTGTGGTTGTAAATATAAGTAACATGTTTTTGAACTACCCCAAAGCCTCTTTGAGTAAGGACAGATTTTGTAGGTTTGCGAAACTTAAAAAGAGCAAATAAACAAATCTAATAAGTCAAATGACGATCTCAAGTCTGATAATCTAATTCGCAATGTTGGAAAAAATAACGCAAAGAAATGATAGAGAGTTTATAAGTAATTCCACAAGTTTATTTATCCTCAATCCTAATAAAAGTGTATGGTAGGAAACCTCAGTCGATCGGGGACACTAGGACAACAGAGAAGTAGACACTTTCATACCTACCTAGCGATTACTCAAACAACACTCTGTTACTGAAAGCTTCATCCATTCATCTTCTGTCAAACCTTATGCCAATGGATGATTGGTTGATGGTATATTTGTTAACCAATCACAAGCAAGAGTTTGTGGATGAAGTTGGCTGAACATTTCAGTTCACCAGCCCCTCGGGTGACTTAAATAGTGTTACTGATGCTGCAATCAACGTGGCCACCTACTGGGTACAAACAATATAAAAACCACGAAGCGGAGCACCATCTGCCAGGGTCGTGGGTTGTTCGAAAGAGTTAACGTGGCCCCTGGCACAGGCAACTGAAGGAACGCGAGTGGGTTTTAGTCAGTAAATGTCTGACATGCCCTCGGAGCTTCGCCCAGAGCGAAAACAACGAAGCAGAGCACCATATGCCAGGGTCGTGGGTTGTTCGAAAGAGTTAACGTGGCCCCTGGCTCAGGCAACTGAAGGAACGCGAGTGGGTTTTAGTCAGTAAATGTCTGACATGCCCTCGGAGCTCCGCCCAGAGCGGGAGAAGTTATTTGACGATTTCCCACTCAAAAAAAAGTAGGGCACCATCAACACAAAAAGAAGAAGAAGCTTAGAAATGGGCGCTCCGTTTGAGCCCAAGACTCAGCGGGCTATCCCGAATGTAAAATGTCCCGTGAGTAAATCCCTACACATGAAATCAAAAGTCATTTATTCAAACTAGGCTGACAATCAGCACTTTTTTAACGTCAAAATTACTAATGACAGTCCCCCTAAAACGCCCGCCCTCCACTTCCTAGTGCTTTAGCTGGGAAGAAGTGGCGCAACAAACTCCCCAGCAGCACAGCTGTCTGTTCAGTTAGAAGAACTTGATGTGGGTATTGGCATATCGTCCATCGGAATGAGCATGTAACATCACTACGATAGTGACACAACACTACGGTTTTTGACAGGAACTTTAAGGATTATTTTTCCCGAGTTAATCCTTTTTATCCCCACGATTTCTATTGTGTGACTATCACTGGTTTTTCTGATTGTATTAATTAACCTAGTGTAAGTAACCACTTTGTGAGCGTTCCTGGTTGATTAAACTGATATACATACATGTCGCAGCCAACTGGTTAAATTAGCCCTTTAGTCAACCGCCCGGCATTTGGAAGTAGTGCTCGCCTCGCTCTCACGGCTCGCACGCTGTTGATCACAGTTCTAACCTAACCCATTTGGTCGGGGTGCCTTGGCTTATTTACTGCGACCAATTCGGCTCGCGCGTGATTGGTTACAACCTAAACTATAATTTATTGAATATCATTCAGGCCGTTAGTTGAACGGCCGCCATTTAGTTAAAAGGCCAGACGGTTGACTAAACGGCTAATTAATCCAGTTGGCTGCGACATACATACAACAACACAACATCCTACATGAGCTTAAATCAGGCATGAAATGTCTAATTAAAATCCCTCCGAAATCGTTAATCAAAAACAAGAATAACGAGATAACAGAACACGCCACAAAGCTATCAGCACGTAGAGGATTAATTATTGTGATTATTACAGGGTTGTCGCGTAATGCCTTGTCCATCCATCACTAACGTAATTAATTATCGCCAACCCTAACAGCCTCGTCTAAAAGAGGGTACTTCGTCTCAAGATGGATGGCGTTGATGGGTGTAAGTAGGCAGGGATAGGATGACGTCATTTGGGTTTTTTTGAGGAACATCATAATTTTGTAAGGATAACGATGTTGTCGCAATATTAATTCTTGGGCTTGTTTTAATTGTATTACAATAGCTTCGTGGCGACGACGTAAGTCGACCCTTTTTTAATTACATCATTCATGTTGAAATTATGCATGTGAGAATTAAAATATTAAATTAACATAAGCCAGCTAATCATCATCAAGCATCTTCGCAGGATGGCTGGTAGCAACTGGATGAGAGTTGCCGAAAATCGAGTTGAATGGCATGCTATAGGAGAGCCCTATGTCCAGCAGTGGACTGCTATAGGCTAATGATGATGATGCCAGCTTAGCAGCTAAGAGATAACCAGTCCCTTCTGGCGGTGCCCGTTCACGAACATGACGCATGGACTAGCACCATTCAGGTCAACTATTTTGAGGGGAGCTAATAGATCCAAGACATGTTTGTTTGTTTTGTAAGTGATGTTTTTGTTTGTGTTTAGTTTAGTTTAGTTTTATGATCTTCCTGTGCGAGTTGCAATAAATACTTTTTCTTTCTTCTTTCTTTCTTTCTTTCTTACATGCGCCAACATCAGCGAGACATTAGAGTGAGCATGACATACTCTCAGCTGTCAAGTCATGAAAGAAAACTCGAACCCTGTATTTACTGGGAGTAGATAGTTGTGTAGAACAGTGGTTAAAGTAATTTTAAAGTCGGCTGTAGGTGCTTTAGGTCCGACTCAACCTGGATAGTCTCTGCAGTCAGTCACTTGGTATGGGTTATCCTTATTTTATATGCTGATCTGAACATGAAGAAGAAGTGCCTTTACTCTATTTAAGGAAACACCCAGTCATTCCCCCTAGTCAGTTCATTCTTATGTAAACAGCAAAATTGCGTTTCTATACAACGTTCGCGATTTATGTGCCAAACATGTAAACAAATATGAGTATTTGGAAAAATAACTTTAATACCCACACAATAAACTTGTCCGCTAAAACTTTAAACATTTTGTTTTTTTTTTAAATAGTGCTAGTTACTGAAATCAACTTAATTACAACCAAAAAAAAAAAAAAAAAATGTATTTTCTTTCTAAAATAAAGTTGATATTTAACTTGAAATAACAACATTGGAAACATACATTTGAATAGACCTTAGTTCCATTAGGTACATTTCTAATTCATATTCTAGTTTCTTTCCACTGTTCAATGTAGGTCAGCTCTTCCAGAAGCACTTTGTTATACAATAAGGATCGTACAAACCGCATCTGGGAGCTCCTCAGTTTTAACTGAAAGATTGATCGCTTGGCGTTACATCTAGTGATCGGAGAGATAGTGCTATTTGTTACAAGGATTACGCGGGATTGCGTTGGATGAAGATTTTGTACATAAAATAAGCTCTTTTTGTATTTATTTGTAACAAGCTGAACCGACAGACGTTGTCCTGTCCAAATTTTAATAATTCATAAAAAAATCTCAGGGAAAAAGGACGTTAAGTTTTTGCCAAATTTGAAAATTTTCCGGGACACTTTTCCAATTTCACTTTACGTAAAAACTTAATTCGAACTATTACGAAAAGAAAACAAACAATTGCCAAATCGGACCAGCCGTTCTTAAGTGATGCGCTGAACAACCAGCAGCATTTCATTTTTATTTTTACAGGGTCAAATGAAATTACCTAGCGAAACTCCGCAGATGTGATGGGTCTAAACATGACAAAACAAAAAATAAATAAATTAGATGTTTTGTTTGTGGGGTCATCGACCGCTGTTAGTGTATTTACGTGAAATATCAGTTTTTGAAGAAGGCTATAAGGCTACTTATCGTCACGCTGGGACCCTTAGGAGCGAAAGAAACGAAAACGAAGTAATAGCGTGGGTAGGCGATGCGATGCGATGGGGCGATGCTATTAATTTATAAAACCACGGGTACAAACCTGGCAACAACAAAAAAAAAACTTCAAGAGTTTACTCAACCCGGAAGATATGAAAACCGACTATATCTACTAGAGTACAGCCACGAGCACCAATATGTCAACACTTGGAAACTTTCAATAGCAATTTTTACGTGAAATAACGAAAACAACAATGAAATACGACACATTGCAAAAACCTATGGGTTCGAACATACTATTTTCGTAGCAACATAAAATTTCATTCAAAAATAAAGATGTAAATCGCCTTTGAATAAAGCCAAGTGTATACATTACTTAATGAAAACGTTACATTAACATGCAAGTGGCTCGCTTGTGCATGCATGAATGAATTTACTAAATGACAGTAACTAAGATACAAGGCAAGACTGGCGAGGTAATCGCATTTTGTGTTATCTTTCAATTTGAATAGCTGATGTTCCAACAACAACTGCAACAATATGTGCAAAAGCTGTGTGTACCTCGCTACGTCCCATCTGGAGATTTTGTTGAGCCAGTTACTCTTCCCAGCTAACGCACTAGGAAGTGGTGAAGGAGGTTCTGATTCTCAGCCTAGTTTGAAGGAATTACTTTTAATTTTGATCGTATGGTTCCACTCCTGGCTGTTTAACAGATCTACTACTATTCGTCCAGAAGTAAAAAACGAAATGAGAGTTAATTGAAAAAAAATCTTAATCACTAAGTATACTCTGTCCATTAGGTTAACCGTTTTTTGACAGCTGTCTTCGTACGTACATATTCCAGATTACGTAAAAGTTAACTTCAATATGAGTAATAAAGTAAATAGATAAACTGCCTAATCTTAATGAATTATCTTATTTATGACTTCTTACAGACATTATAATACCGTATATGTATCAGTTTTGACAAAATAAATATAATTGCTCACTAGTTCGATCTGTCAAAAAACGGTTAACCTAGTGCACAGAGTCTACCAGTTTTATTTCTAGAGAGCTAATATTTCCTTTTGCAAGCATGGATCAAATTCAAAATGCTCACCAACTACTGGTATGCATCATTATAATAAATAAACATAGCAATATCCAGCGAGCTCCCGAGGCGAAAATCAAAAATTCCATGTCACGATAAAGAAAATTGGTGGTAAGCTTTAACAAAAGAAAACTTGAAGAACACGCATTCTTTGTCAGAATTCGGGACATGGCAAGAGCGACATCTAACGAAACTTATTACGAAGTTCTTGCACAAGTTGTGTGATTAATGAGAATTCGACTGCGGCACAAGTATCAAAAATACATCAGTCTAGTTAGAACGCTTTCGGGAAAATGACGTTTGTTTAATCGGAATAATTTTATTTAGGAATTTCTTTTTGAATTGTTTATTTTCATTTAAAAAATGCCAAATTTCTAACTACAGGGTGGATGTCCATACAAGAATTGGGGATTCGGGATGGTAAAATGCACCGTATCGCACAGGTTGGCGCGTTTGGCGTGTTCGGTGGAAAAACAAAATAGGTACCTAGTTTCCTCATCCCGATGTATTTTCCTCTTTAGAAATAACTTAGAATGCACTAAATACACTGAGAAAACTCATCATTCACCATGATTTAAGGAAAGTGGCTGCCATTTGTTTTGCAAATCCTGATTGGATTATCTGACAAGATACATCCTAAACTACTGAAGATAATTTAGAGTGTGTCGGGACTAAAATAGAGACGCATTAAAAAAGTTTTCAAAACTCCACCCTGTGCGGATTTAACAGAGGTTATTTACAATTTGTATGCAATAACAGCTAGTTGCATCAATCGAATCGTTAATCACCCAGAACAATTAAATAAACCATCTCTAAACAGAAACAGGCATACCGTCAATTTGTCGCATAACGACCCGATCCCCAGGGAGGCAAACATGATTAGATTATTCATTGATTGCCCGCACCCGGTAATTATACAATCGAGGCTCTCTAAAGGACAAAGGGACATAAACCGACCCCAGTGTTATTTATTGATGCACGAGGGTAACAGATTCATCATAATTGTTATTTCAGTGGTTAAATGTACACAGAGGACTACAAGTTTTCAAGGAAAGTTGGGCCTTTGTTCCTTTGTGACGGGTTCATTATTGTGTGTTGTGTGGTAAATAAAATATGTTGGAGAAAGCCGCAGTTTGATGAAACGAAACTGATACCAGCCGGTATGTTTTGTAAAAAGTACACCGTGGGTGAAGTGTGCTGTGATTTCAGCGAATGCTAGCGATTGACACTGTTGACAGCTCAATTCAAATAAGTTTTCACGGTGAGTTTTTACAGAATAGATCACCTGCAGTAAATATGAGTATGAATGGATGAAAGCTTATGCTGATGATATCTATAAATAATTGCAGATTTCTGTATTCGTAGCTTGGTAAAGAAATTGGTTACAGTTATAAAGAGTTTTCGTGAATTGCTCTCGAGCAAAAGCATTATATACTAAAATCACACATTGAAAGATGAGGAGAGAGGATGAGGAGGAGCTTTAGAAAATGATAAGACCAAGGGTAGAGTTTCGTTTATCTTCTTCATAGTTTCACAGCAACGCTTTAGATTCTAACTTCACAAAGCGTAACAGAATATGAAGTTCATAGACTACGTTACCGAAACTATAGTTCGCACTTCGCGGAATTTTAAAATAAGCTATAGTTCCCTCACCGGATTTTATATTTTTATCTTTTTCTATCACGATAAAGTAACTTCATCATAGAAATAGTTCGGGAAAATGTTGTGAAGAAAACTGTCGATAAAAGAAGAAAGGCAGGACTCCCAAAAAATCTGGCGGTCGCATTTAGACTTCACATACTTTCGTACAAATACTATCAAAACATAGATCATCATCATCTTCCTGCCCTTGTCCCATGTTACTTGTGGTCGGCACAACACGTTTTCTTCTTTCATTCTCCCCTATCAACCGTCACGCTATCATTCAGTACCTTCTCTTTCAAAAAAGCTACGTACAACATGAACTATGCACGATGCCCATGGTTTGACGGACAGCAACTGAAACCAACACGCTGTCGCTTTGCGTCGTGTGTCGTGCACGGTTTGGATGCTCGGTCAGACAAAGCTCCCCGCGCCAAGTAACCCTAGCGATGTTGGGCGAAGTCGAGCGACATGTCTGGAAACATCGAAAAAGATACTTGGTTGTTCGACATCACCCGAGGTTCACCGACTATGCCCAACATCGCAAGAGACACGTGTCGTGGGATTTTTTTTTGTTCGTTAGTGAATACGAGGTTTTATCATCGACAGTACTTGTCAGTGGACGTAATGAGACAAAAATATTACATATACCTACCAAATATTTTACTATAAGAAAGATTCAGGACGGGGAGGCAGCGGGTTCCATCATGTTATTTTATTATCTTGGTCGCCTTAATTTAACCTATTATGGATGAAGCAAAAAATAAACATTATTTGGTAGTCGAATAAAGCATCTAATTTATGTTCAGTACTTTCTTATCTTAGAAGACCTTCATCGAATAACTGAGCAGCCAGCGCGGGCGTCATGCCATTGGCTGTCATTGTGGTTGGCATCACCATACAATGCTCATCACACATGCTAGCAAATTATGCTGTGACCTTCAGGAGCCGAGCGAAAACCAAATAATTAAAAAAGAACATAGCGCGGACGCTATGTTCTTTTTTAATTATTTGGTTTTCGCTATTGCTAGTTTATAATATGTATGTATAGAAGTTTTACATGGAGCACCATTTCGAATAAATACAAATTGCATTGTTACTTTAAAATCTCTACAAAAGTAAACTGAACTGTATTCAAATAAATAACGCTGGCATTTACGTCGGAAAACATTATTGTTTTAACTGACGTGGCGGAATAAATCTGATTCAGTTTAGTATTGAAATGTGAACAATAAAATGTGAAATATAGCTCGCGGCAAGGCTGTTAACTGATCTGTCAATAACAAGTTAAATAAGAGCTTGTAAAAATAAAGTGGGATACGTGATTCAACGTAATCAATGTATGTAACCTAGTATATTCAAAATTTACTAAGCGACAGAGGGATAACTTTACGAGAGAAAAGTTTAAAGGTTAAATATTCATTAAAAAAAAATCTGATTCAGAAGATAAAATAAGATTTCCAAAACAGTTACGATTACGCCTGTAGAATGATAACAAGAATTTATATGATATTTTTAGGGTTCCGTACCTCAAAAGAAAAAACGGAACACTTTTAAGATCACTTCGTTGTCCGTCAAATACTCAAATTTGCAATCCCTTGAAGCAGTGAAAAAATCAAACTTTTAAGTCAACAAAATCAAAAGATACGGGTGTTTATGTTCCGTTTATGTCACATATTTTGTCGCTCGCAAGGGAATCAAAACCAAATATAGGGTAATTCCCGTTGACTTAGAATTATGAAATTTGGCAAGAAGCAATGTCATGTAGCACAAGTAAGGAAAACAATCCGAAAACCGTAAATTTGTAGTTACATATATACAAATTTGCTCGGAACCCTCGGTGCGCGAGTCCGACTTGAACTTGACCGTTTTTTTTTCTGAAAAGTTAGACTTTAAACTGTTCTCCTGTAAAGTTAGCCCTATGTCGTTTAGTAAATAATACCTTTCATGCCTCGATATGTATAAATATACGTTTCCGGGTGACAGAGATGTAGAGGAGTACTTCGGTACCTGGCCCTTTGCACACGACACGGTTTCTTTATGGTACGGCGTATAAACCGCGTCGTAGAAAAAACGTGTCCGTCAACAAGCTTCCATAGTTGACACTGACGACCGTGCCCACACACGGCGACTAAACTGTAGTTTTTCACAGCAAGAAAAACGTGTGGGTACAAAGTGTTCCTTTGTTTTTGTATATCTGTATATGTATGTAGATAGTTCCTTTGCCTTTATTATTTTATTATGTAAAATACTGGTATTCAGCTGCATCCGGTTAGACTGGAAGCCGATCCTAACATAGTTAGGAAAAGGCTAGGCACATGACTAGCTATTACCCGCGACTTCGTCTGCGATCCAGGATGAAAAGTAGCCTATATCCTTACCCAGGTAAGGAGGTCTATCTGAGTGCCAAATTTCATCAAAATCCGTCCAGCCGTTTTACCGTGAAAGCGTACACACACCAGCTCACTTTCGCCTCTATGATATCAGTTAGGATTAATTAAGGAACAAAACAAAATATAAACAAAAATATGATATTATTAAGTATTAAGTAACTGGTGTAATCCCACTACTGCTCTCGATCGAATCGAGAGCAGTAGTGGCCCTGTGGTAACGGCTGCGACTTATGAGTTGTAGGTCGTAGGTTCGAACCCAGACAGGCGCTTTACTTTGTATAAATTACTTCATCACCACTGCTGTCAAAATAGTGAACGTAAACATCGTGAGGAAACCGGCATGTCCTAGAAGCAAAAATTCAAAGACATGTGACATCTACCAACCCGCAATGGGCCCGCATGGTGGATTACGGCCCACTCCCTCTCACCGAGAGGAGGCCTGTGTCCCAGCAGTGGGAACATTATAGGCTGATTATGTATTGTAAATCGTTTTATAATACCTACTTTTGTATATTTCTCTAATTTAACTGCCTATAAAGGGTGGGACATCGACGCCAAACCTGTTACAAAAGATTCAGTACATGACTGTGAACCCCATGCTAGGGGGTCTAGGATCATGTGCTGCACCTTAATCGCGCAACACACGATCAATCGGAATCTGAATCATTTTGAAGCAAATTGCTAATTTATTGCTTCATATGTTCGAAAAAGGTTACCTTCATAAATTTGTCTGCTCAACACGTAAATAACGCAATGAATGTTGTTGAACTGTCAGAATGAAACCGATTCTGATTGATCGTGTGTTACGCAATTAGGGTGCTGAATTCATGGTTACATTTTGAGCGTCGATGTCCCTGCCATACTGTATTTCTCTAATTAAACTGCGTATATATCTACCTACCATACCAATCCCGGCTATAAGCCACCATTCTGTTAAGCCATCCTACCAATTTTCTTTCCTTCCATTCTCATTGAGTGCAAAAAACATATAATTTCACTGTATTTCGGTTATTCCCAACTTTTTTACAATACCTTTAGAAAGGGATTAGTTTTTAAGCCGGGTAAGATTCGGGTAATAATAAAATCGGTAATGGCTACGTGTAAATATAATCACAGATCCCGTTCACCAGCGGGGTAATTGTGTAACACACTACACATGACAGTAGCAATGGCTTTCATTTTTACGGTTCAACAACATTCATTGCGTTATTTATGTGGTTGAGCAGACAATTTTTTCGAACATATGGAGCAATGGATAAGCAATAACCTTCAAAATGATTCAGATTGATGCTGGTTATAAAGCTAAAGGCAGCATTATAAGTTATTGCTCGCGACTTCGTCCGCGTAAAATTTCTTGCTCTGAAGACCCACCCCGTCGCGCAACGCCTTCCCGCACAATCGTTTTCTCTTAGCGTTCTTTTTTGACTGTTTTTCTATTTGCTCGGCTCCTAAGAGTTTTAGCGTGATGTTACATAGCCTAAAGCCTTCCTCAAAAATTTGGCTATCAAATGCAAAGAGATTTTTTTAAATCCGTCTGGTAATTTTGGAGATTAGCGCGTTCAAACGAACAAAAAAAAAACTCTGCAGCTTTATATTAGTAATAGATATAGATAATAAAAATAATGTCTTTTGTACGGGTTTACTATCCGTCCGGCTTTTCTGGATAGGCCCGGCTTTTTGGCCCCGATTTTTTAATACTATTTATAAGCGCCAAGCAAAGAATTTGTTTTGAAAACCATGTTTTTTCACTCTATTAGATGTTAGTGTATCGCTTTTTAAAACAGTATCATCGGAAATGTGCGTTGACGTTACCAACTAAGACCACATAGGTACTGTGTATTTACAAGTAGGCTGGTAGGTAAGCAAATAACACCTTAAATAAATAAATTAAACCTAATTAATTAAAAAAAAAAACAAAATTAAATCCTAACTTAACTAAAACTATACACAAACCAAAATATAGCGTCGAAAAATTCGCATCGCTGTCGACTGGCAATGTACCCATGAGACTGGCGGCATTACCACGTAGTATGGAAATGCTTAGCCTCTGGCCAAGTAAAAGCCAGCACTTAGGTCACGAGAACAGTCAACCAGCCGTTTCGAAATTTCCCTAAAAATACCATGAGCACTAGGACCCCAGGACCCGAGGGTTTCAACCCCAAATGGCTCGAAAATATAAGGTACTTACTTCTAACATGCGAATATCCATAGTATTCAAACTAAACGACAAGACACGGAAAACTAAGCAAACAGTGAATCATGCCCTGAATAATACTGTCGCCATAAAATGTTAACATTGGCCAGAAATCAAGCCTCGTTCCTAACCTGACATGATCGTAAAAACTGCGTTAAGGTTCCGTATGTATTACTAGGGCTATTGGGGGGGTTAGACTGTGTCGGTTTACATGTAAAAGGGTATTTTTGTGTACATTTGTAGCAGTGTTGTGTGCGGTACATTATTATGATAACAATATAGAAAAACGCTGTAAATAAAGATTGAAATAAAAACCGGTCAAGTGCGACTCGGATTCGGGCACCGAGGGTTCCGTCCTTTGTAGGTTTGTAGCTACAATTTTACGGTTTTCGGATTTTTGCTTTACTTTTGTTACATGACATTGTTTCTTGACAAACAAGATTCTAGGTCAACAGGAAGTACCCTATAGGTTTTGATTCCCTTGCGAGTATCAAAATATGGGGCTTTAACGGAACATAATCGCCCGTATCTTTTGATTGCGTTGACTCAGAAGTTTTGTTTCTTCACTGCTTCAAGGCATTGCAGCCTTGAGTATTTGATATTAATTTCAACTTGATACCTCCATGCGTTCCTGAGAAAAAGGGCCTCGACAGACTGACAGACAGACGGACAACGAAGTGATCTCATAAGGGTTCCGTGATTCCTTTTGAGGTACGGAACCCTAAAAATACACACACGCACATACTTTCTACACTTTGACCTTCAGCTGGTCTAGCGTAATACGGAGTTTCAATCAAATAAGATGTAAGCTTTTGTAACCAGTAACGTGCAGCTTACCGTACCTACACGGGCTGCTGTTGTTTGACATTTTTTTATAAAAAACTGAAGCAGGAAACTGAAAGTTCAGACAAGTGATTATGTCAAAAAAACTCGAAAATTATCCGTAATTTTATGCATACGTGCTAACTACAGGAAAGCTTGTCGATGCGAACATCTGCAGTCTTTTTAATAACTTACCAAACAAACGTTTCAAACAGTTGTTTGATAAAGAAAGAAACACACAGAAATAAATCAGTAAGAAAGATATAAAACCAGAACACTATCTTGAATTCATTGCCACAATAAATCAACGTTTCTTCTACTACAAAAACGATACAAATCAAGAATATACTGCACTGCAACGAAATACTCGTATATTTCTATCTTCGGTACAGTGTTGGGGAGATCGCCTCACATGACCTCGGCCGAATAAATCTTGCTTTCCGATGGTTTGTCGCAGATAGTTGCAAGAGATACAAAATGTATGGGATATTGTGTTTCGAACGAAGGGAAAAGTTCTGGAGTGAAGAATTGTTTATGTGAGGATAAACTGACAGAAATGTAGCTGAGCTGAGAGAAAACAGTGTAAATGTGTATTGTTATGGGGCAACTATTTCTATCAAAGACATTTAATTACTCTGATATTTAATTTTTTACTAATTTTGTTAACATGCGGATAATGTAGATGGCTGCAATATTGTTAATACTGCTTATGAGCCTATATTATTGTTATTTGTAACATTTTATATTATAGCTGTTTATTGTCCCATAATAAATAAAATAAAATTATTACATTACGACACGTGTGACTTAAGTAGTCCATTATTGCACGGCGTGAAATTAGCGCAAGAGTGTATCGAGAGTGCTAACCGCCGATTATTAATAGGTACTTAAGTGACACGTATCGTATCCTATTTTATAGCTCATGTGACCTAAACCCGATCTTAAGTCACATTTTTCTGTGAAAAAATGGACTACTTAAGTCACAGAAAAGCGTGACTTTTAAGTACGGGTTTACGTCAAACAGTGCTATAAAATATTATTTTCATAGATGCGTAGGTACCTATTTTAATTCGAAGACATGTGACATCTACCAACACGCACTGGGCCCGCGTGGTGGATTATGGCCTACTCCCTCTCACTGAGAGGAGGCCTGTGTCCCAGCAGTGGGAACATTATAGGCTGATTATGTAGGGAAGTATTTACGCAAAATCGCATTTCTTCTTCGATCAGCAGATCAAGTTCTCATAGAAGTGAAATTATAACTAATAAGTAGATATGGTTTTCCTGAATTTGAACAATTTTAATTCTCCTGAAACGGGATACATCGTGAGTTTTATCATTTTCTTATTTGTTCATATAGGTATTGAAAATTAAATCAAGTTCCCATTATTTTTGAATGCCATAAAATACACAGTGACGTGAACGAAGCCACGGGCACAGCTAGTTGAATAAACCGGATTGTACAAAAGCGTGATCGTAGATGTTAAAAATGTATTTGATTTCTGAAAACCCTCATGAAGTTTTTGATCAATAAATCTGCTATACGAGGTGGCAGGGACATCGACGCACCATGGATTCAGTACAGGATTCTGAATCCTATTGCGTTGAAATTTAACGTCGGTGATTAAAAAATGAATTTTCTGTATGACCGCGTAGGCTCTTTTCTATGAAACAGCTGATTTTGTTTTGATAACAGACGAAACATGTCTGCGCAACATGTTTGAAATCATGTGCTCAACTCGGTTTCAGTTTGCGCGTCAATGTCTCTGCCACTCTGTAAAATCTCATGTCAGCGGTTGTAGTCTTCATTCATTCGATTGGACAAAGTTTCATAGTAGATAAAGGGCAAAAAGGCAACATTTTCCTTCATTCAAACAAGCCTATTAACCCATTGAGAGCGTAGTGACATTGGCACATCCGCAGAAACAGAACGCTGGCACTCTGCCTACACACACATTCGTTACATTTCGCCGGTCTCCTTAGCTACATAAATTCTCTTTTCTTTTGTAAGGATAATCAAAATATTTACATAGAGTAACATCTCGCGTATTCCTCTTGGGGTTTGGCAGGATAGGAGCTCCAAAGTTGCGTGGGCTTATGTATGATGTAACGCTACAGCAGGTTTACTTCATTTAACATTCAGGTATCTTTTCGTACTAACACATAACGATTGCGCAACACACATAGTTATGGCTTTCATTTTGACAGATCAAGAAAATTCACTGCGTTATTTACTTTGTTGAGCAGACAAATTTAGCGAACATATCAAGCGATGGATTAGCAATATCCTTCAAAATGATTCAGATTGTAATTGAAACTGTGTTACGCAATTAGGCTGCCGTAATTTGATAAAGTGGCAGTGCTCTGTCACTACAGCCGAAATATTCCGTGAAAATCTCACCGTGAAGTGAATTTGAAGTGAAATGCAGTGCGATTCTGTAACCATCTCACCGTGAAAACTTAGGTAAAGTGAGCTGTCATTCCAACTAATGCAAGGGATTGACACTATTGACCGCTCACTCTAAGCTCACTTCACCTAACTTATCACGGTAAGATTTTTACAGAATAGATCCGCTTTAATCCTACCTGACGCTAGGGAATCTAGGGGTTGACGGATCATTTCAAACTCACTTTAACTAAGTTTTCAAGGTAAATTTTTTACAGGATAGCACTTCAGGACAGCTGGCCTAATGCCTGTTTTTTTTTTTTGTCGCTGAGAAATGCTTTATGCATCCCCGCCTCGCTGGGGACGAGACGGGGTATGTGGGACTCCCTGTCGGAATGACAGTATACCCACTAAAACTCAGCGGTGTTCCCACATCGCCGTGATGGGAGGGCCATGGGAAACCGGCATAGCCTTTACTTCCACAGCCCTCTTGGCGCATGCCCGCCTAGATGATATGGCGGGCCCCAGGTTGGGGGGCTACGGGAATGGCCGGGAACACCTGGCCATTCCCGTCCCACACTGGTGGAGGCCTGTGCGATACAGGCAACGGTGCCCCCGCATCCGTTGCCTGCTGGCCTCCACGCCCGCCTAATGGGCAGGCCCCGCATGCCCCCCGCTTTGGGGGGGCTACGGCCGCAGAGGATAGGGAGAGCGGCAACGTAACACCGACACTCCTCTTCCCCTGCGGCCCCACCGCGTCTGCCATCTAACAGTGGCGGCCCCGTCAAGGCCGCGGAAGGTAGGGAAAGCGGCAACGTAACACCGACACTCCTCTCCCGCCACGGCCTCCAATCCTCAGCCGCGATGTCTCCCACACGGAGGACATAGCCGCCCGCCTCAGGAGGTTGCGATGTCGCCCAAGCGGCACCGCAACCTAGCCGCCGGCCGCTCGTCGTCGGCTAAGCCGCAAAGCCTTGACGAGCGGCCCCCGCTCGGGTTCCTCTTACCTTCGCCGTAGTCCTGCGAGCCACGGCTACTGAGCCCCCCCGCCTCGTCATTGCGGGAACCCACGTGGGGGGCTGGCCACAGGTTATGATAACCCCTGCCTATTATAAAAGCTTCATGTAGTGAGCGGTGGTGGCCCAGTGGTAACGGCCATGACTTACGAGTGGTTGGTCGATCGGTTCGAACCTAGTCGGCGTTTTACTTTGTGTAAATTATTTCATCACCACTGAAGGAAACCGTCGTGAGGAAACCGGCATGTCTTAGAACCAAATATTAGAGGGCATGTGACATCTACTAACCCGCAATGGCCCCGTGTGGTGGATTACGGCCCATTTACTGGGAGGAGGCCTGTGTCCCAGCAGTGGAACAATATAGGCTGATTATGCTATATCTAGTAGGCAGGTCACATCCAACTTAGACATGTCTTAGTGTAAAGATTAAAATTTTCCAACTTACATGCTTGGACGCACTCTTCCAGCTGCTAATTCGCCATAATTAAACCGACCTTTAAGCAGCTTCGCGTTAACGCCTTAAGTTGGCACTTTCCAAAGCTTCGTTTAGCACGTTAGAAGCCTGCTCAAGTTTACAACAGTAATATAGTGGCAGGCAGCTATTGCAGCTAATAATGACGGAAACGGCGCAGTGACGTAGTTTCCTCCTTTCGAGACCCAGTTCGAATGGAAGACAAATTGTATTGGTTCATTTAATCTATACTAATAATAAAGCTAAAGAGTTTGTTGGTTTGTTTGTTTGAACGCTTTAATCTCTGGAACTACCAGTTGGATTTGTAAAATTATTTTACAATTTGATAGTCGAATTCTTGAAGAAGGCTGTAGGCTATTTAACATCACGCAAGGTCCCTAAGGAGCCGAGCAAAATGAAAAAAAAGTCAGATATAGTTCTAAGCGAAAATGAAGTAAAAGCGCGGGCTGGCGATGCGATGCCATGGGATGGGTCGGGGGAACAAGAAAATTCACGCGGGTGAAGTTTTGATCCCGTGGGAATATCGGGATAAAAAGTATCCTATGTGTTAATCCTGATTATAAACTATCTGTGTGCCAAATTTCATCCAAATCCTCTCACCTCATGGATAGAGGTTCCTTTTGAATACTAAAACATGGTCACAGTCAGGTTGGCTGGACCAAACGAGATATACCTAGTTTTGCCATAATTATTGTCACGAAATTTGGTTTATAACAATAGAAAAGTAACTGTGGCTCATTAGCTCATATCCAGAAACAAGTTGTTCATAAGGCACTAAGCGCCTGCAAAAATATTGTTAGCAATTATTCTGAGGAGAAAAGACGTTAATAATTGATGTACAGGCGCTTTAATGGCTTTTATTAATAACCTTTTTTAGGAGCTTCTTAAAGTTGTCTAAAAAATATATGTTAAGGTAGCAAATAGGTAGTAAATAGTAACATTAACAATGCGGTTAATACAACACTATAACTATGAGAACTTGGAAGTGGTCAGCCAACCCGACGTCAGAATGGCTGGCCACTTGTATTTCTTTGATATTTTTCATAACGCAAAGGTAGCAAATATTTCATTATAGGTAGTAAATAGTAGCAAATAGGTAGTACATAGTGCACGTGGTCCCATGTATATATTATATCTCGTTTGGTCCAGCCCACCTGACGGTGACTACATGAACATGCACATGAGTTTTGACTCATGTGCATGTTTTAGTCAAAATATTTTGATTATTTTATTTATTTTGAAATATTTTGATTTGTCAAAATATTTTATTTCACATAAACCTACATGGGTCTTGGGCACATGGTGCACGGTTCCAATTGATCCTTTTCTATGGAGAAGAGTCGGCAAAATACTCCAAGGTTACTCTTTTACAATATTTCCAATTTACAGTGTTAATAGGTATGGGAGGACATTGTAGTGTGGTGATTCTTTCTTTTACTTTTCTTTGCCGGAAAGAGTTCACAATAGTCTTATCAAAAACCTACCAACTAAGCTCACATTGTGGAATCCACTATATTCAGCCTTTAATGTTCCCACTGCTGGGATACAGGCCTCCTCTCTGTGTGAGGGAGTGGGCCGTAATTCACCACGCGGGCCAAGTGCGGATTACATGTTTTTGCTTAGCGAACAAATTTTCACAAGCATATTCAACATTTATTGTTAAAGAAGTCTTGACATTATAAAAACTATTACTACACTTGCAACCATTTAGGCAATTTATTTTTGAATAATCTCATATTTAAGGTCTTGAGATTACTTGGTGTCTAGGTCATGCCGGTTTTATCACGATGTTTTCCTTCGCCGCCGTTTTGAATATGTTAATACGTTGAGAGCAAATACCTACCTATGCCTACCTCAGTAGTCAGAAAATATATGATCCCGCACAAGGAGGTGCGATGATTGATGATTTAAGTACAACTCCGAAGAATTCTCGTTACAACGCTCATTAGAATTTATCATTTCGACATTTGGCTGCCGTAATATATTTCGGAAAATTGCGGTAACCTTTTCCCAACCGGTCATTAACCTCAAAGGTCAACGATCGCTCTACGTTCATAGACTAATGTTCTTATCATAACGCTTGGTTTAAAGAATGGTGACTGTAGAATGGCGTAAAACTGCTGTCAAATCTCTTGAAAATCCTGGATCGCTTTTTGGTGTGGGTGAAGAAGAACGTTCTCGCTTAGCCACTGCGCCAACCGTGCCCTCATTATGAAAAAAATGCAGATGCACAATATTGTTTACCTATATCACTGCCCATGTCCTAAGATGCCACAACAAATCGTATGTATACGTAATCCAATAGAACAAAGAATCTTGAGTAAATTCAATTACTAGTTAATGCAATAACTGCTTGTAAATAAACGGAGCATTTAATGTAATTACGTAACGTAACGCAAACAGTCTGGAAGTCAGGGGCAAGTCTCTGTTTATCTGTGAGAGAAGAATATGACCAAGGTTATGTCTGAACTTCAAAACAGACTGTGACTTCTGAGTTTGGTCGGTCTTTCTTCTCAGAGAAGACAGATATGAAAAGCCGACATCATCAAGTCTTTAAAATATGATTGACGTGTAAAAGTGTTTGTACAAAGCTACTTACAGAAATAAAATCATTTATTTTTATAATTTAGGGCTGATTTTATACAGTGTGTTAGGTTAAACGAGGGACAAACTTTAAGAGACTCATTATAATAAACTACTTTTAATATGGGACTAACACTGAAATGTTAATAAAAAGCCGCCGTTGCCTACAAAGTGTAGGATATACTTTGTAGGCAACGCTATCAAAATGTAGGATTTTTTTTCATAATTCAGATTTCTATGAGTACACTTCCTTAACAAATTTCCCTCGTTGAACCTAACACCCTGTATTTATAACATCAAAAGATCAGGTGATCAGAGGGGCAATTCTCGTAATTTTAAGAAAGTTCACAAGACTGTGAACGTTCTTAAATTTTTATTCTAGATCAGACGATCTAAGTCTCAATCTGTCAAAAATTCCTCTAATTTCCCTAGATTGTGAACGTTTTAAATTACGAGAATTGGCCTTCAGGTATCGTCCTTTAAGGCAAAGTAATGTCTTTTTACATGACTGCCCAAAAAAAGGAGTGTTATGTTTTTAGGGTTCATGTATGTTTGAGAGTTTCTTTATTCCACCATAACTTCTAAACGGCTTAGTCGATTTTTGTCTATTTTACTGGCAGACCTTCAAACCAAAAACACAGCATTGTTGCTTGATGGCTTTCCCAAACTCTACTACTGATGACCTGTGCTGAAGTAATAAATAATAAAATATAAATTATAAATTTATTGCAAATTTTTACGCTACCTGTACTTTACGAACTTGAAAAAAAAACGCTACGAAATCGGTTTATTCATTTAGGAGCTACGATGTCACAGGACAGTCAGACAGTCCGCCAACGGCTTCATAACACCCCTCTCACTTTTTACCTCAGCGAGTATAAACTTAGTTCGATTCAACTTAGACCACACGTCAACGGTGCCATGGCGCCATACTGTCTACAACTTCCCCTTTTGTAACGTTCGGGTGAAATAATATTGAAGTTGTTTGTCATCCCATGAATGAGGACAATGGGTTACTCCGGTCTGTTTGTAGGCCATGACACACTTGGTTACTTTGCCAAAATAGTGTTGTAATAACCTACCCTAACACCATGCCTTTTCGGAGTATTCGAGTGATTATGTTCTTTTATTAGAAACAAACCATAGAGATTTTGAAAGTTAGAATTTTAATTTTCAGACACAGCTCCAACTTTAACATGAGACTACGACGATTTAGTGACATCCAAGGGTTGGTAATTTCGCCCACATTGATGGGTATCATTTTTCCTATAAACTCTATACTTCTAATACAAAATAACTATATATTTTATTATGACAGCTCTGACAATTGATGTTTAAAACAACTTTTCTTTTAAATCCTTAACTGCCTGTATCTTTTTAGCTGATTTTAATATTGCGACTTCCGCAAAATGAACCCTGGCCACTATCATATCTGAAATTCATATTTTCTACATGATATTATTCTAGGAGCTGACATTATAGATCCACGCAATGCAAGGATCAGTTCGGGTTTCGCCTCTAAAGCGGAAACTACTAAAAGCTTGATACTCCAGGGCTACCTATCCCGGGAATACCCAGCGTACCTCTCTGCTCCGGTACCTGACGGACCTTGCCTACGCCTCCGTCCTCCGTGAAGGGCTCCTAGTTCTATTGGGCCGCACCTCATCCGAGGGCCGCCTCACTTGGCGGGCTGACAGCGTCCCCACCGCGCCTCTCTCTCCTGCTGCCGTGCAGCGTCCTGTCCTGCTGCGTGGGCCCTCCTACGGGTGTCCTCCGTGCTGCACACGCACCAGCACCTGCCCTCACCTGCACCTGTACCTGCACCTGTACCTGCATCTGCACCTGTACCTGCACCTGAACCTGGACCTGCATCTGTACCTGCACCTGTTGCCGGCAGCTGCCTCGCGTCTACCTCCCTTTAACTGGATCTCCACCTCAGCCTCCTCAGCCCACCTATCACGCATCGTCATTCATACACCCCACCTCCACATATTACACACCACTCTTCAGTCCATCTCCATCTTTTAATTTCTTGTAAATATACCTTTAATTGTTTTCTACCTCCCTTTCTTTAATTTAATTTTACCCTTGGTTTTACAAGTTCAGTTTTACTTGTCGCTATACGACAAATATTAATCGATGTATACTTATATTAATAATAATCAATAATAAAGCTAAAGAGTTTGTTTTGTTTGTTTGTTTGTTTGAACGCGCCAATCTCTGGAGCTACCGGTCGGATTTGAAAAAATCTTTTTTCATTTAATAGCCCATATCTTGAGGAAGGCCATTTAACATGACGCTATTACCTTTAGAAGTTAGTCAGAAAGAAAGCTAAGTGGAAATGAAGCCATAGCGCGGGCCGGCGATGCGATGCGATGCGACGGGTCGGGGAACAAGGTATTTCACGCGGACGAAGTCGCCGGCAGAAACTGGTTTGAAATAAAAAAAAAAACAACTTAGATGTTACATCTTTTTCTGAATAAAGAATCCCTTTTGCGAGTACCTATCTATTTATCTAATACACTTTAGGGAGCAAAGAGATTCGCAAAATCAGCATAGCACAAGGAAAAGTATTATTTAATTTAATTGGAAGACTTCCTGAACACTTTCAACAGTATTATTATTTTAATTATCTTAAGACAGAAGGAATATATTCGTGTTTTATGCCGTCATCATGGAGTTTCAACAACGATCCTACTTCAGGAGTTTACTCCTTCTACTGAGAGAAATCAACTTTTAAGTGGTTTGAAGTTTCCATCTGTGTGTTTCATGGGATGGGTAGGGCTCTATGTGGATTTAATGTGTATTTTATTAATTTCTGGTTTTGTTACAGCTGCAGTAACAATGCCTTCATATTAGATCGTAAATTATGAGGTGTTTAAATGAATTTAACGATCAATTCCTCTCGGTTGACAGGCAGAATCAGCAAGCACTTTTTTGATAATAGTAAACCAAAAATATCACAATCAGCCTATAGTGTTCCCTCTGCTGGGACACAGACCTCCTCTCTGTGAGAGGGAGTGGGCCATAATCCACCACGCGTGCACAGTGCGGTTTGGTAGATGTCACATATCTTCGAATTTTTGGTTCTAGGACATGCCGGTTTTCTCACGATGTTTTCCTTCACCGTTTTGAGAGTAGTGGTGGTGAAATTATTCACACAATCTAAAGCGCCTGTCTGGGTTCGAACTTCGAACCCACGACCTACAACTCGTAAGTCGGGAACTTAACCACTGAGCAGTTGTGGTCCAGTGGTAACATTACATACATTTGCAAAAATCGTGGTTCTGGTCACGAAAACAAACAATCTATCTAAAAGATTTTCTAAGACCACTTAATAAATAAATAAATAGTGTCGGGTTGCGGACTTTTCCTAAGCCCCGGTGACCTAGTTCGTATCGTATAAGTTGGACAAAAACTGCGGACGCACTTAATTTGTCTTTCATTGTCGCGTAACAGACAGATTGAGTGAAATAACATTAGTGGGGATGAGAGGGAAAAACTGAGGAGGGAATTTTTATTAGCTTTATTATGTAGCGTGTGAGATATTTGTTTATGTTTAATAATGTTTACGATTTAACTCGCGTGTAAAGGAGATTTCAAGATCAGTTTTGGGCTTTTATTATCTATCTATCACTTTGTTTTCGTTTAGCGTTCTTTCTGGCTTTTTTTTCCTTTTTCTCGGCTCCTTAGGGTCATAGCGTGATGCTACATAGCCTTGCTCAAGAATTGGGCTATCAAAGGCAAAAATAGTTTTTTTTAAAGACACTAAAAAATAACTTTACTTTCGGAAATCGGTGGCAGATAGCGAAAATACGAACCCAACGACACCGACTTCCGAAATTAAAGTTATTTTTCACTTTGTACTGACTTTTAGGAAGTCGGTTGTTTATTTTTTTGTAAAAAGTTTTTCTATAATAACTTCAATTACAAGGAAACAGCCTTTATCCATATTACCTATAGCCGACGAAAAAACTAAAAAGAAAATATTTAAAGCTTATTTAAAATCCGTCATACTTCGTAATGTTTCTACCGCATTGAGCCAAAACAAAGTTGTTTTAACCTAATTAAAACAAAATTTCTCAAGAATCAACATAACAACAAACCCTTTCTTCCAACAGACAACGAAGATAAATAAAATATGAATGATCTGAAACCAAAGACTAACCGAATTAATTATGAACCAAACCATTTTTAATCGAAGACCGCCTCTTACCGGTAGTTAGGTGAAGTTGAACGTCTAAGCAGGTTTACAGGAGTTGTGCAGTAAATCCTGCCAGTGGGTTGTTTGTTTACCTCTAGGCAGACTCGGTAATTTGACCTACATCTAGGGAACGTTAATCAGAATCGCTTAATTATTTACTTTGCCCATCTTTTTGGGGAAGGAGAGTTGTGTTGAGATTTATTGAATCTTCAGGAATTATAATCACCTTGTACGAATTGCTGTTTTTAATAAATACGATTTGCAGGTAAGTCTGAATATTAACACAGATGAAACTCTTCCGGCATAAACAAGAGAAATTGTTAGTCAGTGCGCAAACAGAGGGGCAATTCTCGTAATTTTAAGAACGTTCACAGTCTGATCTCAGTCTCAATCTGTCAAAAATACGTCTAATTTCCATACATTTTGACAAGTTTTTGACATTTGTTTGCGCCGAGATGAGACTGCTACTAGATTTTGAACGTTTTAAATTACGAGAATTGGCTTTCTGTAATCATGAATTCAGCATAACTAGGTATATGATTCTAGAACCTTAGCGTAGAAACTTTTCCTGGTTTTTTTTTTTGTTTATCTATACTGTCTCACTGCTGGGCAAAGGCCTTCCTCAAATCCTCTCCAGGAACTCTTTTTCCTTGAAACCTAGAAATGAAATTTTTCGTAAGTTATAAAAAACAATGGCTGTTCCATACATTTTGACCGCGTAGGTATTGCACTTTTCTATGACAGCAGATTTTTTTTAAATACTTAACCGGCGAAAAATTTCGTTTCAAGGTAATGACCTTGAAACGAAATTTTTCGCCGCTGAATTCATGGGTACAGTTTGCTGGTTAGTTATTATTTTTTCCTGTAAATATTCCTATCTGGACAAATTAAGAAAATCATTCAATTAGGTATGTCCGTACTCATTCTAAGGAATCCTATGCATTTAGAAGGACACTTCTCCTCGTTGCTAGCCCTTTTTTTGAATGCAATTAAATTAATTATTTTCTAAGGACGGTAAGTACAAAATAAGGTGATATTTTGTTAACGTTATTTCTAAATCTGGCGCGTTATAAACTTCTAGAGGACGAAATGTCAAACTATTTCGATGGTAGATTATAATGGTGTTTATATTTATTTCATAACAAATGACTTCAGTCCAGATGGGGCTTGTAGCTAAGTAATAACAGCCACACGGGTCGATCTATCAGGTTAAGCAACGCTTGCCGGGGTTAGTCCGTGGATGGGTGACCATCTTTACATACCAAACCGAGATCACTCCGTGTTTCGGAGTGGTCTCAGCTATCATTCGTGGATCTGTGACAGTCGTTACGCGTCGTCAGAAGCCCGAAAGTCTGACAACCAGTCTTATCAAGGGGTATCGTATTACTCAGGGACTGGGTTGTCGAGGTCAGATAGGCAGTCGCTCCATGTAGATTACTGGTACTCAGCTGCATACGGTTAGACTGGAAGTCGATCCCAATATAGTTCGGAAAAGGCGAGGCAGATGATGGTGAACATATTACTTCAGTCCCTTATTAACCCCACAATATTCCATTGAGTCCAACTGTAAGTATCAATCGAAGGTTTTTCTCAGTGCGTACAATTTCATCCTTATTATTCTTCTCTTGTTTCTTGCAGAATGTTTGATATCATCATGTTGTCAATGAAAATCTTTTTTTTTGTGTAGATGTTTATATAGGTTCGTTTTTATCCGTCATGTTTTGATTCTGAAACATTTCTCCGACATTCGTTTCGCCGTTGAACGGATCACCGACAGAACGATTCACTTTTCATTTTTTCACCGATGGAACGTTTCAATGACGAACGATTCGCCGACAGAACGATTCACTTTTCATTATTTCACCGATAGAAAGTTTCAACGGCGAACGATTCGCCGACAGAACGATTCAATTTTGGAAATTTCGTCGATAGAACCTTTCACTGGCGAACGATTCGCCGACACAACTGTTCGTCTGCCCCTGCGGTATAAAACATACCACATGTAGTCCTGTTTCCGTTTACCTACTGTTTAAAAAAAAACACACAAAATACAAAATAATAATACAATATGATACTAAACACATAAAATTAAACTTTGCACTCATAGTCATTGCGAAGGATTTTATCATTTCCGGCTAGCTTATCATTTAACTGCATATAATCAAAATTAAATGCACAATGCATGCTAGTATTATTGTGGTAATTATGGACATACATACTTGATATTAAAGCACGTTCGCTTATTTCTAAACGAAAAATACATGTATTTTCTTTCTTCTTTCTTACATCGGCTTTGCTTGCTATATAAAGAAATCGAATACAACAAACGACTTCAATCTAATGTTTTCTAAACTAACCTCTAACCCTTGTGATAGCACTTTGTTTAGGTATAAACGTCTTATATCTACTTACATAAATATGCATCGCCTTGAAATGAACATTTTGACGATTGTTTTTCATAAACAGGCAAAAGATTTTCATGTTTTCGCTAGAAGACAGAAAAACGTTGCTGCTTACCCTCTTGGCATAACCCCAAGGTCTTCCTTCAAATTCAACACCCATAAAAACAGGGAGAACATAGCAAAAATAAAGCTCTTGGCTTTAAAAAAAACAATTGGAACACTGCGGTATCCGTAGCCAAACTACAGCCTGACCCAAATAAAAAAAGAAAACAATAAAAACCTCTTTCCGAATTCCGTGTAGAAGTGTTCCATATTCAAATGAAGTTTAGTTTTTAATGTAATCAGCCAGGGCTGCATCAAACTCGTTTAGTTTGTTCCCGGTTTCAATTTGTGAAAGTTGTATGCAGCATTTGTTATGCAGATAGATTCCGTTGCGCCTAGCTATTATTTTATTATGCTTTGTTTATACCTATTGCAGTAATAAAACCGGCTTTATTATAGAAAAGCTTTGGTTTTTATGCATACTGGTAGGTATAGTTTATTTTGAATATAAATGTTTATTTCATTTTTTTTTTAAAATAAATCCTAGCTTATCTTTTCTAAGATTTCAAGAAAAGAGTTTTTGTTGCTAGCAATTTGAAGTATTTTCTACTTACTGTTCCAATTTCGAAAATTCCAATGTTTGGAATCCTTTATGGAGGTCGTTGTCATAAGTAAGAAGAGCGAAAGGTTGAGTTTGTTGTCTGCAAGAGTATTGTCGGTGTTTCTACGTTCGAGCACGAAATGTTACGTTTAATTTTAAACCATAAAACAGATGCCGGTTTCTGTGAGGTTAGATTTTATATTTAGTTTTTATTGTGTTATAAATTCGTACATGTTTAGAACAATGGCGTAATAAACAGCCAACAGTAATAAAAAAAATGTATACTTCCTGTTATGTAACCAAACTAATACATTTTATGTATTTTCATTCATAATCCACTGAAATCATAAAACAACCTGTGTTAACCAAAAACAATCCGCGCTATAAAACCAACCACAACAAAATTGCCACCTTGAAAAATCCAAAACCGTCACTACCACCTAAATAAATAATAATTTAAAAACAAATGACAGTTGGAATGATTCTAAATTCGAAATGAACTCACCGACGAGAGCCGCGAGTACCGCGAGCGTGGCGGTGGCGAGCGCGGCCGTGGCGTGCGCGGCGCGGGGCATGACTGCCGGAGACACGCCGGGCGTTAGTGTTGCTAGACGCCAGCGGAAAAGTCCGCCAACGGAGGAGTGGAAAATTGTACCAATGTGTTATTGAAATGTTTAAGAGTCGTGAACTTAGCTATCTGATAACTTGCTTTACGCAGTCCATAGGTTATCTATGATGCGAACTAATGCTGATTGTAGGAAGGCGTGAAGATTTAATGAGCTGTGTTGTACAACCTAAACAAAAATGTTTTCTTTATGAATATTGTCCTGCTTTTGCCGCAGCAGTGTAATTGGACGGATAGTATTGGTTGTGCTGATAGTGTTATGATGCCACGAGCTTCTGGCTGAGCTTGCCTACTTAAATTAACTTTCATGTTGCACTGTGTCTCAGTACGTTACTTTAGTTGTTTGATTACACAACTTTTTTAATCTCAAGCGTATTCAAGTAAACAATGTACCAGTTAACATTACAACACAGTATTTAATTACAAACATAAACTCTCATAATAGACTCCAGTTTATTTCATGTTTTATACTATTGCACCATTGCATTAAAACCGCACAATATCTACGTTCCGCTGTATCTGGCAACCCCGGAGGCGTCGCACGCTCGCCGCACGCGGCCGCAGCACGCCCCGCCCCGCGCCCCCGAATGCGGCACTGCGCTCTGTGACGACTCCACGCTTGCACTGCCTCCATTGTTACACGGGATGCGTGAACAGTTGTTGTCAGGAGATGGTAAACATTGGGGGTCAATGGAAAAGTCTTCGCGAGTGATTGTTGGGCACTGCCTGGCCTGCCAGACACACTATTAATTTGCTGACTGGAATATTCGTATTGTTGGTGTCGACATGAGAGAAGGAGATAAACATAATATTTCAAAACAACGATACATATATGTATATAATAGGTACACTGTATGCCTCTCATACTGTCATTGTTTCAAGAAACTAGTCTAAAATTGCTAACAATGAGCATGCGTGTTGATAGGTACTTAGATACTTGTTTCAAGGATGTCTTTGCCCCGTAGCGGAATTAATAGTAAATATAGGCTCTTAGTTATCTAAAGTAAGATTTCAGTCATCAAGAAGATAATAATGCAATTTCATTATCTGACCCAAGACATCTGCAACATCAAGAGGACGACTGCTGTAGCTTTTAGGGTCTTTCTGACAATATAAAAGATAAAAAGTATGTAAACCTACACTTTCTTGCTTAACATTCAAGTTAAGTGACGTTCAAACGTCCAAAATGTATGTTTACAACCGCTAATCACTACTTAACTATAATCAACGTTTATGAATAAAGGGGTTGAACTCCATCCGTCATTTTCCTGCAATCAAAACACCCCATTTACTTACAATAAGCGACAATGGAGCCACGCTCGGCAGCGTGTGATACAGCCACATTCATCTCACGCCAGCACCTAGTTACACTCACTGCTTGTCACCTTACGTTGCTAGCGATATAGTGCTGTCGAGTAGATTAATATTATGGATATTAGTTCTACGAGTAATACTCGTATAGGTGCTAATATACCTATCGTGTACGGTATCAATCAATTAACTCAGCCTATCGCAATCCAGTCCACTGCTGGGCTTCTCCCAGACTGCGCCACAACACCCTGTCCTCCGCCTTCCGTATCCAGTCTGTTCCAGCCACTTTCTTAAGGTCGTCGGTCCATCTAGCTGGGGGACGTCCAACACTACGCTTGCCGTTACGCGGTCTCCACTCCAGGACTCGTCTGTTCCACAGGTCATCGGTCCTTCGACAAACATTTATAGAGGTATGAGGAAGGAAGAACAGGGTGTTAACTTCGCCCATCCTCCATAGAAAAGGGAGGATCCTCCGACCAGACGGGTGTTGTGTCTGGCGGGCAATTTCCCAACGATTGTTGTTGGGAAGTTTGTATGTATGCTAGTTGCGCGGTAAATTCTGCTTGCGAGAACAACGTGTCATACTGATGTCACGCAAATCCTGCATTTGCGTGACATCAGTATGACACGTTGTTCGCATGTGGGGTTGTAGATACCGCTACACATTCATCGTATACGGTATATCCTTTGTAAATTTGCCAATAGGTATGCTTCTAATAATCTGTTGGTACATCCGGGGTTTTTCTTAAATTTTTAAGCCTTTTTTTCCATTGCAGGATACAAAAGAGGTCTAGTCTTTACATCGGAGAAAGAAGGATAAAAAATATGTTTTTTTATTTATTTGGTACATCAAACAGCTCAATGTGCCTACTGCTGGGACACAGGCCTCCTCTTTGCGAGAGGGAGTGGGCCGTAATCCACCATGCGGGCCCAGTTCGGATTGACGAATCACAAATGCCTTCAAAGTTTTGGTTCTAGGACGTACTGGTTTCGTCACGATGTTTTCCTTCACCGTTTTTAGAGCAGTGGTGATGAAATAATTTACACAAAGTAAAGTGCCTGTCTGCGTTCTAACTTACGACCTGCAACTTGTAAGTCGTAGCCGTTACCACTGGGCCACCATTGCTCTTGCAGTACATAAAGTAAACAACAATTAAATACATATACGTGCTGGTATTTAAGTTTGTTCAGAACCCAGAAAGTGGGTTGTTCCACAACCCACTTTCAGGGTAATACGATACCCCTTGGTAAGACTGGTTGTCAGACTTTCGGGCTCCTGACTACCCGTAACGACTTTCAAATATCCACGAATGACAGCCGGGATCAACGACTTAACGTGCTTTCCGAGGCACGGAATGTCTTGGTATGTAAAGATTTTCACCCATCCACAGACACACACAGAAGCTTAACCTGATCAATCGACCTGTGCGGATGTTTTTATTTAGCCACGGGCCCCTCAAGTTTGTTACAGGTACACAGCATTCACTAAATAAATCCGAACATTTAGAATATTAGTTCTGTATGTCGTTTAAACTACTTTAATTCTTGAATCGGAAGTGTTAAAGCGTGTTCGCGGTCGTATAAAAGAAATACAGTTTGGCCACGAATAATTAAAGACTGAAAAAATGGGGTGTTTGGCTGTAAGGAAATGTAGAAATTTTAGTATATAACTCGCATATGTATTGTCCATTATATAGTTCATTCAATCTTACACTATAATGTATGCATAAATTAATGATATGCATGTTAAGACAATGATGTTCGTGTTAATCTCTCTAATTAATCCCGATGCGCTTTGTGATTGGAGGCTCCATTGTTTGATCTGGTACTAATTGATTTCACAATCTCTTGATTCATATCTGAGAGATTATTATGTCTTCTCAGAACGAAAGATAAATAGGAAATTTGAGAGTCTTTGGGTCAATAAACCGTAATCCGTAGCAGTTCGCAGACGGTCTACGAGAGCTTTTAGTGCGTCTACGGAAAACGTAGCCTCGTAGCACGGCTACGAAGGAATATGAATCGCTACGAGGTGATTGTTTTGCACCTATAATTATTTGGTTTAAAATCATCTAAATGTCATGTGTTGGAATTCTTTTATTTTCCAGAATAGTCTGCTCAGACCAGAAACCTTTTGTAGGCCATACCGATAAATGATAAATGACTTTAGGTTTGTACAAACACTTTTACACCTCAATAAACCAGTATACTTCTTCAAGCAAAGTCTAAACCTACGACTCGTAGCTCAGAAAAGCAAACGTTTATCCACTGAACCATCGTTTAATAATCGTATATTACATGAAATTAAACTCACGAATGACTGTAACATTACCCATGAATTACCCCAAAAAACATCAGCGCTCATCAAGAAGACGCCAGGCTCGATTGTCTAATGTTTTTAATGACACCTTTTAATTACAGCCTTACAGCGCTGTATACGAGGCGTCTGAACTTAATGAAACACGCTCAAAGGGATGACGCCGCTTTCAGCAGTTTTTTGACGAGCGCTTTCTTTAGCTTTAGGCTTTTTTACATCGAATCTCTTTTGGTCCGAACCTCCGTTAAAGTGAGACGTTTTATACGCTTCTTTGTGGTAATAAGATGGGCCTTGTTGCAGGTTTTCAGGTGATTAGCAATCTAAGTTGAACATTATAAGTAGGTACGCGGTATTCGCGGTGTTATTTAGATTAGTATAATATGCTTTATGTATGTATTTATTGTATTATGTAAATGGTACACCACACACTACCTACAGTATTGTCTCTAATTCCCCTTTTTAATCCATCCAAAGGTTGTCTTTAAAAGATCGCTCTTAGCGATAAGACCGCCCATTGTGTCACCCTTTGTGAAATTTATATATTTATGTCTGTAATTTATATGGTCTACATAATAAAGAGTATTGTATTCTATTCCTGTTAATCCTAAATCATTCATGTTGAAACGAAGTATTGCTCGTCTATAAATCCGTTGACTTTTAGACAGGAGTAGGTATAGACGCCTTACTTCAGTGACTAACCCAGCGTCCTGTGAGGGTGAGGGTCTGATCTACTGAGATCAGACTGAGAACGTTCTGTGAAATTTAGAAGTATTTTTAACAGATTGAGACTGCTCAATCTGTTAAAAATACCTCTAAATTCCGTACATTTTTGACAAGTTTTTGACATTGATTTATACTGAGATTAGTTTGCGGCTAGATTGTGAACGTTTTTAATTACGGGAATTGGCTTACTGTTGTTCGGCAAACTGGAAGGCGCCCTATATCTGCACGACCACCCGTTCCGGTACACCGAATAAAAATTGACATATGAACGCGACGATCGCGTATTCGCGCGACGATCGCTTTTTACTAGGACGCGACCTTATGATGCACTATTTAAAGGTTCCTGAATAATAATAATACTACAATAATCAGGGTATTTATGTCTCATCCTTTTATTTACAGGAAATGTTTCACATAGGTAGGTACGCCATAGAATTATACTAATTCAGTTTTTAAATTATAATGTTGAGATAAGTCTCTAGCCATTGTTAAAAAGAACCCGCATACAAGGCCCAAAATACCATCCCTTATTATCATTAACAAAACCCCAAAAGCTATTCTGAACTAGACATTTCTGTCTCACAATCGAACCACGACCCTTGTCACAAAAACCGTCCGTTCCACTCCACCATTGGGTCACCTAAAATAACCATACTAAATATGTATTCTTAACCCCAGAAATAAGTAGAATATTTATTTAATCGACTAATTAAACCACTGACCTGCGAGGGTTGTTTATTGCCCGTTGCTTAGCAACGGAACCCCCCTAGCAACCGATTGAAATATTTCAATGACAAGTCTTTGAGTTTTGCAATGATTATTTAGTGGTACGAAAAGATATTTATTTCTGGAGGGAAAAGAAAAATGGCTGGAGTTACTAGACCTATGAGTCAGATGCGAAAACTTGAAACTGTGAGTTTATTATTTATTTTTTAGAGATTTGTGTTCTTGCGTGGTACTCGCACCCGGCGAGCGTGTATGACCAGATGTATGAACGTAAACGAGGCAAAAGGAGTATAAAATATAAACAATATCTATTCATTCAAGACTTAAACCTATTTACATACTATTTTGTACCGTAAATTAGACTGTCACTAAGTGGCAAGATTCTAGACATGTGCAACTGGGCTTAAACTAGGAGGACTCCTGTGCAGCAGCACCAGTTACTTCCGTCACCACCGTGATCGAGCTGCCATTACAAATGTCGTGCGGAGCAAATGTATGTAGTATGTAAGGATCGTAGCAGGTTGTGTTCTGTAATTTCTACCTACCCCCATGAAAAGAAGGCGTGGTATATGTATATCCTACTTAATATTATAAAAGCGAAAGTTTGTGAGAATGGATGTCTATGTTTGTTACTCTTTCACGCAAAAACTACTAGACGGATTTAGATGAAATTTGGCACACAGATAACTTATAACCAGGATTAATAATAATAACAATAAAAATCTTTATTACTAGAAGAATGGGTAACCAACAGATTTGGTCTTATATAATAATGTGCACGTGCACTTAGATGTCAAAGGAATGCTGTGGCACTCGTACTAGGATTACCATGTATCACGAATGCTATCACCTTCCTCCGGACCAGCTAGGATAGTTCTAAAGCAATTAAATTTTGATTAAATCCTAAACAAAATAAGATGAATAAAATAATAATTATCTTATAATTTACAAACAAAGATAAATATGAAGAAAAAGCAAAAAAAAGGGTATGTGTGTGTATGTGTGTTAGGATGTGTGTTTGTGTGTGTGTGAGGAAGATTAACACATACGTTACTTTTTATCCCGATATTCCCATGGGATCGAAACGTATGCGGGTGAAGACGCGGGACGCTGCTAGTATATTATAAAATAACACACATATTGTATTCCTTGAGACCTCAAAACTCCACGTGATTCTTACCATGACTCCTAAATAACTACTGCTGTTTTTCCTATAACAGTACACTGCCGAATATAGGCTCATCCTAATTAAGAGAATGTAAGCAATCTGCTAAGGCCGAGGTGCATAAAGGAACGTAAGGAGCGTCTTATTGTGGCACCCTGTTCTTCATCATCATCACCTGCCTAGCTTTTTCACAACCATGTTGGGGTCGGCTTCCAGTCTAACCGTATTTTAACTGAACAGACAGCTGTGCTGCTGGGGAGTTTGTTGCGTCACTTCTTCTCCCCAGCGAAAGCACTAGGAAGTGGTAAAGAGCGGGCGTTTTGCGGGACTGTCTTTTGTAATTTTGACCTTCGAAAAGTTCTGATTCTCAGCCTAATTTGAATAAAAAACTTTTGTTTTTGATTGACCGGATGCAGCCAGTATTTTATATGTAGCGATTGCCTATCTGACCTCTACAACCCAGTTACTGGGTAATACGATACCATTGTTCTTAAAGTTACTAATTGTTCTAAGAGAATGCACAGCGAATAATAATGTTCAGTCTATACCTACTGTAGAATAATTTATTAGTCGGTATGATATGGCTTTCTCAATAGGTACCTACAGCTACGGCTAGTCCTTTTTTGTCTAAAAAAAGCGGCCAAGTGTGAGTCGGACGCGTATACGTAGGATTCCGTAGCACAAGGCAAAAATCGCCGAAAAAAACACGTTACTTGCACCCTTTAATTTTTTACGTTGTTTTATTTTTATAGCGGCAATAGAAATACACACTGTGAAAATTTCAACTGTCGGTGTATCTATTACGGTTGATGAGATACAGCCCGCTGACAAACAGATGGACGGATAGACGGACGAACGGACAGCGAAGGCTTAGTAACAGGGTTCTGTTGGCACCCTTTGGGTACGGAACTCTAAAAAAGTGTTAATTTAAAAAACATTTAACGAAATGACTACCACCTTAAAACTATTATAAAATCGTTGCATAACAACTAATTAATAAGTTTCATACATAAAACATCTAGGATCAAATTAAATAGGCCATTCCATACAATTCGTCCTGATTCTCGAATCGAAAGCGTGACCCAGAGCTCGGAAGACAAATGTCTAATCCTTGTGCCAAGTAGAGCGACGAATTTTTACTATATAGGTCGCTTACGTGCCATGTGGTCGCCAGCGGGATATAGGTCATCCCCTTCTCTTCTATGGGGGTTGAAAGAGATGGCTATATTCTTAGGTAAATCTTGGACAGTTTTTCTGGTATAGTGGTTCTTGCAAAGAAAGTATGGTAACTGAAAAACAATAGAAAGAAAATACGTTTACGCGGAGAAAGAACACAAACACAAATAAGAACAAGTTGGGGGAAAATATGCGTCACATCCTCGCAAAACAGCCATCGCTCAGCATAATGCTACGACCCTCTGCGAGACAGAGCCCCAGCGCTACAAATTGCATCTGGCTCTGCGCTCATTTCAGACTTTATATTAAATGAGTATCTATACGAATAATAAAGCTGAAGAGTCTGTTTGTTTGAACGTGAAAATCTCTGGAAGTACCGGTCGGATTTTAAAAAATATTTTCGTTTTTGATAGCCCAATTCTAGAGGAAGGCTATAGGGTACGCTACGATCCTAAGAAGTCGGACAACAAGAAAAAAAAGTCTGAAAGATAGCTAAGCGAAAACGAAGGGACACAAGGCTGGGGAAACAAGACGTTTAACGCGGATGAACTCGCAGGCAGAAGTTAATCCTACTATTATTATAAACGTGAAAGTTTGTATGGATGGATGGATGGATGGATGGATGGATGAATGTTTGTTACTCTTTCACGCAAAAACTGCTGAACGGATTTGGATGAAATTTGGCACACAGATGGTTTATAACCAGGTTTAACATATAAGATACTGTTTATCCCGATATTCCCACGGGATCGAAACTTATGCGGGTGAAACCGTGGGGCGCAGCTAGTTTAGAATAATTTGTTACTTTGTCTTGTTTTTGTTTTTTTAAAAAAACGTTGCCCCACTCTAGGAATCTCTTTTGTATCGTGGGTGCGTTTACAAACATTTAAACTCACATACACAAACAGCTAGACCCGGAACTACTACTTGTAGGTCATACAAATATTTGTTCCGTGCGGGAATCGAACCTGCGACACGCAGCGCAGCAGTCGATCGCTTAACCACTGCGCCAACCGTGCCGTCGCACTCAAACGTTACTGCTACATCGATTTACAAATTTTTTTTGTTTCAACTTTGAACACAGAACATCTATGTAATTTATGTAGCCTTAACTTTAATGATCTATTATTACGCGACCCCCGGGGGTCTAAAGCTCATAAGAAAAGGAATTATTAAAGCACACAACACTCGAATAGTAAAAGTCCGGTTATAAAAACCTTAGAAACCGGACTAAGGGCTGATTGTTCTATCGCCCAATAACTTTTATTCCAGGAATAAAATTGACGTTTGACAGTTTTTTTTATGAAATAACTGTCAAAATTTCAAAATTATTCTTCGAATAAAGTTATCACATGATTGAAAAATCAGCCCTAAAGTAAACAAAAAACACGTAAAGATATCCAAGTAAGTTGAACATATTGAGTGCATACTCTCTTTTGATGTAATATCATCTTCCAATATATAAAAATCAATGTTTGTTTGTTCGTATTTTATGCGTTGCATACCGTTAACAGTGGTGGCCCAGTGGTAATGGCCGCGATTTACAAGTTGTAGGTCGTAGGATCGAACCCAGACAGGCGCTTTATTTTGTGTAAATTATTTATCTCAAAATGATGTAGGAAAACATCGTGAGGAAAGCGGTATATCCTAGAACCAAAAATTTAAAGACATGTTACATTTACCTATACACGCACTGGAACCGCGTGGTGGATTACGGCCTATTCCCTCTCACTGAGAGGATGGGAATATTATAAGCTGATAATGCATAGCGTTAATCTAATTACGATAGAAATTTGTCAACATATTGCTAGCACTTTCGTGAAAGTTACAGGAACACAAAAAAAAAACACGACGCAAGTCGCGAGCAGAAGCTAGTATAATATATTATGTAGCACATCAAACAGATTGAAAGTTCCCCAATAAGCCCATTGAAGGAATAACAGACGAGGTCGAAGATTGCATTATACTAACTTCGGGGTTACCCTATTATCCTCAACTTTATAGTGCTCCACAATAAGTTGGTTTTCTCTCACATATAAGTCGATGCGGGTCAGTGCGGGTTGGTAGATGTCACATGTCTTAGAATTTTTGGTTCTAGGACATGCCGGTTTCCTCACGATGTTTTCCTTCACCGTTTTGAGAGTAGTGGTCATGAAATTAAATACACAACTGTCATCTGGATAATTGTATTAAAAAAATTATGACATGCTAAATACCTATATTATATACCATATACCCTATATTATATACCCTATCAAAATACCAGATGAACTCACGGGAAACAGCTAGTATTTTATAGTAATATAAATCAGCCTTTTACAAAAATCAAGGCTGACTTTTCAAAAATTGTATGTTATATAGGAGACATATGAATAATAATTAAAATTACATAAGGTCCTACCTAAGAGCTAAGAGGTATAATATAAGAGAAACAGTGACTGACTAAGTACTAGCTCGTGTAACGAAACCATAACGAGATTCAGGATTCGCGGCCGGACGCACAACGCCATCTATCGAACTAGCTGACAACAGCGGACGGCTTGGTTTGTTAAGTTACATTAAATTTAGGCCTGATTTTTCCAACGCCAGATAATTTTGTTCCAGGAATAATTTTGAATTTTTGACAGTTCTTCTATATAAAATCTGTCAGACGTCAATTTTACTCCACGAATAAAAATTTTCTGTCGATTGAAAAATCAGCCTTAAATTGCATTAAACAGGCATAGACAGTACGAAAATACCTTATAAATTTTGTAATGTAGCTAAAAATATATAAAAAACAAATTAAGCGACTGCCCAAACGTATAACGCTCAGGTTTTTGACGCACAGTAAGGCGTATTGGTATATATTACAAGCCAGAATAAAATTGAGTGTATTGTCAAATGTTCAAATTCAAAAATATTTCATTACAATAAAATAGTATCATGATAAAACAGAGCTCAAAAAATATTTTTCATCGCATAATTCTCAAAATTTTGAGCGTAAACTATCATATTTTATGTTATGATAATAAAGAGAATTCAATCAACTAAAGAAATACATACAAATGATTCCAGTGAGCCGTGCATTTCTTTTTAATTTAATTAAAACTGCCAAATTACTTTTAATTTGGTGGTCATTCGATTCAACTAACATCAAAGGCATCGCTGTTTTGAACCTTATTTGTTGCCGCGATGCACTATTGTTAATTAGCTAAACATTTGCTTTTAACTGCGCCTTAATTTAGTAAACGATTTTAGATTAATTAATACTTTTGAGAAATAATTCAATAAAAATAAAGCCATTGGTCACGTGAACATTGAACATGAATCAGACCGCGGCACGTCACAACTTCCATTCCATTCTAAACAATTTTATATTTGTCAGACTTAGTTTAGTAGTTTTTTTTGGAGTACCAATAGTCGTACGAAAGGATGGCGTTGAACTCTAAATGCATATGAAGGTATATATGGTAAATTTTTGTCTGTTTGTTCCGGCAAATCTCCGAAACAACTGGGCCGATTACGACGGGACTTACACTGGCAGATAGTTAATGTTATAAGGAGTAAATTAAGCTTTTATTTTAGAAAAAGATAGAAAATTAAAAGGTATTAATGCCACGCAAACGGAGTCGCAAACAGCAGCTAGTAAATAAATTAATTAGTCCAATATTTCTCTGCATTTGTAGAAAGAAGCCCTGTTTCGAGCGAGGAAGCGTATCCTCAAATACCTGGTGCTGGGCTACCTGAAGCAGGAGGGTTTTTTCCACACGGCTGAGACCTTCGCGACTGAAGCTGCTCTGACTGGAGAGTACGAAGTTTGTGACAATATCGACCTGGATATTATTCTGCAGGTAAGGTTTTGGAGATGGGTAAAGCCAGGGCCCTATTTATTATAACTGAGAATGCGCAAGGAATTTCGTTCCTTTACAATATGGACTTCATCCACTGGCATTTCGATTTTCGAACTCTTGTCGCTCGCTGTCGCATCCTTGCTTGATTTTCAAAAACAACATAATGAGAAGATGAATATGCTCCCCGAAACAAATTATCCTGCTGCTGGCGAGGCCCATGATATAGGTAGAGTATAATTGTTAGGCACGTTATACTTTCTTTTTTAGGCATTATTATTTTTTTGCAAAATGTTACTAGATATACAAGTACCCACATAAATTGAGAAGGCCTCATTTTTGAGGTTGGGGGCCTCATTTGGTTTTACCACCCCGGGCCCCCGACAGGCTTAGTCCGCCACTGACTACATCCCTAACATATCTCCCAAAAGCTACTGTTAATGACTAAAACAAATTCCCCAATATACAAGGCACAGCAACACTGCAGCCACTGCTTGCTTATCTCCCACCCTACCCAATTAGGATGCCACAAGGGACTTCAAACGTACTGCTGCAGAGCAAATGTAGGTCGAAGCACGGAATAGGGAATAGTTTTGGATGTCAGTGTGTACCCACTTTCCGTAACTCGCAGTTCCAGTCTCATGGGTGTTCCGGCAGTGTGTACTTTACTTTGGAGTTGATATTTTTATTAGAAGTATGAAAGGAAGTTAGTTAAAAGAGCCAAAACAGATCAGAATCTTAGCGAACTGTTTTGACCGAATGCATATCATCTATCATCATCATCATCTTTTCCCAACTATATTGGGGTCGGCTTCCAGTCTAACCGAATCCAGCTGAATACCAGTATTTTACATGGACCGACTACCTGTCTGACCTCCACAACCTACGTACTGGGTAGGTAATGCGATACGAAGAGTCGCTAGTTTTTAATTAAACGTAGGTTTTAAAGGTTAAGAGTATCATGAAGCCTCTAAAGCTCAAGTGTTAGATTAAGATAAATGTTGTTGAATCATTATGTAAAGGAAAATTCGGAGTAAGCTTTTCGTATTCCGAAATATATCAGGTAGGGACAGTGGAGTCATAACTAGGCGTTATGTGGTCCAGCGGAATTGGACAAGAAACACTTTTTATTTATAACTAGCGTTTGCCGGCGACTTCGTCCGGGTGAAGCCACTTTCTTAATATATTTTTCCGTAAGAACCTTCTACAAAGTATTAGAAAATTAAAAAAAAAGATGGATGAAATCGGTAAAGTCGTTCTCAAGTTATGACGTGACCAAGGGAAATAGGGATTCATTTTTATATATATAAGATATACAGAAAATCCTTACATGTCATAAATCATCACAGATGTCATGTTTATCTATCTCTCGGTTAGCGCACAAAGGAACGAAAATAACGAATGTACGCGTAATAGACTCGATCTTTCGTTTTCTTGATTTCTTCTGCATTTATAATTCGAGGACTTATCCAACTTACGTGATATTTGTTTTTTTTCCCTCGTACAGACAACAGTAGGTCAAGCTACCCGAAGCTGTAAAATTTACCCAGTGAAACTTGAACCTTAATACTTTATCGATCAAGTTGAAAATCTACTAAAGAAATTTGATAGATTGTAGTAGACGTTGTCAGTTTTTAGCAAATGTCAGTCTATGTGAGCATATGGGCTCTGCAGCCTGTCTAAAAATACCCCAACTTTCTAGAACAGCCTCATTCATATCCTCGTATATCTAAACTGGAAATGCGGTGTCTCAATAGGAATTTATCCGCCGCTGGAAGCAAGCAATCCCAAGGGAGGTGTGAACTCGAGAAGGTGGACTTAGCCAAAGTAGAAAATGTGGTGTAGGAAACAAAATAAACGCCGGTGGAAGTATTTTAAGTGCTGGGTATACAGAGAAATATAAAGCGTATTTTTTTATTTGAATGCTTTTAAAAACCTTAGGATTCCTCCTGCATCATCGTTGCGTTTACCAACACAAACAGCCACACCCGGATCAAATATCTGTAGATCATTCAAATATTCGCATCATCATCTGCCAAACCTTTTCCCAACTATATTGGGGTCGGCTTCCAGTCCAACTGGATGCAGTTGTATACCAGTATTTTACATGGAGCGACTGCCTATCTGACCTCAACAACTCAGTTACTGGGTAATACGATATGCCTTCGTAACACTGGTTGTCAGACTTTCGGACTTCTGAAAACCTATAACGACTGTCAAAATTCCAAGAATGACAGCCGGGACCAACGACTTAACGTGCTTCCGAGGCACGGAGGGATTTTGGTGTGTAAAGATTGTGAATTGAGTAAAGATGGTTGAAGCGTAGCTTAATTTGATCGATCGACCCGTGCCGCTGTTATTACTTAGCCACGAGCCCCTTCATAAAATAAAATCCTACTCCTATAAGCATCACCTCTGTACCTATTTTTCTGTTCTGTTTTTCATTGTCTGTTTATATATGTGTGTACATAAATGGTAAATAAATAAATAAATAAAATAAATTATAATTCTACTAATATAATAAACGTGAAAGTTTGTATGGATGGATGTTGTACAGGTTCACGCATATTTAATAATATTCCGGGGCCTATTAGAATAATTACGGAAATGAAAAACTTTAAAAAGAATCTCCATGATCTGTTAGTAAATAAATGCTACTACTCTATAAAAGACTTCCTATTAGACAAATCACTGCTCCAATACAGTCCCCCTCAGTCATGATGCGTTCAGTGGCCCACTGATGTGTACTTACTCAATTTTTTATATTTTATGTGACATCCTAATAATTTGTAACAATAATGTAAATTTAATTTAAGTTTTATATAACTATTGTATGCCCGAAGGGTGGGACATAGCTGATCACAATTTTATTATTTAAGACCTGTATTATGTACCTACATAAAGATATTGATTGATTGGGGTCTGACACTCTTTTACGCAAAAACTACTGAAATCAAATTTTCGCATGTGGGAATCAAATCCGCGACACGTAGAGTAGCAGTCAATAGCTCCACTGTGCCACCCGTATACTTAATTTGCCTGTCCCCAACTACGTACGACGTGCACGGAGAAGGTCGCTATGTTTGGTGCGCGGTTCATTTGTTTGCCAGCCACGAGTTTGTGCGTAGCATGGCCGTGGGTCACAGTGGATGATCGCGTCTGGAAATGTTCCATACAAAGCGAAGCTAAACACATGTGCGAACCTTTGCAGTGGACTCCTTGGAGCCTTAATAGTTTACTTAAATCGTTTATTGCATTTTTGGTATTGGGCCTTACTGGTAGGTACAGTTTTATTTACTGCTCCGTTTTTGTCTGTCACATATTTGGTCCCAGGACCTACCAAAAAGCTTAATCCCACTAGAATTTTGAGCCACGTTCAATAACTACTAAGCCAGAGGCTGCCTCCCTGGAGAGGTGCACTTTGCTATCATTGAGTTATGTTAGTGCGGTGTGGACTCGTGCCAGCCTCGTTAGCGAGAAGGAAGTATTTTTCACGCTTATGCCCCTCTTGGGGGTAAGCTGATGTCCAAAGTCGGCGGTGAATTTTCTTGTAAGTGTCGGCTGTTATTTGTGGTTATTGGTTAAAGGAAGTGTGCCAGTCGTATTTTTTTATTTTATTAATGGTTTTTCGAATGGTTCGGGATTTTATTGAGCAGTCGTTTCCTGTTAAAAGATTGCAGCAACTAAAGAAAAGATTATATGAGGTTTTTTATTTGTCTATTTGTTTTTATTTTTTTTTACATAATTTGGATAAAACACAATCAGAACTCATTTCGTAAAACCATCTTCGCTGTTATAATACTTATCCCCGTACAAAAGGTGTCTTCTCTAAGATCAAATCTCCCTAGCTTGTTAGTTGTAGCAGTGGTGGCGCAGTGGTATCGGTGCCGACTTACGACTTTTAGGTCGTGGGTTCGAACCCATGCATTTTACTTCGTGTAAATTATTTCATCACCACTGCTCTCAAAACGGTGAAGGAAAATATCGTAAGAAAATAGCATGTCCTAGATACAAAATCGAAGACACGTGACATCTACCAACCCACACTGGGCCCGCGTGGTAAATTATAGCCCACTCTCTCTCTCCAAGAGAGGGGCCTTTGTCCCAGCAGTGGGAATATTATAGGCCGATTATGCGTCAGTTGTCGTGCTATTCAGACAGCTGCTCTGCTTTTTTTTTCTTTTTTAATTACTCTACACTGCCCCACTGCTGAGCAAAGGCTTCCCTCAAATTCTTCCAGGCATCTTTGTCTAGAGCCACCTCGATCCAGCCCTTGTGGTATGAGTCTAGGTCGTCTCTCCACCTCTTCCCGGCCTCGGCGGCGCCGTCCATCCTCAGACACCCACCGTGCTGAGACTGTTGTCCAGCGGTCACTGTGTATGCGGCTAACGTGACCCGCCCAATCCCATTTAAGCTTAGCAGCCTTTTTGCCTACGTCTTGGGTCCCCGTGTTGGAGCGCAGCGTTCTACTTAGATATTTAAAACTCACCTCGTATATCCACAGTTCAGCAGTGGTCATGTCCTCTGCATGCTGTAACAACACATTCGTGTGCCTTTGTCCTTTGTAATTGACGTCAGAACACTTCGCTTGTTAGTGGCGACACGTAATAGTCACGTTAGCACGTCGCGATCGCGTGACACGGACCGTTCTTTGTTTGTGCCTGTTATAGGCACAGTCAGACACAGAAGAAGACACAGAAGTCTAATAACACTTTTTAAATAATTTTATAATACATTCAAAATTAGAGAGGAGCTCGTGACTAAATAAAAACAGCCGCCCGGATTTATCTAAGTAAGCTACACTTGCCGAGGTCAGTCCGCGGATGGGTGATCATCCATTACATATCGAGACCCGTCCGTGCCTTGGAAAGTACGTTACGCCTTTGGTCCTGGTTGGCATTTGTAAATCACTAATAGTCGTTACGGATAGTCAGAAGCCCGAAAGTCTGTCTGTTTGACTACGAGTCTTACCAACAGTCATAACCCAGTAACTGGGTTGTGAAGGTCAGATAGGCAGTCGCTCCTTTTAAAATATTTTTCATTCAGGTGCATCCGGCTAGACTGGAAGCCGACCCCAACATAGTTAGGAAAAGGCAAGGCAGGTGATGAACACATTAAAATTAGGCTACTATAATAGAGCAGTATGGAAGAAGAACACACGCTGCGCCGAACACAAACTAATTAGGAGAACGGCAAGATAATGATGATGATAGGATTTCAATTAGTTTCTTGTCCATTGTTATATAAGAATCCACGCTTTGGAACAGGCAATATAGTTAATATAGTTCTAACCTACTTCGGATCAGAATCCGCTAACTGGCCAACTCCTTGTCAAAAACTGATTTGTTATTCTAGACTGAAATAAAAGCATTGAGTTATGGTGTGTTTATTAAAAAACACTGTACAGAAATAACATTCAAATAATTCCAATTTTTTACTTTTACAGAAACTGCTTAAAAGCAGTCGAATAATTTGTGTCAATTTACAAGTTATGTCAAAAAGCTAGTTTTACCAAGTTTTGTTGCTGACCGTACCTTCCTAGGTTATTTATCCAAACAGTAAATTGGTTATAGCAACAAAATATAAAAAACAATGACAGCTGCATCGGGTTTTTGAAGCTTGTGCTTCTCTGTTGCTACGGCATGCTACGCTGTCGCTACGGCCTGCTACGCTATAGCTACGGCCTGCTACGCTGTTGCTACGGCCTGCTACGCTATAGCTACGGCCTGCTACGCTGTCGCTACGGCCTGGTACGCTATAGCTACGGCCTGCTACGCTGTCGCTACCGCCTGCTACGCTATAGCTACGGCCTGCTACGCTGTTGCTACGGCCTGCTACGCTATAGCTACGGCCTGCTAAGCTATAGCTACAGCCTGCTACGCTGTCGCTACGGCCTGCTACGCTATAGCTACGGCCTGCTACGCTGTTGCTACGGCCTGCTACGTTATAGCTACGGCCTGCTACGCTGTCGCTACGGCCTGCTACGTTGTCACTACGGCCTGCTACGCTGTTACTATGGCCTGCTACGCTATAGCTACGGCCTGCTATGCTGTTGCTACGGCCTGCTACGCTATTGCTACGGCCTACTAAGCTGTTGGTACGGCCTAGTACGATGTCGCTACGGCCTCGCCGATTTGAAAATGACGGTCTCTGATAAAGTAACAATGAAAATCACCATTCAGTTTCAGTCTATTTAATTGGCATTCATGTCTTCATTATTTGTCAAATTGTAAGGTTGGGCAAAACAACACTGTTTATTTTGTTTCATTTACCCGACTGTCCTTGCATGCAAGTACTACATATTATTCTTGCTTTATTCACCTTTATCCAAGTACGATCCCAATATTGCAAAAAAATCCTCTCCATTTTATTCCACTTACCTGTCTATGACATCGTGCAAGCAATCAACATACTCTCACGCACGCTCCACATTCCAACAGCTCTCGTTTGAAACAAAATGGCGGCTGAAAACTTTTAATTTGAACCAAATGTTCCGACGCCCTGCATAGTTCTGTTTGTTGGATACCAAATGAATTTTATACCTCGTTTGCGAGGATTAAGTTGGACGTAAAGTTTTTGAAAGGAACTGGTTTAATTTGGTGGGAAATTTAATTGAAACTGGTGGTTTTTAATATTAATAGTCTGTATGTTCATGACAGAGAATTTTTGTTTTTGGCAAATATGTAGTATCGACAAACAACAACAAGTAAGTTTCTTTGGTTTTGTTCGTCGAATCGTTGACCTCCTTAAGTTCGGAGTTGACCTGCATGATTACTGAGATATGACTGCTGCAGTGACTGGACAGGTTTGCTCAATCTGTGTGGTTCTTCCCTCAAAAGACCATTTCAGACACCAATCAACATAGGCTTGATATGATCCTAGCAAGATTATGTCTGGACTTTAAAAACACTGTGACCTCTGAATTTGTTTCGGCGTTTCTTGAATAGTCAGATAGCAAACGCCGACTAAATCTAGTTTTAAAATATGACTGACGTGTAAAAGTGTTTGTACCAAAATGAAATAATTTATCATTTAAAACTGTTTAATAAACAACTGTGCTGCAATGATAAGATCAAGCATCAATACTAGAATAAAGTTTTGTTAGTGATAAAAAGTGTTTTTTTCTGTAATTGATTCCGTTTTGGTGGTTAAACTGGTTTTAAGCAACTGACATAAATACACAACGCTGATGGACTGATCTATGGATCTACCAATAACCCCGGAATGTGCTTAGTTTCTTAGCTATGAATGGTTACGGAAACATGCCTTGTTCTTTATTTACTCCAATGAATTCTGCCGGAGCTACACACATCATCGATTCACGAAAAAATATCCAATCTTATTAAAACATCGATTTACCCCGTCTACATAAAGCATGGTCATGGTGTGTAAGAAGTCTAAAGAGGTATTGTGAGTTCATGATCTTATTTATGGCAGCTCGGAAATTGAGCGGCTGGGAGTCAGGGCTGACAGAAAGGGAAATTAAATTATTCCGAGAGCGGACCTTTGTCGACATCGGAATTAAATCTTTCTTTTTTTACTATTTGTTGTTCAGTGAGAGAGAGCAGTGTCGGTAGTGGTATCGGCCGCGACTTAATAGTTGTAGGTCTCAGGTTCGAACCCAGACAGACGCTTTACCTTGTGTAAATTATTTCATCACCACTGCTCTCAAAACGGTGAAGGAAAACATCCTGAGGAAACCGACATGTCCTAGAACCAAAAATTGGAAGACATGTGACATCTGCCAATCTGCACAGGGCCCGCGTGGCGGATTACAGTCCACTTCCTCTCATCGAGAGGAAGCCTGTGTGCTAGCAGTGGGAACATTATAGGCTGATTACTCGTATGCTTGTTGTTCAGTGCGACATAAAAATCTAACACACACACAACACTTGTGATAAACTTGGTCAGCAGTGATAAGCTCAAGAATTCCGTTTTGAAACGGTAGACTGGATAAACATTACACACATCATAAAAATAGATAGAACTGCCCAGAAAGAGACCTGGTTGCGCTGCAATAAGAAAATAACAAACTAAGTAGATAGTATGGTATTATTTGAAAGCGAAAAAATGTCCTTGAATTATCACAAGTCCACATAAATGCACTGACCTTGAAATGAGTGTTATTGCTATCAAGAAATGTGCAGAAAATTTCTGAAAATCGATTTGGCAAAAGTCTAAAGTAGTAGTAATGTTCAAGTGAAAGCAATTCTATGAAATGGGAGCGTCGATGGGCAGCTGCATCAGTGCGAAGTGACCGGACGTTTCATTTCCACCCGCGTCTGGCGCCGGACAAATCACGTCATCACCGGACACGTCACTAGGGTTACCATCCGTTCGAATTTGTCGGCTTTTTGGTCCCCCATCCGGATTTTGGCCGTCGTTGTAATTTTAGACTTTTGTTTATTTAAAATAAGAATAAAAAAAACATGCTCGTGCCTTCTCTGTATAAGAAGAGGCTTTTGTCCTCCAGTAAAAATATAATAGGATGGTATTGTATGTATGTATATTATTTATATTTAAAAAAAGTTAAATGAATGCAAAAAAAATATTAATAAGTGTTTTGCACGGCTTTTTGTCAGGACCATCAAATTCCGAAATGGTAACCCTACACGTGACAGCCCTGCCCGAGAGTGGCCATTCAGACGTGTATAATAGTGTGTTCCACTACATAAACTCAAGGCTCTTTCACGTTATAAAGATTGGTTTTTGGATTTTTTTAACACTCTATTTGCGGAGAGGGAAGTTTTTGAGGAATTTATAATGCAGTTTATGAAAATTGCATAATACTATGCTCCAGTCTCTTCAAAGGCTTGGTCAAAATAGTTGTCCCATATCTCTATTTATAGATCCGGTTCCCTTTTTTCCGCTTAGTCACTTACCCCGAAATAAACTTAGCTGGTCTTGGTTCATTATATCAAATTAATGGCCGTCCCTGCTTCGCTCAGGTGCAATCTTGATATGTAAAATCACCGAGATGTTAGTGCTGAAAAGAAAGAAAACAGAAAAATAAACAAAATACAGTTAAAATGGCGCATAAAATGAACACAAACAGAAAAAAATACAAGTTGGGGGAAACATGCAAGCTAAATGACATTTACAACCTTCCGGAATAAATGCTCTAAATGATAGTAAAAACCGCATCAAAATCCATCGAGTACTTAGTTTAGATTATCTAAGCGGGGTCACACGAGGCAGACATGAAAAGCGACTTTGGTTAAAACAAAGTCGCTTTTATAAAAAAAAAGATATGGGAGATATGGAAGATATGGAAACAAAGTCGCTTTTATAAAAAAAAGATATGGGAGATATGGAAACAAATTCGCTTTTATAAAAAAAAGATATGGGAGATATGGAAACAAATTCGCTTTTATAAAAAAAAGATATGGGAGATATGGAAACAAAGTCGCTTTTATAAAAAAAAGATATGGGAGATATGGAAGATATGGAAACAAAGTCGCTTTCATAAAAAAAAGATATGGGAGATATGGAAACAAATTCGCTTTTATAAAAAAAAGATATGGGAGATATGGAAACAAAGTCGCTTTTATAAAAAAAAGATATGGGAGATATGGAAACAAAGTCGCTTTTATAAAAAAAAGATATGGGAGATATGGAAACAAATTCGCTTTTATAAAAAAAAGATATGGGAGATATGGAAACAAAGTCGCTTTTATAAAAAAAAGATATGGGAGATATGGAAGATATGGAAACAAAGTCGCTTTTATAAAAAAAAAGATATGGGAGATATGGAAACAAATTCGCTTTTATAAAAAAAAGATATGGGAGATATGGAAACAAAGTCGCTTTTATAAAAAAAAGATATGGGAGATATGGAAGATATGGAAACAAAGTCGCTTTTATAAAAAAAAGATATGGGAGATATGGAAACAAAGTCGCTTTTATAAAAAAAAGATATGGGAGATATGGAAACAAAGTCGCTTTTATAAAAAAAAGATATGGGAGATATGGAAGATATGGAAACAAAGTCGCTTTTATAAAAAAAAGATATGGGAGATATGGAAACAAAGTCGCTTTTATAAAAAAAAGATATGGGAGATATGGAAGATATGGAAACAAAGTCGCTTTTATAAAAAAAAGATATGGGAGATATGGAAACAAATTCGCTTTTATAAAAAAAAGATATGGGAGATATGGAAACAAAGTCGCTTTTATAAAAAAAAGATATGGGAGATATGGAAGATATGGAAACAAAGTCGCTTTTATAAAAAAAAGATATGGGAGATATGGAAACAAAGTCGCTTTTATAAAAAAAAGATATGGGAGATATGGAAACAAAGTCGCTTTTATAAAAAAAAGATATGGGAGATATGGAAACAAAGTCGCTTTTATAAAAAAAAGATATGGGAGATATGGAAACAAAGTCGTTTTTATAAAAAAAAGATATGGGAGATATGGAAGATATGGAAACAAAGTCGCTTTTATAAAAAAAAGATATGGGAGATATGGAAACAAAGTCGCTTTTATAAAAAAAAGATATGGGAGATATGGAAGATATGGAAACAAAGTCGCTTTTATAAAAAAAAGATATGGGAGATATGGAAACAAAGTCGCTTTTATAAAAAAAAGATATGGGAGATATGGAAACAAAGTCGCTTTTATAAAAAAAAGATATGGGAGATATGGAAACAAAGTCGCTTTTATAAAAAAAAGATATGGGAGATATGGAAACAAAGTCGCTTTTATAAAAAAAAGATATGGGAGATATGGAAACAAAGTCGTTTTTATAAAAAAAAGATATGGGAGATATGGAAGATATGGAAACAAAGTCGCTTTTATAAAAAAAAGATATGGGAGATATGGAAACAAATTCGCTTTTATAAAAAAAAGATATGGGAGATATGGAAACAAAGTCGCTTTTATAAAAAAAAGATATGGGAGATATGGAAGATATGGAAACAAAGTCGCTTTTATAAAAAAAAGATATGGGAGATATGGAAACAAATTCGCTTTTATAAAAAAAAGATATGGGAGATATGGAAACAAAGTCGCTTTTATAAAAAAAAGATATGGCAGATATGGAAACAAAGTCGCTTTTATAAAAAAAGATATGGGAGATATGGAAACAAAGTCGCTTTTATAAAAAAAAGATATGGGAGATATGGAAACAAAGTCGTTTTTATAAAAAAAAGATATGGGAGATATGGAAACAAAGTCGTTTTTATAAAAAAAAGATATGGGAGATATGGAAACAAAGTCGTTTTTATAAAAAAAAGATATGGGAGATATGGGAACAAAGTCGCTTTCATAAAAAAATGATATGGGAGATATGGAAACAAAGTCGCTTTTATAAAAAAAAGATATGGGACATATGGGAACAAAGTCGCTTTTATAAAAAAAAGATATGGGAGATATGGAAGATATGGAAACAAAGTCGCTTTTATAAAAAAAAGATATGGGAGATATGGAAACAAATTCGCTTTTATAAAAAAAAGATATGGGAGATATGGAAACAAAGTCGCTTTTATAAAAAAAAGATATGGGAGATATGGAAGATATGGAAACAAAGTCGCTTTTATAAAAAAAAGATATGGAAACAAATTCGCTTTTATAAAAAAAAGATATGGGAGATATGGAAACAAAGTCGCTTTTATAAAAAAAAGATATGGGAGATATGGAAACAAAGTCGCTTTTATAAAAAAAAGATATGGGAGATATGGAAACAAAGTCGCTTTTATAAAAAAAAGATATGGGAGATATGGGAACAAAGTCGTTTTTATAAAAAAAAGATATGCGAGATATGGAAACAAAGTCGCTTTTATAAAAAAAAGATATGGGAGATATGGAAGATATGGAAACAAAGTCGCTTTTATAAAAAAAAGATATGGGAGATATGGAAACAAATTCGCTTTTATAAAAAAAAGATATGGGAGATATGGAAACAAAGTCGCTTTTATAAAAAAAAGATATGGGAGATATGGAAACAAAGTCGCTTTTATAAAAAAAGATATGGGAGATATGGAAACAAAGTCGCTTTTATAAAAAAAAGATATGGGAGATATGGAAACAAAGTCGTTTTTATAAAAAAAAGATATGGGAGATATGGAAACAAAGTCGTTTTTATAAAAAAAAGATATGGGAGATATGGAAACAAAGTCGTTTTTATAAAAAAAAGATATGGGAGATATGGGAACAAAGTCGCTTTCATAAAAAAATGATATGGGAGATATGGAAACAAAGTCGCTTTAATAAAAAAAAGATATGGGACATATGGGAACAAAGTCGCTTTTATAAAAAAAAGATATGGGAGATATGGAAGATATGGAAACAAAGTCGCTTTTATAAAAAAAAGATATGGGAGATATGGAAACAAATTCGCTTTTATAAAAAAAAGATATGGGAGATATGGAAACAAAGTCGCTTTTATAAAAAAAAGATATGGGAGATATGGAAGATATGGAAACAAAGTAGCTTTTATAAAAAAAAGATATGGGAGATATGGAAACAAATTCGCTTTTATAAAAAAAAGATATGGGAGATATGGAAACAAAGTCGCTTTTATAAAAAAAAGATATGGGAGATATGGAAGATATGGAAACAAAGTCGCTTTTATAAAAAAAAGATATGGGAGATATGGAAACAAATTCGCTTTTATAAAAAAAAGATATGGGAGATATGGAAACAAAGTCGCTTTTATAAAAAAAAGATATGGGAGATATGGAAACAAAGTCGTTTTTATAAAAAAAAGATATGGGAGATATGGAAACAAAGTCGTTTTTATAAAAAAAAGATATGGGAGATATGGGAACAAAGTCGCTTTCATAAAAAAATGATATGGGAGATATGGAAACAAAGTCGCTTTCATAAAAAAAAGATATGGGAGATATGGAAACAAAGTCGCTTTTATAAAAAAAAGATATGGGAGATATGGAAACAAAGTCGCTTTTATAAAAAAAAGATATGGGAGATATGGAAACAAAGTCGCTTTTATAAAAAAAAGATATGGGAGATATGGGAGATATGGAAACAAAGTCGCTTTTATAAAAAAAAGATATGGGAGATATGGAAACAAAGTCGCTTTTATAAAAAAAAGATATGGGAGATATGGGAACAAAGTCGTTTTTATAAAAAAAAGATATGGGAGATATGGAAGATATGGAAACAAAGTCGCTTTTATAAAAAAAAGATATGGGAGATATGGAAACAAATTCGCTTTTATAAAAAAAAGATATGGGAGATATGGAAACAAAGTCGCTTTTATAAAAAAAAGATATGGGAGATATGGAAGATATGGAAACAAAGTCGCTTTTATAAAAAAAAGATATGGGAGATATGGAAACAAATTCGCATTCATAAAAAAAATATATGGGAGATATGGAAACAAAGTCGCTTTTATAAAAAAAAGATATGGGAGATATGGAAACAAAGTCGCTTTTATAAAAAAAAGATATGGGAGATATGGAAACAAAGTCGCTTTTATAAAAAAAAGATATGGGAGATATGGAAACAAAGTCGCTTTTATAAAAAAAAGATATGGGAGATATGGAAACAAAGTCGCTCTTATAAAAAAAAGATATGGGAGATATGGAAACAAAGTCGCTTTTATAAAAAAAAGATATGGGAGATATGGAAACAAAGTCGCTTTTATAAAAAAAAGATATGGGAGATATGGGAACAAAGTCGCTTTTATAAAAAAAAGATATGGGAGATATGGAAGATATGGAAACAAAGTCGCTTTTATAAAAAAAAGATATGGGAGATATGGAAACAATTTCGCTTTTATAAAAAAAAGATATGGGAGATATGGAAACAAAGTCGCTTTTATAAAAAAAAGATATGGGAGATATGGAAGATATGGAAACAAAGTCGCTTTTATAAAAAAAAGATATGGGAGATATGGAAACAAAGTCGCTTTTATAAAAAAAAGATATGGGAGATATGGAAACAAAGTCGCTTTTATAAAAAAAAGATATGGGAGATATGGAAACAAATTCGCTTTTATAAAAAAAAGATATGGGAGATATGGAAACAAAGTCGCTTTTATAAAAAAAAGGTATGGGAGATATGGAAACAAAGTCGCTTTTATAAAAAAAAGATATGGGAGATATGGAAACAAAGTCGTTTTTATAAAAAAAAGATATGGGAGATATGGAAACAAAGTCGTTTTTATAAAAAAAAGATATGGGAGATATGGGAACAAAGTCGCTTTCATAAAAAAATGATAAGGGAGATATGGAAACAAAGTCGCTTTTATAAAAAAAAGATATGGGAGATATGGGAACAAAGTCGCTTTTATAAAAAAAAGATATGGGAGATATGGAAGATATGGAAACAAAGTCGCTTTTATAAAAAAAAGATATGGGAGATATGGAAACAATTTCGCTTTTATAAAAAAAAGATATGGGAGATATGGAAACAAAGTCGCTTTTATAAAAAAAAGATATGGGAGATATGGAAGATATGGAAACAAAGTCGCTTTTATAAAAAAAAGATATGGGAGATATGGGAACAAAGTCGTTTTTATAAAAAAAAGATATGGGAGATATGGAAACAAAGTCGCTTTTATAAAAAAAAGATATGGGAGATATGGAAGATATGGAAACAAAGTCGCTTTTATAAAAAAAAGATATGGGAGATATGGAAACAAAGTCGTTTTTATAAAAAAAAGATATGGGAGATATGGAAACAAAGTCGTTTTTATAAAAAAAAGATATGGGAGATATGGAAACAAAGTCGTTTTTATAAAAAAAAGATATGGGAGATATGGGAACAAAGTCGCTTTCATAAAAAAATGATATGGGAGATATGGAAACAAAGTCGCTTTTATAAAAAAAAGATATGGGACATATGGGAACAAAGTCGCTTTTATAAAAAAAAGATATGGGAGATATGGAAGATATGGAAACAAAGTCGCTTTTATAAAAAAAAGATATGGGAGATATGGAAACAAATTCGCTTTTATAAAGAAAAGATATGGGAGATATGGAAACAAAGTCGCTTTTATAAAAAAAAGATATGGGAGATATGGAAGATATGGAAACAAAGTAGCTTTTATAAAAAAAAGATATGGGAGATATGGAAACAAATTCGCTTTTATAAAAAAAAGATATGGGAGATATGGAAACAAAGTCGCTTTTATAAAAAAAAGATATGGGAGATATGGAAGATATGGAAACAAAGTCGCTTTTATAAAAAAAAGATATGGGAGATATGGAAACAAATTCGCTTTTATAAAAAAAAGATATGGGAGATATGGAAACAAAGTCGCTTTTATAAAAAAAAGATATGGGAGATATGGAAACAAAGTCGTTTTTATAAAAAAAAGATATGGGAGATATGGAAACAAAGTCGTTTTTATAAAAAAAAGATATGGGAGATATGGGAACAAAGTCGCTTTCATAAAAAAATGATATGGGAGATATGGAAACAAAGTCGCTTTCATAAAAAAAAGATATGGGAGATATGGAAACAAAGTCGCTTTTATAAAAAAAAGATATGGGAGATATGGAAACAAAGTCGCTTTTATAAAAAAAAGATATGGGAGATATGGAAACAAAGTCGCTTTTATAAAAAAAAGATATGGGAGATATGGGAGATATGGAAACAAAGTCGCTTTTATAAAAAAAAGATATGGGAGATATGGAAACAAAGTCGCTTTTATAAAAAAAAGATATGGGAGATATGGGAACAAAGTCGTTTTTATAAAAAAAAGATATGGGAGATATGGAAGATATGGAAACAAAGTCGCTTTTATAAAAAAAAGATATGGGAGATATGGAAACAAATTCGCTTTTATAAAAAAAAGATATGGGAGATATGGAAACAAAGTCGCTTTTATAAAAAAAAGATATGGGAGATATGGAAGATATGGAAACAAAGTCGCTTTTATAAAAAAAAGATATGGGAGATATGGAAACAAATTCGCATTCATAAAAAAAAGATATGGGAGATATGGAAACAAAGTCGCTTTTATAAAAAAAAGATATGGGAGATATGGAAACAAAGTCGCTTTTATAAAAAAAAGATATGGGAGATATGGAAACAAAGTCGCTTTTATAAAAAAAAGATATGAGAGATATGGAAACAAAGTCGCTTTTATAAAAAAAAGATATGGGAGATATGGAAACAAAGTCGCTTTTATAAAAAAAAGATATGGGAGATATGGAAACAAAGTCGCTTTTATAAAAAAAAGATATGGGAGATATGGAAACAAAGTCGCTTTTATAAAAAAAAGATATGGGAGATATGGGAACAAAGTCGCTTTTATAAAAAAAAGATATGGGAGATATGGAAACAAAGTCGCTTTTATAAAAAAAAGATATGGGAGATATGGGAGATATGGAAACAATTTCGCTTTTATAAAAAAAAGATATGGGAGATATGGAAACAAAGTCGCTTTTATAAAAAAAAGATATGGGAGATATGGAAGATATGGAAACAAAGTCGCTTTTATAAAAAAAAGATATGGGAGATATGGAAACAAAGTCGCTTTTATAAAAAAAAGATATGGGAGATATGGAAACAAATTCGCTTTTATAAAAAAAAGATATGGGAGATATGGAAACAAAGTCGCTTTTATAAAAAAAAGATATGGGAGATATGGAAGATATGGAAACAAAGTCGCTTTTATAAAAAAAAGATATGGGAGATATGGAAACAAATTCGCATTCATAAAAAAAAGATATGGGAGATATGGAAACAAAGTCGCTTTTATAAAAAAAAGATATGGGAGATATGGAAACAAAGTCGCTTTTATAAAAAAAAGATATGGGAGATATGGAAACAAAGTCGCTTTTATAAAAAAAAGATATGGGAGATATGGAAACAAAGTCGCTTTTATAAAAAAAAGATATGGGAGATATGGAAACAAAGTCGCTTTTATAAAAAAAAGATATGGGAGATATGGAAACAAAGTCGCTTTTATAAAAAAAAGATATGGGAGATATGGAAACAAAGTCACTTTTATAAAAAAAAGATATGGGAGATATGGGAACAAAGTCGCTTTTATAAAAAAAAGATATGGGAGATATGGAAGATATGGAAACAAAGTCGCTTTTATAAAAAAAAGATATGGGAGATATGGAAACAATTTCGCTTTTATAAAAAAAAGATATGGGAGATATGGAAACAAAGTCGCTTTTATAAAAAAAAGATATGGGAGATATGGAAGATATGGAAACAAAGTCGCTTTTATAAAAAAAAGATATGGGAGATATGGAAACAAAGTCGCTTTTATAAAAAAAAGATATGGGAGATATGGAAACAAAGTCGCTTTTATAAAAAAAAGATATGGGAGATATGGAAACAAATTCGCTTTTATAAAAAAAAGATATGGGAGATATGGAAACAAAGTCGCTTTTATAAAAAAAAGGTATGGGAGATATGGAAACAAAGTCGCTTTTATAAAAAAAGATATGGGAGATATGGAAACAAAGTCGCTTTTATAAAAAAAAGATATGGGAGATATGGAAACAAAGTCGTTTTTATAAAAAAAAGATATGGGAGATATGGAAACAAAGTCGTTTTTATAAAAAAAAGATATGGGAGATATGGAAACAAAGTCGTTTTTATAAAAAAAAGATATGGGAGATATGGGAACAAAGTCGCTTTCATAAAAAAATGATATGGGAGATATGGAAACAAAGTCGCTTTTATAAAAAAAAGATATGGGACATATGGGAACAAAGTCGCTTTTATAAAAAAAAGATATGGGAGATATGGAAGATATGGAAACAAAGTCGCTTTTATAAAAAAAAGATATGGGAGATATGGAAACAAATTCGCTTTTATAAAAAAAAGATATGAGAGATATGGAAACAAAGTCGCTTTTATAAAAAAAAGATATGGGAGATATGGAAGATATGGAAACAAAGTAGCTTTTATAAAAAAAAGATATGGGAGATATGGAAACAAATTCGCTTTTATAAAAAAAAGATATGGGAGATATGGAAACAAAGTCGCTTTTATAAAAAAAAGATATGGGAGATATGGAAGATATGGAAACAAAGTCGCTTTTATAAAAAAAAGATATGGGAGATATGGAAACAAATTCGCTTTTATAAAAAAAAGATATGGGAGATATGGAAACAAAGTCGCTTTTATAAAAAAAAGATATGGGAGATATGGAAACAAAGTCGTTTTTATAAAAAAAAGATATGGGAGATATGGAAACAAAGTCGTTTTTATAAAAAAAAGATATGGGAGATATGGGAACAAAGTCGCTTTCATAAAAAAATGATATGGGAGATATGGAAACAAAGTCGCTTTCATAAAAAAAAGATATGGGAGATATGGAAACAAAGTCGCTTTTATAAAAAAAAGATATGGGAGATATGGAAACAAAGTCGCTTTTATAAAAAAAAGATATGGGAGATATGGAAACAAAGTCGCTTTTATAAAAAAAAGATATGGGAGATATGGGAGATATGGAAACAAAGTCGCTTTTATAAAAAAAAGATATGGGAGATATGGAAACAAAGTCGCTTTTATAAAAAAAAGATATGGGAGATATGGGAACAAAGTCGTTTTTATAAAAAAAAGATATGGGAGATATGGAAGATATGGAAACAAAGTCGCTTTTATAAAAAAAAGATATGGGAGATATGGAAACAAATTCGCTTTTATAAAAAAAAGATATGGGAGATATGGAAACAAAGTCGCTTTTATAAAAAAAGGTATGGGAGATATGGAAGATATGGAAACAAAGTCGCTTTTATAAAAAAAAGATATGGGAGATATGGAAACAAATTCGCATTCATAAAAAAAAGATATGGGAGATATGGAAACAAAGTCGCTTTTATAAAAAAAAAGATATGGGAGATATGGAAACAAAGTCGCTTTTATAAAAAAAAGATATGGGAGATATGGAAACAAAGTCGCTTTTATAAAAAAAAGATATGGGAGATATGGAAACAAAGTCGCTTTTATAAAAAAAAGATATGGGAGATATGGAAACAAAGTCGCTTTTATAAAAAAAAGATATGGGAGATATGGAAACAAAGTCGCTTTTATAAAAAAAAGATATGGGAGATATGGAAACAAAGTCGCTTTTATAAAAAAAAGATATGGGAGATATGGGAACAAAGTCGCTTTTATAAAAAAAAGATATGGGAGATATGGAAGATATGGAAACAAAGTCGCTTTTATAAAAAAAAGATATGGGAGATATGGAAACAATTTCGCTTTTATAAAAAAAAGATATGGGAGATATGGAAACAAAGTCGCTTTTATAAAAAAAAGATATGGGAGATATGGAAGATATGGAAACAAAGTCGCTTTTATAAAAAAAAGATATGGGAGATATGGAAACAAAGTCGCTTTTATAAAAAAAAGATATGGGAGATATGGAAACAAAGTCGCTTTTATAAAAAAAAGATATGGGAGATATGGAAACAAATTCGCTTTTATAAAAAAAAGATATGGGAGATATGGAAACAAAGTCGCTTTTATAAAAAAAAGGTATGGGAGATATGGAAACAAAGTCGCTTTTATAAAAAAAAGATATGGGAGATATGGAAACAAAGTCGTTTTTATAAAAAAAAGATATGGGAGATATGGAAACAAAGTCGTTTTTATAAAAAAAAGATATGGGAGATATGGGAACAAAGTCGCTTTCATAAAAAAATGATAAGGGAGATATGGAAGATATGGAAACAAAGTCGCTTTTATAAAAAAAAGATATGGGAGATATGGGAACAAAGTCGCTTTTATAAAAAAAAGATATGGGAGATATGGAAGTATGGAAACAAAGTCGCTTTTATAAAAAAAAGATATGGGAGATATGGAAACAATTTCGCTTTTATAAAAAAAAGATATGGGAGATATGGAAACAAAGTCGCTTTTATAAAAAAAAGATATGGGAGATATGGAAGATATGGAAACAAAGTCGCTTTTATAAAAAAAAGATATGGGAGATATGGAAATAAATTCACTTTTATAAAAAAAAGATATGGGAGATATGGAAACAAAGTCGCTTTTATAAAAAAAAGATATGGGAGATATGGAAGATATGGAAACAAAGTCGCTTTTATAAAAAAAAGATATGGGAGATATGGAAACAAATTCGCTTTTATAAAAAAAAGATATGGGAGATATGGAAACAAAGTCGCTTTTATAAAAAAAAGATATGGGAGATATGGAAGATATGGAAACAAAGTCGCTTTTATAAAAAAAAAGATATGGGAGATATGGAAACAAATTCGCTTTTATAAAAAAAAAGATATGGGAGATATGGAAACAAAGTCGTTTTTATAAAAAAAAGATATGGGAGATATGGGAACAAAGTCGCTTTCATAAAAAAATGATAAGGGAGATATGGAAACAAAGTCGCTTTTATAAAAAAAAGATATGGGAGATATGGGAACAAAGTCGCTTTTATAAAAAAAAGATATGGGAGATATGGAAGATATGGAAACAAAGTCGCTTTTATAAAAAAAAGATATGGGAGATATGGAAACAATTTCGCTTTTATAAAAAAAAGATATGGGAGATATGGAAACAAAGTCGCTTTTATAAAAAAAAGATATGGGAGATATGGAAGATATGGAAACAAAGTCGCTTTTATAAAAAAAAGATATGGGAGATATGGAAATAAATTCACTTTTATAAAAAAAAGATATGGGAGATATGGAAACAAAGTCGCTTTTATAAAAAAAAGATATGGGAGATATGGAAGATATGGAAACAAAGTCGCTTTTATAAAAAAAAGATATGGGAGATATGGAAACAAATTCGCTTTTATAAAAAAAAGATATGGGAGATATGGAAACAAAGTCGCTTTTATAAAAAAAAGATATGGGAGATATGGAAGATATGGAAACAAAGTCGCTTTTATAAAAAAAAAGATATGGGAGATATGGAAACAAATTCGCTTTTATAAAAAAAAAGATATGGGAGATATGGAAACAAAGTCGCTTTTATAAAAAAAAGATATGGGAGATATGGAAACAAAGTCGCTTTTATAAAAAAAAGATATGGGAGATATGGAAACAAAGTCGCTTTTATAAAAAAAAGATATGGGAGATATGGATACAAAGTCGTTTTTATAAAAAAAAGATATAGGAGATATGGGAACAAAGTCGCTTTCATAAAAAAATGATATGGGAGATATGGAAACAAAGTCGCTTTTATAAAAAAAAGATATGGGAGATATGGGAACAAAGTCGCTTTCATAAAAAAATGATATGGGAGATATGGAAACAAAGTCGCTTTTATAAAAAAAAGATATGGGAGATATGGAAACAAAGTCGCTTTTATAAAAAAAAGATATGGGAGATATGGAAACAAAGTCGCTTTTATAAAAAAAAGATATGGGAGATATGGAAGATATGGAAACAAAGTCGCTTTTATAAAAAAAAGATATGGGAGATATGGAAACAAATTCGCTTTTATAAAAAAAAGATATGGGAGATATGGAAACAAAGTCGCTTTCATAAAAAAATGATATGGGAGATATGGAAACAAAGTCGCTTTTATAAAAAAAAGATATGGGAGATATGGAAACAAAGTCGTTTTTATAAAAAAAAGATATGGGAGATATGGAAACAAAGTCGTTTTTATAAAAAAAAGATATGGGAGATATGGGAACAAAGTCGCTTTCATAAAAAAATGATATGGGAGATATGGAAACAAAGTCGTTTTTATAAAAAAAAGATATGGGAGATATGGAAACAAAGTCGTTTTTATAAAAAAAAGATATGGGAGATATGGGAACAAAGTCGCTTTCATAAAAAAATGATATGGGAGATATGGAAACAAAGTCGCATTTATAAAAAAAAGATATGGGAGATATGGGAACAAAGTCGCTTTCATAAAAAAATGATATGGGAGATATGGGAACAAAGTCGCTTTTATAAAAAAAAGATATGGGAGATATGGGAACAAAGTCGCTTTTATAAAAAAAGATATGGGCGATATGGAAACAAAGTCGCTTTTATAAAAAAAAGATATGGGAGATATGGAAGATATGGAAACAAAGTCGCTTTTATAAAAAAAAGATATGGGAGATATGGAAACAAATTCGCTTTCATAAAAAAAAGATATGGGAGATATGGAAACAAAGTCGCTTTTATAAAAAAAAGATATGGGAGATATGGAAACAAAGTCGCTTTTATAAAAAAAAGATATGGGAGATATGGAAACAAAGTCGCTTTTATAAAAAAAAGATATGGGAGATATGGAAACAATTTCGCTTTTATAAAAAAAAGATATGGGAGATATGGAAACAAAGTCGCTTTTATAAAAAAAAGATATGGGAGATATGGAAGATATGGAAACAAAGTCGCTTTTATAAAAAAAAGATATGGGAGATATGGAAATAAATTCACTTTTATAAAAAAAAGATATGGGAGATATGGAAACAAAGTCGCTTTTATAAAAAAAAGATATGGGAGATATGGAAGATATGGAAACAAAGTCGCTTTTATAAAAAAAAGATATGGGAGATATGGAAACAAATTCGCTTTTATAAAAAAAAGATATGGGAGATATGGAAACAAAGTCGCTTTTATAAAAAAAAGATATGGGAGATATGGAAGATATGGAAACAAAGTCGCTTTTATAAAAAAAAAGATATGGGAGATATGGAAACAAATTCGCTTTTATAAAAAAAAAGATATGGGAGATATGGAAACAAAGTCGCTTTTATAAAAAAAAGATATGGGAGATATGGAAACAAAGTCGCTTTTATAAAAAAAAGATATGGGAGATATGGAAACAAAGTCGCTTTTATAAAAAAAAGATATGGGAGATATGGAAACAAAGTCGTTTTTATAAAAAAAAGATATGGGAGATATGGGAACAAAGTCGCTTTCATAAAAAAATGATATGGGAGATATGGAAACAAAGTCGCTTTTATAAAAAAAAGATATGGGAGATATGGGAACAAAGTCGCTTTCATAAAAAAATGATATGGGAGATATGGAAACAAAGTCGCTTTTATAAAAAAAAGATATGGGAGATATGGAAACAAAGTCGCTTTTATAAAAAAAAGATATGGGAGATATGGAAACAAAGTCGCTTTTATAAAAAAAAGATATGGGAGATATGGAAGATATGGAAACAAAGTCGCTTTTATAAAAAAAAGATATGGGAGATATGGAAACAAATTCGCTTTTATAAAAAAAAGATATGGGAGATATGGAAACAAAGTCGCTTTCATAAAAAAATGATATGGGAGATATGGAAACAAAGTCGCTTTTATAAAAAAAAGATATGGGAGATATGGAAACAAAGTCGTTTTTATAAAAAAAAGATATGGGAGATATGGAAACAAAGTCGTTTTTATAAAAAAAAGATATGGGAGATATGGGAACAAAGTCGCTTTCATAAAAAAATGATATGGGAGATATGGAAACAAAGTCGTTTTTATAAAAAAAAGATATGGGAGATATGGAAACAAAGTCGTTTTTATAAAAAAAAGATATGGGAGATATGGGAACAAAGTCGCTTTCATAAAAAAATGATATGGGAGATATGGAAACAAAGTCGCATTTATAAAAAAAAGATATGGGAGATATGGGAACAAAGTCGCTTTCATAAAAAAATGATATGGGAGATATGGGAACAAAGTCGCTTTTATAAAAAAAAGATATGGGAGATATGGGAACAAAGTCGCTTTTATAAAAAAAGATATGGGCGATATGGAAACAAAGTCGCTTTTATAAAAAAAAGATATGGGAGATATGGAAGATATGGAAACAAAGTCGCTTTTATAAAAAAAAGATATGGGAGATATGGAAACAAATTCGCTTTCATAAAAAAAAGATATGGGAGATATGGAAACAAAGTCGCTTTTATAAAAAAAAGATATGGGAGATATGGAAACAAAGTCGCTTTTATAAAAAAAAGATATGGGAGATATGGAAATAAATTCACTTTTATAAAAAAAAGATATGGGAGATATGGAAACAAAGTCGCTTTTATAAAAAAAAGATATGGGAGATATGGAAGATATGGAAACAAAGTCGCTTTTATAAAAAAAAGATATGGGAGATATGGAAACAAATTCGCTTTTATAAAAAAAAGATATGGGAGATATGGAAACAAAGTCGCTTTTATAAAAAAAAGATATGGGAGATATGGAAGATATGGAAACAAAGTCGCTTTTATAAAAAAAAAGATATGGGAGATATGGAAACAAATTCGCTTTTATAAAAAAAAAGATATGGGAGATATGGAAACAAAGTCGTTTTTATAAAAAAAAGATATGGGAGATATGGGAACAAAGTCGCTTTCATAAAAAAATGATAAGGGAGATATGGAAACAAAGTCGCTTTTATAAAAAAAAGATATGGGAGATATGGGAACAAAGTCGCTTTTATAAAAAAAAGATATGGGAGATATGGAAGATATGGAAACAAAGTCGCTTTTATAAAAAAAAGATATGGGAGATATGGAAACAATTTCGCTTTTATAAAAAAAAGATATGGGAGATATGGAAACAAAGTCGCTTTTATAAAAAAAAGATATGGGAGATATGGAAGATATGGAAACAAAGTCGCTTTTATAAAAAAAAGATATGGGAGATATGGAAATAAATTCACTTTTATAAAAAAAAGATATGGGAGATATGGAAACAAAGTCGCTTTTATAAAAAAAAGATATGGGAGATATGGAAGATATGGAAACAAAGTCGCTTTTATAAAAAAAAGATATGGGAGATATGGAAACAAATTCGCTTTTATAAAAAAAAGATATGGGAGATATGGAAACAAAGTCGCTTTTATAAAAAAAAGATATGGGAGATATGGAAGATATGGAAACAAAGTCGCTTTTATAAAAAAAAAGATATGGGAGATATGGAAACAAATTCGCTTTTATAAAAAAAAAGATATGGGAGATATGGAAACAAAGTCGCTTTTATAAAAAAAAGATATGGGAGATATGGAAACAAAGTCGCTTTTATAAAAAAAAGATATGGGAGATATGGAAACAAAGTCGCTTTTATAAAAAAAAGATATGGGAGATATGGAAACAAAGTCGTTTTTATAAAAAAAAGATATAGGAGATATGGGAACAAAGTCGCTTTCATAAAAAAATGATATGGGAGATATGGAAACAAAGTCGCTTTTATAAAAAAAAGATATGGGAGATATGGGAACAAAGTCGCTTTCATAAAAAAATGATATGGGAGATATGGAAACAAAGTCGCTTTTATAAAAAAAAGATATGGGAGATATGGAAACAAAGTCGCTTTTATAAAAAAAAGATATGGGAGATATGGAAACAAAGTCGCTTTTATAAAAAAAAGATATGGGAGATATGGAAGATATGGAAACAAAGTCGCTTTTATAAAAAAAAGATATGGGAGATATGGAAACAAATTCGCTTTTATAAAAAAAAGATATGGGAGATATGGAAACAAAGTCGCTTTCATAAAAAAATGATATGGGAGATATGGAAACAAAGTCGCTTTTATAAAAAAAAGATATGGGAGATATGGAAACAAAGTCGTTTTTATAAAAAAAAGATATGGGAGATATGGAAACAAAGTCGTTTTTATAAAAAAAAGATATGGGAGATATGGGAACAAAGTCGCTTTCATAAAAAAATGATATGGGAGATATGGAAACAAAGTCGTTTTTATAAAAAAAAGATATGGGAGATATGGAAACAAAGTCGTTTTTATAAAAAAAAGATATGGGAGATATGGGAACAAAGTCGCTTTCATAAAAAAATGATATGGGAGATATGGAAACAAAGTCGCATTTATAAAAAAAAGATATGGGAGATATGGGAACAAAGTCGCTTTCATAAAAAAATGATATGGGAGATATGGGAACAAAGTCGCTTTTATAAAAAAAAGATATGGGAGATATGGGAACAAAGTCGCTTTTATAAAAAAAGATATGGGCGATATGGAAACAAAGTCGCTTTTATAAAAAAAAGATATGGGAGATATGGAAGATATGGAAACAAAGTCGCTTTTATAAAAAAAAGATATGGGAGATATGGAAACAAATTCGCTTTCATAAAAAAAAGATATGGGAGATATGGAAACAAAGTCGCTTTTATAAAAAAAAGATATGGGAGATATGGAAACAAAGTCGCTTTTATAAAAAAAAGATATGGGAGATATGGAAACAAAGTCGCTTTTATAAAAAAAAGATATGGGAGATATGGAAACAATTTCGCTTTTATAAAAAAAAGATATGGGAGATATGGAAACAAAGTCGCTTTTATAAAAAAAAGATATGGGAGATATGGAAGATATGGAAACAAAGTCGCTTTTATAAAAAAAAGATATGGGAGATATGGAAATAAATTCACTTTTATAAAAAAAAGATATGGGAGATATGGAAACAAAGTCGCTTTTATAAAAAAAAGATATGGGAGATATGGAAGATATGGAAACAAAGTCGCTTTTATAAAAAAAAGATATGGGAGATATGGAAACAAATTCGCTTTTATAAAAAAAAGATATGGGAGATATGGAAACAAAGTCGCTTTTATAAAAAAAAGATATGGGAGATATGGAAGATATGGAAACAAAGTCGCTTTTATAAAAAAAAAGATATGGGAGATATGGAAACAAATTCGCTTTTATAAAAAAAAAGATATGGGAGATATGGAAACAAAGTCGCTTTTATAAAAAAAAGATATGGGAGATATGGAAACAAAGTCGCTTTTATAAAAAAAAGATATGGGAGATATGGAAACAAAGTCGCTTTTATAAAAAAAAGATATGGGAGATATGGAAACAAAGTCGTTTTTATAAAAAAAAGATATGGGAGATATGGGAACAAAGTCGCTTTCATAAAAAAATGATATGGGAGATATGGAAACAAAGTCGCTTTTATAAAAAAAAGATATGGGAGATATGGGAACAAAGTCGCTTTCATAAAAAAATGATATGGGAGATATGGAAACAAAGTCGCTTTTATAAAAAAAAGATATGGGAGATATGGAAACAAAGTCGCTTTTATAAAAAAAAGATATGGGAGATATGGAAACAAAGTCGCTTTTATAAAAAAAAGATATGGGAGATATGGAAGATATGGAAACAAAGTCGCTTTTATAAAAAAAAGATATGGGAGATATGGAAACAAATTCGCTTTTATAAAAAAAAGATATGGGAGATATGGAAACAAAGTCGCTTTCATAAAAAAATGATATGGGAGATATGGAAACAAAGTCGCTTTTATAAAAAAAAGATATGGGAGATATGGAAACAAAGTCGTTTTTATAAAAAAAAGATATGGGAGATATGGAAACAAAGTCGTTTTTATAAAAAAAAGATATGGGAGATATGGGAACAAAGTCGCTTTCATAAAAAAATGATATGGGAGATATGGAAACAAAGTCGTTTTTATAAAAAAAAGATATGGGAGATATGGAAACAAAGTCGTTTTTATAAAAAAAAGATATGGGAGATATGGGAACAAAGTCGCTTTCATAAAAAAATGATATGGGAGATATGGAAACAAAGTCGCATTTATAAAAAAAAGATATGGGAGATATGGGAACAAAGTCGCTTTCATAAAAAAATGATATGGGAGATATGGGAACAAAGTCGCTTTTATAAAAAAAAGATATGGGAGATATGGGAACAAAGTCGCTTTTATAAAAAAAGATATGGGCGATATGGAAACAAAGTCGCTTTTATAAAAAAAAGATATGGGAGATATGGAAGATATGGAAACAAAGTCGCTTTTATAAAAAAAAGATATGGGAGATATGGAAACAAATTCGCTTTCATAAAAAAAAGATATGGGAGATATGGAAACAAAGTCGCTTTTATAAAAAAAAGATATGGGAGATATGGAAACAAAGTCGCTTTTATAAAAAAAAGATATGGGAGATATGGAAACAAAGTCGCTTTTATAAAAAAAAGATATGGGAGATATGGAAACAAATTCGCTTTTATAAAAAAAAGAATTGTAAAAGATATGGGAGCAGTGGTGGCCCAGTGGTAACAGCCCCGACTTTTTCTTAAAAATCTTTATTTTAAGGGACTTTTGAACACAGTTCACGCCAGTCCGATCATAAACTAATCGTTCCTGACACTCTCCACCTAAAGATGCTGCACATATCTTTTATCGCAAACCTCGCAATTAGGCGAACTAACTTTTTGCATTAGATACGCAAAAGCTCTCAGCGGCATGTGTCCGGAACGAACCCGATGAGCAGTTACTACAGTACCCCGGCCAGTGACATTACTATCAAACCATGGGATACGAGGAGGCTCTTTTTGTATAATTTTGTACCAAAATCCTTATAGTTTAGATTGTTCATTAAAGTAATCTTTCCATTTATATGTTCTTAAATTTTTGTAATATTTCTGCATTAATAGGAAAAATATAAATTTCAAAACCCGAAATTGCCACCATTTTCGCTAATCTATCTGCCTTCTCATTTCCCCTCAAGTCAATATGCGAAGGGATCCACTGCAACTATGTTGATAATATCTAAAAGAAGTGAGTATATTTTTATCATCACATCATAGGCAATCGATACACCTTTGTGCCCAGAGGCGCATCATGCCAGATGCTGAAGAGCACTTTTGCTATCGGTAAATATGACTACATTTGTAGTGTTAGATAACGTTTTAACGTAGGACAACGCTTCTGAAATTGCTAATATTTCTGCCATCATAATAGATGCCGCCGGGGAAACAATTTTAAAACACTCACTTCCTTTAGTAGTTGGATCATAGCAGGCTGCTCCTATCTCGGTGCTTTTTGATCCATTGACACCTATACACAGCTCACTTCAAGCTCATTTCACCTAAGCTTCCACAGTGAGATTTTTACAGAACAGACTTACGGTACACAAATCTCAGGTCACCTAAAAAAATCTTCAGTAGGTATTTCTTTTAGGCTCCACGCTCACAATATAACTGGAGCAGGTCATTAGCTGGCTTGAATGAGACTGTTTGCAGTGTCAGTGACACGGCTGTGAGTGCACGACGACACCTGAATGACGAAGTGACCCTACGGAGAGAAGTCAATTATTAACTGGAGGGTTATTTTTAGCTGGTCTAAGATCCGGTAATAGAAATATATACGCTCATCTGTTATTTAGCGTCAAATAACAGATGAGGGTAGATACCTATACATTTTTACTACCGGATCTTGCACTAGAAGGACTTATGCGCGTTTTCACTAATATTTAATGACATATAAATGTAATGTTTAGTATAATAATAATTTACCGTATATATAAGAAAGCGGTATTTAAAAATATCCGAATAGACGTAAAAGTTAAATTATATTATACTAGCTGCGACCCGCGGTTTCACTCGCATAAGTTTTCATCCCGTAGGAATGTCGAGATAAAAAGTACTCTATGTGTTAATCCACGGTGTCAGCTACGTCCATACCAAATTTCATCAAAATTGATCAAGCCGTTTGAGCGTGAAGAAGTAACAAACATACAAACACACACACACTGACTCTCAAACTTTCGCCTTTATAATATTAGTGTTATTCTCTGTCAGCTATCACATGAAATGCTGAAAAGCAGTTTATCAAATCATTTTGTGTCAATTTTGATGATGTAAAAGTGTCAGTGTTAATGGACCTCCAGCGCTGGTTTTCGGCGACAGGCGGCGTTGACGTGATGAAGTCACCCAGTGCAGCATACGATTAGATATAAATAAAAATCGACAATCAAAATAAGAAATAAAATAAATATAAATTACAAAAACATGGTATAAATCTACACTTACACATAACCTACACTTTCAGCGGTCGTTATATTTTGAAAGTCATGGCCCATTAATAATTCATCTGCGAAACATCTCACTACGATTTCTCAATTGCCTATCTCTAGCTAGTGTAATTTTAATTTGACGAAAACATTTGAGCGAGCCAAGATTATTCGTTTTATGATATCTACGTCAATGTTAATTTTTAACAGCTTTTTAAATAAACAGCAAAAGTTGGCTTCTCTGCGAATTAAGTCATCACTAGCCTAGCTTTTTCCCAACCATGTTGAGATTGGCTTCCGAGGCAGTTGGGAGCGATTGCCTATCTGACCTCCATAATCCAGTTAGGTACCTACTGGGTAATAGGATATCCCTTGGTATGACTGGTTGTCAGCTTTTGGGCTTCTGGCGACCCGTAACGGCTCTCAAAGATCCACGAATGACAGCCGGGGTCACCCATCCACGGACAGACTTCGGTAAGCTTGGCTTAACATTTAAGATCGACCCGTGCGGCTGTTATTATACATTTCTCTCAGTAACTAGTAGGCTACCTTCAGCGTTAACTGACTGCTGGAAACACTGATCTATATTATACAAGTATGCTGGACCAATATAGGTACTATACGAAATGACAGTTGTTTTTTGTGCCGTTTCAAAGCGCCCTGCTGGAGCGTCTCAGGAACTAAAATTAACACATTGCCGCAAATGGATGTAAATGGCTTGTACAACTCGCTATCAAAAATATTAGTTCCACGGACACTCACATTGCAGTCAGCGCCAAAATGGCGAAAATCAAATGTCTTCATTTTGTTATCGATAGTATGAAGTCCAGCGTACTTATTTAATAGGTCAGTGACTGGAAATAATAGAAAGAAAGAAAAATAGGTTTATATGCCACAAAAACAAGTGCATATAAAAAAGATGAGTTAGCTGGAATAATAAAAAAATTAAAAACAAAACAGGTATGTAATCACGAGCACAGAACAGAAATAGTCGGCAGCTGCACGTCGTGACTATAACTGTTTATTTTACTTTACTATATTACCTATTTGTTTAATCATGTACAAATCTTTTAAATCTGACTTGGTTTCCGTACGTCGTTTTCGGGTGACCACTGAACATCAGCGCTGTGCTGTGGGGCCTCTATAGCACAGCATCATGCTGAGTGGATGCCCTTTTTTTATTCTAAGGGCTGATTTTTCAATCGACCAATAATTTTTATTCTTGGAATAAAATTGACGTCTGACAGTTTTTGTATGGAAGAACTGTCAAGAATTCAAAATTATTCCTCCGATAAAGTTATATATCCATCCCGACTAACACATTCTTCCCCAAAACTCTTTCAGGCTTTGATGTATTTTATTCGTGTCAATGACATCAAACTATGATGATTTTTGTGTGATCATTTATATTTATATTTACTATTATAACTAACCATATTTTTTATTTGTTTGTTTTCAGTGTAGGTACACTGAAAACAAACAAATAGGAGGAGGATGAGTAGGTACTCATACCTGCCAACAAGTTTCACATTAAATTCAAAGTTTCATTAATGGATTTAGAACTTTAAGTTTTCTTTTTTTTTTCATTTTGTTTTTGTTTTCTCCACACGTTTTCTCATATCACACCTGGCATTGGCGAATTGTTGACATCGGCACCATTGCCATAGAGAAAAATAGAATAGATAAAGTTATAAGGCGTTGGAAAAATCAGCCCTAAATATATAATATAATGCAACCTATCCCACCAATAAGATGAATACTTCTTCTCGTGTCGTTGTCACGACTGTATTTTAAATCTTGTTTTCTCAAAACTTTGCCACTGCCTCGGCGTTGTCGGTGGCAGCGTAGAGGTCACTTTGACTGCATGTTTAAGATGAATAATACTAAATACTATAAAGATAAATAAAAGTATATAATATAATGTCTGAAACAAACCCAGGTTCATATTTTTACAGTCTACTTAAAACTTCAAAATTTTCCATTCCATTTATATTTACGTCTTTCCACACATTAAAACCAATAAGAAAAGTTGTTCTATCGTAACAACGTTCATCTATACATTTTATAAAACTAAAGTCGCTTTTTGTGTCTGGCTGGCTGTGTGACCGCGTCTTTCTTCCAAACTTACTACGCTACGGATTTTGATGCGGTTTTCACTTTCTTCCGGAAGGTTTATGTAATGTACCTAATACATTAATATTAAATTTACAAATAATAAAGAAATCTAGATGTTTTGTCAAGTCACGAACACCGTGCGAAGCAGGGGCGGGTCGCTAAAAATATTTAAGTACAAACTGAACTATACCTACATATAAGTACCCACACTCCGTGTGTTTACGTCTCGTGCCCCGAGCCACTTGGATTGGTGCCTGCGACGCGAGACGCGCAGACGCCGATGACGTCACAGGCGGCCATGTTTCGTAACTGAAAGTTCCGTTGCATTTCCCTCTGTTGATGGAAATATATGGGTTGTTGTCCAAGTTGTATAGTTGGAGTATATTTCTCATATTATAGAACAAGTATCTGTTACTGGACAGTTATTTGTTTTCGGCAAATAAATTATTCATACATATTCTTATTCCTATTGTCTGAAATGTTAGGAAGCTCAAGTTTTTGAGCTGTAGCAAGTTAAGCAGAGTCCCTATTGGTTAGATGAAACTGGAGTTAACTGAATACAAGTGCGGTATTTGATGAACAAAATAAAAAATCTTTCTGAATCAGCTGAACCGTGCTGGATTGACGAAATTTTACGATTCTCAACGGTATTTCCCACTACTGTATTACACACACACCTACAAGTTTTCCAGATGAAAAGCGATGATTAAGTGGTCTAGCCTATTTGACCCAAAAAGGCTAAATACCTTATGTGCTTCTAACTTAATGGGACAGATCGACAAATTCGGAGCGATTTTATCTTATTTCAAACTATGTAGAGTTGCTAGGACCTTTAATGTAGACACATCGGAGACGTTTGTAGTCACGTCGGATATTTATCAAGCTTGTGACCAGACGGTCTGGTAATGCCGTGATATGTGGACAGAGTAACAGGTGCTTATTACTGTGGCTTTCCTGCGGGACGCTTTTCGTACCGTGGCGTGGTACACTCGTGCCATACCTAGGTAGGTACAGACGCCAGCAGGTTAAGCTACCCGAAACTGTCAAATTTTCCTAATTAACCTGGAACCTAATGCTTTAGTGATAAAGTTGAAAATCTATTAAAGAAATTTGACAGATTGTAGTAGCTTGCAATAACTATGAGCTCAACATACAAATAATAAGAAAGAATAAAAATACGTTATATTTGTGGTAGATGAAGCAGAGAAAGAACACAAACAAGAAAACAACAAGCTGGGGAAAATATGCGTCACATCCACACAAAACGGCCATCGCTCAGCATAATGCTACTGTAGCGGTATCTACAACGCCACATGCGGACAACGCGTCATACTGACGTCACGCAAATCCTGCATCTCGCAAGCAGAGTTTACCGCGCAATTAGCATAGATACAATTTCCCAACATCAATCGTTGGGCAATTGCCCGCCAGACACAACACCCGTCTGGTCGGAGGATCCTCCCTTTTCTATGGAGGATGAGTGAACTTTACACCCTGTTCCTCATACCTCTATACTGGTGACCCCGGACATGAACGTCAGCGCAGCCTTCGTGCAAACACTTCAGCGTGACGTCATCATCATCACTCCCGCAAGCTTTAGCGGCGAGTCACCCAGCCAGCCAGCATCCACGGCTTCTACGGGTATCCTGACCACCAGCATGCAGCGTCCGCGCATACCTGGTCATCACCCTCAGCCTCATCAGCAACCTCGGCACAGCACACTGCACTTTCGGCCGGTCAACAAGCAGAGCACCCTCTCCTGGTCGACGCAGCAGCCAGCCTCAACCCGGCGCTGTACATCCGACGCACTGGAATATAACGCAGCGCCACCCCGACTCACTGGGGACAACTCCGCAGACAGTTCCGACTCACCGTGAACTATGCGGCAACCGGTTCCGACTCACTGGAACCTCAGCTGGCCTGGCAAGCATCGCAAGATACAAGACTCAGTCCACTATCGACCTCCGGTCTCCGGAGGGGAGTGATGTAGCGGTATCTACAACGCCACATGCGAACAACGCGTCATACTGACGTCACGCAAATCCTGCATCTCGCAAGCAGAGTTTACCGCGCAATTAGCATAGATACAATTTCCCAACATCAATCGTTGGGCAATTGCCCGCCAGACAAAACACCCGTCTGGTTGGAGGATCCTCCCTTTTCTATGGAGGATGAGTGAACTTTACACCCTGATCGTCATACCTCTATAGCCCTATCCGAATGATAATGGGTTCTTTCCGACTAACGCGATGTGACTGAAAGTTAGTATCATACCCGCATACTTATCTACACTTACTAATATAATAAAAAGTAGAGTCTGTTTGTTTGTTTGTCGGTACGCGCTGATCTCTGGAACTACCAGTCGGATTTTTAGGAACCGAGCGAGGCGAATGTTTCCGCGGATCACACATGACTGTCTCGTTGGTCTAGTCGCTACTGCTGAGTAAGAGGTCCATCTCGCAAGCAGAGTTTACCGCGCAATTAGCATAGATACAATTTCCCAACATCAATCGTTGGGCAATTGCCCGCCAGACACAACACCCGTCTGGTCGGAGGATCCTCCCTTTTCTATAGAGTATGAGTGAACTTTACACCCTGTTCCTCATACTTCTATACTACGACCCTATGCGAGACAGCCCCATCACACCTACCATACCATGCCATACCTACTTTTAGTTAGATACATAACATTATGATGGGCTGGAAAGGGAAAATTTACACTTTAGGTTAATTAACGGATGAGGAAGTACCTATTTCAGTGAAAACTTTCTGCGTTACCACTTGGCACATGTTAGCGAAAGTTTCAAGTGGAGGGAATTTTAATTTAAATAAAAATGTCGCTTATTTACATAACACAGGCTAATGTGATACCTATAGTTTGACCGAAACTGCTGTGATGCGTGGCGAGGCGGGGGGAGGGACGCCGTGAGCGATGGCGAATGAGCGGCCTGCACTGCCCCCCCGTGAGCCGCGCACATACCGAAGGCGTGGTACAGCGGTTTTGGTCAAACTATAGTTGAATGCTTACAGTCAAGATCCACTTTGGGGATTAGGTACCGTTAAACAGAGTTTGACCATTTTTAGGATTCCGTACCTAAAGGGTGTAGTTCGACACCCTGTTACTAAGGCTCCGCTCTCCGTCCGTCTATTTGTCACAGGGCTGTATTTTTTAACCCTAAGCGGTATAGACACTTGCAATTTTCACAAATTGTGTAATACTATGCCCGCTATAACAAAATAAGTTAAAACTTACGTATACCTTACAAAAAACGTGTTTAAAAAAATGTATTAAATATTGTGTGGTGGTACGGAACCCTTCGTGCGCGAGTCCAACTCACACTTTTTCTTATTTTTCATATCCTTCACGATCCTTGCTTTATCATTTCTAACTTAGATAGTACTCTCAGTAGATAAGGCGTGCTACACACTTGTTCAGGTTGGCTGTGACCCGAACTTGCGTGTAAGCACCCTTAAAGTGCGCTGATATTATTTTGACAACATTCAGCATCTTACAAAGACTGGAAAACCTCTTTAAAATCCCCTATCTCTTCTCCAGGACTACTGCAGCTACTACCTGATCCGCTTCAACAAGCAACCGCAGTTCTGCCGTAAGGTGGAAGAACAGCGTCCTCCTCGCAGACCTCAGACCAGGAAGACCAGAGACCGAACAGAACCTGTGATCAGCGCAGAGTGTGTCTGTGAGAAGAGAGATGCTGATCTGCCTTCTACTTTCACTGTTACTAAGTTGTTGAAGGTGAGTGTTGCTGGTAGTGTCTTATGACGAGGGCGGAGCGCTTCTAGACATAGAAATAAATATTATTGACGTGTAAAAGTGTTTGCACAAACCTACTTACAAAATAAAATCATTTATTTATCAATAAAATTTAAGTGTTTGTTTGCAATGTCAAAATAGCAGCTTTTTACTAAATGCATATGAACAAGTACGCTACTATAACAAAAACACAATTTTCAAAAAAAATATTTGTCTGTCTGTCTGTTTGTTCCGGCTAATTTCCGAAACGGCTACACCGATTTTGTGTTTTTTTTATTAGCCGTTACTGTCCCACTGCTGGGCAAAGGTCTCCCTACTCTCCTTCCACCTCTCTTTCTCTCCAGAACTGCCAAGGACTAATCTTTATTAAAGGAGTCCCGCTAGCGCTAGCTATTGTATAGCTATTAAATTGTAAATCCGTAATTGGCTGTAATACTATGTAGTTATATATTTTAAGATAACATTTCAAAGAGCAGTGGATTTAGTGAATAATAAATAAAACCCGCCATCTCCGTCTTGGCTACCGTTATTCTAGAAGAATAATCAGGTTTCCGCGCAAAAAATTAAAACCCATGAAATTTCCGACATACCTACACGCGGACGTAGCCACGGGCAGAAGTAAAAAAAAAACCAACCAAGGGCGAGGCGGACTCGCGCACGAAGAGTTCTGTACCATTATCTATACAACATTAGACACTATATTATAATCTTTTTTTAATTGATATTAATATCGAGCAAAAAACGGCAAAAAAATCTCGTCTGTTGTATAGGAGCCCCACTTAAATATTTATTTTATTCTGTTTTTAGAGTTTGTTGCAGTTGTATAGCGGCAGCAGAAATACCTCATCTGTGAAAATTTCAACTGTCTAGCTATCACGGTTCATGAGATATAGCCTGGTGACAGACAGACAGAGACACGGACAGTCGAGTCTTAGTAATAGGGTCCCGTTTTTACTCTTTGGGTACGAAACCCTAAAATGGATTAAAAACGGCAAATTGGCATAGTGTGTTAATTTAATAAACAATTATTTAATTTCGCTGACCATGCACTTACTCTCTACTGGGCCAACAACATAAAATGTGTTATACGGAATTGGACGGTTAATAACTTTGATATCCATTTACATGAAATGAAATTCAGGTGAAGGAAATAGTTTTATTACAGTATTCTGGCGAGCTTCCAGTAATTTGTAACAGAGCGACATATCTCAAGGTCATCGCAAAGTTGTTGGTTTGTTTATTATGGATATTATAGTAGGCCAATAAAATATGGCTTCAGAACATTTATTTGGTAATAAACTCATTTTCGTTTTTTTTATTGTGTGAGAAATAAGAATGGGCCATGTGATTTATTGAATGCATAAATGGTTCTTGCTTCGACCTTAAGAGTATTTCAAATTACTTTGAGTGTACATAAGTTGAAAACACACGAACGGCACGCGTCAACGACAGAGGCAACTGCTGCCGTCGACGCCCGTCGACGGCAGCTGTTGAAAACGTGCCACTCATGTATTTGTACGGTACCTACTCGAATACACGTCGCGCGGTATACGTTGTCGACGGCTGTAGTTGCTTCTGCCGTTGTAGTGTATGCACACTAAGGTTGTCAAATCCGTAATATACAATGGTAGAAATAGGGTAGTTACTAATACGCATCTCCTTAAGACTATAACCATAGGTAAACCTTGAAACGACAGTGGAATCTGTCTTTTCTAGGACGAAGAAGCCCTCCAAACAATCCCAGCGATCGAAAGGAAGTCCCTCGCTGCTTTCCTGAGCCACGCGACTCCTGATAAGAAGCAGCTGGTGGAACTCCTGTATCAGGACATCATCAGACCCACAGGGGTGTCGTGGGACGATGTGAAGGGACTCGCTTCTGCTAAGAGCTTGCTTATGGAATCCGTTGTGTACCCTGTACGGTGAGAAATTTGGAAATCTGGAAAGATATTTTGGGGTATTCCTATTTTTTGTATACTGTGGTTATATTAAAGGCATGCCTTAAGCCACAACTTCCCTTTTAAAGTAATCACTACCTATCAATTTCGCAAATATTTATGCTCTGATCTGATGTTAAAAACGTCGGAGATATTGGAAGTTTTTTTTTGCTTTAATATTTTTAAACACATGTACCGTAGGTTCAAATGACTGTTAAGCATTATCTTCTTCCATTTTGTCTAGATATCCAGAAGTTTTCACCGGTCTCTTGGAACCCTGGCGAGGGGTGTTGCTCCATGGTCCACCTGGCACCGGGAAGACGATGCTGGCACGAGCTGTCGCTGGCGAGAGCTGCTGCACGTTCTTTAACGTGTCTTGCAGCACTATTGTCAACAAGTGGCGCGGAGAGTCTGAAAAGATTGTAAAGGTGCTTCTTCAAAAGATAAACTAACGGATATTTTAAACATCATGTTACTAGCAATCGGCCCTTGCTTCACACTGTTTAAGGACACGGCTAAACATCGATATTTCTTTATTACCTACTTAGGTAGGTATTACTTTTTATTTATGTTAAGTTTAATATTAGTAGAATAGAAAACTTTTATTTCAGACAGGAGTCCATAGGGTTAGTAACAATTTTACTTAACTTCTAGTGTTAGTAGGTTACAGACACAGATGTACATACAATTAAAACTCAGCGTGGAGCTGCATCCACCTCCGCAACATCGGGGAATCCCACCGATCTGCGAACGCACTGAGAATACTATTCGTGCCGTCGCGAACACGCGTCATCAGGGATGCGCATCTACTCCTAATAATGGCGGTAAAACCATTAATATTATTATCCGCAAACATCCCTGACGCACTACAAGGCCACGGCAGCCGCAACAGTACTCACAGTGCATTATTATATTGAACGCGTAGGTCGCTGTATGCCCGCTGAGTGAAGTTGACCCACAGGCTGCACGTGTAGAAGGACTGACAGTAAGCTTTGAATAGCGTAATGTATTACCTATACACGTAAAACTTCCCGGACAAATTCTCTAAATGATGGTGAAAAACGCATGAAATCCGTTGTGCAATTTTATGAAAATATCAGACTAAGTATATATACTCGTATGGCCGTAGATTTGACGGATTCAGTCCATTTAGCACTGGCTACCACATTATTCCGTCTACTGCTATGTCAATACAGCCCGATTCAAACCTTATGGCGGCTCGAAACATGAGGCGAGTCGCTGCGCAGTAACAAATTCATGTGTTAGCGGGGGTGAGGGGTGAGGTACTGCGTAGCGAATAGCGCACTTCAGAGTCGCCATAAAGTTTTACGCGTACCTACTATAGCTTTGCTTTAGTGAATTTTCAAGGACTGTTATAAAACCATAACAATACAATACAACCTGTTATTTCTAGGTCCTCTTCGAGATGGCTTCCTATTACTCTCCCTCCATTATCTTCATGGACGAGGTGGAGACGCTGGCATCAGACCGATCTTCTCCTGGTGAACATGAAGCATCACGACGTCTGAAGGCACAGCTTCTCACTGAACTTGATGGCATCGGGGGAAGAGATGGGATCATATTTATGCTGGCTAACTCTAATATGCCTTGGTAAATTATTCTAGAATTTTCATCATAATTATTACATATTCATTGTGTGATATCCCACTTAGCATAGGTCAAATGCCCCCAGCTAGATGGACAGACGAAGACGAATGGACCAAAAGGTGTCTGCGGTATACTGGATGCGGAAGGCGGACGACAGGGTGTTGTGGCGCAGTTTGGGAGAGTCCTATGTCCAGCAGTGGACTGCGATAAGCTTAGTTGATTGATTGAGTGATAGTTCAAATTAGAACCACAGGCCACAGAACATATTAGGTACCCCAAGGAGCACCTGGTGATTTCAGACCCCAGGGCCTGGAATCAGCTATGTGCTGAAATCAAGAGAGGTTATTGTTAAATTTGGGTGTGTGATAAGGCCGTTCCGCATTGAAACAATATCCGATTAACTTTAGTAAGTTTTTTTTTAATTCATGATATTTTCAGGGAAATAGACCCAGCCATGTTACGAAGACTGGAAAAGCGAGTCTTTATCCCCCTCCCTGACTTCAAGTCTCGCGAGGAGTTGTTCCAGAGCTACCTGAATTCGAAGAATATGGAGCTGTTCCCCAAGGTGGACTTCAAAGAGCTAGCCACCAAGACTGAGGGGTACTCCGGCAGTGATATCAAGCTGGTCTGCAAGGAGGCTCTTATGTCTACAGTTAGGAAGATGTTGCCGTCTATGAGTGGAAAAGGTGGGTATGATAGCTACCTGAAGGCCAATTCTCGTAATTTACCTAAAACGTTAAAAATCTAGTCGCAGTCCCATCTCGGCGACAAACAAATGTTAAAAGCTTGTCAAAATGTAGGGAAATTAGAAGTATTTTTTGACAGATTGAGACTGAGATCAGACTGTGAACGTTCTTAAAATTACGAGAATTGCCCCATCTGATATATGTGAGAATCAGGTAGTTCGGTCGGAACATGAGGGGAGTCGCTGCGTGCGGTCCATGGGCCTTTACGGGGCACCGGTATGGGCGCGATCCTTGAGGCGGCGACCAGCCCGCCGGTTGATCGCGTCTCAAAGGGTCATGGCTGTCCGGCTCATTAGAGGATACCGCACGGTCTCCGCTGAGGCGGCGAGCCTCCTTGCCGGATTGCCGCCATGGGATCTGGAGGCCAAAGTCCTCGCCCACATATGGGAGTGGCGAGAGGAGGCAAAACGCCGGGGCGTTGCTCCGCTGCTGCGAGAAATCACGGCACAGCGGACAGAGCTCCGGCGGGATCTCATAGCGGCATGGAGAGTGCGATTGTCGCAACCCAGCGCTGGGCACGCCACAATTGCGGCGATAAGTCCCCTCTTTGAGGAGTGGCTAGAGAGGCGCCACGACGCCCTCACCTTCCGCCTGACGCAGGTCCTCACCGGACACAGTTGTTTCGGGAGGTTCCTGTTCAGGATAAAGCGGGAGGAAACGCCAGGGTGTCACCACTGTGGGGATCGCCCGGAGGACACGGTGGAGCATACGGTGGAGGTCTGCCCGGCTTGGGCGGGGCCCCGCCATGTCCTCGTGGCGGCGATCGGCGGCGGCGACCTCTCGCGTCCGGCCCTCATACAGGCCATGGTACGGAGCGAGAGTGAATGGGAGGCCGTCACCTCCTTCTGCGAAGCAGTAATGCTCGCGAAGGAGGAGGCGGAGCGCGCGAGGGAGAGGCAATCGCTGCACCCTCGGGGACCTGGCCGCCGCAGGAGACGCCCTGGACGGGAGTCAACAGCCGACTCCCGGCCACCGTAGGCGCGGGCTGGCGGGATGCGAGCTATGGGCAGCTCGCCGCCCGGTAAGGACCAGGCCCGGGTCGACAGCGCGTTGTGTTCCACGCGCGCCTCAAAGAGCTGTCAGCACGAACTGACGGGGTCCGCTAGGGCCGATGCCGCCGGGGCTGCGGGTTGTTCGAAAGAGATACCGTGGCCCCTGGCACTGGCAACTGAAGGAACACGCGTGGGTTTTAGTCAGTAAAAGTCTGACACTCCCTTCTGCTCCGCCCAGAGCGGGAGGAGTCATTTGATGATTTCCCACCCAGAAAAAAAAAAAAAAGGGGGAGTCGCTGAGCAGTAACAAATTCATGTCAGCGGAGGTGAGGGGTGTGGTACTGCGCAGCGAATACCGCACTTCAGAGCTGTCATAAAGTTTGAACCTTACTATACTAAACTTTATCATACTTAAGTATAAAACGTCTCTTTCAGGTACCGTAGCCAATCGTAAGGATAGACTGGACTTGAACGATATACTGACAGCGATTGAGAAGACCAAGCCAGTCTCGAAGAATCTAACCAAGAGACACGTGGAATGGCAGAATGAGATGGGCTGTTCTTAGTCTGTAGATTAATGGGAAATCCGGGGTCTTGTTATAAGTAGGTAGTACATAGGTGAGTTATATTCATTACTTATTTATTCAAATCTACGTCGTAAATCGTAGGTTTTCCTACGAACGGATTTGCTGAAATCAAATGTTTGAATCACAGTCAGAGCTTTTTTGGCTCTTATAGCTTTAGTCAGAATGCGCTAATTATTGTGTTTGATATTAAATATTTGATAATCATGTTGCTGTAGGCATGGACTTATTGATATTATTGTAAGATGTTTGAAAATGCCTGTCGTTTTTTTTTCTCGAAAAATTTATGAGTTTTGAATGATTTTCTGGTGTTTTATTTCTTCTCATACTGTCTAGGTTTGCCACAGTACAGCTAGTTAGAAGCTTGTGGAGAAAAGATCGTCCTGGAACGTCCATAGAAGCGTATAACAATACGGCCGCCGAGAGAATGCGTTCCTGACACCTATCATAGCGACAATTCTAGAAACTAATAAACATCATTGTTTTTGTTTTCTTTAAAAAAACGTTGCCGCACACTAGGAATTACTCCTGTATCGTGGGTGCGTTTACAAACATTTAAACTCACATACACAAACAGCCAGACCCGGAACAACTACCTGTAGGCAATACAAATATTTGTTCCGTGCGGGAATCGAACCCACGACACGCAGCGCAGCAGTCGATCGCTCAGCCACTGCGCCAACCGTGTCGTTGTAGTTTGGCACTCTTTTAAAAAGTATTATTTATTTTTCTATCGTGTCAGTTATTGCACTGATGCACCCGACACATGACGCTCTTCGTTTACTGTCAGAAGCTTAATTAAATGCTTTACTTTTTGTTTATTTTTGTCTTTCATTCGGCACATAGTGAAACTTCTGCATTGATCAATTCACACTAATCGATGAGCAGCAGTGCGATTCTGTAACCATATCACCTTGAAAACTTAGGTGAAGTGAGCGTCGAGTGAGCTGTCATGCCAACTAATGCTAGGGATTGACACTGTTGACAGCTGACTCTAAGCTCACTTCACCTAACTTTTCACGGTTCACTCGAGTGAACCATTAACTTACTATAGTCATCAGATATCAGCTTAAGCACTTTCCTCGTAAGTAGGTTTTAGTTTACTATAGTATTTTTATCTCACGATGCGACGCGCGCTTTACTTGTGGTTACCAATTGTACAAACACGCTGTGAATGTGTATAAGCGCAGGAGCTCGCGGTACCGTTCGAGGCCATGGCGAAGTCTTTTCATGTGAAGTGTATGTCATGTGCTGATGCTACTCGTCTTCACGCACACATTCACAGCGTGTGTGCACAAGTAAAGCGCCCGTCGCTTCATGAAACATAAATACTATACCAAGAATGAAACCAATAATACACTGTTATTATTTATTGACGACATCCAGACCAACATCAGTTCCTCTATACAAAATATTGTTTCATTTAGATACACTTCTTATGCTACAAACACAGCTCAATTCCTGCATTCGCTTCCACATTCTAAAATAAGCTTTATACAAACAAGATAAGATCTTATATTAGTTACAATTCGTCAGTTGTTTATTGTAAAAAAAAATTATACTGGAGAACCAATCGTTGCTAGCTGTTATAGCAATTTTGATCTAAAAGATTAAGGATTCCGTTTAACTTCGAGAATAATTTACAATGGCAGCTTGCTAAGTAGGTAGGTTAGTAAGGAGGTAGATAGGTATTAAGGGCTGCATACTAGAGGGTAACTCGGCAGTTACACTAGTTACTAAGTAAGAAAAGAGTAAGAGGGTGCAGTTTTTTTCCCTCTGACAGTTGCAACCCAACAGCAACCTTATTACAATCAAAATAAATATCAAATTTAAAAAAAAAAAAACAACTGCGGTTGCTGCAAGTGTCAAGTCTGTTAAAATCAGTGATATTTTTTTAAATATTATATTAGCAAGCTGTGACTAAAAGAGTGATGAATATACATGTTGATGGATGGAGAGGCAGAAGAAGAAGAAGGCCGAAGAAAAGATGGATGGATTGTGTAAGGAATGATATGAAAGAGAAGGGAGTGAATGATAGCGTGACGGTTGACAGGGAGAATGGAAGAAAACGTGTTGCGCCGACCACAAGTAACATGGGATAAGGGCAGGAAGGTGATGATATGATAGCAAGCTGCCATTATAAATTATTTTCGAAGTTAATCGGAATCCTTTAGGCTTGACGTGCACTATCGCGTACAGACACAAACTTGAACGCGCAGCGGTCCTTTCAGTTATTTTACCTCTGATTTTGCATCACTGTCCAAATCATAGTGATCTTTATTCTCAATCTAATAAGGTTGCTGTTGGGTTGCAGCCACTGACAAGTATGTCAATATTACTGAGATCTTTATTCTCATGAGATGAGATCATTACACGATAAGGTCGCTATTAGGTTGCTGTCAGGGGTCAAATAACTGTGAACGGGCTGTAGCTAATGTTAGATGCTGCTCCAAACGAGAACAACTGACACATACAGATTTTAAGAAGAGAAGTCTTTTTTTTACCAAAATAAACTAAAAAAGAATTCGGAACACCATGCTGCGTTCCAAAACGGGTATAATAGACGTAGGCAAGAAGGCTGCCAGGCTCAAGTGGGATTGGGCGGGTCACATCAGCTGCGTGCAGGATGACCGCTGGGCAAAAGTATCCACACAGTGGGCGCCTGAAGGTGGACGGCGCCGCCGAGGTCGGCCCAGAAAGCGGTGGCGAGATGACCTGGACACGTACCGCGAGGGCTGGTTCGAGGTGGTGCGGGAAATGAGTTCATGGAAACACTTGGGGGAGGCCTTTGCCCAGCAGTGAGACAGTATAGGCTAAAAAAACAAGATTTGTGTCATACAATCCCGTCTTAGAAATCCACATCATCCTGTAGTATAGTGACCATGTTATAGTTTGACCAAAATTGCTGTCCCGCGCCTTAGGACTGCACTGTCTGGCCACGCACGTACCGAAGGCGCGGTACAGAGGTTTCGGTGTCGAATATTTAAGCCACGGCTGGGACTGAGTATCCGCAGTAGTGCACGTCTTTCCCTTATTCAAACAAATGTTTATAATTTGACTAGACAAGTACCAATTCAAACAGACACTTTTATAAAAATCAACTGAAGACTTTTTTTTTTCTTTTTTATAAAGTTTTAGAATAAACGACACAAATTAAAAAATACGTACGGTCAATTTCTCGAACGAAAATTATCGATAATTCAAGCGCGCGTAAGCTGCCATTGGTTGAATGATTTATCAATAATAACCAAACGCAGCAGTTCACTCGCGTTTGACAATTTGTCACATTAATTTTGCGATAATTTTCGCTCGAGAAACTGGCCCTTGTCTTTGGAACAAAATAATTTTAAAACATTAACCAATTTTACGAAGATTACAATTTTTTATACTTAAGATTTACATCTTATACTGAAACTACGTCATACATAAATACCGATTTTTTTTACTAAAGCGTAACGCGTCGAACGCGCGTTAAATTTACATTTGCGTAATTTTAAAACGAACAAAATGATTTCTAGACAGTCCACCGCTTACATAGTCTTTTGTAATTCCATACAAATATACAAAATAATAAAGCATAATATTTTTTTGGAAACCATTTTCAAGGGCTGAATTTTCCAACGCCGGATAATTTTATCCGAGGAACAATTTTGAATTTTTGACAGTACTTCCATACAAAGTCTGTTAAACGTCAATTGTATTCCACAAATAGAAATTATCCGTCGATTGAGAAATAAGGCCTAAGTTTGAGATAATATTTTTTGGCACTTCGCTCAAACGAAGTTTTATAAATAATAATAGTATAATTCGAGCCTGTCGAAGAAATGAGTTCGCATAACTTTAAAAATGTAAGTTAACGTCTCAGGAAGTGCATATTATTATTTCGATTGTCTTCTGTCAACATAATAATTTCAATTTCTGCAATTTATTTAGTTACTCTTGTAACTATTTAAAAAGTTACAGAACGCATTAAATCGTTAGATTATTTCAAAATTTAAATAAAAACTATAACAATAAATAAGGCAACTTACAACTAAAGCTAATAAGATTCATTTTAAAGGAAATTGTTCTCACTCGTGATTTGAAGAAGAGACCCAAGTATTGTGGTCCCACAAATATAGCTACCGTATATAAAACAAATAAATCAATACATTTCACTTCTCATACATTCCACAAGCCTATCACAGATTTATCTATAGCAAATTTTCTGACGTTATTTACAAATTCAGCTCAGTATCAGGTTGTATGTTGACCTATGATTCGCGGCCGTAACAAATATTTATTTATACAATTATAATCATAAAAATCATCAATAACCCACCCACCCCTGGACTTTACACTTTTAATTTGTTTTTATCTGAAATGTATTTTATTCTGTGCTAAATAAATGTATTTTCTTTCTTCATTTTTTCTTTTAATACATCTCTCTAAGTTCATATCACCCTATCCAATGACTATTACATGAAATCAGGACATTTGAGGCCAATTCTAACTCAAGGATTTATATTGCCGATTCTAATGATTATAATTCCGTAAATTCATGTTTATAACGGTCAAGAATCATACTTTAATCAACAGACAACCTGATACTGACCTGCAAGTTGCAAAAAACCGTAAGTTAATTTGAATTTCGCGGGCTACCTTGGCGCATCCCCCTAAGGCCTATTCACAACGACACATTATTAAAGTTTTACTATAGATGCAAATTATTTGCGTAACTACAACTTGGTGTTATAAGTTCTAGTAAAATAACGGAACATTCACAAAATCAACGGAGTTTTGCTTACAGACCGTAAATATTTTATTTAAAGCGATTTGAAAGTCCGTGGCATACCTACTGTCCGCCATTTTGTACAGATTATAATTAAAGGTACCATGAGTAACCGACATCTTGAAAACAAAAAAAAAAACAAAATGGCAGACACTGTAGGTATGCTCGACTCCATATAAAAAATAATGTTCAATCCCCTTTTAACACGTTTTGTGAACAGGCCTTGAGTAAGACTTGAATATTTTAAAACAATTACTTTCAGTACTGAAAATAAAGCAGGTATTGTTAAAATAAAAATCTTAATTCGGTCGAAGCCGCGTGAAGTCGCAACGGTAATTTATCCTTCATCTTCGTTACCATTCAAGTCTCACTATCCTTATACATAATAATATTAATAGCACAAAATAGATAAATACAGTAGGTTCCATACGAGCGAGCACAGGCGCACGGACGTACAGACGCGTACGTACAGAGATCACAAACGAACGCCAGTCGCGAGTACGCTTGTACGTGAAGCCGTACGTGAATCGTGTCTTTGTGTGCGTGCGTTCTCGCTTCTTATATGGAATCTACTGTACTTATTTATATTGTGTTAATTAGTCTAAATAACAAAACTTAAACTTTCTGTTTGAGTGAGTGGGAGCCGAAATCTCAGGCCCATTTGCACAGAGACAGCTTCTCGCTTATTTTGTGGCGAGAATGCGCCATACTGAGGCGGTTATCGTACTCATGCATTAACATAAGGGCGTTTATCGCCTGCGATCGAGGGTTTTAACTATCTCCATGTAAATTAGCCATAACAACATAGCAACACTCCCATAAATAAAAAGCTCATATTTCGTTACAGGGACTGTACTAAAGAATTTAGTTACATTAATTTTAATGTACCCTCTTTAAAGAAACAAACCCTTTAGAATTCTTACAGGACGTTCTTCAAACCCAAAGAGATCGTTACAAAAGAGGGAATCATGAAAGCTGTTACGCATTTTTATACACAAGGCGATTTGCGACAGATATTTCTAAATAAATAATGTTGCCACAATAAATATTGTAATTTATTTTGTGACCTTTTTTATTCATACTTAGTCCACACGAGTTCTAATGCTCAATCAACAAATACTTTAGAGGTATGAAGAACAGGGTGTAAAGTTCACTCATACTCTATAGAAAAGGGAGGATCCTCCGACCAGACGGGTGTTTTGTCTGGCGGGCAATTGCCCAACGATTGATGTTGGGAAATTGTATCTATGCTAATTGCGCGGTAAACTCTGCTTGCGAGATGCAGGATTTGCGTGACGTCAGTATGACGCGTTGTTCGCATGTGGCGTTGTAGATACCGCTACAAATACTAAATCAGACTAAGAATGAGGTTCTTAAGTAACTTTTATACGAAAATACAGAAAAGCTATATTGCTATAAGACTGTAAACTATCCCTTTACAAACTGCTTTTACTATTGCAATCACAATAATTTACATTTTTTTTTTTGTTGCGATTTACTTTTTTACTCCGGCCCATTAACAAACATTATGACTATTTAATACTTTATACAGTAACTTCACTGAACATTAAATTCTATTTAGAAGAAATATATTATTTTATAGTGGCAATACCGTAACTAAAATCTACGAAACTACTAAGTATGAATTCCTGTTTTACTATTTTTTAAGCATGTAACACTGGTAATTTAACTATTAAAAATATCATGCACGAAATTTAAGATTATTTTCGTTTATATTTTTCTTCAAAAGGTTTTTTTTTTTGTAAAGTTGTATTTGTGATCATTTAAAGACACATTTCGAAGCGTCAAGTTGATATGTTTTAATAAAATCACTGATTGCTGTTTGCAAGTTAACTATTATTTTTAGAGATGAATTTGATATTATTACAGATCTATTTTAAATACAATGCTTTTCAATTCAAAAAGCTAAAAAAAAAAAACTTGTAATTTTTAATAATTTTGGTGGTAAGTCGTAGACGTCTAATTTTTAACTGATGAAAGAATGACAGCCGATATACTTGTAACAAAGCACGCACGAATTCAGCTTCAGACTACAAATCTCGATGTTATTTAGTTATATTAAAAACGCGTTTTTGCAAGAGCCTGTTTTGTTGTATTTGACAAAGACAACTATTATGAAAAGGCGACAGTAACTACTAGAGTAAGTATTAGAATTTACAAGTACTTAGGCGATTGTACATCGAGCTTAAGCCCCCGTTTCCACAGGCGTAAAAATATCGCGAAGGGATTTTATCGCGCACTAGATTTTCCACTCTCGGTATTGAGCCGAGAGTTGAAATTCCAATAGAGTGCATCCTAAAGCGTAGAAAAACACAGTGGGCGAAAAATAAAACATTGTCACACAGGTATAAGTGACTGAGACGACGATCTATAAAGCTTTGTCTTTTAACAAGAACTTAATGTACCATATCTACGGCCAGACACCCACCCTGGTTTACTGAAACCTTTTCTATCACATCACTAGAAGTCTCACCAACATAACAACAAAGCAGGCCGTCAAAAACGCTAAAATTACCAGCCTCAAACAAATGTTGCCAGCCCAAAATTTTATTTTAAAACACCGGCTCTATAAATGTTGCCAGCGTTTAGGTGGGATTATATATAGAAAATGATGGCCGGTATTTGGCCGTCCTCGACCGACGTCCCGTTGTTATTACCGGCGGCGTATGAGAACTGGAATACGACTTTTTCCCCGTTGTTGCAGTCAACCGTCACGCGGCGGAGACCCTTCGTGCCGTAGTATGAATCGGTGCCCTGGAAGAAGTATTAAAAGGGTTAATGGCGACGTTATAGCTTTGGTATTGTTGTAAATTCAGTGCTAATATAACTCTTATTGAATGTGTGCTTTTGGTGGTAGGAAACCAACGTGATGGTATGTGGCCATCTGCCTGAGGTATCGCAGGTTCGTTGTCGTGTCATCTTAAGACTTATTATACTTCTGTCGTCAAGCAGAAACTTATTATACTTCTGTCGTCAAGCAGAAACTTATTATACTTCTGTCGTCAAGCAGAAATTCTGTGTTTTAGTAAGTGGTTGTGGAAAAATGGATCAAACGTCAAAAATCATAGAAAATCACGTGCCCTGTGGATTTGAACTATAAAATATCGTGTGAGGTGCATCAGGTTGGGTCAATACCCTCACTTAAAAAAAGGAAAAAAAAACGAATATCTTTGACTGATTCGATTGACCATGCGTTTCGTGTTTCTATGGTTGTCCAATTGTCTTTACATGGAACTTTAAAAATTGTCCTGTGCAGATTTTGTTTGAAAATTACTGGTCATTTTTTTTCTTACCCAAATTCTGGTGTTCGATAATTCCACATTAGCGAGTTTGTTCAGCAATAATCAGCCTATAATGTTTCCAATGCTGGGACACAGGCCTCCTCTCGGTGAGAGGGAGTGGGCCGTAATCCACCACGCGAGCCCAGTGCGGGTTGGTGGATGCCACATGTCTTTGAATTTTTGGTTTTAGGACATGTCGGTTTCCTCACGATGTTTTCCTTCACCATTTTGAGAGCAGTGGTGAAGAAAAAATTGACACAAAGTAAAGAGCCTGTCTAGGTTGGAACCCGCGACCTACAACTCATAAGTCGCGGGAGTTACCAAGTGGCCACCACGGCTCTAGAGTTCTTTATTCTGTCTGTTTGTTATTCGCTTTGTTCTGCTCAAGTTTGTTTATTTTGTATAAAAGTATCACTCAGTGAATATTATTAACTACACTACAGAAATCTCTCGTGCAAAAATAAAAAAAAGACTAATTAAAACCATAAACTCAAATGAAGATTTCTACTAGGAAACCCTCACCTTTCTCAACTTCACAATTTTTGTTAAAAAGGCTCGTTCTTGGCCCAAACACGATAGTCTGGCCTTTTTTAATAACGGTTGCTTCGCGGTGGCGTCCCGAAGCAAATTTAATGAACGTACAACCTCTTTGCGTTGAACTTTTTTTATTGGATTTATATATAGTAACTGTGAGCGGTTTTTTTCCCGGCAGAAGTGATTTCTTCACACCCATCTGGGAATTAAAGAAAAACATTGTGTATCAGTTGTTTCTTAGCTCGCGTTTATATTATTAGGATTAGGACTATTTTATTTACTTTTTTTTCCTGGAGTATTTATGGAGTACTTAATTTTAAAACAAGGTATAAAGGATGGCAGGTTTATGGACGCGCAAACTGTTACTATGGATTTAATACATGATTGTGAACGCATCACGTTGTAATTTTTCGTCGGTTATTAAAAAAAAATGGCTGTTCCATACTTTTTGAACAGATTTTTCTTTGATGACCGGCAAACAATTTCTACGCTAGGATCATGTGCATGGTTACAGTTTGTGCGTCGATGTCCCTGCCACCCTGTATTTTGGTTACTTTTAAAGGTGATAACACATTAGTATTTTGTCGCTAACACGCGGCGTAAACGCTGCAATTGCAACGCTCCCTAGACGAATGCTATAACAGTGTGCCTTACACCTAAAATTTACATTTAAAAAAGTTCTTAGAATTTTCTTTTGCAATAAATTTCCATTACGTTTACTGTAATAAGGACTGGTACACAGTTTTTCTTTTATTCCCAATTAGTTAAGAGTTTTAGTAATTTTCCTATAAAGTTTGGTAGTACATAACATACATGATCAGCGTATACTGTTCCTACTGCTGGGACATAGGCTTCCTCTCTGTAAGAGGTAGTGGGCCGTAATCCACCACGCGGGCCAGTGCGTTTTGGTAGATGTCACAAGTCGAATTTTTTAGTTCTAGGACATGCCGGTTTCCTCACGATGTTTTCCTTCACCGTTTTGAGAGCAGTTTGTTAGTAGCAAGCTCAAATCTAAACATTGAGCACATTCATGTTAATATTATAAGTAAGTAAAGCAATGATGTATTAGCTCCGACACAAGACAGAATGGACACCCACAATTAATCCTAGACTGCACTTCGCGAAATTGTTTAGCGAATGCGAATGCAATAAGGCGCCCGAGTAATTCGTGTCGCTCCTACAGCCGTGAGGCATACTGGGCAATACTGTTAACTGGGCTGGTGTCTATGGGTCAATTTAGCTTTTAGTCTTTGTTTTTTTTATGTTTCACCTTTTTCTGATGTTTTGTTTTTATTACTTGTTTTGTGTCTTTTGTTGCACTGAATAAATGTTTTATCTATCTATCTAAGTTTTTTTTTTGTGTATAAATGACTACAGGGTCAAATTGAATTAGCTAGCGAAACTCCACAGATGTGATGGATATCGATATCTGAACATGATAAAATAAAATCATTATGATTTAATGATAAAAAATGGGAGTCAACGGTCGCTGGTAGTGTAGGTACTTGAAGTATGAGTTAAAGAAACAAGTTTTTTTTTACAAGCTTTTGCTTGCTTTAACTTCCGATGTATGTATGTTCAAATAAATAAAACCGTGTTACATTGTGTTCTAAATGTTCTTTAATGTTCCATCAAAATGTAACACGCTTTTATTTATTTCTTATCAAGTTATCAGGTTTAAATGATTTTTATCTTTTTAGTCCTTTTTATTAATAAATAATAAAAGCTTGTTTTTAAAAAGTTTTTTTTTTCTTTTTATGATTTTGTTTTCTCGTGCAAAGTATTGGTCAAACTTATCTAAGTTTAAAAAGGGTAGATGAATGAAGTTCTACCTTGAGTTTAGCACTAGCTATGTAGGAGGTGTTGGGCAGGATCTCAACTGGCTCCTTGAACATGGCGCGGAAGGTGTCGTCCGTACCGTCACAACAAAAAGTCGTCGTATTCGAGCCACACACCTTCTTGGTCGCTAGGTGGATTATCTGCAATATATCAAAATGAAATCAACATCATTTATTTAAATTAACCTGAGAATCAGCACTTTTTTAAAGTTAAAATAACATAAGCAAAAATTTAAGGAGATTGCTCATCGTCATATATGAGAATTGGTCGAAATGTCATAAAACGTGTAAAGTAAAAACTTTAAAAGTACGTTAAAAAAAAAACCATGTACTTATAAAAAATAATATCATCAAAATAAATAGGTAAAAGGATTAGGAACCCCAGGATTGATTCTTAAAATATTGTGTACAGAGACATAGATTAGTGCCAGGAACCCAGCGCAGGTACTCCCATTCCTGGGCAGCATTTGGACCAAAGTTAGGCAATCTTCTTTGAGCTGAGAACAAAGCTAATTGCTTGCAGAATTTGTCTTAAGACGATACAGAAAATATAACGATTACCTCATGAATACCTTTCTCCTTACTGATACATGTAATTACTGAGTCACTTGAACCTGTTTGCATGTAAGTTTTAATAACCAATGTTTATGAGGAACTGGCTCCTGGACACAAGTATCTTTTTACTTAGTTCAGGAGCCAGCTGTTCAAGCTGCTTTTGACCATCTCTTGTACAATGATGTTTAGTGTATGATTAACTTTTAAGTACTTACGTGTTTCTGTTTGTACAATAAACTTATTATTTATTTATTCGAACTCACATACCGCATTAAGAACTCGTGCGTTCCAAAACACAAATAGCGGAAGCTGGCCGCACAGCTGCTGGACTAAAGTGGAACTGGGCTGGCCATATCTGTCGCATGTCGGAGCAGCAATATGCAAAAGCCACCAGTCAGTGGATCCCAAATGGCAGGAAATGACCGCGCGACAGGCCCAGGAAGAGATGGCGGGATGAGCTGGACTCCTTCTTAAAGGATTGGTCCACAAACGCAGTAGACCGGGAAAAGTGGAAGGAGGGAAGGGAGGCGTTTGCCCAGCAGTGGGACAACACAGGCTCATAATAATAGATGACAGTCATTCATCAAAATGTCATCAATCATTAAAATGATTCAGTTTAAACTCAATTTAATAGACATTACTGTGTAAGTTGTAATTCCTAGACTATTGTTACCTATAATACTTAAGTTATGTCATACACAGAAGCTGTTGGTGTAACTTAATAAATAAATAGTGAAAAAAAATAGTTTAAGTATGTGAAAAATATATAGCGCCATAAAGATTTGTTCCTGAACCGTCCGTTTTCTCGTCTATTTCTAGGCCCTTACCTAGGACCTTGCTTAAAGGTCATGCGCTGCATGTGGTACAATGTGCTCTAAAAATAGACTAACCTTTTCCTTCTAACTGTCATAAGATGGGATTAAGATAGATAATAGTTATCACCGACGGGACTAAGGCAGATCATAATTATCACCATACTTATTTCTAAGAAACTAGACAAAGTTTAGCTAAGATCATCATCATCTACTTAGCGTTTCCCCAACTATGTTGGGGTCGGCTTCCAGTCTATGTAACTGGATGCAACTGAATACCAGTATTTTGCATGAAGCGACTACCTATCTGACCTCTACAACCCACTTACTTGGTAATACGATACCCCTTGGTAAGACTGGTTGTCAGACTTTCGGGCTTCTGACGATCCGTAACGACTGTCAAAGATCTACCACTGACAGCCGGGACCAACGAAGTTATAAGTAACTAGCGAGTCGCCCCTTCTTCGCAAGGATTTAACAACTTGACAAAAAATCGAGATTTCTTATCACCTCGTCTGTGAGGCAAGCTTATTAAGTTCGGTAACAATAGAAAAAGTAACCGTGTCTCAGTAGTGACAGTTGAGCTGTTAGATGAAGGTTTAATATTATTCTTTATTAATTCCAGGTTTATGGAAGGATGGATGAAAGGAAATTGCATGCAGCTGAGATGAGAATGCTAAGAGGGATGTGTGGTATTACACAAATGTATAGAATAATAAATGAGTATATAAGAGAAAGTCTGAAAGTGGCACCGGTAGCTGAAAGTTGTGTGGAAATCGGTTATGGGCATGTGATACGGAGGAATGAGGAAAATGTCGTGAGGCAAGTTTTGAGTATGATTGTCGATGGCTATAAGAGTAGGGGAAGACCAAAGGAATGATGAATGGACTGTGTGAATGCTGATATGATTAGAAAGGGGGTGACTATCGAGATGACGACTAATAGAGAAGTATGGAAGAAAAGGACATGTTGTACCGACCCCACATAAATTGGGAAGGGCAGGAGAATGATGGTTATTCGGGAAGATTTATTAGTACACATAAACCTACCGGAATAAATTCTCTAAATGATAGTGAATACCGCATCGAAATCCGCTGCGTAGTTTAGAAGAACAACGCGATCACGCAGAGGGACACTATACACCACTTTATTTATAAAATGTATCGAAGTTTCAAGTAATAGGGGGCGCCGGGCGAGTCTATTGCCTAATGGAAACCCAAAATAATACTGCCCAACCCGGGAATCAAACCCAGGAGCAGTCACGTTTGCGACCACTCGACCCACAAAAGTCATAGTTAAGAATATTTGATTAAGAGGGAAGCGCCAGGGTAACCAGATTATTATTATTGGAGCCGTTACTACATTTTCCGGGAGCCTATTCCATGCTGTTACAACTCGGCTAGACAAGAATTGCTTCAAGGGCTTTTTTTTATGAATTTTCCCATAGCTTTAGGAAATGCCCACGCAAATGTTTGTTCACATTCAGTGTGTAAAGGTCTTGAAGGCTGGCACTTCGTAGTGTTCTGTATGTATCTTGTACGTCTCATTGAACCTACCCCTTTGTCTGCGCTGTTCCTAGTTCATATAACCCTATTGATTGATATTTTATGAAATAGTCATTCAATAGGGTTATATGAACTTAGGATATTTTGTTCAACATACAACCTGACACTTACCTGCAAATTGCAAATATCGACACAAAAAAATATTTTCGTGGGCTACCCCGGCACCCTTAAAAGGTCTATCTATATTGTATATTCTAAATCTAATTGGCTTACCTGTAAGTGTACCTCATACTCCGTCGGCCCAAAATACGATCCATACAGGCCAAAGCCGACCACAAAAATTCTCTGATCAACCGTAAACCGGATCCTGTCTGTGGTTCCACTGTACCCCCACCTCGACTCCGTCTGGGGAAACCTATTCACTGTCAGCTCCTTGCCAGTCATACAACATCTCGGGGTGTCGAGAAACCCCACATTCGGCTTAGGGTTCACGGTAAAGTATAGGAACAGTTGCACAATCTCTCGGTCATCTAAAAGGCCGCTTTGGGCAGGGCCCATGGCGAATTCTTCAACGGACATTAGGGGAAATCGGATGGCGTTGAAGGCTCTTCCTAGGACCATTCTTTGGTTGGTGGGCGTGACGGGTAGTTGCCGTCGTATGCATTCCGCTTCCGACCAGCGCAGGACCGCTGAGAAGATTTTCGCTTCTCTGATGCGGAGTGTATCCCTGGAATAGAAATAGGAAATGTAGTGTTATGTTTTGGTAGTGCGCTGATATGAATGTTTCAGGAAACCCTGACCACTCGCCAAAAAAAAAAAAATAAGATTATGAACTAATTTCGTAAAAAAAAAAAAAAATCCGTGTTATGTAATTTTAACTTTGATTACCTACGATAAACTTTCAGAGTGATTATTTCAAACATCTAAGCAATAAGTTCCCAAAAATATGGATGTCACGTGATCAACTTTGAACGTTAATATCTCGGAAACGTGACACTTTATGGGGTTGGTCTTTTAATGTTTTCTGTTTGCATTGATGTCAGCTATCGGTTTATATAGGTTCTATGCGGGGCTACCATTTTGATATAAAAATCAAAATGGCGCGACAGTAGGTATGCCAGCCAGGCTCCATATAAAAATCTTCAATCATCATCTGCCTAACCTTTTCCCAATATTGTATTTTGGGGTGAGCTTCTGGTCTAACCAATATGACTATGACAGAATACAAAGTATGACTAGACATTCTAGATATTATACTCCCTTAGATCACAGAAACGTAACAGTAAAATAGAATTGATTCTAGTTGGCCCTTCCTAAAGGTAGTTTCGTATGGAGAAGAATGGGCAAGAAACTCCATCGTTACTTTAAAATTTTTTACAAGATTTTGTTTAGGTACATTCATTATATCATTATATGTGAAGACGATGCACCTAGAATAAAATGACTTTACCACAAAAGGTAAAAAGAATTAAAAATATCGAGGAAAACGTATGCAAAAAAACAAACATCTATTTGGAAATTCCCAGACAAGTCTCGATCAATTCCGCAAATTCCTAACTAAGTACCTCACTTTATATATCCAAACAAACGTGTTTTCCATTAACCTACGCAATATTGAATGGAGTAAACTGCAGTCTTATGGATGCGATAAAAAAGCAAAACATCGAATTTGTAGTTTAAACTACTGCATAGAAAGAAAGAAAAAAAAACATACACTTAAAATACGTTTATTTGCGGTAAACACGACGCAGAGAAAGAACACAAACACATAAAAGAAAGCAACAAGTTGGGGGTAAATATGCGTCACATCCACGCAAAACGGCCATCTCTCAGCGTAATGCTACGATCCTATGCGAGATAGAGCCCCCTGCCCTAGTGCTGGTTTTCAGCGACAGTCGGCGTGTACGTGCTGACGAACACAACAAACGTAGACGATGGCAACGATGCTAATTAAATTGACACGTCTACATAACAGGTAACTCTAATCTAACCTCAAAAGTCAAAACGGTGAAGAAAAACATCGTATGGAGACGAACATGTGACATTCACCAACCCGCACTTGGCCGAAGTGGCAGATTATGGTCCACACTCACAGAGAGGAGTCCTGTGTCCAAGCAGTGGGAACGTTATCATCAAACTCTTGATACCAGTGCGTATCTGTATAAAGGAGTTTTATTTACTGGCGAGAAACATCACACTACTGTTAGTGTGATGTTTCTCGCCAGTAAATAAAACTCCTTTGTTGTCTGTACCTACGTGTTAACAAAAGTGCTAATTCATGACGCAGACAAGTTGAGAAAGTGAGAACCGCTGAACGAGCATTGAACGAATAAAATTATAAGTAGAAATCGTAATGACTAAAGGTTTTCTTCAAGAAAAAAAAAACGAAGAATTCTCAAGTCCGACAAAAGAGAAGGAGACAACTTCTTGTCTCCTTCTCTTTTCATTCATTTTTTCTTTCATTTATGTAAATACTTAGACTCTTCAGTCTAAGTATTTACATAAATGAGGGCTACGTTTTAGTAGTTGTCGTCTAGAAAAACTTTAAGGCCAAGCAGCACCCAATTGCGTACCTAACACACTTTCAATCAGAATCTTTAATCATTTGAAGGTTGTTGCTAATCCATTACTTCATATGTTCAAAAAAATGGTCAGCTCAACACCGTTAATAACGCAATGAATGTTGTTGAACTATCAAAATGAAAGTCATTGCGACTGTGTGTTACGCAATTACCAGGTAACTGCTTAACCTAAAGGTGAAGTGGCATTTACCGTACCCTGTAAAGTACTCGGAATAGTTCAATAAAAAAGAAACATAATATAACATCACACCTGTAATACCCGAAGGGTTAGGCAGAGGTGTCTCTATAGTAACTGAACAGACAGCTGTGCTGTTGTGGAGTTTGTTGCGCAACTTCTTCCTAGCGAAAGCACTAGCAATTCGTGAAGTGCTGATAGTCAGCCTAATTTGAATTATTTATTCAAATTAGGCTGACTATCAGCACTTTTGATTTAGATCTTTATTTAATTTAGTTCACCGACATTTCGCCATTTAGTTACGTTTTAATTTCTTGGTTAAAAAATACGTGCCTTATCAATAGTGCAACAGTTAGTACCTATTTACTCTACTATTACAGTACCTAACTGTTGTACAAGACTTGCCGATACGCGGGGAACTTGACAAATTGGTATCTATCTAGGTAGGTAGTTAAGTGGAACAGTGGCGCGTGTAGACAGGTGTTTAAACGTAGGGCGGAGCAGCATAGCTATTCACAAACGTTCGACACGTTTCCGTGCCGAATCGAATATCAAGTGTCCTCTAAAGGAATTTCACAAATCCAGAACACAAGAATGTTGTCAGTTTAAATCAAATAAACGACCGCCGTCCTTCCCACAGCTATCTGCTGTGGGGGGGGAGCTATTTGCATGGCAAGAAAGTAATTCAAAATGAGTCGATTTTCGTTACGATACCCTGTCTAATGGCTGTAAATAGCTATGCAGGTCAATCATATACGACAAGTCGATAACAGGTACGGTGACGCTTGCAATTAGTTGTAACCACACACGAACCAAATAAGGAATCGCAATCGATAAAACTAAGCGCACTTCTCAGCCGCAACGAGCCGGGCCGCAGAGCATTTCCATACAAAAACGTGCGGTGCGGCCCGCCTATAATATGTGAAAGTTCATACAAAATATACGAAAGGTATTATTATTAATTGGTTAGACACACTAGTAGCTAATTAGCTGATGCGTCTGTATCAAATAGCTTGGGGATATTTAATATGTACAGTCGATTCTTGAAGCAGTTCAGTGTGGGAGCCGTCACTACATTTTCCGGGACTCTATTCCATGCTGTTACAAGTCGGTTAGACAAGAATTGCTTCAAGGGCTTTTTTTTGACGAATTTTCCCATAGCTTTAGGGAATGCCCACCCAAATGTTTGTTCGCATTCAGTGTAAGAGGATTATTGCAATACTCCAAAGTTCTCCACATTATTTGAATTTCAAATGGACTGTCGACAAAGTAAACAGTAAGCTCCTATAATGTATTCAAAGTACAACTTGCTCGACATGTAGTCGAAAAATATCGACGATAAGTACTCCAATAGCAGCCAAGTACTACTGGATGCATTATAGAAGTACCTGCTTATACAAAAAAAAAAAAAAAAAAATCGACGAACGACGAAAATTCTATTAATAAGCACTATTATTATTGTATTTCTCATGTAAGTGACTGTAGTCTTTTATGAGAATAAATTTCGCCTTTGGTTCTAGGACATACCGACACGATACACGATGATTTCCTCCACCGTTTTGAGAGCAGTGGTGATGAAATTATTTCCGCAAAGTTGGGGCCGATACTCGTACTACTGAGCCACCAGTGCGGAGTAGACCATCATTATCTAAAGGCAAGTCACTCAGCTGCCCAATAATTGCGGCCACTAATAGCCAACTAGCCAAGTTTGAAATGGCCCCTACAAAAACATCTCTAGAGTCAAATCTTTCTCACACACAACACACCTTTTATTTATCTTCTAAACTAATATTATAAACATATAAAAAAAACATTTTTTGTATATCTGTTTTTTACGCTTTCACGCTAAAACGGCAGAACGGATTTGGAAGAAATTTGGCACATGGGTAGACCAGGACCAGGATTAGGACATTTTGCCCACCATCCATTTTGAGAATATATCCTTTTTTCTAGAGCTCCCCAATTTTTTTTACTTACCATCTGTCGCGAATATGAAACATTGCCACAATTATATTTAAACATGTAATATTATATAGTCGTAAGATAGGATATATAATTATGGGTGTTCTACTGCCCCCTTGCAAGTCTCAAACGCCTACATTGCGAACCTATGGTGTAAACAAACAAGTTTGCTAAACATTTATTCTGGCACTGGCACACTGTCTACTGTTGGCATGTTGACAATGACCTTCTAACATTACTGTCAACAGATAATGTGAGGTATTGATTACAGGGAACACTCAAAATACTTGCCACTCGAGAATCTTGAGGTATTGTAGGAATGATAATGAAAATGTTACTAGGCAGGCAGTCAGTCTATCTATATCAGTTATCATAAACATAAACAGCCTCTAAAGTTCCCACTGCTCCACTGCTGGGACACAGGTCTCCTCTCGATCAGAGGGAGTGGGCTGTAATCCATGTTGGTAGATGTCACATGTCTTAAAATTTTGGGCTCTAGAACATGCCCATCCCTCACATTTCCATTCACCGTTTTGAGAGCAGTGGTGATAAAATAATTTACACTAGGTAAAGCACCTGTCTGGGTTTAAACCTGCAACTCGTAAGTCGCAGCTGTTACCACTGAGCCACCACTGTTTTATACTTTTGTTGGCAATTAGATACTTAAATAAGGGGCCAATGTTTCAATTGTTTGTATAACTTTTTATTTGAGGAATAAATATTGCGGTGTGACAGGCCTTGTATATAGAAAGAAAATATGTCAACCCCCCTCCTTATTAATTCTTCAGACAAAGATTGGCCCTAAGTAGATCAATTCATCAAATTATAATTAATTTGTTTTGTTTATTCAAATACTTAATAGGTCACATAAATATTAAGTATTTCTTGTTGTGGATAACAAGGCATCAATTTCAATAGAAAATGTATTCAGTACCTACTGAATAAATGATTCTTGATTTGAAATATGAAGTAACCTACCAAGGCTAAGTTACTTTATATTTTACTTTTACCAAAGTTTTGTTCTTGTTTTTATAAATTGATAAATCAATCACCTTCCAAAATTATTTGAAAAATAATATAAAAACACATACCTTTCCAGCACTGCATTTAGTGTGTCCTGATCAATATCTGTAAACCCTTCAGCGTTTAACGCATCAGCAGTATTCTTATCTATCATCTCCAAGCACAATGCAGCCAGCTGCGGTTCATCAAACAAGCGTGCCTGGGTCAGCAAGAGAAACGCATTGTCCGTACCCAAGTTACTTTTCAAGAAGTCTACACAATGCTCCTCTAACGCAGACACAGCATATTTCTTGGCAGTGTAAAGTGTTGTCATGACACTCTCCGGACCAATCCGTACCTCATCGGAATATAGGAACTTTAGTAAGTGTAGGAACGCCGCAGGCTCCACATCAGGTAACTCTACCTCATCAGACTTAGTTGCTAGCACTCCATTGAACATGGCATCGAACACTGCACTGCCTACAGACAACACGAACTTGTGCGCGGGTATGACCTGCAAGTTAGCCTCCTTGCCGACGATAAAATGAACGTCGCATAAGATCTCGTTGTTAAAAAGGAACGATAACCTTTCTTTTACGGTAGTTTTTGTCGCCTGCCAGTTGTGTAAGCGTCCGCCTGTATTGTTAATTGGCTGGAGGTTTTCTATTGCTGAAGACGAGGCAAAAGGCTCGCTCGCCTGTCCGTTGTCTTCCTCCTGTATCTGCCCGAGCTGCCGAGCCTGCTGGTTGGACGGCAGCATGTTCTGCGGCGGCAGCTCGTCTCCGCCGCCTCCGTCATCCAGCCTTACGTTAAGCAGTCTATTAACTATATCATTTTTAGACCCAGATGCCATAACGCGTGGATTTTTAAATATCACACATTACACGAAACGCCGGTCGTGCTCGAAACACGTTGTTTATGATTGAAAACGACTGTATCTATCAAGAATGTGGGTGAGAGACAATTTGAAGTGATTTGTTGTAGTAATTAGCCTCAATTTTTGTTTATCACAGCACAGAAGTGTTTCGAAGATTTTTTGACGCGTGACAGGAAAATTTCGGTATTGCCATTATGAGAGTTAAAAATTCAACCAAAAGTTGTGATTTTTTCGAGATATCGCAGTAGATTTTTTAACACCTTTTTTGCCGCGAAATAAATATTTATCATTTTCTCATGATCTTTAAAGTATTAGTAGATTGATGAAAGAATGGATGGAACTTGTGGATAACGCAGTGGACATTGACATTCCTCTTGTCTTTTATAATGAACAATACTGAGGAAGAGGGTCTCATCTTTGCAGGGAATATAACTATTGTTCCTACTGCCTTAAACATAACAATGTTATTGCCAATGTCACAGCACATAGGCACCTACCGATATCAGTCCAGGAAATACAGACCTATGTATTATCGTATCAACATAACGTAAACACTGCACGCGCGTACGGTGTCAAATGGAGCCACTTAAACACCCGACCGTTTCCCATGAGCGTCATAATATTAATGAGGGGTTGGCAGAACTATTGGGATCTATGGAGATTGCTGCGGGAGTACGGGTAGTAAAATTATTCTGCGGTCAATGACCTTACAGGTAGGTATTCCAAGATCTAGGTTTGAGGGTTCTGTTTAGGCTAAGCTCGCACTGCGAAGCTCGCACTGCGTTTATAGACAGTGTACGGAATTGGAATTAACATGCATTAATGCCATAGAAATGTAATGTCCTCTAAACATATCTATGTGCATTGCGAATAAAATTCCTTGCGATTTTTGTCAGTTCTATATACATACTTATGTACATACCATCCATGAGATGCATTTCAAATTTTTTTTAGTCTATTTATTTAGGTATGATTTCAGGCCTATTAGCAATGAGCCCAATGAGACAGCGAGGTTAGTAGGTTTTGCTGAATCATTTTAGTTTAGGTCGGTGACCATCCGTTCGTTGCTGCGATTTATAATTAAAGGTGCGTCCCCACTAGGACCTCGCGGCTCCGTGAGGCCGAGCCGCGCGGATGACATTTGTGAGCTCTTATAATGAGGACGCGTTGCCAACAATAGCAAAAGAAAAAAAAAATAACAGCAAAAGGCTGTTGTTAGTTTTTGTTATTTGTAGCCGCGCGGCCCTAGTGCAAGGTTTCTGTAACCTTAGTAAAGGTATCAGTTTTTATCTACCTGCCCACATTTTTATGTCACCGCTTAATTTAGTTTTCAAAATAAAATGGTTGTAGATCTTCATCATCATCACCTTCGTCAGCCAAAAATCGTCACAGATCTTAGAACTCTTCATATAAGATCAGCGGAGTAATTGCGTAACACACTAACAATAGCAATGGCTTTAATTTTGACAGTTCAACAACATTCATTGCGTTATTTACGTTGTTGAGCAGAGAAAGTTTTCGGAGATTTGCAACAATGGATTAGCAATATTCTTCAAAATGATTCAGATTAAGATTGATAGTGTGTTATGCAATTAGGATGCAGGAGGTAAATCTGTTCCTCTTCAATAAAAATAAAATTTTGTTTGGATAGTTATTAGTCAGAGAGTTGTGTCGATAAATTAATCAAAGCGGCTCTCAAGCTACTGGATTTTGTAAAAAAAAAATCTTAGGACATAAGAACCATCCGACATTGGCAGGACTTAAAGCATGATGTTATGGAATAAGTTCAGGGCGCATGTGACTCAAAGATATGGCGGGCACCGGAGTTTTATTACCGCGGAAACTGCGACTCACTGAGCACGCACAGGGCTAGGAAACGGGAGTATTCCATATTACTTTCACTTTTAATTTTGCGAAATGTTTGCAGAAATTGAATATCCGAACTAACGTATATTGTTTAATTTGAGCGACTTTCAAATTGAACAGCACACATTAGGACTAAGTTTCTCAAATGTATAATTATGTCAAATTAAGACTGCTTTTTATTACCGTACCTAATATTTTCAATAGTTATTTGTGTTACAATAGTAAAAGTTATGTAAGTAAACCAATACCTACACAATTACACATATTACCTATCAATAAAAAAATATAAAAACAATAATTTCAATACGTACTTCGCTGTATCTGGATGGGGAATTAGACCAAAAAATAGAACAGAATTTCTGTTATATTATCAGCCAGATAAGTTAACCGTAACTTATCAGGAGGTTGCAAGCAGACCATCGTAGTATGATTGTAATATATATGATTTATTAATTGAGGTTACAAATTCTGGACTCCATCTTGTTCGAGGACTAGATGAAGCCAACATGCTATCTAGACGTAACAATCCAGACTTTTTAGATAACTTGCAAATAATTTGCATATTCATTTAATTAGCCATAACTATCTCTTCTCCGTTCTATGGCGTTTCTCGTACGTCATCAAGGGCACGCACGCGCGCAACGGTCGATTCAGCTACAGGTGCTGGCCCGGCAGTCGCACCGACGCCGTCTGCCACGCACCACCTCCCGGGAGACTAACAAGGCGATATCGACTATGACAGACTGATAACCCAAACATCATTCTAAACTTAACAAAACGCTTATTAAAAAAACTCTCTAGCCTGTAGGAGTAGTGTAAGCAAAACGTTGTGTCAACAAAACTCATTGCGTCTACAAATTCAACAGGCGCTCATAACATTTCGTGCTCGAGTCTTAAGACTAGTGTAAATAATCTTTAAAGTTTAAATATTAATCGTTGTCTAATTTTCTCTACTGTTGTTATAAAGTGTTGTCTGTTCACTTATTGACTTGTGTGTGATCTAAGTGTTCGCATTCTATAAATAATGTTGTTTCCATTGTTGTTGATCTTGGACTGGATGCTACCTGCGTATGATCGTGTAGTGACTGTGACATAATTATATTATAATATGAATACGATTAAGTAAAAGGTGAGTTGGAATCGATATTTTTATGGTACCTATTGTAAGATTATAAACATAAACATATGCTATAAATACAGGTAACCTAGGTATTGTATTAATAAATTAGCGGCATCGAGAGGCGACGCTGTAGCCGGTGAAGTAAAGATAATACTTACGTAGCAGTATACCTAATTATAACAGACCTTTACATTAATCATGTTTTGGTTCGACCATGATTAGATTTTATTTAGATAAAATTAGTACCTATCTAAGTATTTAAGTTTGAGCTAGAAACTTACATACTAGAGAATTAATGACAATCGTTCTAATTGCCTTGTTTTAACGACTGGCTAAATAAAACAACAGGTTCATCTAAAGCCAATAATTTATTTAAATTTGTCTCAAACCCAATGGATTCATCTCATTCTACATGGGCAATGGGCATAATAACATCTCACAGCTACGTACATCCGCTGAACCGCGCAAAATTCATAAGCTCGCCATTTCTCAACTATGTTGGGGTCGGTTTCCATTCGAACGGGGTGCAGCTGAATACCAGTATTTTACATGGAGCGACTGCCTGTCTGACCTCCACAACCCAGTTACGTAGCTAGCACAAATCCACCGAGAAGTAAAACAAAAAGGCCTTTAGTTATTATTCATAGGTCATGGTCATATGAGTAGAGCGCACCCGTGCAGTGCCGGGGGGGTCGCTAGTAAATTATGTATAAATAATTCATTATTTCATTCATCAGAATCGTCTAGAATCTTGAAACACACTCCCATAAAAAAACAGTCAAAATCAAAATATTTTATTTCACATAAACCTACATAGGCACTTATGAAACGTCATAAGCTAGGTGTACGGTTTCAATTGATCGTTTCAGTCAAAACAGAACTATAAGATCTAAACGTATTGTTACAGATATGAACATGATGCTGAGCCCGAAGATGCAGCGGTCAGTCCGTGTGAATGATGGCCAGCTACTCGCCCTGTCCGACAGGGCGCAGTATGACCATTCACAGGTTGGTAGTCCATCAGCTTAATTGGGTTCAACCTTACTGGGGAAAATGACATTGGGGTCACGCTTATTATCTGCGTGATCTAAACTCTTTACTCTAACTTTACTGAATAATGATAATGGAAAATGTCATTGCAGGGTTCAACCTTATTAGGCAAGATTGTATGTGTATTTGGGCACCCTGGTAGTTAGGTTAGTTAGCCGCGCTACGATCCTGCAGACTGGTTCATCTCTGCACCACAGGAGGTTTGGTTTTATGTTATAAAAAAGCTTCAGGGTGTCATGAGAAGCATACGCGAAGAATCAAGTGGTTTCTGTGTCATAAAATTCAGTGAAGGACACAGATAGTTTAGAACCAGGATACTTTTTATCCCGATATTCCTACGGGATCGAAACTTATCCGGGTGAAACCGCGGTGCGCTGCAAGTCGGTCATAAAAGAAACTAAAAAAAATAGGCACCTTTTTCTCCGAACTATGTACGAGTATAAGCCTCTGCGTGAGCAGCAGTTTCCACTATTCATACTAGGTACCGGATCTTGGGTTTCCTTCCCAGGAAACAATTGCAAACTCGGCAATTATAATGATATTTTATGAAAGATCCTTAACAAACTTGAACACAAATATTCTAAGTACTTATTACGTGTTTCATAAGATGAATCAATATTCTCTTCCATGAAATATTCAACTAAATTTTTTTAAATTTTTTTTGAGGACCTCCAACAAAATCAACTAGTGTCTACAAAATGTCCAAGGGATTTGTTCTATTGGTCAAATTTTCCAGAACGAAAACGTTGGAACCAAAAACGTACCGTGATTTCTTTTACAGTAGCTTCACTATACTGCCCCATACACATCATTAATCCTTCGAGTTGTACGCTGGTGCCACGGTGGAACTCGTATTCGTAAATAAATAATGCGATATTTTAAGTTTTTTATATTGTGAACAAAACGATGTCAAAGAAATATCAAATGGCGCGAAATCCAATGAATCACTAAAATCGAAACACAAATTCAATTGAATTTATAATTCTTAACCAAACGCCAGACATTTGAGTTCAAATTGGCCAGTTTGACACAACGCCAATTTCATATGTAAGGACCCATATTTAATTTAGGTATCACCAAGAGATTAGTTACATACCAGTTTTAGTTTAAGACTTCTACTAACTTTTATTATTTTTCTAGACTGGCTACTTGCACAAACGAAGCTCTGACAACACCAAGTGGCAGCTTCGATGGTTCATCCTCTATCAGGTAAGCAAAATATACATTTTTATTTGAAGCCTTTTGGGCCTGATCACACGTACCACAACCACACCACAATCATATTACAACCACAACCACAACCAAACCACACCACAAGCAATTCAAGAATTCTGGGAATTTTTCAAAAATACATGAATGTTGGGTTGTTTCGCAATTCATGAATTTTGGCCTTTAAGCTTTATGGTGTGCTTAATTGTTGCAAATAATAAGTATTACATCCTGGAAGGAATACGTCAAATTACAAGTCAACCTATACAGATATTTTCATGAAAACCACCCAAAAGCGACAGTCATATTTATACAGCCAGTTTCATGAAGGTTAGGTCCCTATTATATACCTTACTTACTCAGTATAAAAGTCATAAGTTTGCTTGCTGCACTCAAAAGCATTACTAAAGCTAGGTACCTCAGCTACTTAAGAAGGCGTCGACCTTGCAAGTCACAGCAAAAATGCAGCACGAATCGAAATGGCTGAACTTTATTATTCTGAAGTTCATTGGACATTACCGTGTTACATAAACCAATCCTTACTAATATATTGGTATATTGATACAAATTTTATAGAATAGAATAGATACTTTTTATTATGTATGACTATACGACCATACGAATTACAGATATAAATCCTTATAATGTTCCCACTACTGGGAAAGAGGCCTCTTCTCTTTGAGAAGGAGTGGGCCGTAATCCACCACGCGCGCCCAGTGCGGGTTGGTAGATGTCACATGTCTTCGAATTTTTGGTTCTGGGATATGTTTCCTCACCTCACGATATTTTTCTTCACCGTTTTGAGAACAATGGTGGTGAAATAATTTACATAAAGTAAACCGCCTGTCTGGGTTCGAACCTACGATCCACAACTCGTAAGTCGGCGCCGTCACCATTGGGCCATGACTGCTGCTGCTTTGTTATGTACATCATAAGAATAACAGATAAAAAATCTAGAAATTTTACATAGGGTGACACTGTGGGTGGTTTTATCGCTAAAAGCGACCTTTTAAAAAGAACCTTTTGATGGATTGAAGTGAGAAGGAGAGTTTTATAAATGCGAAAGTACATAAGTCTGTTTTTCTCTGTTCACGCCGTAAACGCCTGTAACGAATTTCTATGAAAGGCATACATATCCATGATCCTGACCTGCGGGTTAATTGCGTAACACACTGTAGCGGTATTTACAACGCCACATGCGAACAACGCGTCATACTGACGTCACGCAAATCCTGCATCTCGCAAGCAGAGTTTACCGCGCAATTAGCATAGATACAATTTCCCAACATCAATCGTTGGGCAGTTGCCCGCCAGACACAACACCCGTCTGGTCGGAGGATCCTCCGTTTTCTATAGAGTATGAGTGAACTTTACACCCTGTTGCTCATACCTCTATAACACTATCAACCACGATGTGAATGATTTTGAAGGATATTGCTAACCATTGCGTCATATATTCGAAAAATTTGTCTGCTCAACAACGTAAATAACGCAATGAATGTTGTTGAACTGTCAAAATGAAAGCCATTGCTACTGTGTTAGTGTGTTGCGCAATTTCCCCGATGGGTTAGGACATAGTATACTTTTAATCCCGGCAGTACGTTACCCGTGGGATAATTTTTAACGTTAACGCGGGCGAAGCCGCAAGCAAAGGCTAGTATAATATAAACAGTTGAACGTAGGTATTCTTTTTTCTGCGGACGTTCCATTATTCTTGGCAAACTTTTTAACTTCATAGATCCTTTTTAATATTCTCCTCTTGTAACGGGATCAGAAACGATTTAAAGACTGATCAGGCTTAAAGTAAGTTTGGGTCAGAGGTTTGAGGGAACAAATTTTATATCGAACAATCGCCGCGCTTGCCACGACGTAAAGGGTCCCGACACGTTCAATTGCAATTTGTCAATGTTTACATGATTGATGCGCAAAATGATCGTCTACAAAACGCAATTGAAGCGATTGACAATATTACTACGAGATTTACAGCAAATTACATTTTTTTTATTGATAGAAATTGACGTGCCTTGTATTGATGTTCAATGACAGCAAAATGACAACCGTTATTTTAAAATCGACTGCGCCAGCGTTTATTGCCCGTGGTCCGATCGAGAAGTTCTACTAGTTAGTAGGACCAAGGGTATTTTTCTTTAGCATACATGACAGACGTACAATTTTCTGTGTCATCTCAGTTTATACCATTCTTCATACCAAATGTCTATCTGTTCTTTTGTTGAAGTAGGAATCGCAAGAGTTATTGCAAGAAATGCCTTATCTTATTTGCGTTTAAAATCATATTGTTTATGAGTGACGCGACTTTTCTCAGCACAGGGGAGGCCCCCTGTGCTGAGACTTAGTTCTATGACAGTTCTATGACAAAGTACACCCCCCCACCCTAAAAAAGCAGTGCAGTTCGACTCCTGCCCTGCTATGCTGCCCAGTTCAGAAATTGAATGAGGCGTGTGCAAATTGTATACCTTCAATTGGAGCTTCATTCGTGTATCATTTGAAATCTTGCTCGCATATCGAGGGACCCATTACGTCGTGGCAACCGCACTTTGTTCGATACTAAATTTGTATGAGGTTAAGCTGCATTTGCTGCAATAGATCGAGGAGATTTATTGATAACTAGCTTCTGCCCGCGACTTCGTCGGCGTAAAGCAACTTTTTTCCGTAAGAACTTTCGACAAAGTATTAGAAAACTTTAAAAAAAATGGATGAAATCGGTAAAGTCGTTCTCAAGTTATGGCGTGACCAAGCGAAATAGGGATTCATTTTTATATATATTCAGCTGCATCATGAAGAATATCTACTTATAACAATGCGAGAAGGTAGCCGAAAACACATTACGGACGAAGCATAAGTTTAATATGGACCACAGCATTCACAGCATGTAAACATTGGCTTACATAATGATCCCACTGCTGGGACATAGGCCAGGAGGCAGGCAGGGGCAGGGGAGGTGGGCAGTGCGGGTTAGTAATGTCTTCTAATTTTTGGTTCTAGGACATGCCGGTATCCTTACAATGTTTTTCTTCACCGTTTTGAGAGCAGTGGTCATGAAATAATTTACTCAAAGTAAAGTCCCTCTCACAGAGAGGAGACCTGTGTTCCAGTAACATTATACGCTGATTATCATGATGATGAAAGCACCTGTCGGGGTTCGAACATACGACCCACAACTCGTAAGTCGCACCCGTTTCCACTGGGCCACCACTACTCTCCAAACATTGGCTTGTGAGAATAGAAATATAAATTTGTGAGCCACATATTGGCCTGTAGATATCCACAGTCACCAGCGCCACATTTGCCTGAGAACCACACATTGAGTATCGATGGCGGTAATAAAACGTTTTTATTGCGACATTAATTTATTTGAGTCCTAGTATGTCACAGGTAGGCAGGTAGGTATCAGTTATCAGTCCAAAGAGGGCTGTTTGAAGAGCGGTTTACGCCCAAGAACCATTGAGTTGGAGATCCGAAGTTTAGCTGTAAGTGGATTATAGACGCTCCTAATATCGTTTGGGAGTACCTACTCCTCCGGCTCCCGAGAGGAATTACAGATTATACGGCTCGTGCGACACGATCGGAGTGCATTCGAGCGAAGGGGACCAAGAAGAATGGGGACCAAGGGGGAAGGGGGCTTGGGGACGTTTGTTAAACCTGTCCAACGGTTTCCGATATATTGGGCGATACTGTAAGATGGATCGATGGGGAACTGAGAATAAACGATTGGTTTTGATAGGGAATTGTTGATTTATGTTTATATTTATGCGTGGCTGGCTGTGCCTGCTGCTCTGTTTGCGTAGGTAACTTGTCCAAAGAGTATTCTATTATATCGGATAAGTGTGATTCTCTAGTTATATTTGTACTTTTCGACAGATGCTCGTCTCCCTATTATACAAGGGTAAAATCGGATAGAATATTGACTCTTAACTGTTACGTTTATGAATTGCTAAAACTCATCATCGAATTATTTAAAGTGACAGATTTAATGGGTTTTTGTTGGTGCCTGGAGCTATAAGTTCAAACAAGAGAATCAGCCGGTATAATCTGTAAAAACCTCACCGTGAAAACGGTGAAAGAGGTGAAGTGAGCTTGAAGTAATTGACTTATTAGATTAGACTCTAGATTTGACTCTCTGTACCTAACTTGCATAAAGTTATTCATAGAGTCAACCTTTCTTACGTACATGTTACGATAGACCTTCAAATTTCAACCTCCAAGAAGCAATATGTCTACCAGAAAATACCGTGAAACTCGAACATAAAGACGAGGCATTCCGTCGCATAAGCTTGAAAGCGAAATAAGCGTGTCGTACATTTTATCGCTAAGTTCAAACGCAAAGGAAATCTCGGGAGAACACATTCCACGGGAAATGGAACGTGCATAATGCCGGAAACGGGACGGGGACCGAACGGTACCAGTACGGGGGAGAGGGACTATTGGTATCGTGTAGTAAATAATTTGTAAATAAATAAATTCATGTTTTATTGGTTTCAGCCTGCTGCAGAAAGAGTAGCTAGAAAGATAACAGCTTACTTTAGGTCTATTCAAATTTACGTTTCCGTTATTTCCAGTTAAACACATGTCAACTTTATTTCAGGGGCAATTAAGTTCATTTCAGACTAACTAGCATTATTTAAAAAGTCTTCAAAATGTTTGAAGTTGTTGCGTAAACTGAACTTTATTGTGTAGGAATTAAAGTTATTTTTCCAATAACTCATATTTGTTTACATGTTTGGCAAGTAAATCGCGAACGCAGATTAGATTGTCTCCTGGTGCCGTATTCTCTATGACACAATGAACGAAACCGCGCGAAATGAACGCGAAATTGGCGTGGTTAGCTAATAGTTGACGTGGTTTCGAAGTAAGGAATCATTGAGTGCTCATAGTGAATTAGGGCCCGTTTTTACGAGAGATACCTATACAAGGTGTTATTGAAATAACTGATGGGGTTGACCCTTAAGGGGTCGTAAAAGAAGCTGCTCCATACATTTAAGTTCGCATAACTTGGTAAAGTTGGGGAACAAATGATTTCAGTCAGGGCTGATTTTGATACATTACTTTGTGAGGTATTATATATTTTTTGTGAATATGAGGTCTATGTGGGTCATTTTTTTTTCTTTCTCAGTTAGTTTTAATCATGATCTGGCAGTTTGAGTAATTTACGCGGCCTACCCAAATGTCCTTTCTTTGGTATTGTTCGTCGAATCGCTGAGATTGTCAAGTTCTGGGTTGAGCTGGCCAATTTTTGACAAATGCGTGCACTGACTGGACAGGTCCACTCAATCTGTGTGGTTCTTTCCTCAAAAGACCAATTCAGACACCAATCTATATAGTCTTCACATGATCTGACCAAGATTATGTCTGGACTTTAAAAGAGATTGTGACCTCTGAGTTTGTTTCGGCCTTTCTTCTCAGAGTAGTCAGATAGGAAACTCCGAACTCATCTAGTTTAAAAAAAATATGATTGACGTGTAAAAGTGTTTGTACCAACCTACTTACAGAAAAGAAATCATTTATCATGTAAAGATTGTTAATAATTATGGGTACTACCAGATTTCAGTTTTAATTTCAAGTGCATCTTGTATTTTAGATCAATCTTATTTTTGACCACACTCATTGGAAACTATGAATGTTTTTTATGGTGATACAATGGGCGGTCATCTTTATCCTTTCGACGTAAAGCGAGAGTTTTCAAAATTGAACAGTCTCCACAGTCTGAGTACCTAATTTTTCTTCCGTCCCCTTCTAGTTCCATTCCATCTCCCAGTTTAACAAGCACAGCTGGCACATTCTGCTAAATAAAAATTGATCACATTTCCTAAGCTGATTGGCTAAATCGAAGCCAATATAAAATAGGCTTATTTAGATGAATACACAACACAGATATTCTTTTATAGAACAACCCTGTTTATAAGGGTAGCTTTTTATTCGAGCAAGTGACGTCACGACCTGACGCATGATAGAAACGATACGTAAATCAAATTCACGAACGTGTCGACAACACAAAAATTGTCAACGGTTTCCATAAAACTGGGATTCGGGGCATATCCACCCATTTTCTATTCGAGGAAATACATATCCACATCCTTTGTTTTTAACCGACTTCAAAAAAGGAGGAGGTTCTCAATTCGACGGTATGTTATTTTTTTTTTTTTTCTAATATTTGCTGGAGTATGCCTTTTGTTTTATATTTAGTCATAATTAAAGGGAGAGCAGTGATGCCCAGTGGTAATTGCCGCGACTTACGAGTTCTAGACCGTAGGTTCGAACCTAGATAGGCGCTCTACATTGTGGAAATTATTTCATCACCACTGTTCTCAAAACCGTGAAGGAAAACATCGCGAGGAAACCGGCATGTCCTAGAACGAAGAATTCGGAGACATTGATATCTACCAACTCGCACTAGGTCCGCGTGGTGGAGTACGGCCCACTCCCTCTCACCGACAAGAGGCCTGTGTCCCAGCAGTGGGAACATTATAGGCAGATTATGTTATATCATGTAGATGTACATAAGTAGTAATAGGGTTATGTTAAGAGGCATGGTTTCCATTATGATATTCTCTGTACTAGTCTAGTCTCGCTCTAGCAGCGGGCTGCAGTCTGGGGTTGCTCTCAGATAATGGGAGCAGCACCCTAATTGCGTAGCACACTGTAGGGTTCACTCCTACCACATAATTGGTTCAGAAATACGCCACTAGTGGCGCTTCTGAGTTGTCAACTTTCTGTCATGGCTGAGAGATACGTCTATAAATTTTATTCAGTAATTTAAATTAATATTGTTATTGTGGTTTTGTGATCTCGTCCTATCAATTGTGTTTCTTCTGTCTTACTCCTTATATATATATCGTGCTGTGTACGGACATTACATTTGAATAAATTCTACATTGACTTTTGTTTCTTGTTCGTCCGTACCAAAAAGATTTAAGATAGGTACAGTAAATAATTTAATGTCTTTGGTGCGTACCTACATTTTCTACAAGAGCTAAAACACGATTAATCTGAATTTGAATCATTTTGAAGGATATCACTAATCCATTGATACATAATGTTCGAAAAGTCTGCTCAACAACGTATTTAATTTAATATTTGAATTGTGTTTTCTTTATCTTTTCATTACGGACCATTTTTTAACATTCTGCATTGTTCTCACATGCATAATTCTAACTTGTCAATGTGTCACCATGTATGTAAGCCTACCCCCTTTCTTTCCCCATCTCTGATTTAACCACAAAACCTCGGAGCCCTGACCCCGGTTTGTAAAAGTAATTTAAAGTAATTATATAAATTTAAAGTATCTTAAAAATCGTTTAAACAAGAAGCTGAAAGTAGGACAAGCCTCAAAGAGTAAATTTAGTTATTCATTTACATCTCTTTCTTGAATGATGTAAAACAGAATTTAAATCTAGTTCATTTTGGATTCTCTCAAAATCCCATCTGAAGACTGTAACTTAAATCTCTCTCTCTGGTCATGATTCGCATCTAGTAAGATCATTGACTGGCGCATCTATTGGCCCCGTTACCGTCAATGTCGATTGCTGAATATTTGGCTATTAACAAAAGCATAAGCATGATCAGCTTATAATGTTCCCGCTGCCGAGACAGGCCAACTCCCTACCAACGGCCTCCTCTCTGTGAGAGGGAGTTGGCCGTAATCCACCACGTGGGCCCAGTGCGGGTTGGTAGGATTACTTTTCGGCTAATTTCTTACATCGGACTTTTCCACTTTTTATTAGATTTTTATCTGATGTTATTATGTGTCTTTTAGTCTGTGCTAAATTAATGTATTTTATTTCTTCCTTTTTTCTTTTACCATATAACTATTACTCGCAATGCATGCTGGATTAGTGCATAATCTGTCTAAAATTTTCCCACTGCTGGGACACAGGCCTCCTCTCTTCGAGAGGGAGTGGATCTACCACGCAGGTCCAGTCCGGTTGGTAGATCACAATGAAAACAAGGATTCCGTAGACCATGGCGTTTATTTGTAATTGTTGCTTAAAGTTAAGTAATGATTAGCGACTGTTTAACCATACATTTTTGACGTTTAAACGTCCTTTAAGTAACGTTAACGTATACCTTTATTCATAAACGTTACTTAAAGTTGACCTTAACCACCTTGCTTATGTACCTACCCCGTCAAGGGTAGCGCAGCAGACGACCGCTGCTCTACCCACCAATCTTTACGAAAAATCCATTGAAACTCAAAAAAGAAATGAAGGGTAACAGTTAAGAGGCATGCGCTAGGTAGCTACATTCAAATTTTCTTGCGTGTTTCCCATTTGCAGGTGAGTGTCAGGTTGTGTGTAGAACAAAATATGATTCGCGATCGTAACAAGTCTGTACATGTAACCCTCTAAGTTCATATAATCTTATTGATTGATATTTTATATAATAGTCCTTCAATCATATTTTAATCTTGAGGAGGGGCTTGTGGCTTAGTAATAACAGCTGCACGGGTCGATCGATAAGGTTAAGCTACGCTTGCCGCGGTTGCTCCGTGGGTGGGTGACCATCTCTACATACCAAGACCCCTCCGTGTCTCGGAAAGCACGTTAAGCCGTTGGTCCCGGCTGTCATTCGTGGATCTTTGACAGTCGTTATGGGTCGTCAGAAGCCCGAAAGTCTGATAGTCAGTTACCTAAGGGTATCGTATTACCCAGTGACTGGGTTGTGGAGGTCAGATAGGCAGTAAGTCCATGTAAAATTCTGGTATTCAGCTGCATCCGGTTAGACTGGAAGCCAACCCCAACATAGTTGGGAAACGGCTAGGCAGATGATGATGATCAATCATTAAAATCATCAATACAACCCTCTAAGCTCATATAAACTTATTGATTGATCCTAGCAATATTATAAACGTGAAAATTTGTATGGATGGATGGATGGATGGATGTTTGTTACTCTTTCACGCAAAAACTACTGAGCGGATTTGGATGAAATTTGGCACACAGATGGTTCATTACCAGCATTAATCTATAGGATACTTTTTATCCCGATAATCCCACGGGATCGAAACTTATGCGGGTGAAACCGCGGGGCGCAGCTAGTATTTCATAAATTAGTCATTCAATCAAAATTCAACATGACACTGACCTGCAAAATGCAAAAAAACACAAGAAAATTTGAATTTCGCTACCTAGCGCATTCCTCTATGTTAGCCTTCATTTCCGTATGAGTTTCAATGGCTTTTCGTAAAGATGGGTGGATAGAGCTTCCCCCTTAAAACGTACTACAACAGAATAATGGCTTCCCAGCCACGCAGTTTGAAAAGGGTGCACAACATTAACGATAATAGGTGCTCCTCTGCATACAATGTACACATTATATTATGGGACTTTGTTAACATATTATCAAACAGGCAATTACTTAACTGATTGGAATCCTTTTATAGTTAATAGCCCAAAATGAAAAGCACACAGCGGCAGCCCATCCAATTAAGGAGCTTTGTGCTGCGTGAGAGCAAATTAAAAGTAAATGTTTTGTGTTATTCGGTTTTAATGTAGCAGGTAGATTGAACAGCTTAACAATCATTACTTACGTGTCTCCGTGGCTAAATATTAACAGCCCCACGGGTCGTGGATGGGAACCTTCGATTGTCCATGCGGCTGTTATTATTTAGCCACGAGCCCCTCCCTCCATAAAACAACATCCTATTTCTACTGTATACTAATACTAATCCTTCCTACTAATATTATAAACACGAACGTTTGTATGGATCGATGGATGGATGGATGTTTGTTTCTCTTTCACGCAAAAACTCCTGAACGGATTTGGATGAAATTTCGCACACAGTTAGTTTATAAGTTTTTTTGATTTAGATATCCGTTTGCGTGATATTCAACTTTAAAGCGCATTTTTTTGTTAAAATAGGGCGTCCCCTCCCTCTAAAAGCTAAACGCCTGGCTCGAAAAATCTGAAAAAATTCATGATGGTAGGCCATGTAATGCTTTTTGAAGAAAAACTATAACGGCATAGATAAATTTGTTAGTTCAGGAGTTATAGAGGCCAAACTTTTAAAATGCGCTTACTTTGAAAACTTCGCACAAAAATAACGAAATAATAAGTAAACATGTAAAATATTAAAAATAAAATCATAACAATTATAATTTGGTACGCAACCCTTTGTGCGTGAGTCCGACTCGCACTTGGCCGGTTTTTTTGAAAGATAAACTCGAGTTAAATTAACGTGACGGCATTCAACCCTTCGTATACGTAAACATGAACGTGGATCCACGCGGGACACAACGGCTTTTTAGTTGTAGGAAGTACTTTGTAAGTGTGTTGTAAGAATTATAAGCAATTTATTGTGCTATAGTCTATTCCAATAGTAGCTGATCAAATTATAAATAAACGGATCAGAAAACGTGCCTGCGCTGTGTTAAATTTTTAGTGTCACTTACAAATTGAGTGCTTTATTAAATATGATGATTTGAATACTTAAACCCTAAGAAATTCTAATTTTGAATTACATTATAAATTAATTAATTCATTCATTTCAGGTAAATTACACCCATTCATAGTACACTTATAACATCAAATCAAATAAAATCGGGTAAACTTCAAATTAAATAAAATCAATACAAATCAAATTAGACGGAAACAGAATAAATCAAATCAAATTAAAATAAATAGGTAATCAAAACAATAAAATTAATATAGAAATAAGAATCAATTCTGAAATAATCACAACATAAAATCAATAAATATCACAAAATAAAATCAATAAATAATCAGAAAATAAGATCAATTAATAATCAAAAAATAAAATTTATAAATAATCATTCAATTCATACACAACACAATGCAATCACATTAAAAAAAACCATTTCGCAATTGAGGTTTTTAATAATGTTATTCAAAAGGTAATTGTTGGAAAAAGTGGTGAGATAAAAATAGTTAAACCTTCTAAATACGTAGGGATTACGTTTGATTTTCTTCCGAACTGGGTTTGTTTACACTTTCATCAGATACTTATGGACCAGATCATTTTTGAACAGCAAACAGTTACATTATGAAAACTTAAAACTAGTATAACAATATTTGCATTTTGCTAATAATGTGACCCACGCCCACAACACTGTCCACGGGTTATCATAATAATATAAAAAAAAAACAATAATCGCCAGGGGTCAAAAAAAGGAAATTTTATAAAACAAAATAAATAAAAGAAAGATGACAAAAATAAAAAGTATGCAACCAAGACAGATTTAAAAGTTTGAAGATTACATCTATACATATATGTATGTATTCATTTTCAAGAGTTTTGAAGATTAGACATTTGAATTTTTCTATTGGGTTATTGAAGATGTCAATATTTACAAAAGTTTTATTGTAAGAGTCAACCACGCGGCGGATGGGTGTGTGTGGGGTATTCAGAATTTTGAATGGTCCTTCTGCAGCATTCGGCCACTAAACTAACACCTATCGATAGATACTCCCGGTTTTGATATAAAATATTTTGTGCCCAGAACATGCTGTTCTACTATGAGTCGGAGAACAACACACGTCCGACAGGCGTGCTCATGCTGGAGGGCTCGTACTGCGAGCGACTCAGCAAGGCGCCCATGGAGAGGAACGCTTCGGTAAGTCGCATAGACGTACTATGAGAGGAGAACAACACACGTCCGACAGGCGTGCTCATGCTGGAGGGCTCGTACTGCGAGCGACTCAGCAAGGTACCCATGGAGAGGAATGCTTCGGTGAGTGTCTGTATAGCAACATAGCTTTCTAGAGTCAGTGCACATGCTTCGACTGCTGGATAATTAAGATAGCAAAGACGCCACAAGGCTTAATTAAACTCCCCAATGTAAATTACCAAGTTTGACCTGCCCTAGATATTTGCCATATGTAAATTATAACAGGAAAGCGGGTGCTGTTAAATGGAACTATCTAGCTGGGTGTAAAGTAAGCAACATACACTTGTCAACCACCACGGACTCTGTGCTAAGAGTGTAAAATGAGAAGTATCAATGTATTTTGTATAAATGATTTGACTTTGACTTTGACTTTGATTCATACCTACACCATTTACGAAACCCCTAAATAAGCGACCTTTTCTAACGTTTTTATTACAATGTCTTCCCTATAATTCTATACATAATTATATCTATTTAAATAATAAAGCTGAAGAGTTTGTTTGTTTGAACGTGATAATCTCTGAAACTCTAAGTCGGATTTGAAAAATATTTTTGCATTTGATAGCCCAATTCTTGAGGAAGGCTATAAGCTATATAACATCACGCTAGGACCCTTAGGAGCTGAGCAAAAAGAAAAAAGAACGCTAAGCAAAATAATAGCGCGGGCAGGCTTCGATGTGACGGAGTGGGTCGGGGAGCAAGAAATTTCACGCATTCGAAGTCGCTGACAGAAGCAAGTTGTTTATAAGCTGACTAATCATGTAACATTTGTTCTCAGTTCTGCTTCATCATCTCATACCGTCGTGAGAGCCAGCGCCAGTACGAACTGCGTGCTGCTTCCGAGGTGGACTGCATTCACTGGGTCGACTCCATACGTGAAGCCAGGTACTGTGGATCTTGTTTACTCTAGGAAGACGCTTTTTGGCTGAACAGTGGGCGAAGCTCGAACGTGCGGGGAAGACGTAACGTAACTTTGAGCGATTTTCAAAATCGTTCTCATACTCGTTCCGCACGTTTAGTTTTAAGACTTTATTCACATCAATGGGTAACACGAATTGTGCTAGTCGTAAAAAACTTAATAACCAAACTTCCTGCAAAATCCTTCAGATTTATTTATTTTTATTAGGTTTACCAATAATTGTTCACACTGAATATAGTCACATATTACATTCTTAAAATTAAATTACAGCACAACAATATCTTATAGGTAAACAAACACCTCATGCATAAAACAATAAATTAGAAAAATAAGCTAACTTACTTAGTAATAAGCGCTAATATTAAATTAAATTGGTCTTAATAGTGAAAAATTGGTAACATTGGCGCCGATTCTCTTGTTCACAAACTAAACAAATTTAAGGTCAATGCATCTTTTTCATACTATTTAATTTAGAAAAGGACAGAAGATAAATATTAGTTTAGTCCTGTCAAATTAGTCAGCGCCTGACGTAAATTGAAGCATTTTTAGTAGCCATGTTATTAATCACGTCTAATCTATCTATGGAGTATTTTAATTTGACGGGACTAAACTAACATTTTCATATCTTCTGTCCTTTTCATAATGAAACAGAAAGAAAAAAATCCACAGAACTTAAATTTAGTTTAGTTTGTGAACAAGGGAATCAGCGCCATTGTATATCTAAATGAAATTAAAATTGATGGTATTTGTAGATAGACCGTGAAAGTACGTATCTTTAAAAGTGCTGGTTTCCTCGCTTTAAAGACAAATCTACCTGGACTAAACCCCAGACCCTTTATGGAGTACCCCAGTATGAAGATGTGTACCCTAAATAAGTAAATATTGAACGTTTTGTACAAGACCGTGGCACGCAATCCTATCATTTGTGACATCCATGACAATCAACCCGTCATATGCGACCTTGGAGTGGAAAGAATTGATTTTAAGTATTTTAGTACGTTATGTCATGACATGTGTACTACCTATATTGTGTGGGTGACCGTTCGCATTAAAAGGTCGAGCATTAAAATAGCTTTCACGAGTGCTAAATGTATAATCTGTCTCAAAAGTATGTGATGTAAGTGTAAACAAACACTGTTCAGGTTAAGTTAGGTTAGCGCAGCTACAGCTACACTAAAGAGAATTAGTCATCAATATCATTATTTCAGCCGAAAGACGTCCATTGCTGGACATAGGCTACCCCAAAGCACCTCCGCTTCGACCGGTTCAGTCTGTGCTTCCCGTATCCAGCGGATTCCTGCAAGAAAGGAAGGGAATTAGCAATTGGTACCTTTATGTATTTATAATATTACGACTTTATATCTCGTCACTTTGCCGACGATTATTATTTGATTAACTTTATTGAATTTTCACAAAAAAATCATCGACAAAAAATGAGGTAATAAAGTTAACTTCAGCAGTCAAATGAAAAACATCTAAGGGGATCATAAATGATTGAGATTCAAAAAATCAAATAAAACCACTCAATTTGTAAGTAACACTACAAACCGGGATCTACAGGTAATTTTTCTGATGCATTTATTTACATTTTTGTCAGATTCTTTTGGAACAGACTATTCCTAAGAAAAAGCAATTCTGGGCACTCAACTCTACACATTGCTGACAGCCTGGCTAATATTTTGCTACGATATGAACTATTCTTGGTAGTTGGTGTCATAAGAGTGTAGAAGAAGATCTGAGGGGTAATTTTCGTAATTTTAAGAACGTTCACAGTCTGATCTCATTCTCAATCTGTCAAAAATACTTCTAATGACCCTACATTGATTGTCGCTGAGATGAGATTGCGACTAGATTTTGACCGTTTTTAATAACGGGAATTGGCCTTCAGATGTTCCATGTGCTTCTCGGCAAAAATCTTATCTACCTTAACACCCCATGACATGACTATGGGTGTATTTTATCTTTAACAAGCTTCTGCCCGCGACTTCGCCCGCGTGGATGTCGGAAATTATCCCACGAAAACATTATTGTTCACTTTCGATCCTAGGTATAAATACTGAGTTTCGAGTAAATCGGACCGCGCGCTAAAATTCTTCCATACAAACTTTGAAACCCCCCAATCCCCTTTTAGGGGGTAGTTTAGAAAAACAAAAAACATGAATAAGATTTTTTAAATAAACCTTGTCGTTCGCTTTTACCACGACAGGCTTTGTTTTTAAAAAAGCGTTTGGTACGTTTCCATTGTATGACTTAAATATTGTTTATACCCATTTTCGAGTTAATGGAAGCAAGCAGTAAAATCCACCCCTTAAACTTTATTACCCTTTTCCACCCCAGTAAGAGACATTTTTTTAAAAACCTTTATAACACATACTTTTAATTTTTTGTTTTAAGTATTAGTACCAAGTTTCGAGTTAATCCGTCCGAGCGGCTTAAATTTTTTTCTTACCTATTAACTTTTTCACCCCCTAAATCCTATTTGAGGAGTGTTTTTAATTGCCAAGTATCAAGTTTATTAACCAAAGGAAAAAGATTTTTCAATTATAAACTGTATCCCCACTTTTCATCCCCACAAGGGTGGAATTTTGAAAAATCGTTTGGGATGTATTAATAACTTGATTCAAAGATTATTTATACCAATTTTCGAGTTAATCAAGCCACGCTGTAAAATCCTCCCCTGTAAAACTGACTACCCCTTGTCAGCCCTGATACAGATTATTCTTTACTTTCAATCCTAGGTATAAATCCTGAGTTTCGAGTAAATCGGACCGCGTTCTAAAATTCTTCCATACAAACTTTGAAACCTCCCAATCCCCTTTTAGAGAAAATTAGAAAAAAAAACCTACTTATTTTATTATTGATTCGCGTCGAGAATCAGTAGCATAGTTACCTCCTTGAATTTGACGAGGATGCAAAACGACACCTTGTATAATTAAGTATCAAGTAGTATTAGTAAATAGTTGGAATTACAATTTTTTCAGGATCATAGTAGAAAACACGTGTAATTTCCATCAAAACCATCCAATTTAGAATCTGAATACATCACGAAACATTCATTCGGTAACAACTCCATTATAAGTAGAATTCAATTGAAAGTTCAAAACACGGCTCTTCAAATATTACTGCCGGTAACCATGGAAACCATAGGATTACGGTCATGGTGACCCTGACCCGTTCCCGGGGATCGCGGCTCCCGGAGGGTTAAAATTTATTTTTAAATTACCTGTTACTTTTTTATTAAGGCACCCGGTAAGCGCATTGTAGGGGTATTAAAGTAATGAAGCTTAGGGGTAAGGTTGCATGGAAGATTTTCAGGACCTAGTCTGCTAATATTACGTTTGTGTGTGGCCATGGGAAAATCACATTTCTGAAGAGGCTTGTTAGGGTTAGCGTACCTCAAAAGGAAAAACGGAACCCTTATAAGATCACTTCGTTATCCGTCTGTCTGTCCGTCAGTCAAGACCCTTTTTCAGGAACGCGTGGAGTTATCACGGCTGCATCCCTTGAAGCAGTGAAAAAAATCAACCTTCTAAGTCAACGCAATCATAAAATACGGGCGTTTATGTTCCGTTTATGCCGCATATTTTGTCACTCGCAAGGGAATCAAAACCTATAGGGTACTTCCCGTTGACCTGAATCATGAAATTTGGCAAGAAGCAATGACATGTAGCACAGCAAAGGCAAAAATCCGAAAACCGTAAATTTGTAGTTACATACCTATAAATTTGTACGGAACCCTCGGTGCGCGAGTCCGACTCGCACTTGACCGGTTTTTTTCAATTCCCGGTTCCATTTCTTACCGTATCTTATAAGCATACTACACGTCGTTCGAATTTGGAGGATTGGGTCTAGCACGAAGGCATTTCGTAAACGTGGGCACTCTTTCACCCATTAGAAATGTTAACAGCCAAAGTCCACAGAACATTCAAAAGCACCAATTACGCAGTACAAAAGCTGTAGTAAAAGCTTTAACTCGTCCAATATACTACCTATTTCGGACAAAGGAACTTCGTCTATCAATAGACCTTTATCGCAACGTATGCTGAGCCCGTTCTCATCGCGTACAAGCTGCATTAGTTAATTGGGGCTATATTACGAGCTGTCCTGTCCTGTCCGCTCGAGCTAAACTGCAAAGTCTATAATGCTATTGGATAGTCCACATGTATGGTTACCAAAGGAGACGAGTGCCTAGTGTCTCTGGACAAAGTTGAAGTTCATTTATCAAATTAAGGGGATTGAAGATGTTTACATAAGTACCCTGGCATAATGTCACGCCATTTTTTTTTTTTTCTCAAAATCGCGGCCATGCGTTCACCTATATAAATCGATAGCTGACACATCAATGAAACAGAAAACATTATGAGACCAAACCCCGTGAAGTGTCGCGTTTCCGAGATATTAACGTTCAAACTTGATCACGTGACATCCATTTTTTTTAACTTTCTCACATCTTGTTGCTTAGATGTTTAAAATGATCACTCTGAAAGTTTAAAGTAATCAAACATTTTTAATTAATATGACAAAGGGTTTGCTTACACTTTCTTCATTTATGCAAATACTCACTCAAGGAAATTAGTACCTAACATTCATCTGTATTAAGAAGGTTTCAACTTTATATTTCACCTCTTTTTCCAACAATTGTAATTAAAAAACCAAAGACGAAAATTGAGGTTGTAAAATTAACCTTAATTGGCAAATGAAAAATGATTTAAGCTTAAAATCTGGTTTATGAATTCAAATAAATAATGGTCCTACAAATTGGCATCTACAGGCAGGTGATTTCTAATCATCACCTGTCTATCTTTTCCCAACTATGTTGGGGTAGGCTTCCAGTCTAACCAGATGCACCTGAATATTTTACATGGAGCGACTGCCTATCCGACCTCATCAACCCAGTGGGTAAGACTGGTTGTCAGACTTTCGGGCTTCTGAAGACCCGTACAGGCTGTCGAAGATCCATGAATGACAGCTGGGAGGACCGACGCACGGTTCCGAGGCACGGAGGGGGTCTTGGTATGTAAAGATGGTTACCCATCCAAGAACCAACCGCGGCAAGCGTAGCTTAACCTGATCGAATAACCCGTGCGGCTGTTATTACTAATTCATTTGTTTAAATTTTAATTAGATACTTTTGAGCAGAACAGTTACATAGACAGCGTGTGAATTTAGCTGCTGTGGATGAGGGATGTTAGTCTATGGCAGGTTCAAGTACCTACATGGTACGTTAATTTACTACAGCAGCCAGCAGGGTTGTCAAATAAATTGTTGTAAGCAGTATGACATTCATTATAAAAAAAAAACTGTCAGTGATTGGCGACAAGAATTAAAAACAAAACAACTTCATCGACCCCATGAGTAACAATGGCTACAAGAATGAAAAACAAAACAACTTCACACCGATTGTAGCTATCATTGAGTACAGTCCATCTTTGCCCCATTATCTTTTAAGGATTGGTTAGCCATCATTTGGTTACAAAAAGACTAGTGTAAACCGTGAAACGTGTAATTACCTACGACACGGTTGGCGCAGTGGTTAAGTGATTTACTGCTGCGCTGCGTGTCGCGGGTTCGATTCCCGCACGGAACAAATATTTGTATGGCCTACAAGTAGTTGTTCCGGGTCTGGCTGTTTGTGTATGTGAGTTTAAATGTTTGTAAACGCACCCACGATACAGGAGAAATTCCTAGTGTGGAGCAAAGTTTTAATAAAAAAAAATAAAAAAATTGTGTATGTAGCGTGTGCGTGTGCCCGGCACTGGGATATTCAGTAACTAAACACACAATTCTGAATACATTTGCTCGTATTAAACTCTGCGTGTCACAACCATGTTCCTACCAACTGGGCACCTATTTAATACCAGCTGACCCGACAGACGTTGTCCTGTCAGCTAATACAAAAATTCCATAGAAAAAAGAACGATCAGTTTTTCCCTAATTTGAAAATTAGGGAACCTTCCCAATTTGTTTTAGATAAGATCAGTCTTTATTTGCCTTAAACATGGTATAATGGTGTTACAGTCTTATTTAAATACAATGTCCACATGTTTAGCTATACAGAATATGTATCAATTGCATGCAAAAATAATTATGATGTCAAAATGACAGTAAGTAGTAATTAAATCATTCAAATTAATAGATATATTATAAATGTATGTCAAAGAAATCCTTAATGTCATAGAAATTATGTCCATTCAGCCATTTATACAGCTTGTTTTTAAATGAATTAGCATTATTTATACATTTTAGTTATTTAGGGATTTTGTTGTATATGCGTTTGTTATTTTTCCATATAAACCTAGTTCGGACCTAGCCGTGTGTAGAAGATAGATGCGATAATATACATATTTTGTTAAAAACTGAAAATAAATAAATAATAATATAAAAATAATGCCCTGTGACAGCTAGCTTGCGCTCAGTTGCGCCAAATTCGGACACGAATATATAAGTAAAGGCGTCTCTAATCGCTGTCAGTGCGGCGATTTCGTACTCTGTGGTTCATCTAAAACCATATTATCTAAACTAATATCCCGTATAAAGAGAAAAGATTAGATTGTATGTATGTGTTTGTTACGCTTTCACGGTATAACGGCTGAACGGATTTGGATGAAATTTGGCACACAGGTAGACCATGACCTGGATTAGGACATAGGATACATTTTACCCCGATATTCTCATGGGATCGAGGCTTATGCGAGTGAAACCACGGGACGCAGCTAGTGTTAAATATTCTGGCTCATTTTGTCAGAAATTTATATATCTGGCAACCCTGCTAACATCTAACGCTGACTTTAATAATGGCAGTGTCTTGTGTTGAGAACTACCGACCTGTGTGCATACTGTGTCGAGTTGCTCCGCAAACTCGTGCTTGTCTAGGTACGCTAAATATACCTGAGCTGTACCTGCTAAATACCTATGTATTACGGTTTATACTTCATGCTGCACCTTGTACCTACCTACTAGATAATTTATTTTGATTTGTGAAGGAATAGCGTATTGCTGTGATCGGTGGTCGTTGAAGCCACGTTGTCTCTTTTCGACTTTTTGAACCAATTTATTGAATTAAAATAGGTAACCATCTACTTAGTGAGAAAAAAAAAGTTAGTGAGAGTCAAGGACCAAAGACAACAAGTAGCCTGAGTAAAGAAATATTTAACTCAAAACACATTAATTCATTTCCTTATATTTTTCAGACTTATTTTTTTAAACTTGCGAAAACTTTAGTTTCGAAAAATGTAAGCAAATTAATGTGTTTAAAGTAAAATTATTTCAACATATAAAGTTCAGTTTGCGCTACAATTTTATAAAATTTATGAACTTTTCACAACAGTACGCATCACTGTGAATACAACTTAATTTACACTAATTTATAGTTGATATTTGTTTTAGTGGAAATTACGTCATTTGGAAACAAGGATTTGAATAAGCAATAGGCAGATCCTTTTTACAAAACAACGTTGGATAAAGTTATTAAGCTCCATAAACAGCTCCGAACAATGGCGGACCAAAATTCTCACTTTACATATTCAAAACGAAACCTGCTTTATAAAGCACCCAATAACTTTTCAAAGCTCTTTTGCTCTGTAAATTCGATGTACGATCAACAAAAATAAGCGCTTGCAAACTGACCTTTCCGATTGGCTGTCTATTGTTCGAGCATGCCCTTTGTGATCCGATCGCAAAGTGGAATAAATTTCTGCCTTCGGAAAACAATCCTTGTTTTGCGAGCCGTTCAATTAAGGCTTCCGCAGACAGGCGCGACGCGATGGTGCGGCGCAATTCTGGTAGAACAATTTCAATGAAGTTAATTTCGCTCTGTCGCGTCGTGCCCGCCTACCACGCCTTTAAGCTGCAGTTTCGAGGATTTGGTTTCGGTTACACGTGCAAGAGTCAAGTCAAGCCTAATGTTCTTTGACTCGATTTTTGGAGTGTAGACTATCAGTTTTCAGAGGATTCAATTCTGAAGCTCCCAATTTATTTGCCCTGTAGCGGTATCTACAACGCCACATGTGAACAACGCGTCATACTGACGTCACGCAAATCCTGCATCTCGCAAGCAGAGTTTACCGCGCAATTAGCATAGATACAATTTCCCAACATCAATCGTTGGGCAATTGCCCGCCAGACAAAAACACCCGTCTGGTCGGAGGATCCTCCATTTTCGATGGAGGATAAGTGACCTTTACACCCTGTTCCTCATACCTCTATACTGGTGACCCCGGACATGAACGTCAGCGCAGCCTTCGTGCAAACAATTCAGCGTGACGTCATCATCATCACTCCCGCAAGCTTTAGCGGCGAGTCACCCAGCCAGCCAGCATCCACGGCTTCAACGGGTATCCTGACCACCAGCATGCAGCGTCCGCGCATACCTGGTCATCACCCTCAGCCTCATCAGCAACCTCGGCACAGCACACTGCACTTTCGGCCGGTCAACAAGCAGAGCACCCTCTCCTGGTCGACGCAGCAGCCAGCCTCAACCCGGCGCTGTACATCCGACGCACTGGAATATAACGCAGCGCCACCCCGACTCACTGGGGACAACTCCGCAGACAGTTCCGACTCACCGTGAACTGTGCGGCAACCGGTTCCGACTCACTGGAACCTCAGCTGGCCTGGCAAGCATCGCAAGATACAAGACTCAGTCCACTATCGACCTCCGGTCTCCGGAGGGGAGTGATGTAGCGGTATCTACAACGCCACATGTGAACAACGCGTCATACTGACGTCACGCAAATCCTGCATCTCGCAAGCAGAGTTTACCGCGCAATTAGCATAGATACAATTTCCCAACATCAATCGTTGGGCAATTGCCCGCCAGACAAAACACCCGTCTGGTTGGAGGATCCTCCCTTTTCTATGGAGGATGAGTGAACTTTACACCCTGATCGTCATACCTCTCTAGCCCTATCCGAATGATAATGGGTTCTTTCCGACTAACGCGATGTGACTGAAAGTTAGTATCATACCCGCATACTTATCTACACTTACTAATATAATAAAAAGTAGAGTCTGTTTGTTTGTTTGTCGGTACGCGCTGATCTCTGGAACTACCAGTCGGATTTTTAGGAACCGAGCGAGGCGAATGAATCCGCGGATCACACATGACTGTCTCGTTGGTCTAGTCGCTACTGCTGAGTAAGAGGTCCTGGGATCGATACCCAGGTTGGGCAGTGTTATTGGGTTTTTCAGGAATTTCTCAGTAGCAGCCGCTCGCCCTATAGAGAGGGGCTCGTGGCTAAGTAATAACAGCCGCACGGGTCGATCGATCAGGTTAAGCAACGCTTGCCGCGGTTGGTCCGTGGATGGGTGACCATTTTCACAAACCAAGACCTCTCCGTGCCTCGGAAAGCACGTTAAGCCTTTGGTCCCGGCTGTCATTCGTGGATCTTTGACAGTCGTTATGGGTCGTCAGTAGCCCGAAAGTCTGACAACCAGTCTTACCAAGGGGTATCGTATTACCCAGATTACCCAGTCACTGGGTTGTGGAGGTCAGATAGGCAGTCGCTCCATGTAAAATACTGGTACTCAGCTGCATCCGGTTAGATAGATAGATAGATAAAACTTTTATTCAGTGCAACAAAAGACACGAAACAAGTAATAAATTATGGATCAATTAGTTATCTGAAATATGAATTTTAATAAAAAAAAATACATCAAAAAAATGTGAAACGTAAAAAAAAAAACAAAGATTAAAAAGCTAAATTGACCCATAGACACCTCGTACAAGTAAATAACGGTAGTCTATAACGGTCGATCACTACTGGGCGGTGTGTGTCTCATGGTTGCACCAAATGGGAGTCCAGCTCAGCATATGCCAGGTACAATACCTGACGCTGGTATTCTGCTGCATCCCGTTAGTGACACACGGATGTCGAGAAGACACATTTGAGTTTCAACAAAATGGTAACCTACATAGTGCGGCGCGTATATTATAAGGTGGTAAGTTAGACTTGAAGGTTAGACTGGAAGCTGACCCCAACATGGTTGGGAGAATGCAGCTGATGATGGAAATAGGCTCGCCCCCTATGACATGGGACTTAAACATAACTGGCGAAATGTGGGTGTACTATAGGTATACGTCTGCCTAACCCTTCGGGGATTACAGGCGTGATGGTATGTTATGTAACACACAGGGTGGCCACCTCGGTATGCCGCTTTAAAGTTTGATTAAGTACTGTTATTACAAACTAGCTGCGCCCCGCGGTTATACCCGCATAAGTTTCGATCCCGTGGGAATATAAGGATAAAAGTATCCTGTATGTTAATCCTGGTTATACTTCTGTGTGCCAAATTTCATCCAAATCCGTTCAGTAGTTTTTGCGTGAAAGAGTAACACATCCATCCATCCATACATACAAAGTTTCACGTTTATAATATTAGTAGGATGAAAACTACCGGATATATTCCTTTAATTACATTATCCAAACTTGGCCATTTTGTACGGAAGATAATATTTGTAAAATATCCACGTTTTAGCTGCTTTAAAATGCGTTCACTTTTCACCTCGCATATTTTATTGGGTATTCGGTCTCGACTAACGAATAAATAAATCATTACTTACTTAATCATGAACCTGCTAAATTAATGTTCCCTGCTTTTCCTCTAGAGGACAGAGACTACGGAACGACGCGTGCTATAGAACTTTAGATTTATTCTTTTAAGGGCTGTTTTTCCATCCCCAGATTACTTTTATTCCACGAATGAAATTGACGTTTCACAGTTTTTGTATGAAATAAGTGTCAACATTTTTCCTGCAATAAAGTTATCAAATGATTGAAAAATCAGCCCTAAGTATTTTAAGGTAAATAAGGAAGTAATATGAACAACGTCCAGTGCTGCGACATTTATTTTTAAACGATAAGCACCAAACTGAGATGCGAACGGACTAGATACTAAGAAATATTTAAATTCAAATTCAAACTCAAACTACTTATTTCAACTAAACCAATTACAGGCACTTTTGAATTGTCAAGGGTCGGTCAGTCAAAAACATGAAACTAGTTGCCCATTCCAATGCGTAGTAGGTACCTATGGAGGAGAACGGGCAAGAAACTCCATGGACAGTCAAAAAATTTAAATAAAAAAATTTCAAAGAATTTAATTACTTATACCTAGTTAAGTTTAAAATTATAAAGAAGAATTTTGATTCTAAATCTACATAAGACAGACAACACTTTACTGCTGGGGCGTTTCGAACTGCTAAGCGAATAGAATAGTAGACCGTACTATAATAACTAACGTCAGGCTAGGTACATAAACAAGGATTAGTGTCGACCGTGACCTGCCCAGCCTGCACTCGCCTCGCAAGGTAATGCAGTGGCGCTAGTACTCTAAAGACTACCGCTCATGGAGAGATGAATCAGCACCCCAATTGCGCACAATCGATCACAATCTGAATCATTTCGAAGGATATTGCAAATCGATTGCTTCATATGTTCGAAAAATATGTCTGCTCGAAAACGAAAATGATGCAATGAATGTTGTTGAACTGTCAAAATCAAAGCAATTCCTATTGTTAGTGTGTTACGAAATTATCCCGCTGAACGGACGAGTCAGGGGGTCTACTCCCTAAGCATGAAATCCGTAGTTTCGGCCTAAGTTCTTACGGCCATAAGATTAGTGTGGGACTCCAACTAAGAATGAATGACAATACGGTTTGACAGTTGTCCTTACTCCCAAAGTATTTTTGCCCGTCCGAAAAAATGAATTTGTCACTTGGTTTAACTGATCAACTTCATTCGGACAAGACTGTGCTCATACACAAAATAATAAGACTGAATGTTTCACCAATTTCTTTACTCAAAAAACCCGACTGCAACTAAAAAGTCCTAAACAATATTTTAAGCAGCCTGATGCAGTTCGTGAAAAGATAAACTTGTCTTTACTGCCGCGCAGTCGGGTAAAAAACATCACTGCCTAGCCCTTTCCCAACTATGTTGGACTCAACTTCTCGTCTAAACGGATGCAGTTGAATAGGTAAGTACCAGTATTTTACACGGAGCCACGAGCCTATCTGACCTCCACAGCCCAGTTACTGGGTAATATGATACCCCTTGGTAAGTCAGGTTCGCAGATTTTCAAGCTTCTGACGACCGGTAACGACTGCCATGATCCACAAATGACAGCCGAGATCAACGGCTTAATGTGCTTTCTGAGGCACGGTCTTCATAATTATTATCAATGGGGTGTTTTTTCCATGTTGTGTTTTGCTGAGGTTCCTGCACTATGCAGGCAAGAATGAGATAGTGGGCGAACCTTAATAGGCGGGCAAGCTTACTTAAATACAGTAATTTATATCTACTTTTTCGCTACACTACAGTAACAGTAGCTACATTCTGTGCATGTATTCGACAGCGGTTGATGCCTGAATATTACAGTTGCTGGTTAACCGCAGGGTGACAAGGTGCTAGACAGAACGGAAACAGTGTAGTTACTGATTATGTTAGATTAGCTAAACACTACCTACATATGTTAAGTGATTGCAAGACATGGTTTGGACCACAGAACAGATAAAAGAGGTTTTATCTGTTCTGTGGTTTGGACGTTAATTTAATCAATTTCGCAAGTGAGAAGAGCAAGAACATGCTAATTATAATGTGTAGTGTCGTAAAAAAAACATCGTGAGGAAACCGACATGTTCTAGAACCAAAAATTCGAAGACATGTGACATCCACCAACCCGTACTGCGGCACGCGTAGTGGATTATGGCTCACTCACGCTTACAAAGAGGATGCCTGTGTCCCAGCAGTGGGAACATTATAGGCTGTTTATGCTATACTTAATGTGTTGAATCTTGTACAGAGAGGTAAGAAAAGAAGCTAATATTTCATCTGTTTCGTGGGATATAAAAGACAAAGAGATAATTAAGTAGAACACAATGAGCAGAGAATCGTCTATATCTCAATGTTAAGTTGTGCATTGAAAATTGTCGAGTTCATATGGGAAATTGGTGTTACCAAATTAGTGTTCATAATAAGTAAGTATCAGCCTATTATTTCGTAGACAAACTTTTAGTTCAATGATTCCTAAAAAAAAATTTTTTTGCGTTCATTTTTAACCAATAAACAGATTACCGTTTTACAAAACGACGGTACACTTGCGTAGTTTAAAAAAAACTACACTTTGCATCCAATTTTATACAAATAATACAGAGTAATAAAACAAAACAGAGGCTACTCGTACCTTTTGTGAAGCGCTGCACAGAGTAGTCATAGTTTTCAGAATAAATATATAATGCTGCATAGGTAGGTTAGCTGTGTACTTGGAGAGTAAACTATGCCGGGTAAAGCGGCGGGCTTATGTGCCTTTTTCACACAGTACCTATACTAGTTGACTAGTGTTTCCATACTAACGGTTCCAGGGCCGTGAGTAAAAGGACGGTAACCGGTGAAGTGTGAAAGTTTGACATCCGATTAAACTGCCAATAGTTACCGTGTAGACAGAACCAGGGTGCGTGGACAGGTGTAAACAAAAGGGGTTGTAAAGCGGCTGGAGATAGTGTTCATGCGAGGGAAATTGCTTTTGCTTCCCCACAATAGGGAAGCAAAAGCAAATAAATAAATTCTCATATGTCATGATGGCCCAGTGGTTAAGGTCCCGCCTTTCGTGCAGAAGTGTGTGGTTTCGATTCATAGTACTTACATTTTGCGTTTATCTTAGACATTACTGATATCGGTAAAGGAAAACGTCGTGAAGAAACCTGGACTTATATAAGTCTGAAATCCCCAACCCGTGTTAAGCAGGCGTGGTGATCAATGCTCGTGCCTTCTGTGTATGAGAAGTGGCCTTTGTGCTGCAGTTGGACTGGGAATATCGTTATTTTATGCTAATAAAAGATGGCTTTGTTAGTTCTGAATCTGCTTATATCAATAAATAAATCTTTGAAATCGTTGAAGCAGCGGTCAATCATACAGTTCTTTCAGAGTTATTTTGTATTACTCAACATCATAATGATCTTTTTGCACATTCTCATAAGATTGTAGAATTTCTACAGTCCTTTAGTTTAACCGTTTTTTGACAGATTGAACTAGTGAACAATTATATTTATTTTGTCAAAATACACGTACGGTATCATAATGTCTGTAAGAAGTCATAAATAAGATAATTCAATAAGATTAGGCAGTTTATCTATTTATTTTATTACGCATTTTAAAGTTAACTTTTACGTAATGGGGAATATGTACGTTCTAAGACAGCCGTCAAAAAAAACGGTTAACCTAATGGACAGGGTATAATTGAATTAATCAGCTTTTCAAAAACCGGGTGTTAGTTAGCTATAACCTGATAAAGAACAGTCAAGCTACTGTTTCACGTCACTATTTTCATAACGTAAGCCCGTTTTATACGATAATGCAGCAATATTTAGTAGATAATGTACGATATTCAACAGTTGTCTGTTGCAATCACATCGTGGAAACACGAGCGGCCGACAGCGTTATGTTATGCAAACTGCATTATAAATTACGTTACATAACCAATCCACCTCACCTACTACAATACCTGTACATACGTTCACTCATGCCTCTAGTGAGGCAGAGGCGTACAAGAATATTAAATAATCGATTATAATCTAACTAACGGTTATCATTCTATAAGAACATCATATTACATACAGTCACGTGCAAAAGTATGTATACACTCAGCATTATTCAAAAGCGATTTACTCCTTTATTTTTTAATTAAATTTTATGTTGTTACAAACATAGCATTTTCGAACCCATAGGTTTATGTAATGTGTCGTATTTCAATGTTGCATTCGTTACTTCACGAAAAAATTGCAATTGAAAGTTGCCAAGTGTTGACATATTGGTGCTCGTGATTGTACACCTCTTCGTCTTTCCCTGATCACATTCGCTTTTACCCCGAGGAACTGCACCCTAACTGCGTAACACACGATTAATCATAATCTGAATCATTTTGAAGGATACAGCTAATCCATTCATCCATATATCTGAAACATTTGTCTGCTCAACAATGTACTTAAATGCAATGAATTTTGTTGAACTGTCAAAATCAAAACTGTTGCTACTGATAGTGTATTACGCAATTAGGGTGCAGTTTAATGATGCTCAGGGTCAGAGGATCATCTGCTTTTTAAACCCTGTTTCGAGGATCACCCGTTAGTATTTAGTTTACCCAGTTTCTCTGTGGGGTGAACGTAACGTACCTACCTAAATTCGAAAGTTTAAAAATTGAAAATACTCGTTTTATACACATAATGTTTCCTTAGTTTGTAGACTTTGTTCATATCTATGGGTGATATTAGTTGTGCTTGTCGCGAAAATGAAACTAAAATTCTATACGAAAATTGTATTTATTATTTGAAAATCGTTCGAATTAACATAACGTTTACTCGCGCGTTCATGCTAGCCTCTGGTTTTCATCAACTGTGGTTTTTTTTATCCTGGTTTTGATGTCTGGAGAAGAAGCCACTTTTACATATACAATTTTTTGACTTTTTGTTTTGTTAAGCTGGCGATCATCTAAAAGACGTAACGATCGAGTCTAGTAAGGGACTTGACGAGGCCCGTCCTTTTTCGCACCACTTGCGTTTAAACCCCAATTTCACGCTATTTAACTATACAACCCATATAAAACTGTGACTGTTTTGTAATCTTAAGAATGTAGCATAAAGGTGAAACTCCGTAAATAGGTCAATAAAAATAATTAAATCAATGAGCAGAAATCAAAAAACATCAAAGTTACATAAGACAGTTGTGGAGGACACGTGCTACATAGCCGCCCTTGACCTATAGGACCCAGTTACAGGCATGAGGCATGAGGCAGGGATCCGTTTGTCTCCGGGCAATCGTTCCGCGAAATTTGAAATTAATTAGTTATTGATTTTGTGCGCCCGTGTGATATGTGCATTTACTTTGTGTGTTACGTGTTGTGTGAAATGAGGGTGGGAATGGCATAATAATAATAAATTATAATAATAAAATAAAATATGAAGTAGTATAGTATATATAGTTGTACAAGATAGATGCAACTCTACGCACCTTCCTTGAGTCGTGTATGAGACAGTGGAAGACGGTCCTTCGCTATCCAGGGTGTCGACAGATCCAGGGGAATGATGAGCCTGTATGGATTAAGCGGGGAATATTTCAGGGCGACAGTTTGAGTCCACTTTGGTTCTGCTTAGCCCTGAATCCTCTAAGCACACTGCTGGAGGACTCAGGTCTAGGCTATCGGTTGAAGAGAGGTGGTCAGGTCATATCTCACCTCCTCTACATGGATGATTTGAAACTCTTTGCCCCTAACAAATTGCATCTGATGGAGCTACTGAAGGTAACTGAAACTTTTAGTAGTGCCATCAGGATGGAATTTGGTGTGGATAAATGTGCAGTCATGCATGTAAAGGGGGGGAAGATTATGGAATTCCACTTTCGGATTCCATACACCTTAGATCCCTCTCCTCATCCGAAAGCTATAAGTATTTGGGTATGTCGGAAGCGTTAGGCATCAACGATGCTGACATGAAGCAATCCTTGAAGGAGCGCTTCTTTTGTCGCCTGAAGAAGGTATTAATTAGTCTTCTTTCGGGCGGAAATAAGGTGCGCGCCTTCAATGGTTGGGTCATGCCGATTTTGATGTACTCTTTCGGCATACTCAAATGGACTCAGACTGAACTCGACGCCCTAGATAGAAGGGTCCGTACACTGCTGACCGCAAACCGGATGCATCACCCACGATCATCGGTGATGAGACTGTATATCCCGCGGAAGTGTGGGGGTCGAGGATTTTTAAATGCGAAAACCCTCCACAACCGCGAGGTGTGCAGTCTCAGGGAATATTTTTTAAAAGCCGAAGTGGGTATGCACCGTGATGTGGTCGCAATGGACAAGGGGCTCACCCCGCTCTCCATGGCGAAAGAGAACTGGCGCAAACCTGTAGTACTTACTACCGATGACCGCAAGAAGGTATGGCAAAGCAAGGAGCTTCACGGGCGCTTCTATCGGGCTCTTCATGAGCCCGGTGTAGATTTCTTAGCGTCCGTATCCTGGCTGCGTTTCAGTGACCTCTTCGGGGAAACTGAAGGTTTTGTCTGTGCAATTATGGACGAAGTTATCTTGACGAATAACTACCGGAGACATATTATGAAGGACGGGACGGCTGACGTGTGTCGGGCATGCCACCGTCCGGGTGAGTCCATCAGACATATTATCTCTGGTTGTTCTCGTCTGGCTAACAGCGAGTACTTGCACAGGCATAACCAAGTAGCCAGGATTATTCACCAGCAACTTGCTTTGAAATATAAACTTGTCGACTCAGAGGTACCGTATTACAAGTATGTGCCCGACCCAGTTCTCGAAAATAACCATGTCACGTTGTACTGGGATCGGTCTATCATCACTGACAGGACTGTTGTCGCCAACAAACCTGATATAGTGGTGATAGATCGATTAGTGCGCCGCGCAATGATTGTTGATGTTACCATTCCACATGACGGGAACCTCGTGAAAGCTGAGAAAGATAAACAAATCAAATATCTTGACTTAGCACGCGAGGTTGTTGACATGTGGAATGTGAGCTCAACTGTCATTGTGCCGATTGTCGTATCGGCCAATGGCCTGATGGCCGACAGCCTCGATCAACATCTATCGAGGCTCTCGTTAGGCGGTTGGATCAAGGGCCTGATTCAGAAGGCAGTACTCCTCGATACGGCTCGCATTGTGAGGAGGTTTCTATCTCTGGAGCCCTAACCACCGGTAGCTTGGACCCTGCTCCCGACACCGGTGGATCACTATTTTTTTATATTTTTAAATGTTTTTTTTTTATTTTTTTATTTAATCATACTAATATTTAAAAATGTAACAAAATAAGACGACTAAATAAATAAACGACATAATAATATAAATAGTAACCCCACTGCCGTATCTCTACGTTGACGTCGTGGTGGAGCTTGCGCTATCTAAACTCTAGGTCTGTGACGGATTAAGAGTTTATGTACTTCGCTGGATCAGGTCTAGGGTGACGAGTCAGACACAGGAACCCGCAGGGCAGCATGTGGCGAGCTGTTGGGCAGTAGCGACCCCACGGACTCTATCTCCCGGGAGAAGTCTTGTTTCTCACCTCTGGCTTGCCTTTATTGGCCGGCTGGAGTGAACACTGACGAGGAACAGAGATCCCATCTCATTCTTGCCTTTATTGGCTGGCTTGAGTGGAGATTCGCAAGAGCAAACGTGCTCGGAGGAAGGAAGTATTTCAGTAAGATGCTGGTAGGGATCTTGACTGTACTTCCGGAATTGTCCTGATAGCCGTGGAATACCTCTCCACTCCTCACAAGCACCTCAGGACATGTTGCCCCCTTGTTGCTACGACACTATGTGCTAGCAACCGTTTTGGGGGGCCCATTATTGAGTGTGCAAGTCACCCCCTGCCATTATATCTGTGAATTATATTATCATTGGTCAGGTAGGGGACATAGACCTTCCATAGTTCAAGGTAACCGATGTACAATAGCTACCCACACCCATAGCCCAGTATATTTTGTTTCCATGTTCTGCAATAGTCCTGCACCAACCGGGGGGTGTCCTGGCATAATCGTCGGTTGGTGCCTCCTCATCATTTAAAAATTATCTAAAGGGCCTCTGCAAGTTGGCTTCGGCCCCTGACACGCCTTTCAAAGGTTCAGGACCCCAGTGTCCCGAGATAATAATAATAATAAATTTATTTTATAAAAAGGAGATTGTAGTACATGAGGCATACATACAGTATAATAATGATGCCATTTCCACTCGCATTGTTCGTATTCACAGATAAAATATTGTCTATTCTGATTATAAGCCAGTTTGTTTTTGCTTTTGTTTGTTATACACTTTCTAGATGCATCTGTTTGAGCTTGGCATAGCCTGTCATTGGAGTTTAATCTCGTTAGTTACTAAACAATTTTGGAACTATGGCATAGTGGTGTACCTATACTGTGGGTACCTACACCCTACCCTACTATTTAGATACAGGTCGGCTTAGACACTGACGCGCAACCTGTTAAAATTTGCTGTTCCATACATTTTGACTGCGTAGGTATTGCACTTTTCTTTGAAACAGCAGATTTTTTTTTATAACTGACGAAAAATTTCTACGAAGAGGGAGGCTAGAATCATGTGCTGATTTCATGGTTTCACTTTGCCTTTAGTTCACCCTGTATAATTACGACGTCTACACAAATGCGAAATACAGAATGATGAATTTCATAAGCTTCAGCTTAAAATTCTATAAAGCTTCGATAATAATTGAACTGAAAAATTTGAATTCCTGGAATTAAAATTGCAACTTAGATTACCTAGAATGCTTTATAACCATTTTTTTTCGAATTTGGGAACGTGGTCAACCTTGGACCACCATTTATAGATAAATATTGTTAGTAAGTAGATACTTAGATACTTTCTACTTTTCCGTGATTTCTATTTCGATAGAATAATAAGAAGTAACGTACATGAAGACTAACTGTGCTGCTGGGGAGTTTGTTGCGCCACTTCTTCCCAGAGAGAGCACTAGGAAGTGGTGAAGGGCGGGCGTGCCGGGGTCCTATCTTATGTAATTTTGACGTTCGAAAAGTGCTCATTCTCAGCCTAATTTGAATAAATGACTTTTTATTTTATTTTGTTGACATCTTTGCAGAAAAGTACCTACTAACCAATTTTACATTAAAAGAAGTAAATCTTACATCTCTACCTGTCCCCCCAAATTGTTACCTCGATAATACGAAAGCTCTCACCAAGTTTGAACAAGCTTATTTACCCGTGTGGCCTTTTCATAAAATTTTAATTTTATCATCGACTCGCACAGCTCGCGGCAAAATAATACTGCGTAACTTTAATAATAAAAGCTACTGAATAATTCAGCCGTGTGCCGTAAGTTTCGGCGATTCTGGGACCGCCGCCATCTTGGAACTCGCTGAGGAGTCAAAGGCCTCCTGAATCTATTGCTTTTGTGGATAAAAGATGAATGGTTAATGTGTCATCTTGTCTTTACCTGTGTTCAATGTATAAATAATAATAATAAATATTTGATCAATCCCAACGCTATTCCAGGCACATAATCAATATTTCGTTTAAAAACTACCTGCTAGCTCGATAGATGGCGTTGGGATCGAATTAGATCGCGATATGGTTTGGTTACCTGACAGGGTATATAGGGCTCGGGATTAACTAAATAAAATTGTCTTGCTCTGAGGTATTGCGTTTTACTGGAAGTATCACCAGCTCCAAGGCACCTTGTACCGTTAATGTTCATGGTCCAATCGAGCCGAATGGTGATTTCGGAAGAACACATGTAACAAGCATTAGTTACGCTACTTGATACGAGGTGGCGCTAGTAGTCGGTAAACCAACTTACGTGTTGTGGATATATTGGACTGGAAACCAGACTGGATCACGTGAGTAGTGAAGTGCATAAGTGGACAAAAACTGTGAGTACATTTAAGTGTTAATTAAAATAGTGCAAAATCAGGGACTTAGAATAGTTTCGATAAAAACGACCAGACGTCGAATCTATGCCCGATTTTGAAGCGATTTTACAAGTGTCCAAACACTTAGAAAAATCTCTCTTGGCGGCACTTAGAAAATTTACTCTTGTTGGGACTTAGAAAAATTACTCTTCATTGGACTTAGAAAATTCACACATTTGTTGACACTTAGAAAAAAAAACTGTTGAAATACAACATGGAAAAGGAACTGAGAAAGTTGAAGGATGTCAAAGAACAGATTGAGAAGGGCTTGATAAACTTCAAAAAGTCTCCGAAAGAACGGATTAATCACAATTATGTGGATACACGTCTGGAGATTTTAGAGACCCAATTCAGAAATTTTACTGCAAAATACGAAGGAATAGTAGGCGAATGTGAAGGTGAAGAATTGTATGAATATTTTCAGGAAGATATTTATGAAAAGGTTTATGAAACATATTTAGTGTATAAGGTTGAATTAAAAAATGCTCTGTCTCAATTAAAAGTCAATAGTTCCAATAAAGAAGTTTGTGATAATTCATCTGACAGTGTGGGAAGATTGCCAAAAATAGTTCTACCTACTTTTAGTGGGAAATATACAGAGTGGTCGTCGTTTCGAGATTTGTTCATATCATTAGTCCACAATAATAAAAAACTTGATGACGTACAACGTCTCCACTATTTAAAAACTCAGCTGTCAGGTGAAGCAGAGCAACTTATAAGACATGTTCCTATAACTGATGTTAACTATAAAAAATGTTGGGAAATGTTAGAACATAGGTTCAATAATAAGAAATTTATGTCAACATGTATATTAAACCGACTATTTGGCCAACGTAATATTGGAATCGAATCATCGAAGGCACTTAAAGATTTGCTTGATATTACTAGTGATTGTTTGCACGAACTTGCCAATATTGGGATTGATGTTAGTTCGTGGGACGTTATTGTCGTTTATGTTGTAAGCTTGAAGTTGGACGTAGAATCTAGGAAGCAGTGGGAACTGCATGTTAGTAAATCATCCGACGATCTACCCTCCTTTAAACAGTTTTGCGAGTTTTTAGAGACGCGTTTTCGAGCCCTAGAATGCGTTGAACCTAAACATAAACCAAAAGTCGATAATAATTCTACATCTCACGCTAAAGTAATGCATGGTGCTACTAATGTTTCATGTCCACATTGTTCTGGGAGTCACAAGCTCAGCAATTGTAAGAAGTTTTGTCAACTAGATATTGACGAACGTCGTGCCATTTCACTATCTTTGGGTGTCTGTTTTAACTGTTTGGGCAGTAACCACACTTCGAAATTTTGCCGTGTTCTTTCAAAATGCCGTATATGTCAGCGGAAGCATCATACGTTGTTGCATCCTAAGAACCTTAGTGGAGCCAGTGGGGCTACTATGCCAGTGGTGCCTGCAACCCCACATGAACGTACTTCAGAGCCAGTACATGAGATCAGTGCAAATATAGCAACTCATTTTGTGAATGGACAAGCACAGGGTCAAGTTTTGTTAGCCACGGCGCTTTTAAAGGCCGAATCACAAAATGGGTCCTTTCAAATTTTGAGAGCTTTGTTGGATCAAGGATCACAAGCGTCTTTTATAACTGAGGCAGCAGCGCAATTGCTTCGTTTAAAGAGAGTAGTCTCAAAGACTACTATTGCAGGTATAGGAGGTGGTCATAGCGATATCGTCTCTAGACATGTGGTTTATATTAATATACAATCGTTGCATGATCCCTCTTTTAACCTAAAAGTAACTGCGCATGTATTAAGCTCACTGACCTCAGTTATGCCAAATACAAACTTTGAACTCAAGAATTGGCCAGAAATTCACAGTATAAATCTAGCCGACCCAAAGTTCAATTGCCCTAAAAAAATCGACATTTTGTTAGGAGCTGAAACATATTGCCATATTTTAAAGGAAGGTCTAATCAAGAGCCCCGCGGGTTCTCCGGTCGCACAAGACACGCATTTAGGTTGGATTGTGTCAGGCCATGTTAGTAAAGCAGATAGGTCTCTGGATTCCCATAATACTGTGATCGCGATGTACACTCAAATTGAAGAGAACGAAATGTTAAAACGTTTATGGGAACTAGATTCTGAGCCTGCTTTAACGAAAAAGCTTCTGACGCCTGAAGAACAGGCTTGCGAGGAGTTTTACGCAAACACGACGAAAAGAGATGAAGATGGGCGTTATGTCGTAAAATTACCTTTTCGTTCAGAAGATCCACCTTGTAAATACGGTCATTCTAAAACTATAGCTGTAAAAAGATTGCTAGGTTTAGAAAGGAAGTTGGTTAGGGATCATGAATTAAAACAACAGTATACTGATGTCATAAAGGAGTATTTATTACTGGGCCATTTGGAGAAAATAATTGACGAGTCTGAAATAAATAAAAGTGATGCGGTTTACTTGCCCCATCACGCAGTGATTAGACAAGATAAACTGACCACCAAGGTAAGAGTGGTTTATGACGCGTCATGTAAGGGAACAAACGGGGTTTCCTTAAATGACACCTTAATGGTGGGACCCACTCTTCAGGCAGATTTAAGACATATTGTCATGAGATGGCGACAGCATCCGATCTGTCTGGCAGCAGACATAGTAAAAATGTATCGCCAAATCAAAGTAGCGCAGTCGGATGTGGATTTCCAAAGAATTGTCTGGAGAGAGGATCCTAACAAAGAGATAGAGGACTTCCGACTTCTGACTGTCACCTTTGGCACGTCATGCGCCCCTTACTTGGCTGTCAAGTCATTGCATCAAGTTGCATGTGATGAAGGTAATATGTATCCATTGGCTGCTGAAAGGGTGAAGTCCGACTTCTACATGGATGATCTGATGACTGGCTGCCAATCTGAAACAGAAGTAGAAAGAATTTATAGTGAAATGAACAGTTTATTAGAGAAAGGAGGATTTCAATTGCAAAAATGGACAAGCAATAGGATGTGCTTATTGGAAAACTTAAAGGAAAATTCTGGTAGAGATTTGGAAATTAAAACTGATAGGGTAACTAAGATTTTGGGACTTACCTGGAACCGGAACACTGACGAATTTGATTATTCTGTGAATATGTCACCTCCTGCTGCAACTGAAACAAAAAGAACGGTCATATCGGAAATATCACGGCTTTATGATCCGTTAGGGTGGATAACGCCGTGCATTATAACCTCGAAGGTCTTCATACAAAAGCTTTGGATTAGTGGTATAGGCTGGGATGATGAACTGCCACCAGATCTCTCAAAGGAGTGGAGATATTATAGATCAGAATTAGAGAAACTGGTGGATTTTCACATTCCCAGATGGATAGGCAAAAGGGAAGAGGACATTGCGATAGAGCTACATGGATTCAGCGATGCGTCAAATATAGCTTATGCGGCTGTGGTGTATTGTCGCATTATCGATGCTACTACGCAAATACACTCACACCTCATAACCGCAAAAACAAAGGTAGCTCCTATCAAACAAATATCCATTCCACGGCTGGAATTGTGTGGTTCTGTTTTAGTAGCAAAACTATTGATCGAAGTAGCTGAAGTAATGAACATTCCAAAGGCTAATATCCATGCTTGGACAGATTCATCTGTTGTTTTGGCCTGGCTACATGATCATCCAAGTCGTTGGAAAACTTTCGTGGCCAACCGCACTTCAGAGATCCTTAGTTTGCTAGACATTACACAATGGGCTTATGTTAAATCCAATGACAATCCAGCGGATATCGCTTCTCGAGGAGTTTCTTCAGCTGATCTACTTAATGATGATCTGTGGAAACGAGGACCAGGTTGGTTAAGAAATGATCACATAGAATATACTAGACCTAGCGCAATATGCACTAATGAGGAGAAGAAACCTGTTAAGGTTTACACTGCCAACCTCGTGTCTGAGTTTGAAGCTATTTGGGGAACTAGGTATTCATCACTTACACGTTTAGTGAGGGTTGTTGCGTACTGTAAAAGGTTTTTGCAGTCAACCAGAGTTCGTAAAGCAAACATTAAGTTTACAGCATACCTGTTAGCTTCAGAAATTCGTGAAGCCTTAGATGTATGTATCAGGCAAAGCCAACAGCAATGGTTTCATGCAGAATTTATAGCCCTGAAAAATAAAGTTCCATTAGACAAAACGAGTCCATTATATAAATTAAATGTGTTTATAGATAAATGTGAGATATTGCGCGTTGGGGGAAGACTGCGCTATTCTCAACTACTTGATGAAACAAAGCACCCAGTTGTTATTCCTCATGATTCAAGTTTGGCCAAGTTAATTGTAGCCGACGCCCATGAAAAGACTTTTCATGGAGGACAGCAACTGGTACTCAATTTTATACGCACCAAGTACTGGATCAGTCGGGTAAAAAATATTGTACGAGGTCATGTACGTCGTTGTGTTCCCTGTATTCGATATGCTGCGACCACTAAACAACAGTTGATGGGAGAGCTTCCAGCTTGCAGAGTGACCCCAAGTAAACCGTTTCTTAACTCCGGTGTCGATTATGCGGGCCCCATCAATATGAGGGTCTCTAAGGGTCGTGGACAGCGGTCGTATAAGGGATACATCTGTTTATTTGTGTGTATGGTCACGCGTGCAGTACACATTGAGGCGGTTTCAGATTTAACAACTGAGGGTTTCCTGGCAGCATTCAAACGGTTCGTTTCCAGGCGTGGTCATTGTCGTCATATTTGGAGCGATAATGGCACCAATTTTGTGGGCGCTGCCAGGGAGTTACAGATACTCTTCAACCAAGAGAGTTCAATGTTTAAAGACATTGCAGCTGCTCTTGCAAACTCTCAAACCGAATGGCACTTTATTCCTCCCCACGCTCCAAATTTTGGTGGATTGTGGGAAGCAGGAGTAAAACGTGTAAAACATCATCTGAAGCGCGTCGTAGGGGACTCCACTTTGACGTTCGAAGAGCTGTCCACAGTTCTTTCTCAAATTGAGGCATGCCTAAATTCTAGGCCCTTGTCTCAGGGTAGCAGTGATCCAGAGGATCCTGTACCTTTAACTCCTGGCCATTTTTTAGTGGGTCATCCATTGGTAGTGGCACCTGACTACAATTATGAGTATGACACAGTTAGTACTTTACGCAGATGGCAATTGGTACAACGTATGGTGCAGCACTTCTGGCGTAGATGGAAACAGGAATATTTGACACAATTCTTCCAAAGACATAAATGGAATGTTCGTAACCCTGATTATAAAATAGGTGATGTAGTAATAATAAAAGAAGATAACTTACCTCCAGCTAAATGGTTATATGGTAGAATTATACAGCTGCATCCGGGTAAAGATAGCTTGACGCGCGTTGTCACTATTCGTTGTAAGGGCACTACGATTAAACGTCCAATTTCAAAATTGTGTTTCCTTCCTGTTACTGAATAAGTCACATGTTGGTGAAATTGTAAGCATTTATTTTGTGCTAAGATTTGTTTGTTTTAGTATGTTTTTATTGTGTTGCACTATTGTTATAAATACCGTGTCATATTTTGTGTATCATAAAACTTATTACTTTGTGTTTTGATGGAGTTCAAACGAGCTCAATATTGCTATGAAAATGTTTTACTTGTATGTTGTTATTCTACCTTGTCAAGTGGATAAAATTTCGTTTTATTTGTCATGTTTTGATCGGAACCATATTATTATCTGTCAACCAAATTGCAATCACATACATATAATGAAGCCGTCCACTATTTAGTGTTTGTAATTATCATACAGTCCATTGTTCTTGTAGTTGCTGAGTTTGTTCATGGTGGGCGGTACTAAAAGGAACATATTCCTTTTGGTGGGCGGAATGTTCAATGTATAAATAATAATAATAAATATTTGATCAATCCCAACGCTATTCCAGGCACATAATCAATATTTCGTTTAAAAACTACCTGCTAGCTCGATAGATGGCGTTGGGATCGAATTAGATCGCGATATGGTTTGGTTACCTGACAGGGTATATAGGGCTCGGGATTAACTAAATAAAATTGTCTTGCTCTGAGGTATTGCGTTTTACTGGAAGTATCACCAGCTCCAAGGCACCTTGTACCGTTAATGTTCAACCTGGTTGGATAAAATACTGACACGGTCTGTTGCTTCCTGTGAATGAAATATTGGGGAGACTATGTGGAGTGATAGTAACGTGTTTTCATTAGCCTTTCTTCATTTCGAGGCCATTCCCATACATTTGGTTTTAGGATACTTGTTAAAATTGTTCTATTTGCTCAATGCCGCTCGACGGCACGGTGGCAGGGTGTGGATGTGGAGTTATGTCGCAAACTATGCTCCACCTATCTTGCCCTCTGTGTCCCATAACTTGCAGTCAGTGACCTCTGCGCTGCCACCAACGACGCCATGGAAGTGCGAAGTTATGGGACACAAGATCTGAGAAAAGTCGTGCCAGCGAAACGAAGAAGAACAATACCGCTGTTAACATTTTCATAAGTATTTTGCCGATCGCAATACTTATGTACTTACAGAACAGGTAAATTGTAGTCTTATTTTCTATGAGGTGCCAGTCAGCCGTCACTGATTTTGTACGACAAATGTCAGTTTACAAGTAGATAGCAATAATTAGAGTTTGTTGTCAGTAATCTAGCTTATCGTTAGATTTGTTAACCAACTGTTGGTTGCAGGTACAAATAGCAGTTTGTAGGTAGTTGGTTATTTTACCGAACGGTAACTGAACATTGATCGATTGATAGATAGGTTTAAACTGCTCACATTATAGAACTATTTTTAGTATCACTTTTTCGATCCGTTTTCTTTGCGGTTGTGGCGTTTAAAAAGTTCTTCGCGACATGTAGGTGGTTATGAGTATGGTTTCGTGTTGATGTCAAAAAGATGTTCTATTCAGGAATACTTTTCTATTAATGAGCAATGGCGTCCTTGTATCTAATATTAGATACGACAACATGATTCTTTCCAATACTTACCATTGCGGTGCGCAGAGAGAAAAATCACCACCCGAAATTAAAATAAACTGTTTTGTTTTTGCAAAAAATAGTAATGAAAACAAACAAAGTTTAGCTGTATTTGCAATTGTTATAATATTTTAATAACAACATTGTATTGTTAAATGTTATTCCTATAAATCAAAAGTAGGTAAATGCAAAATATTACACAAATTAAAATTAGCGTGTGTTGCAAATAGTACATGTCGTTAAAGTTTTGTAAATTCTACAAAACATGCTTAGTAATTTTATGAAAAGTCCATGTTTTTAATTTAGTTAATGTAAAATAAAAAGTATAACTAATCTATTGGATGTATTACGGCTCTACTAGATTTCAAAACCTACTAATTACATTAATAAAAATCAATTTGTAGTTATTACAGGGCAACAAATGGCCTGTGATAACTACAAATTGATTTTGTAATGTAATATTGCAGGTAAAAAAATGCCTCTTTATCTATTGTTTTGTTGTACTAATGTAATGTAATATTTATTGCTTTGTAATATTTTATTATTAACGAATAATTTTTAATCTGGTGTAAATTCTAAATTCTCCATACATAGGTGTGTTCCTGAAATAAAAATGATGTGATTTGAATATAATTATATTGCCATCGAATTAAGTAAATTTTAGTACAAATTATCATAATAATATATTAGTTTAGTTACTGTGATCAACTGGTGACCATGACAATTGTTATCTTATAATAATTGTAAAACCGAAGGTCTACTTCATATTGATTGGGTCCTGATGAACCATATGAACCCGATGTTGCCAACCAAACAAAGTTTAAATATTCGATGAACGTGTATGCCAGGCCCAAAGCCTCTTATGACCAGAACGTAGTGCACAGTAACTTATAGTCGTATAGTTACTATTTAAATACAATTTACAAAGCTTAACAGTACCTAACCCCGCTTAGTGCTAACTAGCACTAAGCTACAATTAGGTACAATCGAACGATGCTCCAAGCACGCATAATTTCTGTCTGGAACCGAGTTCTGAAAGGGCAAATTCGAGTTCGTGATCCATCTTTTAGTTATCTCGCGTTGTCACGACCTATATGACAATAGCTCATTAGATACTCGTATGTGGCAAAAGTATTAAATGAGTCTGCAAGATATACCAGCTGAATTAATTAAGGAATAATCTTTTTCTTTATCTATTTACAATAATTTTAAATCTCCATAAATGTTACCAGCTGAATGAACTTTATTGTAACAGTGTATAAAATTACCTCGTACCTCGTTACCTCTTACAAATCAAGATAACTTTTTGAAAAGAAACCAGATTTATAATCGTTTGGTATTATTTGACACAAGCGTCTTAATAATATCATCGGATACGATATCGTGTCATCTCATAAGCGGGCAAGCGTAATACCTAGAGATATCGGTTGCCATGGAAACCGGGTCAGGGTCACCTCGACATTTCTGATAACATGGACAGAGATTTTATTTTAAAATTTATAGATGGGTGATGGGGCGTAATCTAATTAGGCGCTGATATTATTAGGAGCGTGCGTTGACGTCATGATAATAACGTTAATTTGTCAAGCAGTGATATTATTTATGGCACCCCTAGCCCGATCATACTCTTATTATATAGCTACTAATAAGTATGTTATCAGATCTCCTTTTTTAAGTAATTTAGTTCGTATAGTTCACAACGTTCAAGTCAAGAAAGTATTTTGGCATTTTGGGAACAGCACAGTTATGAATTAAGCTAGATTTGTGAAAAGATTTCGTTGTAAACGGTCAGAAGGCCAATTATCGTAATTTAAAACGTTCAAAATCTAGTCGCAGTCTCATCTCGGCGACAAACAAATGTCAAAAACTTGTCAAAATATAGGGAAATTAGAAGTATTTTTTGACAGATTAAGACTGAGATCAGACTGTGAACGTTCTTAAAATTACGAGAATTGCCCCTCTGGTCTTTTGGTTTGGCGCCCAGTGTGGTACAGGTTTGGCGCCCAGGGTGGGGCAGTATTGGCGCCCAGCGTGAGGCAGGATTGGCGCCCAGCGTGGGGCAGGACTAGCGCGCAGCGTGGGGCAGGATTGGCGCCCAGTGTGAAGTAGGTTTGGCGCCCAGCATGGTATTGGTGGTGCACCTAGTGTAGGGCCAGTTTGGCGCCCAGCATGGGGCAGATTTGGCACCGAGCGTGTGGCAGATTTGGCGCCCAGTGTGGGGCAGATTTAGCGCCTAGCGTGGGGCAGGTTTAGCGCTCCACTGAGCGGGACAGGCCTAGTTCCAATCGTATAAGATGATTAAAAATTACATATATCAGTCGAGGTGTAGGCTGGAGTTTTGTTAAAATAGGTCTTAATATCCCAGTAAACACTACCCGTCACACCTACCATTTTTTCTTTTAAACGTACTTAAACCACAACATACCATAAACATTATAAGGCAGGAAAACAAACAACACAACACAATGCATCGCAAAAAAATATATTCAAGTGAACATCAAAAAACATTTGAGCAAACAATAATATTATGACCGCAATGATTACGCAATTGGAATTAAAATTTTAATGATTTATTAAACCACAATATAGAGAATAAACGTGAAAATTCAAACGTAACAAACAATTAACGTGGCGCACGGCGTTTGGCAGTGTGCAACGTTTTAATTAAAGCATTTTACGTAAAATTTTCGATACGATTGCTTTTACCGATTGTACTTTTAGACTTTACGCAGAAAACATTTCCTTAATCAGTATTATTAAAAAGCCGGCTAAGTGCGAGTCGGTTTCACATACTAAGCTTTCTTTACATATTTATATAGCTTCTGTTTTGTTTTTGCTCTAATGTTTTTCATGGATTTTACTAACATAATTCTAGTAATAAAATCGACCACAACCATTGGACATTTCTAGAATTAAGTTATCTTTTACATGTGTTTCTGTGACAAATAAAAATAATCTTCCACACACACACCTTCATTACACACACACACATTCACCCAATACATCAATAGAATTCTATCATAACATTGATTATTATTGAGCCATGTTATTGTTAATTTTTACGTTCAAGATGTTAAAACGTCAAATCTATGTATAGCATAGGACAGCTGCGAACGCGCACAGATTACCTATACCCGGCGCGGCGCGAGATGCGTTGCCCGGAATGTTACCACATCATTATATTTCATGTTTCACCATCTTTTTTTAAATGTATGTTTATTTTATTTCATGTTTTGATTTTTGTTTTTTGTTTTGTGCCGAATCATATGTTGCAATGGTTTATTTTATCTCTTGTTTTGATTGTTGTTTTTATTTATTTATTTGTAATTGCATGCTGCACTGGTTAACGTCATCACGTCAACGCCGGATGCCGCTGAAAACCAGCGCTTGGGCTCTGTCTCGTATAGGGTCTTAGCATTATGCTGAGCGATGGCCGTTTTGCGTGAATGTGACGCATGTTTACCCCCAACTTGCTTTTTTTTTTGTGTATTATGTCCTTTTTTCATGCGTCATGTTTGCCGCAAATTAATGCATTTTCTTTCTTTTCTTTCTTCCTTTTTGCTTTCTTTTTTCACCACATATATCATTAATATTTACCTTTTGTTTATTATTTGCAACGAATCGTTCGTGTACAGAACCCTAAAAATGTTTAATTAAAATATTTCACAGTTAGTCATACAATGCAACCGCTGTTACTGATTGTATGTACTTGTCCACTTTACACTGTTAATATGTTAATCTTCATTAAAAATATTCTACGCTGATTCCGATGAAAATGAATTCGGATTAAGTTACAATTTTTAATTAGGGTTGTGAAAAATGTAATTAAAATGTCGGGAATGCATAATGGCTTTCCGTAATTCGGATAATTAATCCATGCGCAGGAATTTATAGTGAGAAATGAACAATCAGGGTAGGGCTCCCCTGAAATTGAATCCGAAATTCCGGACTGCGTTTATTGTATCAAGAGCTCTTTGAATGATTACATAACAAAGAATGAACTGCAAAGGGATCACGAAACGGAGAGTCAGAAAACGTTTGAAAGGATTTAAAACCATCAATGTGTGTGTTTTAATACAAAACTCAAAACAATAATATTGGTAAACATAACATATGTTTACCAATATTATTGTTTGTCTTTTAACAAAAGATCACTCCTAGAATACTCAAATGACACCGTAAATAAAAATGAACGGGTTCATACTTGATTGATTGATTATATTAGCTTTTAATTAGCCTCCTCTCAGGGAATGGGCCGTAATCCACCACGCGGGCCCAGTGCAAGTTTGAAATTGTCACATGTCTTTAAATGTTTTATTTCTAGGACATGCCGGTTTGCTCACGATGTTTTCCTTCGCCATTTTGAGAGCGTGGTTATGAAGATCGTCAATAAATCGTGCAAGCGTGTAAAGCCTCTAAAAGTGTCGATAGAGGACAATCAGCTCCGCTATAATTAACATTCAGACAAACAATATGCTTACCTTAAAGTATCTTCCATAAGTTTTTCCCAGTATTAAAGAAGAAGAATTACCAATTCAGACACCCCAATTACACCTAGATGAGCAGCCATTCGAAAACTGCGAGAAAATTATCCAACGGGAACATGATTTCTCCAAGGAGTTTAAAAAATAAACGACAGCCGCTCCGCGTAGCAATCATGCAGAAAGTCGGTTGTTATACGGAAAAATGATCTTTATTCTGAGTCAAGCCAAAGCATTTATTTCAATTAGAACAGGCACTTTTAAATTGTCAAGGAACATGAGTTTTAAAAGGTACCTTTGTCCCTACTGGAACACGGTTTGAATATCTGAGGTGTCACCAACTCCTTTTCAATAAAGAATGCCTAATGAGATAACGAAGCTGCCTGTTCTTCTGAACTCAATATCAACTTGCCTGCCTTTTCCCAACTATGTTGGGGTCGACTTCCATTCTAACCGGATGCAGCTGAATACCAGTATTTTACATGGAGAGACTGCCTATCTGACCTCCACAACCCAGTTACTGGGTAACACGATGTAGACTTTTAACCTTCTGATTAACGACTGTCAAAGATCTTCGAATGACCGCCGCATACTTTCCGAGGCACGGAGTGGTCTCGATATGTAATGGGTGGTCACCTATCCACGAACCGACCGCAGCAAGTGTAGTTTTCGATCAACTCGTGCGGCAGTTATCATTTAGCCACGAGCCCCTGTTCTTCCGAACTATGTTATGTTTATTGAGACAATGACATGTATTTAGCAGTCAATGAGATTACACTTCAAACTCGTGGACATGACTTGTTTTAATTTCTAGGAATTAAACCTTGATAAGGTCTAACTATCTATAGGTTCGATCAAATTCCTTATTAAATGTTATTGTTTATTGTTAATTAAAACGGTAACGCCAATTACATTAATTAACATAAAGATTTAAACAGGTATGGTAGGTATACAAAAATATTTCAACTACTAACATATAATAGAGGACACCATAGCATACTTCTTCTCACTAAACGTCAGACATACACGCATAATTCTACTCCATTCATCGGCAAACAGATCACATTCAGGATTGGTGGTCAGTAGGGCATTAAGCAGCCTTAAAGTACCACACACAGGGGCTCAGCTCTGGCGACAGTTTTAGATGACGGCGGTGCGAACAGATTGTGTCGACGGCTTTGGCGATGTCCGATGTATTTGTCGGGAACGAATAGCCGACAGAAAAGATCATGGAGTTCAGAAAGGAAAGAAGTGATATGTCTTTTTATAATAGAAATCTCAGGAATGTTTTTTGGACCTTATCTAACGTTAACGTTTTAGTCGCAGTGTAGGGATGCCAGATACAGGCACCAGCCTCAAGTTTACTAAGAACCAAAGTGGCGTACAGAAGCTTAATTACATTTGGGTTGTTAAAATTATGGGCATTTTTCAAAACGAAACCCAAGCGCCTAAAAGATTCCTTGGCAACAGGGGAGACCTGATCTCTAAATGTCAGACCAGTGTCAAAGGTCACGCCCAGGTCCATCATTTTGGAGACACGACTTATTACTTCACCACCCAATCTGTAGTTAAATCTGAAGCTCTGACCTTATATCTGAGGTCTTAAAATTTTTCACAAAGACATTTACAACTTACGCAACGACATAAACCACGTATAAGTCGTAAAAAGAACGCAAGCAAGCGTGTCATTTTAATGAAAGAAGAAAAATTAATTAAAAAACGGGAAGTGCGTGTCGGACCACGCACGACGAAGGGAATGAATTTATCCCAAGAGCAAACTTAACATTGTAGTTGAACAACATGTTCTCCCATACATTCCAACTGCAAATACACCGTTAAATTTTGATCGTTTTAATCCTTAAAAGGGGTCATTGTACTCATCATTATGAACAACTTTTACTACGGGACCGACCCTGAAATCGTGAAAAAAAATCTGGTGTTCCCTACATTTTGACGAGTTATACGAGTATGAATGTGGCTGACGAGTTATACGAGTATGAATGTGCGAGTTGGTTGACTATTACTCTACTTAGCTGTCATAGTTTTGCCTTTTTACTTCGTTATATTATACTGCTGCCGTAAATTTTATATTTATATAATTTTTTATTTATACCTAATTATAATCGATAAAAAGAATCAACGGGTTGCACTCCGGGAGTGCCGGCAGAAGTGAAAACTTGAATATTAACGTTGTGCATTTTTGATATTTTGGAATGGTTAGGGAATAATTTTGCACGAATTGCTTTAATTATCAATATAAAAGTACTATCGTTTATGTGGTAAAATACAATATTCATTTCTACTTTCCCTCCGTCTTACAAATTTTCGATCAGGTCACGTGTCCTGACGCGAGCTCCGTCTTACGAGTTTTCGTTCAGGTCACGTGTCCAGACGCGAGTTTAACATTTTTGACCCATCACAACAAAAGTGCACAACGCCGCTAAAGAATTTTTCACTTCAAAAAAATAATATTTTTTTTTTCTAATTTTTTCGGCGAGCCACGATACGGTCCAACTCAATTCACCTGCACTATGGTCAATAATCGTTTTTAGTTTGTTTAACATAATGTTTTATCTACTTTTCCATGAATGTCTTTTACTTTTTCAAATACTTTGCAGACAGATCACGCGATATTTTGATCTTTTGGGATGCGAGTACAGAAGCACCTGGAGTTCTACTGCCTAACCACGAAATCGTAGTTTCGTAGCCGAAGTTACGGGCACTCCAATTCCGTATCACCAGCAGACCGCTGTCCTTACTGCCAATCCGTTTTTGCCCATCCGTAAAAGTTAATTAATCGGGAGTAGGGTTCACTCCGAAGTATCGAACTACTTTCATCTTTCTTCATTGACGGACTTATAAGTAGTTATATTTCGGTAAAAGTGCTTTTTCTAAAAACCTAATGTATGTAAGAACAAACTCTAGTCACGATGCATTTTAAAGAATTAGTCCCTCTACTTGTCCCAATAATTTATTTTTCGGTCATTTAGTTGAAAAAAAATGATGATGAAAGATGAGATACCAACCCGCACTGGGCCCGCGTGGATTACAGGCCACTCCTTCTCAAAGAAAGGAGGTCTGTGTCCCAGCAGTGGGAACATTATAGGTTGATTATGCGTTATATATAATCGAAAAAAATATGATGCCGGTCACGCTCCTGTCGTACACACTGTAACAAGCTATCCGTCACCGAGATTGTCGTGGTGATAGTCCTGTATATTAATAACATGGCGTCCCCCGGCCACCTCGGCGCGGCGGTCTCGGTATTAATGTTACGAACGTGATGCGACGCTTTCGAATTATAATGACCGTGTAATTGTAAGTAAATTAAAAATGTAGGGAGTAAGTATTCTGTTTCAGTAGGCTTTATTCTGATAAGGAAGGTTTGAACAGAATAATGTGACTTTTAAGTCGGACGGTGGTGGCCCAGTGGTGACGAGGTGTAGGTGGAACCTTGACAGGTGCTTTGCTTTGTGTAAATTATTTCATCGCTACTGCTCCCACAACGGTGAAGGAAAACATCGTAAGGAAACCGGCATATCCTAGAACCAAACATTCAAAGACATGTGACATCTACCAACCTGCACTGGGTCCACGAGGTAGATTACGGCCACTCCCTCTCACAAAAGAGGGGGCCTGTGTCCCAGCAGTGGGAACAGTACAGGCTGATTATTTATCGGTAAAATACTAATGCTGCTGATTAAGCTGATTTCAGCTTATTATAGAAAATCCTGAATCATTTTGGGATCTCTGAAGCGATCTTTTTTTTAACAGCGCTCATTCATTATAGAAGTTTTGGAGACTCCATAAAATTCAGATCACAATTGAAACTTTTAGGCAGTAGAGTTAGTCTGACAACCAGTCTTTCCAAGGGGTATCGTATTTCCTAGTAACTGTTGTGGAGGTCAGATCGGCAGTCGCTCCATGTAAAATAGGTAAGTACTGGTATTCAGCGGCATCCAGTTAGACTGGAAGCCGACCCCAGCATAGTTGGGAAAAGGCTAGGCAAATGATGCTGATGATACAGGAAAAAATTTTAACCAGTGCTCAAACTGTAACCATGAATTCAGCATACAGGCTGATTTTTTAAAGACCAGCCAAATTTAAGGATGTGGTACAGACCATCAAACTGAACAACTTTCTCCATGGGACCAACATCGTAATCGCGAATAAAAATTCAGCCATCCCATACATTTAGGTCGAGTAGGTATTGAAGTTTTCTATGGGACAGTTGATAAAATTTTCGCGATTACGCTATTTGTCCCATGGAGAAAGTTGTTCAGTTTGATGGTCTGTACCACATCCTTAAATTTGGCTGGTCTTTAAAAAATCAGCCTGTATATGATTGAATGAATTATTTCAGCAAAATATTAGTTGTTCCATAAATTTTGTCTTCTCAAGGGGTTAAAGGAATAAGGAATTAAAAGTTCTATAAAAGTTCGACATTTTGCCGATGGGAAATCCCATCGGGCGGACGGCTTATATAAACGATTTTTGATTTGCTTTGATTTATGAAAGACCTCAAGCAACCTTTTTGTCCCCAGTTTCAACAAGCTCCTTCTGCAGAAAGAAGAGTTGGAGCAGAAGCAGCTGCACCTGCTACAAGTGGTGGAGAGTGAGAGGACGTCCCGCTGGCAGTACGCGCAGCAATGCGATGAGCTGTCTAGTGAAGTCAAGAAACTAAGGACTGAGGTTAGTATAGCGAACTTGAAATTAGACTCGTTGATCCAAATGGCAATGGGATGTTAAGTGAAATGAGCTCCCAGTTTCAATTCCTAGCGTCAGGTGGAATGACAGCTCACTTCAAGCTCAATTCACCTAAGTTTTCACTGTGAGTTTATTTTTACAGAACAGCGGGGTGATTGCTTATCACACTATAAGTAGCAATACATTTCATTTTGACAGTTCAACAACATTCATTGCGTTATTTACGTTGTTAAGCAGACACTTTTTTCGAACATTTGAAACAAGGGATTAGCAATAGCCTTCAACATGATTCAGATTGTGATTAATAGTATGTTACGCAATAAGGGTAATGACCGGCTGTATAGATTTCTTTGGCTGGAGTAAAGTTTCATGGGTAATTCCCTAAAATTTTGTAGCGATGCTGTGTTTTGCATCATATTGTGATCATGACAGAGCATTTGATCCTAAACAAGTAAACTCGAGAGAGCTTTTAATAATCATTTCTCTGCATCGTAGATGACAGAACAAGAAAAAAAACCTTGGTTATATTTTATGATTTCTAAAGCTTTGCTTTCTTGCACAGTTATGCACGTACAAGAAGGAGCATGAGCCAGCAACACGGGCCGCGTCCACCTCCAGCTCCTCGCCGAGCCACTCGCCAGAAATAGACCCAGCTGAGCTAAGGAAGATCAAGAAAGTTCAGGTAAGTTGTCGCATCACTGATTTATTTGATTATTTTGAACTAAGGCTGTTAACTGAACCTTTATAATTTCCTCGATGATCTATACACATTATGAATGGGCATTTTTTAAAGCATATCCTCAGGCTCTTTTTCCCGTATGATTTTAATTGGGTAGAGTCAAAACTTTTTTCTGCTAACTGTATGGTCAGTTCTTCAGCAGGGGCATTGACGTGCAACCTGCTACCATGGATTCAGTACATGATTCTGAAAATCTGCGTTTAAATTAATAGCAGGTTTAAAAAAAAACCTATTTCATACTTTTTGATCGTTTAGGGATTACTCTTATCTATGAAACAGCTGATTTTGATAACTGACGAAAAAGGTCTAGAGTCATGTGCTGATTCATGGTTTTAGTTTGCGCGTCGATGACTCCGTATAAGGTCCTGTGATACTGAGACAAAATGCTTTTCCATTTTTGAAGATCATAATATGTAATTATTACTTCATACAAGTGGACCTTGGTAGAACGGCGTGTTTAATAGGTATGTTACTTTGTACAGAGCTTCTTCCGCGGCTGGCTGTGCCGGCGTCGCTGGAAGCAGATCGTGGACGAGTACATCAAGAGTCCGCACGCCGAAAGCATGCGCAAGAGGAACAGCCTTGTCTTCAAAATGGTGGAGGCTGAAGAGGAGTATCTTGAGCAGATGGAAATCATGGTGGGTTTACTATTATTTCTTAGTTAAAACACTTTGTGGTCTTGTGAGTTTATTAGGTTTATGTCAGAAATAGTTGGACTGCCATTACTATGATTATGTTTAGTTTCACCTTATGTGTTTGTTCGAATGAGAACCGTTTTATTTAGCAAGCGTAGCCAGATTATCTTATACAAATTACTAACTTTTTCCCGCGGCTTCGTTAGCGTGGAGGGCGGAAATTATCCCACAGGGACCTACTACCGAGATAAAAAGTATCCTATCCAGGCCATTGTCTACCCATGTGTCTAATTTCATCCAAATCTGTTCAGCCGTTTAAGCGTGAAAGCGTTACAAACAAACTCACTTTCGCATTTATAATATCAGTTAGGATTGTCATAGTAGGTACACGAATAAATGGACATTTGTTACGAACAGAAAATAAGAATAACGTGTTTTCAAATAAGTATTTGGCAAAGCTAAAACACTCCGATGTAATTCTTGAAGTCCTAATAAAAACATTTCTGTCTCCCCCAGGTAACCTGCTTCCTCCGGCCATTCAAAATGGCGGCTAGCTCCAAGAAACCGCCGTGCACGCACGAGGACGTAAACTCCATCTTCCTGAACAGCGAGACGGTGCTGTTCCTCCACCAGATCTTCTTCAAAGGCCTCACGTCGAGGATGGAGTCATGGCCTACACTGGTCTTAGGTGAGTGTTATATGAATTTATTATTGTAGTGAAATGCTCAGCTAAACATTCACTTCTTACGTTGGGGATAGTTTGTAAATTTATTAATTTTGTGACGCCTGTGCGAATTGATTGTTTTTCGTTAAAATATTACCTATCTACAATATACCAAAGGATGAAAAGAATATACCAGGGAGCAGTGGTGGCCAAGTGGTACCTGCCGCGTCTTACGAGTTGTGTAGGTCGTAGGTTCGAACCCAGACAGGCGCTTTACTTTTTGTAAATTCTTTCATCACCTCTCAAAACGGCGAATGAAAACATCGTGAGGAAATCGGCATGTGCTAGAACCGAAAAATTCGAAGACATGCGACATCTAATAACACGCACTGGGCCTGCGTGGTAGATTACCACTCCATCTCACCGAGAGGAGGCCTGAGTCCCAACAGTGGGAATATTAGGCTGATTATGAATATACCAGACTTACGAAGAAACAGAGAATTTACTAACTGTGTTAAAATAAATATAGTTATACAAATATTTATCAAATTTAGAAACTAGGAGTTATGCTACTCAACATATAATTATTTTTCTATTGTCAACTTTTGATTAATTATTAATTTTTAAAGACTATTTTAGCTCTTTTCGCCTGAAACACAGGATTACCTAGTTCAGGCACGTAAGTCTTAGGAATATAATTTACATTTAAGCAAAACTGTACTAATTTTCATGCGTTATAATTTTTTGAATCAATATTTATTATTATTATTTTGTTCTCTTTTCTCTTTTTTCTTTTATCTCGGGACCATGGGGTCGCGGACCTTTGAAAGGCGTGCCAGGGGCCGAAGCCAACTCGCAGAGGCCCTTTAGACATTTTTTAAATGATGAGGAGGCACCAACCGACGATAATCTCTGTATGCACCATGTAAGTGCACCCAAGGACAACCCCCGGTTGGTGCAGGACTATTGCAGAACATTATTATTATTATTATTACCAAGACCTTCATTTGTATTTTCTGCTGATAAACGCATATCGAATTGACTGTTAAAACATAGAACACTTTATCTATAAAAAGCCTTTTCCATCATTGCTCGAATCTCTCAATAAGCTCATCCCTAGATTCATTTTTCAAATTATCAAAACTAAAAAATGAGAGACCCATCCCTTATATAAAACCTTCCACCAATTGAAAAGTAAACAAAGGATTACACTTAGTAGTGCACCTACATACAGGAGACCTATTCGATATGCTGCTGCCGATGCTGACCATCTACCAGGAGTACGTGAGGAACCACCACTACTCGCTGCAGGTCCTCACGGAGTGTAAGCAGAGCCAGCCGTTTGCGCAGCTGTTGGCGCGCCTGGAGAGCAAGCCCGCCTGCCAGAGTCGGTCGCTGGAGACGTTTTTGACATATCCGATGCATCAGGTACGTTCTTTTTGTTTATTGGTCGGTGGCAAACTAGCCAGTCTGCTGGTCAGTGACATTGCCCCTGGAGACAATTCTCATCATTATCTGCCTAGCCTTTTCCCAACTATGTTAGGGTCAGCTTCCAGTCTAACCGGATGCAGCTGAATACCAGTATTTTACATGGAGCGACTGCCTATCTGACCTCCACAACCCAGTGACTGGGTAATACGATACCCCTTGGTAAGACTGGTTGTCAGACTTTCGGGCTACTGACGACCCGTAACAACTGTCAAAGATCTACGAATGACAGCCGGGACTAACGGCTTAACGTGCTTTCCGAGGCACGGAGGGGTCTTGGTTTGTGAAAATGGTCACCCATCCACGGACCAACCACGGCAAGGGTAGCTTAACCTGATCGATCGACCCGTGCGGCTGTTATAACTTAGCCACAAGCCCCTCGAGACAAGAGACAATTCTGATAAATGATAAATGATATAATTTCTGTAAGTAGGTTTAGGTAGGGTAGGACAAACACTTTTACACGTCGTCCATATTTTTTTTAAATTGTTCGTCGTTTCCTATCTGACTACTGTGAGAAGAAAGGCGGAAACAAACTCAGAGGTTACAGTCTCTTTTAAAGTACAGACATAATCTCGGTTAGATCATGTGAAGACCATGTAGATTGGTGTCTGAAATGGTCTTTTGAGGAAAGAACCACACAGTTTGAGTGGACCTGTCCAGTAAGTGCACGCATTTGTCAAAAATCGTGCAGTTCAACTCAGAACTTGAGGAGCTCAACGACTCGACAGAAGTATCTTATGTGGTATTAATTGCATCGACACCTAGTTAAACTCTGATTGTAGTCTAAATCTAAATCTTAGTTCAAAACAAAAAAAAAAATTGATTCGCCTACAGACGGATAAAAAGTAATTTTTTCGAAATACCTGCATGTGAGATTTGTGCCTATTAAACTCATAAAGCAAGAGAAATTCCTAGGGGGTGACTTAAATACAAAGACATGTCGCCTGAGTTCGGTTTTTTACCGTTAAAATCGGAATTTCTTTGCTCTTTTTTGCGCGGAAAAATAAATATGGAAGTCGTTAATATTCAGAAGGCTTATCGTTCTTTTAACAATTTAGGAGGAAATTAATTACCCCAAATTGTGTCATTTCGGCGGCGTGGTTAATTTTGTTTTTGGTTGGTAGCAAAAAGATGTGACTGCAATTCGTAATTTTTAACCTATAAGCACTGTCCCATTTTCTTTGTATGCCTACTTAAGGTAAAGGAAGCCCTTGAAATTAAACTTTTACGAGTATTCGTATTTGATAACGTCGCGAATCATAATTTTAATCAATATATAATTATAACCTGCAAACTCACGTGCAAATTGAAAAAACGTAAAAAAATAATTGCGCGGGCTACCCGCGCTTTCGCCTTTAGTGCTAAGTTAACTTGGTCATTAGTTCTAGTTAAGTTATGAGCTCATACTTCGACCTGCATCATTCCAGATCCCTCGCTACATCATCACCCTACACGAGCTGCTAGCGCACACGCCGCACGACCACGTGGAGCGCCGCAGTTTGCAGCATGCGCGCGCGCAACTAGAGGAGCTATCACGACAGATGCACGATGAGGTAATGTAAAAAACTATTTTTAATTATAGGGAAAGTGGTGATGTTGATTGCACATAACTGCAAATAAGAATACGAAGAAATGTGTTTTTTTTAAAAGCTCTGCTACTGAATAAGCTACCTACTGCTTCACTATAATATATACACTCGTACCGAATTCATTCATGAAAGAGAACAAAAACTTCACAAACACTCCCGACCGATCCGGCTCGAAGTACCATATATTTTTATTTACCGAGGGTCCGTATATTGGCGAGTAGTAAATATTAGGGGTTAAAGTATGAAATTGCCGATTTGTACTGAAAAATTGAAATTCGTTTTTTTTTTTAATTTAACATATTTATTTAATCAAAATAATTACCAATATTATCTATACATTGCTGCCATCTAATAGGAAGGTCATTTATGCCTTTGCGATAAAACTCTCGTGATCTAGATTCGACAAACTGTGTGAAAGCATTTTGTACTGCCTCCAGAGAAGAAAACTTTTTATCACGTAGAAATTGTCCAAATCACGAAAAAAATGGTAGTCCGTTGGAGCAAGGTCTGGCGAATACGGAGGGTGAAGAATGGTTTCTAATTGCAGTTCCTGTAGAGTTAAAACGGTTTCTAGTGCTGTATGAGGTCTCGCGTTATCATGGAGCAATAATGGTGAAGATCGATTCATGAGTCGGGGCTGTTTCACTGCTAGTTTTGCTATATTGTTCGGAGTTCGGCACAGTAGACATCTGCCATTATTGCTTGACCAGATCGAAGAAAGCTATAGTGAATAACACCATGCTGAGACCACCAAACAGTTACCATTACCTTTTTATTGGTAAGCTTTGCTTTTCCATCACGAAAGCGTTTAAACCAAGATCGCACGGTGCGTTCATTAGCAGTCCCCTCTCCAAACGCAACATTGATATTGCGAGCTGTTTGTGCCGCGTTAGTTCCGCGTCGGAAGTCGTATTCAAAATTAACTGGAAGTTTCAAAGTATCCATCTTTCTTGTCTAAGCTGAATATAAAAAACAACTGAAAGTCGATAAACGAATGTTGCACATTTTTTAAAAGAAAAACTTCATATGTACCATGTTAAAAACTAGTGTCACTCAAAAATATCAAACCATGAAGGTTCTATGTCTATTCCAAGTACCTATTACAGTGAAACGGCAGTTTCATACTTTAATCCCAATTAATATAGCACTATTATCGGTCTAAATACTGCAAATTGCAAAGGCTCACACAAACAAACAAAAAACAATCCTACTGAGGTATAATGCCGTAACGAAATCAAACCGAGATCTAACTCGACGCCAACGCCATCTATCGAGCTAAGGGTCAAACCTAAATACTTTTCAAGCTGAATGATCTTTCCATAATATCGCTGCCTTTCCGAACATTATGGTGACCACTTCATTTATTTATAGGTCAGCGAAACCGAAAACCTAAGGAAGAATTTAGCTGTAGAACGAATGATTATCGAAGGCTGTGATATTCTGCTGGATGTCAATCAAGTCTTCATACGCCAAGGTATAGTCTAACTGTTTCAATGGTTAACCCTCCATATTGGTGCCCAAGATACCTACAGGCTTGGGCACGCCACAATTGCGGCGATAAGTCCCCTCTTTGAGGCACTACTCAAAGAGGGGACTTATCGCCGATCTTATTGCTGGAGAGGCGCCACGGCGCTCTTGCCTTCCGCCTGACGCAGGTCCTCACCGGACACGGTTGTTTCGGGAGGTTCCTGTTCAGGATAAGGCAGGAGGAAACGCCACGGTGTCACTACTGTGTGGATCGCCCGGAGGACACGGTGGAGCATACGGTGGAGGTCTGCCCGGCTTGGACGGAGCACTGCCGCGTCCTCGTGGCGGCCGTCGGCGGTGGCTATCTCCCGCGTCCGGCCCTATCCAGGCCATGGTATGGAGCGAGAGTGCATGGGAAGCCGTCACCTACTTCTGCGAAGCAGTAATGCTCCCAAGGAGGAGGCGGAGCGCGTGAGCGAGAGGCAATCTCTGCACCCTCACGCCCCTAGTCGCCGCAGGAGACGCCCTAGACGTCGGGAGTCAGCAACCGACTCCCGGCTACCGTAGGCGCGGGCTTGCGGGCGGCGAGCAATGGGCAGCTCGCCGCCGGGTAAGGACCAGGCCCGGGTCAACGGCGCGTTGTGTTCCACGCGCGCCTCAAAGAGATGTCAGCACGAATTGACGGAGTCCGCTAGGGCTGATGTCTGCCAGGGCCGCGGGTTGTTAGAAAGAGATACCGTGGCCCCTGGCATAGGCAACTGAAGGAACACGGGTGGGTTTTAGTCAGTAAAAGTCTGACACAAAGAGCGTTATTTGATGATTAAAAAAAAAAGATTCCTACAGGCTTGCCTAGTTTGGGGCCAATGTAAAATCTCTGTAATCTATTGAGCAATAAAGTTTTTGTTATTATAATTATAGTCGGTTAGACTATAATTATATATATTATATTTTTTAAATTGTAATGTTAACGACGAAATAGAAAGAAAGAATAGTATTTATTAGACGACAGTTCGTGAAACATGAAATACAAAAGTAACATGCTTGGCTGCAACAAAAACGTTCATATCAGCATTAATGCCAGGCAATCAATCGAGTCAATGAAAGATGTAATTCCTAATGAGTGTGTGCTATCCCCAGGAACCCTGTCGCAGGTGGTGGGCAAGGGCCGGCGCGCCAGCCTGCAGGCGCGCCAGGCCTTCCTGTTCAGCAACCACCTGCTGCTCCCCACGCGCGCGCCGGGCGGCCGCCTGCATCTGCCGCCCGCCGCGCGCCTGCCGCTGCACGACGCGCTGCTCATCGAGGACCCAGCCAACCGGGATGATGATGGTGAGTGGTAGCAAGGGCCGGCGCGCCAGCCTGCAAGCGTGCCACTATGGCACACGCACTATGATGGTAAGCGCTTTGCATTCGAAGAAGTGGATAGTTTTTACGATTGATTCCTAAATTGTAAAATATTTAAGTATTGTAATAGACTTACCAAATAAATAAAAATAAAGGTATTCATAAAAATCTGGAAGGAAAACGCGCGGGGTCGGGAAAAATGGAAGGAGTGGAGGGAGGCTTTTGCCCAGGAGGGGGACAGCGCAAGCAGGTGTGACTGTTCCTAAACTACCCTAGGCTGATAAAATTTTCGTTTTTCCTAATTATGTGGAAATGTCAGGAAAATGGGTAAGGTCCCCCTTGCGGGGGGAACAGCACACCTCCTCCGTGCTGCTCTGTAGGGCTCGGCTCCAGACTGGCCACCCTTCCACCTATTTTAGATTAAATGAATTTCAAATATGAAGAATTCCAATGCCTTGTCTCATCGATAGACCAAGGAAAGGATTGAAAGAAATGTTAAATAGAACTTAGGAATTCATAGTTATGAACGTAGATTGAATGTGGTTTTAGAAAGCTAGTAATAAAAGAGGGATGCAAAGTATATTATTATTATTAAATTGTGAGTAACCCATATGCTAGCGTGATAGGTATTTGATCAGTCATTACTCACACGATACCTCACATCTACACCCAGAGTACTCAGAGCAACACTTCCATATACTGACGCAAGCAGCTTTTCAGCGGCATTGTGTCGGCATAGTGCTCTTTTGGAAACATGGCCCCTAGCAGTTCTTTCGAACTGATAAACGTGACGAAGCGGCTTTTCCTGCGGCAACCAAGCGACTGTCCTTGTCTGACTATGGAGCGGCTAGTTCCAGCAGCATTGCGTCGGCATCATGCTCTTAAGGAACATGGGCCCTATCAGTCCTTGGACTGGATATTAGATAGATGTGGTCACCCAAACCCCTGGAAGTTCACCCTTTGTACAACAAGCATACCTGCAAGACACGTGTTCATGTCAGTCCGACCGAATTATTGGTCTGAGATAAAGAATACAACATTCAAGAATTACTAGACAATAGAGTTGAGATTCGGAACTCGAGAACAATTATTGAATAGAGTTTTGAATAATCTCTCTTAAAGCACTATTATTGGCCGGAGGCAAAGAACACAGCGTTCCAGAATTATGGTACTAGGATATACTAGATAATAGAGCAGAGTCAAAAATAAAGAATTATTAATTAGTAGAGTCGTGGATCAACTCTCTTGAAGGTCTATAGACAGCCCCCAAAGCGCCCACCCTGCACCACTTCCTAGTGTTTTAGGCTGGAGAGAAGAAGTGGCGCAACAAACTCCCCAGCAACAACTCTCTGTCTGATTAGTTATAAGAACCTTAATAACTCTATCAGCCTAAGGTAATTATTATAAATTAGGACTCACCCCGTCACACCAACAAACACACACATACCACTTAAAATACTAGTTTAACCTAATCTGGGCTCCAACCCAACTATATTTAACTTAATAACTAATACTCGCTACTTCGCGACAGCCCACTCGGACATAGCCTCCTGGCATTCCCTAAACCTCCTAACTTAGCTAGCCTGGACTAGGAAGTCCGTATCCTATAGCGGTTTGACACCGTCTGCCCCCACCGTCTCCTTATAATTTCTTCATTCCTCCAAAATCCCACGCTCAGGCGGTTCAGCCTCCGTCTGTCCCTTTTTTTTGTACGATTTCTCAATTGTCTCGAGGGTTCGTTGCGAGCCCATTTCAATTGTCTCGAGGGTTCGTTGCGAGCCCATTTCAATTGTCTCGAGGGTTCGTTGCGAGCCCATTTCAATTGTCTCGAGGGTTCGTTGCGAGCCCATTTCAATTGTCTCGAGGGTTCGTTGCGAGCCCATTTCAATTGTCTCGAGGGTTCGTTGCGAGCCCATTTCAATTGTCTCGAGGGTTCGTTGCGAGCCCATTTCAATTGTCTCGAGGGTTCGTTGCGAGCCCATTTCAATTGTCTCGAGGGTTCGTTGCGAGCCCATTTCAATTGTCTCGAGGGTTCGTTGCGAGCCCATTTCAATTGTCTCGAGGGTTCGTTGCGAGCCCATTTCAATTGTCTCGAGGGTTCGTTGCGAGCCCATTTCAATTGTCTCGAGGGTTCGTTGCGAGCCCATTTCAATTGTCTCGAGGGTTCGTTGCGAGCCCATTTCAATTGTCTCGAGGGTTCGTTGCGAGCCCATTTCAATTGTCTCGAGGGTTCGTTGCGAGCCCATTTCAATTGTCTCGAGGGTTCGTTGCGAGCCCATTTCAATTGTCTCGAGGGTTCGTTGCGAGCCCATTTCAATTGTCTCGAGGGTTCGTTGCGAGCCCATTTCAATTGTCTCGAGGGTTCGTTGCGAGCCCATTTCAATTGTCTCGAGGGTTCGTTGCGAGCCCATTTCAATTGTCTCGAGGATTCGTTGCGAGCCCATTTCAATTGTCTCGAGGGTTCGTTGCGAGCCCATTTCAATTGTTACCAGATGGGATTGCATTAGCATTGTCTCTTAAAATTAGAAATCGGATATTTCACAAGATTCTTTGGAATTCGTAGAATTATTGCATTCGAACCGTCCGCCGGTAATGGGCTCTATATTGTTTCCCATTAAATAGAGAATTTATGTGTTCCTTTGAGGCCTGAACCATATGCCGATTTCAAAATGAATATAATATTTTGTTCTTAAATAGGAACAATGTGACAGACAGTCACACAGGCTAGAAAACTAGTCTAGACCTTTCGTAGAGATCCTCCCCAATCAAGATTAATTGAAAACAACAAAGAATTTAGACAGGGCAAGAAACGCTTCTGTCAACACATTGGCTGCAATACGACGTCCCGAATTAAAGACGGGAGATTCGAAGTTAGATAATAATATTTCTATGCATCTTATTTCAGATACAACATCAGTATGTTCATCTCCCGGGGGCGACATCTACCAGGGCAAGGACTTCAAGATTCTAGTCGAAGTCAAGGGCGAGCAGATTTGTGCACATTTAGGTAAGATCCCTTGACTTTTTTTCACCTTCCTATTATAATTCATTAATACATCTCTATTAACCGTCATTAGTGTTCATTTCGTTCGCAAGGAAAGAAATTATTTAATGTAATGTATGTAATTATGTAATGTGTTCTATTTCATCATCTTTTACACAAATTGATCCAGCCTTTCTTTCTTCTAAGTCTTTTCTTTCCACAGTCACAGTTTGCACTCTTTATAATTTATATCCTTTCGTAAACTTAACTTGCTGTTAACAGTCGCCGGCAGCGTCGAAGAAAAAGCCGGATGGACTAGCGAGCTAGCACAATGCATGGAAAGTGCAGCTCTAACAGAACTTCTCCGAGCTTGCGGAGCCTGCGGGGCGGCATCTGCCAGCCTGCCGGCCTGTCGGTCAGACCGGGCGTTGTTCACTGACGACGTGGACATCCGGTTCAGTCGCACGCTGAACTCCTGCAAAGTGCCGCAGATTAGATCAGCGACGCCGCAACGGTTGCTGCAGAGACTGACTGGTGGGTGGTAGAGAATGAAGCTTTTATAAATCCTTTTAATAAAAAGTTGGAGTAAAAGCTGATTATAATGAAGATATTGGGAGTAGATTTTAATACGACTTATGAAAGCTAAGATATACAGGGTGGCAGAGACATCGACGCGCTAACTGTAACCATGAATTCAGCACATGATTCTAAAGTCTAATTCAAACGTATGTTTCAAATTGATGTTATTTCAAGTTAAACAAATATCAACTTTATTGAATAGTATTTAAATTGATTTCAGAGTGACTAGCGCTATTGAAAAAGTTACTGTGTAGGATTTAAACTTATTTTTCCATAAACTCATATTTGTTTACATTTTTGGCAAATAAATGCAAATTAAACCCCCTAGCGTAGAAATTTTTCGTAGGTTATCAAAAAACAAATCTGCTTTTTCATAGAAAAGTGTAATACCTACGCGGCCGAAATGTGTGGCAGAGCTGTTTTTTCCGACGAAAATTTTCAACGCCGCCTACGTTTATGTAGGTAGGTTCGGAATCATGTACTGAATCCATGGTAACAGGTTGTGCGTCAAAGTCCCTGCCTGTATACAGTTCCCGGGCGTTAATTATGGAGCATTGAGTTTTAGAAAGAAACAGTTACAAGAATGTATGATTAACAGAGACTACGTTCTATTAAGCTGAACTTCTTATAAAACTCGATGTACTATATTAACGCTCGCGTACTCCACTAAGATCTTCAAAATCAAGAGCCCAATATACAGGATCAAATTAAATTATCTATTGAAACTCCGCTATCGATATCTAAACAAGATAAAACAAAAAAAAAAAAGATTTTTATGACCGCAACCGTATTAACTTGAAACATCTGTTTAAAAAAATTAATTTCTGTGTAAACTTCACAGACGTGATAGGATATCTCAACACGATAAAACAAAAGAAAACAGATTTTCATCTCAGAACTCATAAAGCGGCATTGACCCCCAAAAAAACATCTATTTTTTTTTATTCATTTAATCGTGTTTAGACATACATACGAGTACATACCCATCACGTCTGCAGTTTAAATGTTTTTTTTAATCTAAGTTCTATGAATCAATCACTATCATAAGTCTATTGCAGCTCACTACTGCACATTTTACAACATAATATTCCAAAATCTCTACCCCAAAATATCCACATCAAATCTTCCAGACCTCCGCTTCCTCTCCGTGGACTTCCTGAACACATTCCTGCTGACCTACCGCGTGTTCACGGACGGCGTGACGGTGCTGGAGGCGCTAAAACAGGTCTTCTACGAGCAGTCGCAACAGGAGATGGAACTGGCGCCGCCTCCTGATGCCAACAGGAAGGCCAGCGGGGCCAGCTCTGTTTCTGGTGAGAACTTGAAGCAGTATGAGTTTTATACGACAGTCAATTTTTTAGTTTGAATATACAATGTGTAACTGAATTAATGCACATTATGAAAGTAGTTTGTTCAGAATCGTTTACAGAATCGATTTCTGCCATTTTCAGTAAAGGTATTTTTTTTATAAATAATTCAAACTACCTAAATTACAGTCACACTTCCGCTGTACAGTCAAAACAAACCAAAATGGACGAAGTACCTAATACGCTAGACCCTAATACGTGCGCGACTGATTGTTTGCGTAGATTTGTAATGTGACCACAATTTTCTCTCACAATCAGTACAACTAATTTAATAAATAAACAATTTTTATACATAATAGAAAAAAAACAGTGTATGTATTATTATTATAACATAATATTCTAATTGGGGTGTTTGGTGGTCTGCGTTAATTCCAGGACATGTTGTATAAATTCAACATAATTAAGTAAGATAAAACAGCCTGAACAGACTACATATCATTGAAAGGTGATTATGTTGTGAAATAGATAACTAAATACGTTTATTACTTAAATGACCGACAAAACTTCGGTAGAATATGTAATGTCGCAGACACAAACACTTTTGGTTTCTGTGACTTTAACTCCATCTACAACGTGCCGCTTTAATGGTGACATTAATTTAACACACATATACGGTTTCGCGTTTTCATTTTTTGAACACATTTTAACTTCATTAAACGTTATTATTTATTTTCAATTTTCTAAAACAGCATCTTGGAGCCACCTGTACCCACTTAAAGAACTGTAGCGCAGGGATCATAACATCGCATCAATGAAATTAAAACAAATAACGTTTGAAGTTCGAGTTGGCGAATTGAAGGAAAGAGAGAGAGAGCCCTATGTCGGCGAGCGGCGCACGCGGTATTTTCTAATTACGAATGATTTTATGTTGTTATAGGATTACTGGCCACTAACCCTACCCGTGTGTTAAATAAATGACGCCATTGTAGCGGCACGTTGTATATTTTTAGGAACTATATAGTAAAAATAAGAAGCTAGAGCAATCTAGAATTCCAAAAAGATACCGCATTACAACAAATATATGTTTTCAACTATAATATAAGCAGGTTGTTACTTAAACTGACAGAAAAAAAGCACAAACTATTTCAGGTTACGGATCAGAATACAGCGACCGGGATTGGCAGTCAAGATTCTGGAGAGCTTCGCGAAAAAGTAAGTCTTTAAATGGACTTATTAGTATCGTAGAAATATTTGCTTTGGAAATTAGGAGCAAGAAACGTGATTCTATGTAATAAAGTCTGTCGGATTTTAGGCGAAGATGAAGACAAACTGTCTCCGTACTTGACGGCACCATCGCGAAGGACGTCAACAGTTAGTAAGGTAACAAATCATTCAGCAACGTTGGAGATGACAATCCATTTAAACTCTTGTCTTATATTACTTTGTGAAGAAACATATATGTTTCTTTAGGGCCCTTTGTATACGGCACGGTTTCCTTACGGTACGGCGTATAAACTGCGCCGTAGAAAAAATGTGTCCGTCAACAAGCTTCCATAGTGATCCACACAACACTGACGACCGAGCCTACACACGGCGAATAAACTGTAGTTTTTCACGGTAAGAAAAACGTGTGTGTACAAAGGGCCTCACGATGTAGAAAACCTGTATTGAAAAATTCTAACCTTACCTACAAGTAAGTTAGAAGTTTTCATGACAATTTTCTTTCACATTCCTACTGTTTAATAACGTGAAATGGAATAAGTGCTAATGATTCGAAATTCTGTATACACGCTCTCTAAAAGACTGAGGAGGATAACAGTCACTTAACAATACCAAAAATAATGGCAACATCATCCAGTAATGAGACGTTGAAAGGTAAAGGTGCATACCGTTTTATTAAGTAGTTATTATTTTAATGTAAGATTATTTTTTAATACCCGAACTGTCTTAGGGTAAATTTTAGGCTTTTTTATGCATATGAAAATCTAGTCTTGGACTTGATGGCCTATTTATCTCTATCTGGTGAACACCCTTAACTATACCCAAACCTAGAGGTATGAGGAACAGGATGTAAAGTTCACTCCTTCACCATAGATAAGGGAGGATCTCCGATCAGACGGTTGTTGTGTGCGGTGAGACGTTGTATACTAGGTATATGCTAGTTGTGCGGTAAACTCCACTTGCGCGATGCAGGATTTTGCGTGACGTCAGTGTGATGCGTAGTTCGCATGTAGCTATGCAGATGCCGTCACATAACCACTAACAATGTTTCATGTATTTTACTCTACTGTAGGAACATCACCGTCTTCCCCTGGAGCAATAAGTTCAGTCACTCTAGTTGGAAGTCCAAAGAAAGTCAGTCCAGTTAACGACTCGAATGCCAAGAAGAAACCAGCTAAGGACAATGATATTATAACAGTTGCGCTGATGAAAGATGAGAGCATAGAGATGGTGGAACAGAATGAAGAAGACGTGAAATTTAAGGAAGAGGAACCAGAAAAGATCAAGAAGAAGCCTGATGATAAGTTTAAAATATCACAACGGTTTTCAGAGGTAAACATAGTACATGATTTTAATGCTGTAGGTATTCTTGTGTGCAGTGAAGATGTTAGTCTATGTCTTGCTATTCGGAATCATTGGGACTTGGGCTTGGCTTGGAATCATCAAAAATGTGTCTTTAAACAAAATATATTCAAGAGAAACACAATATTTTATATACAATATATTTATGGCTTTAGTCATCAACTGTAAATATTCCAGTAACTTGCTTAACTTACTGACTGTACCATACTAATTCATCATTTTTGAACGCTCTATGAATGTAGCTTGCTAAAACGACCATAAATGTGAAGCTTTATACAGAAGGCTCCAACATGGCTGCATCAAAACCGCTGACTGCGTGGCGCTTAAGCTGTCAGGCAATGAGTTTACATCGCATCTGCTATCGTCATCGCTTCAAGTAGAGATTATTGACAGAAACACAACGAGTTAAACAGTTTATCCAACAGCGTGTACGCACTATGTCGGAGTCTCCCCGTCGACTGCAGCCGTCGTCGGCTGCTTCCGAAGCTAGGCGCAGGTCCGATAGTGCCCGAGAAACTGCCGAAGCTGCAGCTGCAGCTACAGACGAACCCAGACGGGCGTCCGATTCTGGGACGAGATTTGCTGCTAGAAGATCTGTGAGGTAAGAGATGTTGTATAAAGAAAACTATGTTGGTGATGATTTTAGGTGTGAAAAAAACAAGTGCACATTGTGAAGATCATTGAGAAAATTTGTATAACTAACTCTGAATGCCAAGTGGACAAGGAGACATGAAATCAAAAGTAATTTTCTTTCTTATACTATCAGCTGTACCAGCTGTTCTTTTTTACTGACATGATCCACCACGATACAGGAGTAATTCCTAGTGTGGGGCAATGTTATAAAAAAAAAAGAAAGAAGAAGAAAGAAAGATTACCAAGACACACTCACAGAAAGACAACTTATACCAAATCATCAGGTGATCAGTTATTAAATTAATACTCACTTGTAAATTGTACTCCCACGCATTCACCCTTGCACAACACACGCCCACTCACATATTCTAAAGACCCACCACACCCTAATGTGTTATTATCAAATGAAACTTGTGTGTTAAGAAGTTTTTCGCGTAATAAGCCACATGTATGTTTTATTATATGTCACCAGTGAGCGTCGCTATACCAACTCATCGATCAACAGTGAGCGGCGCCGGTACTGGGGCGGCTCGGAGCCACGCTCCTCTGTTACCTCCCAGGTGTCTCATGCACAGGTATGAGTACAATTGTATCTGTGCTTCATAAGATGTAGCTAGCACTTTCACTAGCTAGTACCTAAACACATCTAAAGTGAGTAATAGCATAGTAAAATCTAGAACCAAAGCGATGATGAATAATGCGGGCTTTACACAGTTGACTATAGCCGCAAACTCTTAAGTGGCAATCCGGTTAGGCCGCAGGTGACTAAAATCGCGAGTTCTAAAGTAGAGTAGGTTTCGTCTTTTGTCGTGGGTCGTATTCGCATGCGGCAGGTGACTGAAAATGCTCAGCCGCAGGTGATCGCCCGCCACATGGTGGTCGACATTTTGAAGCAAAATGAACTAGTCACCTGCGATCGACCTGCGTAAATGGGGTAGCGACTCGCTTGTGAGGCGATTTGGTAAGCGGCATACCGCACGGCGAAAATCGACGTAGTATAAATCCCCCATTATTTATATCTGAATAACGATTGTTACACTTTTAAATACAGAACTATCGTCGCGAGACCAGCCAACCAAAAGCGGGTGTCGTCATCACATCATTCAGACAATCTCATCGAAGGTAAGAGGAATACAACTCAGATTCACATCTAATCCATTTTTATCATAACATTATGTACTTGTAATTTCAAGGATTGCGAACTAACTTGATTATTGACCATCTAGCACACTTGGGAGCTCACAATTCTCAATGTTGTGGCATGCTAATCACCTTTTTCTTACCATCTTAAATTTTTTTGTAAGTTTTACTAAAGTCATGATGCTTTTGCACGACATTCTATTGAGAGAGAGAGAGTCCTTCTAGCCTCGACATAGTGCCTTCATACTTAATGACTGTAAAAATGATAATGAAACTATTAATGTTGATTTAACAGCTTTGGAAAAGACCTCTTATGGTGAGTGATTGGTAAGGTAAAAGATGTAGAGACTGAACCTAGTAGTGATGCCGTAGAAGAGTATTTTCCATAATTCCGCTTTACCTAGCATTCTGACGTTCCCTTTTTTTATCAATTTTGTAAAACTTAATGTAAAACGTAGACACGACACTACAGCAAACACTAGTGATATCGTCAAAACTGGACAAGAAGCAAATAATTGAACATCTTACCTTGATGCCAATAAAATGGGATACCTGACAGCACTAACAAGAAAATAAAAAATCGATACTTGCGTTAATCACCGTGAGTACACTGCATTGACAATTATAAAAGACAGTGCCAAGCGAAGCAGTTAACAACCTGTATATCTATTTCGCCAAAACTTTTCTTGTATTTTGTTTACGATTATTTTCAGGAATTTTGAACATCACAGTACCTAGTTGTAATGTGTGTGCTGAAGACGACTTTTCGAATATCAGGATTCTTTTCAGATTGACCAGCGGTGGATATTACCTATTCACCGTCTTTATTGAATTCATTCTCTTCACTGTCACTTATCATATCAACATCTACAACTATCATTTCTTCTTCAAAAAACAAGTTCACACACAGAAATACAAAATTTTTGTATGTTTATATCTTTGGCTTATGAAAAACTAGAATTAGATTTTATTTATTGAAAATTAGCCCTAACGTTAACGTTTTAATTCACCTCGGTTATTTAATTAGTATAACAACTGCACATTTGGTTTTCTTGTTAAGTACTTTGGAATTAGCGATTGATTAGGAAATTGGTATTTTGATTAGATTTTTATTTTTTCAAAATTAAATAGATTGTCAAAATTTGCATGTTTTATTGCGGAATTGATCGGTTAATTTAAAAAGATATCATTTATTCCTAGAGGAATAACTTATTTTTCTAATTCTATCACTTTCTTTCCTATGACCTCACTATGCCTGTCTTTCTGTCTATGCATGTACACACATACTATTCTATGTTAATCTTATATTCTATCTTTATTCTTCACCATCAAATTCTACTCTTCACCACTTAATTCACTTTTTGAAATCACCACGAACCATTATCAGAACATCGTCGGGTCATATAATATTAAAATAAACTATTGCGCCGACATCCAATGCTATGTATTCACATCAATAATGATGGTCTAGGAGCAGCACATCTACCGCAGCCGTAGCATTTGCAGTGGCCACTTCAGCTTCATCGAATCCAAGATCGCCTCCACCAAACTCACCACCAGCTACTCGAAGAGATTCGGTTATATCTACAGCTGCTACAATGAGAGTGCTCAATGTTTTAAGGTCAGTGACCAAAACTAAAAATTTCATACCCAAAAATCTGTGGTTTTAGAATTTATAATTTGAATCTCATCGTTTTTATTTATTTAGGCACTGGATCTCCAAGCACTCCCATGACTTCTGGTCTGAGGAACGCCTGCGAGACCTTACAATGGACTTCCTCAAAGAGATAGAAGGTAGTCCAGGGTTATTGCCAGCAGAACACAAAGCTGCAGCCCAACTGCTGCGGTTGCTGGAAAGAGCACCGGAGAGAACCGTTGATTTGAAGGCATTGTTTATTCCTCCTCATGTAAGTTTTGCTCTTAGAATTTCCTATCTTCCTCAACAATACATGGATCTGTTTCAGAAAACTGTAAACTATAATGCCATTCAAATATATTTAAGTGGAAAGTACTTTATATTTTGTTGAAATATGTCCATAATTATTTACAACAAGCACTAAATATTTTTTCAGGTGCCAACTAAAGAAAGCGTCGAAACACTCTCAGCTTTAGAAATAGCAGAGCAAATGACCTATCTGGATTACCAAATCTTCAGTTCGATCAACAGCGAGTAAGTTTCACTAAACTTCAGTTTAACTATTATATGGTTCACAATAACTCTAATTATTATATTTATTCCTGTTGAAGGGAGTTCTTAGGGCAGGCCTGGACGAAGGCAGACAAAGCTGACAGAGCTCCTCACATCCTCATGATGACTTCCCACTTCAACCACATCTCCAACTTGGTCATATCTGAGATACTGAAGAAGTATACTTTGGCTGGTATGCATCTATGAATTAATTGCTAGTGATTTACCATCTGTAGCACTACATAAAGAAACCCACTATCGCACTATTTTAATTCTGTTTCTCTCTTGTATTGAATAACAGTTCATCAGGATACGACTTTTAGTTGTTATGATGATGATGATTATTGAATGTACTTGAAATGTTGCTTGAATTTTATTACAATAATGATGTCATTTTGAATTGTTAGATTTACGATGGCGAAGCAACAATTCTAAAATATTTGAGTTTTTATCAGGCCGCGTAGCAGCAATAGAGAAATGGGCAGCAGTGGCAGACATAGCTCGTTGTCTGCATAACTTTAATGGAGTGCTGCAAGTGTGTGCTGCACTTTCGAACACTTCAGTGTACAGACTCAAGAAGACTTGGGAGAAAGTGTCCAAAACGGTGTGTATAGTTTCAGATAGTTAAATTATTGATAATATAAATCCTGGGGTAAGTGATACTAATTTTATAATTCATGTTACAGAGTAAACAAACCATAGAACGAATGCAGACCATAATATCGTCGGAGTGCCGATTCAGAATTTTGCGAGATGCTTTGCACAGGTTAGTGAATCAAATGTCTTCAATATCAAACAATGCTTTGTAAACAAATAAAGATGAAAGGGTAAGTAACCACAAGAACTTAAATATAACTTTCTTTTGTTTTACAGGTGTGATCCTCCGTGCATTCCTTACTTGGGGATGTATCTATCAGATCTATCGTTTATCGAAGAAGGAACGACCAACTACACGCCTGATGGTCTTCTCAATTTCTCAAAGATGAGAATGGTAAGTTGTTAATTTGTTAAGAGCTTAGTACTTAGCTTTGGTTCACAAAAAGGACATAACATAGAAAAATCAAGACAGACACAGCATACCTACACCAGGTTAAGGCTCTTTGAATGCACTTTTAAAGTAAAACGTCAACTAATACGAATATCAGTCATGCTATAATTATTATTTATGGTGTTGCAGATAGCGCATGTGATCCGTGAAATAAGGAATTTCCAGCAAACCCCATATAAGATTGATCATATACCAAAGGTAAGTGCATACTTGTATTTCTTTATAAGTAGATATAAGGTTTCATTTTCGAAACGAATAGAAAGGTTAATGCTATACGTTCACACAATCTGTATGAGTAGACTCACAATACACCCCTGTGGTACTCCATCTTGAACATTACAAACGTTGGAAAAAGATATGATTAAACGTGTCGATTTGCTACAGGTATGTGACTTCCTACTGGACAATTCCCTCGTAATCCCAGAGGAGCGCCAGTACACGTTGTCCCTGGAGCTAGAACCGCGCGTGTCCCGTGGCTCAGGAGCCGGTCTCCCCGCCGGCACGTCCCCGGGCTCCTAGCGGCGGCGACGCGCCTCCCTGGCCGCGCTAGCTCCGCTGCGCAACGACCGCTAAGCGGACCAGGGGAGTCGCACACGCAAGCTTTGCAACCACCTCATCACCGTTAGTTCCACTTCTATGTGTCTAGTTTCAAGTAATTTGCGAGAAAGATGCTTACTGACTTTCGTAGTTAAGTTCTTTTGATGTAAGATGGGTTGCGAGTGTTTTGTTTGTGTCTTATAGAATGGCGGCTGGATTCTCAAATTTTACCCCGTGTCGTAATCAAAAGCGACCGTCACGCGAGCATGCGATCGACGCGATCGTTTGTATGAATATGAAGTACAAATGCGACTTGTTTGGACGCGCGAGTACGTCATGGTCATATAGAAGAGCGTGAAGATCGCTTACTCGCCCGACGATCTCTTTTGGGTAGGAAGCGGCCTTACTCAATTTTAAATCACTCTCGCTGTCTCAAACACTTTCAAGTGTATTGTAGCAACAGAAAGACTTCAGTAGTTTGAGAATTCAGGAGTGAATGGCACAAAGAGTTTCTGTTACCATACCGTATGTAGTTGAAACGCAGGCTGTTACAGATCATGCTATCATTAAAGCCTGCGTATTTAACGGTGACCAATTTCTAGAGATTGTAAAATGAATATGAGCAATCTAATACCACAAAGATGCTGATAAAAGCAATGATCATAGAAATTGCTCGAATTACGGTAAAACTCAGAGTAGCTTAGATGTAGCGATTAGAAGGAGTAGTTTAGTTAGCTTCTTAAATTTTCTACCGAGTACCTCTGTTTGAATAATCTTTTCATCAGCAATGATGTTGTCTTCAGTTGAAAAAATGATTTCAATAAAGTTACAACTTAAAATCAAATATTGCTAAAGCTGTACACGCTTCCGCTATGTGCTTGAAAATAATGACACGAACTTAACTATGAATAAACAAAAATCTACTACAAACTTGAGTCTAAAGATTATAAGATTTATGTTTATTAGGGAATAAAGAAAATTATTGAAAACATACTTAATAAAGAGTAAAGTAAGGCAAGGTTAGTCATATTAAAGGCATATAGATTCTTCTTAAACTTTATTAAAAATGAGATTGAATGGAAGAAGTAAAAGATGCCTACAATGGTTCTCTATTTTTGTATGATCTTCATTTTGTCAATTAGGTAGGTAATAATAATAAGCAAAAACATATCACTAAAACATCTGACTTGATGCACTCAAACATGCATTATATGACATACTTACTTGATATTGTATCTATAGATTGTAAATACTTATAGTAAGTTGTAAGACGCATTGAAAACTAAAATATTATTATGAAAAAATAAATTTTATTGGAGACTCAAATATAATAATATAAACACGCGGGGAATATAATATATAAATTGATGGATGAGGGGATAAAAGTTTGAATATAAAAGATAGGCGGATGTATAAAAATACTAAAAAGAAAATCGACTTAAACGATCCAAGAATATAGAAACCTCAAGGTACACTTGGATAGTGAATCCTTAAAAGAATGGTCGTTAAATTAATACGAAACTTATCGTTAGAAATAATAATATAGAAATGAGAGCTTTTGTAAATAGTTTCCAAAAAGATGATAAAATATATCTGTAAAAAACTTAGGTAAAAGTAGCTTATAATAAAACCGATGTCTCCCTATGGATGTCCCATGTCATTGATATCAATTACCTCTGTCTAGTCAAATAGTGGAATGAAAGTTTCTTATACAAACAATTCTTAAATATTATTTAGCATTTGTGCGACATAACCTAGAATGCTGATTGAAACATCTTTCGTATGAAGCATAGATGGGAACCTCAAAGGAAGGAACCTTGCTTTGAAAAATGTATGCAGTTTGGCCTAAATTAAACTTTAACATTCAAGACCAGAAGGCCAACTCTCGTAATTAAAAACGTTCAAAATCTAGTCCCAATCTCATCTCAGCGACAATCAATGTCAAAAACTTGTCAAAAATGTAGGGAAATTAGAGGTATTTTTGACAGATTGAGACTGAGATCAGACTGTGAACGTTCTTAAAATTACTAGAATTGCCCTGTTTGAAAATCTTGACGAAGAAAATGTTATGAAGAGGTATGAAATTTTCAAATTTCTGCAATGACTTTAAATGGATGAAAGAAAATTTAAGATAATTATCCTCTTTATTTATTACCATACATATCTTCACACTATTCCTAAATAAATGGTGTAGCTTACTTTTAAAAATGTGGACATTTTGTCAAGGATTGTGATTACAGCGCGAGATTTATTCAAAGCGTCTTATAATGTAAAGTATATGAAACAGTATGAAAGTGGTTGTTACATGTTACTATGGTTGTTATTGTCATTTCGACTGCTTTTACACGATCGTCTTAAATATTTCCCCTGTTATTCTACCGTGCTTGTTAGTTATAATGTACTTTAAGATCTTAGGTACCACAAGGAGCTATAATAAGACCCGTTTTACCTTAAATATAATATAAAGTATGCTAAAATGACTTGCATTGGATTGTTTCTGTATTATAAGTCTTATCAGAAAGGTCAATTCGATAATGATTAAAAAATATAGCGGTGGTATGAGTTTATTAAAAGGAGTATATTACTGAATATGTCTAAAGGTTAATAATAAAATATTACGTTTTAAGTACTCCTTAGTATTTAACATAACTGGTTTAATAATTGAATATTATTTTTGACAGTATTATGATCTATAGTTATAGGTACTAATTTGATGTTAACATAATTGTTCTTTCCTCGAGTTTTAAGAATGATAAAACTTCTTCATGATGTCTGACGTAACTAAACGTGATTTCAAGTGAGAGTACTGTCTGTAAGTCTTTTCTACGTCCTTTTCTATGTCATTTAATGTTAGTGTTATTATGAATTTTAATGTATTGTATTGTGTAGTCGAGATGAGATCATTGTCGTCTACAGGCATTGTTTTCTTCTTAGGCAATGTCAACTTCACAATTTAAGAATGCTACTTTAAGATGTTACATCGCGAATTATATCTTAAAGACTCATAAGTATTCGCTTGATTGTGGCAAAGTTTAGGGTAATTAGTACGTATCTAAAGTATAAAAAGTACTGTTATTATCATTATAAATTTTAAAATTATTGGCTGTTTTAAATAGGAATTTTAAAATTATAAAAAAATATTTTGGTGATTTTCCACTTACCTTTATATGCACAATTTTTAAAAGTATTATCACTAAAGGCTGTCACAACTACTTATCTAATTTAAAGTAAGATTTTAATTATGACTTGAGTAGATAAGAATCTTATCATTTGTTTAGTTGTTTAATAGTCTTCCCTGAAATATGATTTGTATTATCTTTTCCTTAATTTAAATAGATTAGTAGCCCTAAGATTGAAATATTTTAATCAACGATTGGATTAGATTACAATAAACTGTACTATGAAAAATGATTGTTATTGTAATTTAATTACAACCGTTGTAAAATATGTACCTACTTATGAAATTTCAACACGACTACGCTTCGATTTTAATATCTCTTATGAAATATCCAATAAGGATTTTTAATGAATACGTAATTATAAAAAATATATTTAAAAAAATAATCTTCGGATCTACCTCTTCAATAAATGTTCTAAATATTACAGAATTAAAAATCGTATAGGTATCAAGATTATATTTATAGTTAAGCGTTGTAACTGTACGGTTCCGTGTCTGATTTGTATTTACTTTGAAAATATTAAAAACGAAAGTTTATTGTATAACATATTTAAGTGTATATTCTAACTAGTGATTTTTGATTGGTAACATTCTGAAAGTTGGTATGAAAAAGAAACACATATCATTCAGAATTGCTTAATTTTCATACTCATGGCACCTAACTAATGTTACGGAATAAAAATCACTAGAAACTGATTCGTATTAAAATAATTATGCAATGTTAGATTTATATTATTACATTGTAGGTGCTTATGGAGTAATTGTATTATGATTTATTAAAGAGTCCTGTATTTTTTCTATCATTGTAAAGTAACTTTAAGATTTCATTCGTTAATATTTCCTTTCTCAGCTAATTTGTATTAGAGGCGTCGTGAGATTCTGCCAGGGTGTCTTTCTTATTTGGTCTAAAGATAATTCACAATGCCATACAAAATACCACATTTCTCAACTATCCCTAAATAAGTTGTACCTAGATATCCATTACTTCGCATATATAAATAAATGATCCTTCCAACTAAACACCTGTTGATTTTAATCGAGCAAGCCAACGCTATTTGAAGAGATCAGGAGATGAGGCGCACTTACAAATATGAATAGATTCATACTTGATTTAACGCCAACAATCAGGAATCATCACGCAGCAATCAATGAATCAAAGCTTTTAAAAGAAATTGAAGAAATCAATGCAATAATATTTAGTAGTTACTTCCACAATACGTAGAACAAAGCACAGGAATGAACTCTCATTCTGGCTTTATTCCAACGGCTAATTTTAGTGTTGCACCAGCCATTTGTGACGGCATAGTAATTGTAGGTAATGCTGATGCTATTGATGAATATGGATGATAGACTGACGGATTTAGAAAGACCTGTGGCTTGATCTTGCGGCGCGCCTAGAAAGCTTTGAGTAAACGTAGTGGAGAGAGGCAACTGTAGTTATATGAGTGCAATTTAATTTATTTATGCTACATCAGTATTTACATATATTGCACGTGATTTAGAAAACACTGACTAGGCCTCTATTCAGTTGGGTTTTAAACGAAAATTATAAGCACACAGCTAAGCCAACCCCAAAAACTTTGGGAATGATAATGATGATATAGTACCTACGAGTATCCAGCATTACTGTATTAATAACATAGATATTGATGATGAAGACGATGTTGGAGTAAAAGTCTCCCTCTTTTTGTTTGAAAGCTTTTACTGTGATCATTTCAAATATGAAACATGAAACTACACTAAATAGCGGTTGCTTGTCTTAACTACGTTGCCGAAACTGCTATTTAAACAACAGACCTGTAATTAAGACAAAACTGTAACTTAACTGTCTTCATTTAATTTAGTTATTTGCTTAACAAATTGTTTATGAATTTCGACAATATATACGAAGTTAGTCAGTACAGAAAAATATCAGAATATATTATGTAAGTTGTCGTGAAGATATATAGATGTTTAAATTAACAGACACAACTTTTTGCCCACTGCTCATGGGGTCATCGGGTCTAAATCACTATACAGTGTCTAGTGTTACCTACTATTATAATTAAGAAATACAATACGTATGAAATCGCACCCAATATACAAGACACAATGGTATCTGTGTTAGATTCTAAATACATAACGATCCATCTAAGTAAGGCAATGTTAGAAACCTATGTTTTGAAACTTATCCTAAAGGAGTCTGGCCACTACACCGTATCATACCATGACTATGCTAGGAACCGTCATCGGCCAATACCGTCGCGTGCCATGCACGGAGCGTCAACAATATTGTCGGCCAGAATATTTTGCCGGTGCCGATACGCTCCGTGCATGGCATATTCTCTCGCAACTTTTCTTTTTTTAAAGCAGGGTGAATCCAGTAACATCGTGATCGTCTCATATATTTTCTCTTTCTTCGTCGTCTAAAACATTGGCTATTATTGCCAATTCATGGGTAATTTTCGAATAGCCACCGTATAGGTAGAAGGAATACATTTTCTCAACAAAAATATTCACTCGCTTTGCCAGACCCGTCTGCCTCACGCGAAAACACAGCTGAACTAATACAACCGAGAGAACAGGAACCGTACAAATATGATACGCGGTTGCTACGGTCATTATAACCGTTATGCACGGGTATCTTATGCTGTTGATACGTTCTAGTGAGCATAATAGTACGATCATGGTACGGTAAGTTGTAGTGGACAGACTCCTTAATACTTCAAGTCAATTCAATCCAAGTCCTTGATTTTAATCCAAGCCAAGTGTTTTACATATTGATATTAAGATTGTTCCACAGACAGAAGTAAGAACACACAGTTTTAGTTAACACTCTCTCTCTCCCTCTGTGTAACTTTACTATCGAAAAACTCAATGTGGAAATTCGAAAAATTAAAGCATTTGGTAACCTTATTAAAACTATGATTGACAATTTAATTGAAGCTCCATTATTCACTGCTTGAAAATATTCTAAATGATCATAATTTGGCTGTGAGTGTGACCACATTTGAATAAAACTAATTAAATAATAGATCGTGAAAATCTAGATATTTTTTTGCATAATGTAATCTCTCGATGGCCCCTTATTAATTAATTTATATTGATAAAACTATATGGTGTCGCTCAGTGATAGATTAAAACGAAAAACAAAGTAAAATGAAAGGAAGTCCGACTTGTCATTACCTATTGACTATATAGGTAGCAATTTATTTCATGCAAATCAGATTCTCAAGGATGTAATGATTCAAACCTTATCACTACCTATGATCATTTTGTTATTTTTTCGTATTAGCATCAATAAGAATGTGTCCATGTTCTGCGATGATGTCATAACCACGTTTATTGATTTTTCCCGTCTCAGAAACGATATTTTTTCAGAATATGAATTAAAATTCCAACTAGAATTAGTTTTTACGGTATATTAGTCAGTTTAATTGTATCATGAGAACGTATTGCATTATTGTTGTCTACGGCATTATAAATATTTGAAGTTCCTTGCTTGAACTGCGTGGATCGTCTGCTTGCTACAAGTGTAGGTTTTGTGACGATGACGACCTGTGTTCGATACTCAGGTTGGGAAATTCATAATACCCAATGTTTGGCACTATACCCGATAATTGTAAAATGGCTCGTCACCTATATATAGAACCTTCTAGCCGGGGAAACATGGGTGCAATACACTTCTGCCAACCTCTTCAGAGAAAATGTCATGATGTATGTTCATGATGACATTGAATATTACATGGTCGCGTTTCTATCCTCATCTGTTTTAATGCTGTTTCCACTTTCCTCATTAAAGAGTCGGTGTACAATTACCTCGGCCTCCTGTTCAGGTACAAATATTTACTACGAACCTAAGTAATATAGTCTATAATAAAACTTTATTGTGTGTCATACGCTTATCAACAGTCTTAATATAGCCTTATTGTAATACTTATAATTATTCATATGTACATAGATGCAGTACCTACTTGAAGAGATGATGGATAGAACTACGACATGCAAGATTCTGAATCCATCAATGTATTAACAAAAGGTGAAGATGAAATAAATTATGATAAAATGAACTTACGACATCATAATATAAATGGCTTGTGTGTAAAAGAGAAAGTGATATCTAAAAAAAATGTGAGACAGCTTCAACGTTAGGGTCATCATACGACCATGACATTAGAAGAGATGGTGATTTAACAGCGTCTGTAGCTAAAATACCTATTTCCGTAGCTATAAATAAAGAATGGCTAGATGATCCGATTTGGCTAGCTTATAATAAGAATGTGCTTTGTGTTTAAACCAATGTGTTTCATGCTAAATCTTGGTATACTTATCACTGAGCGACTTTAAAATAACTATATCTGTGAACTAAATGTACTTACATGTAAGTTGTAACCATAATATATGTTTAGAAATATGCAGTTCATACAAATGTAATAGATTATGTTCGTGTTCTGTAGTCTCCAAGTCTACGCCAAGTCAGTGCATTGAAAATGAAACAATATTTTTTCTGGTAATTTTGATTTTCTGACAGATTATTTTGTCAGAAATGAGATTGGTTCGCTTGATAATAAAAGTCATTTTAAACTTAAATGGTAATCATTCAGATGCTTAAGATGATACATAGTATCTCCACTGATAAGATATATGATAGGTATCTATTTATAATTTCAGACGCCGTATATTAGTGAATGATTCAGATAAGATTATCTGAATCATTCACTTTTTTAAGGTTTCAATCTGTAATTTTTTTGTTAAATAATCGGAACTAGTTTTAGTTTAATGAAATCCAATAAAAAACTTACTTTGCTTTACCAAGCCATAATGACTACAAAAAAGATCAAGTAGATAATGTAGATATATGCATATTACTGTTATTGAAGACACAAATAGATTTTCGAAGCACACACAACTAACTTAGACATAATGCCCTCTACAAAAACAGCCATGGTTGGAGTTATCGATGTATTCATTATTCATGAATTTTGTATGAGCATTCAATTGTTTGTCTGTCTGTCCTTTCGCATCGAGTTGCTATGTTAATGAATTTGAGTCTTTTCAATGTTAAAATGTTTGTCGAATGTCCTTCACAGTGCGTCAATGATTTTGAATGTAACATAATGTAGGGTTATTGACTTCTAGAATTAGTAACTTGATTATTTCTTTTGCATTTTTTTATTTCGTTCTAAGGCCTGATTTTTTAATCGTCAGATCATTTTTATCTAAGGAATAATTATTACGATTTGACAGCTTTTGTATAGAAAATATGTCAAACTGTTATATTTATTCTTCAGTTAAAAAAAATCAACTTTAAATATACTTTCCTTATTTTTATGTGTCCTTGTCATATTTCTTATGCATCGATAATTCTTTATTTCTGGCGATTGTTTCATTACTATACTTAATAGGTACATACGCCAGCACATCAAGATACTACAATCTTTCAAATTTATTTAATAGATTTTCAACTTTATTGCTATAGTTTTAAGGTTCAAGGTTGATTGGGAAAATTTGACAGTTTCGGGTAGCTTGAGCTGCCTACATATTCCCACTTGAAACAAATTTTTCGCTTATATTTAGTGGCACTTTGCACTTTTATCGCCGCAATAAAATTAACGATCACAGGTCAACGTAATCTGAGCCAAAAGTCGATGACGTTGGAGCTAATTCCGAGTGAAACATAGGTACATATCTCGGGGCATTACTTTTTTATTTGTTCACTAAAACAACAGAATCTCTCATGGACAATATCAAAAACTGTATGAACAAATCGCGTCATCATAGATACCTAACCTTTTCACAACTATGTATGTTGTGGTCGGCTTTCGGTCTAACCGGATGCAGCTGAATACTAGTATTTTACTAGATAATACACCCCTTGGTAAGACTGGTTGTCAGATTTTCGGGCTTCTGACCAAAATACTCGCAACGACTGACAAACGACAACAAATTAAACGTGTTTCGAATTCAAATATTTTTTTTAATGCTTGTGATAGTTTTTTTCATTGTATGAAAAAGGGAAAGGGCGGTTTTTGCAGCGGGCAATACTGGGGTCTACTCCGAAGTAGTCTCGGCCGAATGTTCGGCCGTTTCCTGCTACGAAGTTAGGTACTATTTGGTTCGGTCGGTTCCGATCCTACACTCCTACACTCTTTCGAATATTGACTATCGGTCCCGACCCAAATGAGCCGATTCGAACTTTTTTCTCATTTTTCAATAATATTCGGTTCGGCCATGTTTCGGTCCGATCCGAACATTCGCACTTTGCACTTCGGAGTAGGCCCCCTGGCTAGTTAGTTTAGATTAGATTGTGACGAGAGAAGACACACTACTGATGTAAAAGGAATCACGACACATTTTATACGCATTTAGATAGGAAGTTTATAACTGAACTATTTTTATACTTTACCCATTATTATTAGTTTCGACTAACCTTTCGTATGCCACGTAGATCCACGCGAGACACAATGGCTTTTTAATTGTTTCTGTAATTAAGTACGGCATTCAACCGGTTAAAGCTTAAGTATCTTTGTTAGAAGATAAATGATAAATGATTTTATTTTTGTAAGTAGGTTTGTACAAACACTTTTACACGTCAATCATATTTTAAAACTAGATGAGGTCGGCGTTTCCTATCTGACTAGTCTGAGAAGAAAGGCCGAAACAAACTCAGAGGTCACAGTCTCTTTTAAAGTCCAGACATAATCTTGGTCAGATCATATGAAGACCATGTAGGAGATGGTCTTTTGAGGAAAGAACCACACAGATTGAGAGGACCTGTCCAGTCAGTGCACGCATTTGTCAGAAATCGTGCAGCTCAACTCAAAACTTAAACAAGAAAACAAAGAATGTATGTAGAATTGCACTAACATGTTAGAAGTAAAAGGACTTTTATTCTTTCCATGTGTTAGTTATTAGGTACAGACGCCAGCAGGCCAAGCTACCCAAAACTGTCAAATTCTCCCAATCAATCTTGAACGTTAATGCTTTAGCAATAAAGTTGAAAATCTATTAAAGAAATTTGACAGATTGTAGTAGCTTGGTGTGCTGGCTTCTGTACTAGGGAAAACTCTCTCAGGCGATTTTTTTACTAGATTCGCCACGAGCTCGCGAAGGTCGTTTTCTTGTGTTTGTTTCGTTCTATTTTCGTTCTTCTTTGTTTAGACATTTAATCTACTAGGAATCCTTTAAAGCATGTTGTTGATATATTTAATTTCCTTGATTATTCAGTTCTACTTTTTACTATATCATGTTTATGCTTTCCATAAGCGCCTTAAAATCCAATTCTAATATTTTAAGTTAAAAATAAACAAATTATCTCGCATCACCCACGTCTGCACGGGAGTGGTCTTGTCAGTGGCAAAAACATTTACGGTTAAGGAGGGAGAGCGAAGTATATTTCTTTCTCAGTCTTGTTGTGGGTCAAAATGACGTACAGCTATCGTCTAAAATATAAGTGCCAGCATTATCTGTGTATTCTCCAATCATGAGAATTGGAACCATGCATTTCATTGGCTTTTTCTGTATGTATATTTCTCAACGTATCTGACTTGGTGTAGACTCAACAACTGTTGTTGACAGATCTGACTTCCTCAATTGTTGTTCCCTTCACAATAAAGTTGTTATTGTAAAGTTTCTATTTGTGTCATAATCATTTATCCTGGTACCTACTCCTTTATGCTAACTACATGTTGCTTCCGTTTTTTAATTAGGCTGCTAACAGGAAGGTGGTATTAACTTGAAAGACTGTTAGATGTGGCTTGGGTATTTCTGCAATGTGTTTGATATAATTATTTATAGCACTGTATGACCTAAATTCATATTAAGCCACGTTTTTCTATAACTTAAGTAATCCATTTTTACACAGAAAAGTGTGACTTGAAATGTGAATGCGGGTTTAGGTCAAAATAGTATACGATACGTGTGACTTAAGTAGTCTATTAAGCACGGCGTTTAGTATATTGAGACTGAATAGTAGGTATAGGAAATCCTTGAAACAGCAGAGTAAAATTACAGATAGTGGGTAAATTGAGTAAAACGGCGAAACCCAACCAAATTGCTCCAGTCAAAATTTCAAGAGATGCCCAAGTAGGGGGAATGGTATACTCTTCACGTGACCAGAGGGCTGGCATAATTTTAGCCCAAATAACAAACATTGCCATCCAACGTGGTAATGCTGGTAGCCTTTTGGGCACTTATCCCATTGACAGCGATGCCACAGATTACTTACTATCTGTAGCGATGCGGACAAATTTTTTGATGCCCAATGAGCTCCTGCCTTTTTCTTTCATTTTTAATACATGTATATAACATATTTTAGTGTTAACTTGTAAATTCTAATTGTTGTGTTTGAATAAGTTCTGGGAATAGTTGGACTATAAATAAATAGTAAAATGTTTTACTAAGCTGGAATAAATGTGGTAAACCTTCAAAATGATCTAAACAAACCACCGGAAACTATGAATCATTAGAGCAAATGATGATTAATGATACAACATTGTTACTAGCAGTTTTAATTATAAGGCTAGCTGCAGGTCTGCAACATCATTAAACTGTGTTGTATCCCTACTCTGAAACGACTGGATAGCTTATCTGTTGTTGATAATGTCGTAAGTTTATTTAACTTAATTTATTTACCCAACTACCGACATTGATAAGTTTCAGCACTCAGTAGGTATCGTGACATACATACGATAGTATCGTTTGATATATACACGCGTCGCCAGAGAATGATGCATGCTTTTAGGAACTACCGGTCTATTTTGTAATAATCTCAAAGTGGAAACTTAGGTGAAGTGAGCCGTCATTCCACCTGATGCTAGGGATTGACAGCTCATTCTAAGCTCACTTCACCCAACATTTCACGGTGACATTTTTACAGAATAGACCGGCTGCTCAGAAAGGGCGAAATAAACAAATCTAAACATTTAAAAACTAACTTTATTACGAAGTCATAAATTACAATATCATACGTCTGTGGGTCCGTTCTCAATCCTAGCTTCTTCCGCCTCCTTCATGAGAGGAGATGACCCACACAAACGTAGATCCTTGGTGTACGCGATGACACCCACAAACAGACCAGATATGACTAGCCAGATACCTCCCATGTAGAACGTCAGGTCCCAAGACCCGGTGATATCGTACAGCATACCTGGAAATTACAGAAAGTTCTAAGTTCTAAAATTAGTCCTTCTAAAATGCGTGGTACCAAGGTGGAAATAAAGCATGTTCTAAGAGATGAAAGTACTCCTATAAACTAAAATAGATAGTTAAGTGAAATATTATGATAATGATTTAAACAATAATACCTATGGCGTTACAAGTTGGCTTCGGCCCCTCGTATGCCTTCCATAGGTCTGGGATCCCAGAGTCCCGAGAAATGTCAAGAGACGCAAAAATAATAATGTGGCGTAATATACAGGCTGATTTTTTAAAGACCAGCCAAATTTAAGGATGTGGTACAGACCATCAAACTGAACAACTTTCTCCATGGGACAAATAGCGTAATCGCGAAAATTTTATCAACTGTCCCATAGAAAACTTCAATACCTACTCGACCTAAATGTATGGGACGGCTGAATTTTTATTCGCGATTACGATGTTGGTCCCATGGAGAAAGTTGTTCAGTTTGATGGTCTGTACGACATCCTTAAATTTGGCTGGTCTTTAAAAAATCAGCCTGTGTATTTAAATATTTGTAGGTATATTCAGGGCATAATCAGCCTATAATGTTCCCACTGCTGGGACACTGGCCTCTTCTCTGTAAGAGGGAGTGGGCCGTTCAGTCACTTTGACTTTGCTCACGGATAAACTCGCGAAATTACGATTTCTGTAAATAACTTCCTAGCAACAGCCGCATGGGTTTAAGAATTACGGGAGTACTGGTACTAAAATCAATATGATGATATCTGTTAAAAGCTTTGGAAGCTTTTGTCATATTCGAGAATCTACTTATATATTTTACTAGCTTCTGCCCGGAACTTCGTCGGCCTGTTTCTTGTTCTCCGACCCATAGCCCGCCCTGCTCTATAACCTCATTTTCACTTAACGTTTGTATGACTTTTTTTCTTTTTGCTCGGCTGCTAAGGGTTGTAGCTTGATGTTAAATAGAATTATCAAATCCGACTGGTACTTCCAGAGATTAACGCGTTCAAACAAATAAACAAACTCTTCAGCTTTATTATTAGTATAGATTCAAACTAAATCATAAACACTAGCTTTCATATATGAAGGACAACTTTTTAATATTTTTGAATATATTATAGTTCTTACCTCCAATAGGTGGTCCAACCAAATGCCCAATACCCTGACTCAACAGAATAAGTCCATATGCCACAGTAAAGTTATCAAGAGGCATCAACTCCATCAGAATCGTCGGGGTATACGAATAGGAACTGGCGAAGGAGAGGCCAAATACTGCTGATATGACGGCTAGGGCCCAATAGTTAGTGATGAAGAAGGGATACGTAGCTACTGATGCTCCGCAGATGATGAGGCAGACGGCGTAAGTCTTGGTCACGTTCAACCAAGGCTGGTCGCCTGCCCAGCCGAGGGCTACCTAGAAAACGGAAAAAAAATTGTTTTTGTCTGTCTTTAGGGGGTAGCAGTTTTCTGGTAGTTATTGTGCCCAAAGATCTTATAAGAAAGTTGCCATGCTTTAATATAGGTTCTGCTCCCAAGATTAATAGACAGTTATTAAACACGATGTTTTCGAGGAGTAGAACCCTTTAGACCTTTCATCTCATTTATGATGAGCACGTAGGTAATTAAAAAGAGAGATCCAAATTTAAATCTATTTTATCACTAAAACATTTTTTCGATTTTATCATTCTGACAACAACGTTGGCAAAACTATAAGCTCGATACAATATCTAGTACTTACAATTCCAATACTGCTAGCAACTCCAATAATGGCAATCATCATAGGTCCACCCTCCACATTCATTTCGTTCATGTAAGAATTTAGGAAGAAGTACGGAACTATGAACCATACAGAGAGAATCAGGGAAGACAGGTTGAACATCAAGAAGTGGAATTCCGTGAACATTTTGAAGTCAAACATCGATTTAAGAGCCATTCCGAAGCGGTTGTACCATCTCTGCAAAACATAAAGAGAAGTGTTAATCCTACTAATATTATAAACGTGAAAGTTTGTATGGATGAATGGATGGATGGTTGTTTGTTACTCTTTCACGCAAAAACTACAGAACGGATTTGAATAGAATTTGGCACACATATGGTCTATAACCAGGATTAACATATAGGATTCTTTTTATCCCAATATTCCCACGGGATCGAAACTTACGCGGGTGAAACCGCTGGGCGCAGCTAGTACAATAATAATTCAGGAAATAAAGAGGTTCTTATATAATTGTATGAAGTACCTATGTATATTATTATGACCTTACCATTTCATCATCAGATTCAGAATAAAGGGACCAAGATGAATTTCTATACATATCTGGCAAAGATGAAGCTCTAAGCTTGTATCTAGTGATAGACATCATGGCACCACGGTGCATCATGGTGGTTTTATACAAAGGCACATCTCTTAAGTAATGATGGTCCGTAGATATTTGTCTGAACCAGCTTTGTTGTTGCTGTTGTTGTTGCGGTTGTGACGCCTTTGAATCTTTGGTAACAACTTTCTGCTTAGCATTTATGTTTGTATTTGATTTCACAACTTCAGTTTTCACACCTTCGCTCTCACTCTTTTTTGCTTCTCTCTCCGTCCCGTCTTTAGGCTTCTTTGCTTTTAATTCAACAGGTAGCTGAGCAAGCGGTTTTGCATTTGCTGGATTCTCAGTGTATACGTTGACCTCAGAATGCCTCCGCGTTAACACATCCGGATAATTTTGCAGTATGATGTTGTACAGCCGTTTGTTTTGCATCAATTTGTCTATGACTTCAGACGGAACCTGTAAAAATTAAAGAAATCTTATGGACACTCTATATGTAAAATAGCGTCATCTAGTCAAAATGATGTGACCTACCTTTTCATTTTGTTGTACAAACGTCGGTAGATGTATAGCTGAATACATTCTCTTGGTCGTTTGGTCCACGTTTGCTTGTGTGGTCGCCTCTAACTCTTCCGCTTCCTTTATGCTTGTTGCTAACGTCGCTAAAATGTATTCGGGGCTCTTTCCAGATTCTAACAAAGTTTTTAATTCTTCAGAGTCTAGGTACGCTGATTCTCCTCCAATAGACCTTGACGAAGTAGAACCAGCACTCGATGATTTTCTAGACCTAATTTTTGAGAGCTTCCGCTCTCGTTGTTGTTTGATTTCTAACCACTCTGGGTTCTTCATTAATGCTCCACATACACACATATTAAGTAGAGTACCAGCTAATAAAACAATAGTATTTCTCCAATCATATATTTCTAAGAAATAATGAGTCATTGGTGAATAAATAAGCGTACCAAAACCTATACCGCACGAAGCTAACGATACGGCTAAATTTCTTCTCTTATCAAACCAAAATGCTACCGATACTACAGCAGTTACGTATAAAATTCCCATCGCTAATCCACTTATAAACCCGAAAGTTAAACATAACATTTCTACTGAGTTACTGAGAGCAGCTAATAGGAATCCAATGGTAGACAGTACACCAGCGGTCATGGTCATAATTCGACATCCATATCTATCTACTAAAGCACTCATTATTGGCCCCGCTAATAACGGGGTAGCGATAAAAAGACTGCCAATTAATGATGTTTTTGATTGCGTAGTTTCGAAGAATATAGTAAATTCCTCATGAAGGAGTCCAAAAGAGAATGCCAGGCCATCGGCACATGCTGATACAAGAAACGCTGACGCTACTACTACCCAACCCCACCCGCCATCTGGTATCGGAGGTAGTGCTACATTATCACTTTCGTCTGAACATATACTATCTTTATCATCGAGTCCTAAGAACTTGACCCTTTCGACGGGTGACTCTGACTCATCTCTAGTAAAATGGGCGACTATGTCTTTTTCTTCTGATTTAATTGAATTAATTGTGTTGATATCTGTATTGTTGTGGTTATTTGTATGGCCATTGTTGGATTCATCTTTGAGTTTCTCAGGATCCTTTGTTTCCACCATAATTGTTTCGTTATAGCATAACGTTGATTTTATTTGTAGATTCCGGTGATCTGAAAACATAAAAAATAACAAGTTACTGTTTGTTTTATATTTAAGATATGTACGAAGTATTCACATACCTATAACAACTATACATAACTATTATACAACGGTTTTTTTAATATATCGTTCATAATTGTGTGATAAAACGAAATGTAACTAAATTGATTCGCTGCATGATGATCCATACGTTCCATTTCAATAATTAGATGGGGCTTTGTATCATTACATTTTATACATCTAAAATCCTACTCATTAGGCCACAGCAATGAACGAACCTTGGTGGCATAATCACGACGCTTACTGTGAAGATTAGTAATTGTAGTGTGATGTCATCAGATCGTAGATAGATGTTGGTTCATATTGACCTGGTAGTAATATGATCATTAGGTATAGCTTATTTTAATACTATATTTAGAAAAAAAAAATCCTCATGCCTCCATATCGCATGCCCCCTCGGTTGTCATGGTACGGGCATGATGCGATAAATGGCTCATATTGCTAGAAATTACGCTTCAAAAGTTCGGATCAGTGACCGAAAACAAGTCTAAGAGCGGTTCTGTTGCTGTTGTTCTATCTCTACATATCTCATATTCGAGTTCAATTCGAATTGGGAATGTTCTTAATTTGAACGGACGTACGGATCCAGTTCGCAACCTCTCATACAAGTAGTACTATGGCTAGGTAATACTTCGGACCGACATTTCATGGATTCAGATTGGATGCAGTGCAGAACCGATCAAAGTCAACAGCTGTTAGTCGTCAATCATTTAGATTAATTAAATGTCAATTCCCACTGGGCCACCACTGCTCTTATCTCTCTAATCACACCAACCCAGACCTTCCTCCCAGAGTGGTGGCCCAGTGGTAACAGCCGCGACTTACGTAATTGTAGGTCGTAGGTTAGAACCCAGACAGGCGCTTTACTTTGCGTAAATTATTTAATCAGTGCTACTGCTCTCAAAACAACGGTGAAGGAAAACATTTTGAGGAAACTGGCATGTCCTAGAACCAAAAATTCGAAGATATGTGGTGGATTATGGCCTACTCCCTCTCACAGAGAGGAGGCCTGTGTCCCAACAGTGGAAACATTATCAATCAATCATCAACTCAGCTTATCGCAGTCCACTGCTGGACATAGGCCTCTCCTAGGCTGCGCCACAACACCCTGTCCTCCTCCTTCCGCATCCAGTACGTCCCAGCAACCTTCTTAAGGTCGTCCGTCCATCTAGCTGGAGTGCGTCCTACATTACGCTTGCCGATACACGGTCTCCACTCCAGGACTTGTATGCTCCACCGGCCATCGGTCCTTCGACAAACATGGCCAGCCCACTGCCACTTCAGTTTGCTTACTCTGCAAGCTATGTCGGTAACTCTGGTTCTTTTCAGGATAATTTCATTCCTGATTTTATCCTTCAAAGATACTCCGAGCATAGCTCGCTCATAGCGCGCTGAGCGACCACGTTTCGGCGCCATATGTCATGACGGGAGGACGCTTTAGGCTGATTATGCTAAATGAAAATTGTGTTGTTAGTCGGCCCTCTGTCGATCATAATGAACGTAATCAACTCACCGTTAGTTGTATTCAACGGGTGCATATATTATGAGCCTAACGTCTGACCCAGTCAGTTAGATATTTAGATAAGGCGCGTGCCTTCTAACACCCCTTGTAGCGAAGCGTGACGGCTGTGGCATGCGTTATGCCTGGTGCGATGGTGGTGCGTGTGTTGGATCATTGGGATCCCTTCAAAACGGTTGAGCTGAATGGTGTTGATCCACACGTCATGTTCGTGAACGGGCGCCATCAGTTGAGACTGGCCATCTCAAACAGAATGACAATACTGACTGGTAATGTTATATTTTGAATTGTTTTTTTTCTCCTTATAGTAGCACAAGAACAATGAACATCAACACAAACAAGAATAATGATCTCAGGATTTTGTAATATTTTGATTTAAAAGAGTCTCCTTGGAGTTTCTTGTCCGTTCTTCTCCATAGAGATCTACGTTTTGGAATGGGCAACTCGCTTCAACTTTCTGACTAATTGACCGACTCTTTGGCAATTCAAAAGTGCCTGTAAATGGTTAATTGAAATAAATGCTTTGAGATTGAGTTTTTTGAGTTTTGGTGTGTCCTTAAGTTTGTTATAGACTAGACATTACACGTTTGGAAGATATCGTTAACGGCGAAAATCGTCGCAATCAATGAAAGATTAGCGGTTAGTATTATGCTTATCAATAATAACGTGTTTATCTTTATAAACGAACACGTTTATAGATATCAAACGTGAACCAATTCAACTTACAATTTCGATGCGGTAGGCGCGGCTAAAATACTATAGAATAATCAAGTGTGTTGCACATTAATTTTGTATTGATCACAGTCTAATTCATCCATACTAGTCAATTATAAATGCGAAAGTAACTCGATCGGTCATTTACATTTTCACGCTGTGAGGGCAAAATGGATTTGGATGAGCACACGCATGCACGCGGGCGAAGCCGCGAGCACAAGCTAATTGCTTTATGATTGTTTATTTTAGGTAGATACGCGTACAATACATTATCTCATAAATGTCCTAGAACCAAAAATTCGAAGACATGTGACATCTACCAACCCGCACTGGGCCCGCGTGGTGGATTACGGCCTACTCCCTCTCACAGAGAGCAGATGACAGAATGACATTCATTTGTTGACAAGAAGTTAGTTTTATGTTTTTATGTTAGACATTTGGAAAATGAGACGCTATACAGTCGACCAAAATTGGGAAATATTAAAAACTTACATCCAAAGTAGTGAGTCTTTAATGCAAACTTTACCGAAAAATCGTGTTTTCAGGTGAAGCTCATTTTCATCTCGGTGGCTACGTTAATAAGCAAAATTGCCGCATATGGGGTTCAGAGAACCTACACGTGACTATTGAGAAGCCAATGCATCCACAACGAGTCACTGGTGTGGATTTTGGTCTGGCGGCATCATTGGGCCATTTTTCTTCGAAAATGAACAAGGAGTCGCCGTTACCGTCAACGGTGAGCGTTACCTTGCCATGCTCAACGAATTTTTGTTTCCAAAAATTGAAGAGAATGACATGGACGACATTTGGTTTCACAGCCAACGTAACCATCGATCTTTTGCGCACGGTTTTTGAAAATCGAATAATCAGCCGAAATGCTGATGGCCGCCTCGGAGCTGCGATTTGAGCCCTTTGGATTATTTTCTGTGGGGAACCATTTAAGGATAAATGTGATATCGGAACGTAGCAGTATGTCAGGGGCTGCAGTCTCGATATTCATAGCGATCGCTTTACGACCGAATTCGGTCGCAAAGTCCCGGATTGGCAGGTGTAATGTATGGAGTGACAGGACTTTGCGACCGAATTCGGTCGTAAAGCGATCGCTATGAATGTCGAGACTGCAGCCCCTGGACTGCTTATTGTTCTACTGTCTCGCTCTCTTGCAACGGCGTCCATCTCGTAAAAAGACGTTTAAAAAATGTGTGTTATAAGTAAATGCAACTTTAATGAATAGAAGTGTTTATCTCAGTACATAACAATAAATGTTACGCAAACCATCCAGAGACAATTGAAGAGTTTAAACTTGAAATCGAAGTTGTGTAAATGCCATTGAAGAGATTCAAGCCGAAATAGTCGAAATGTACTGAAACACTGGGTTGATCGGATGGGGTAGGTACTGTCGAGCCAGTCGTGGTAGTCATATGAATGATATTGTGTTCCATTCTTAAATGACAAAATGCAACCTTTCCAATAAAAACAGAAATTTGAAAAAATTGTCTGTAGTTTTTTTTATAGCCGATTCAAATTTTAAATGACCCGCCCGTTGAAACAAAGCTAATCAGGCTAACATATTGGATAGATCTGTAGATACCTAAATTTATAAGGGGTCATATTATTTCGTCACACCACTAGTAGGTAAACTTATATGGGTAACCTATTTATTGAATGAGTATAGAACAATGACTGACCGTCATGGTCACTACTGGCTATCGACATCTCGCCATAACCGCGAACAGTGCATGTATGACGATAGCAGAAACATTTATAAATGATTTAATTTGTTATGCAGTTAATACACTGATCGGATTTAAATTAATGAATACCGCACCTAGTATTTTTTTTTTAAATTGTTTGTTCAACAACGTAAACAACGCAATGAATGTTGTTGAACTGTCAAAATGAAAGCCTCTCCTACTGTTACTGTGTTACGCAATTACCCGCAGGTTTCCTCAAGATAAAATCGGAAAGCAGAAACCTTATAAATTAATTAAGTAAATGAAAATACCCTAATGTAGAACAAAACGTAGGTATCAAGTGCATGAAGCCCCCAAATGAACCAAAAATGAAATGTTGCGTTTAGTTTTTTCATGCTATTATGAAATAGCATATTGTGATTCGTATTAGAGCTCGTATTAGAACGAGGAACTATATATGGGGCGCAGACTGCTTTTCAAAGAAATGGATGTATGACTCATTCAATGTTGACTCATAATTTTCCTAATATATTGGCGTCGGTTTCAGACGCAGCTGAAAGTTTTTACATCGAGTAACTGCCATCTGACCCTTATAATGTCCTTAATCCATTTACAGTGCAAGTAGGTAGTTTAGGGACTATTAAATGATACACGTTATAATTTAATTAAGTACATTTATTACATGCGAACGTGTTTACATCAACGCGCCTATTAAGTATATCACTGTTTTTTTTCGAAACAAAGAACCTATGTATACTGTAATATTATAAAGAGGTAAAATTTGTTTATTTGTATGTTGGGTGTAATCTCCGAAACTACCAGTCGGTTATAAATAATTCTTTTTGCATTTGATAGCCCAACACCCTAATTGCGTAACACACAATCAATCTCAATCTGAATCATTTTGGACGACGTTGCTAATCCATTGCTTCATATGTTCGAAAAATGTGTCTGCTCAACAACGTAAATAACGCAATGAATGTTGTTGAACTGTCAAAATGAAAGCCTCTCCTACTGTTACTGTGTTACGCAATTACCCGCAGGTTTCCTCACGATGCTTTTCCTTGACCGATATCAGTAGGTATTGTCCAAGATAAAATCGGAAAGCAGAAACCTTATAAATTAATTCTTGAGGAAGTTTATAAGCTAGCTAACATCACGCTACGACACTTAGGAGTCAAGCAAAAGGAAAAAAGTCAGAAAGAACGCTAAGCCAAAGCAAAGTAGTCGCACGGGCGACCGATGGGATGCGACGCGATGTGTCGGGGACGAAGTCGCGGGCTAGTTCGAAATCATTTGAAAGTTTATTCTAAATTCGCTTGAATGTTTGAATGCAAGTGGAATTATTTTGCTGCCAGCTTATACAGGCTGATTTTTTAAAGACCAGCCAAATTTAAGGATGTGGTACAGACCATCAAACTGAACAACTTTCTCCATGGTACAAATAGCGTAATCGCGAAAATTTTATCAACTGTCCCATAGAAAACTTCAATACCTACTCGACCTAAATGTATGGGACGGCTGAATTTTTATTCGCGATTACGATGTTGGTCCCATGTAGAAAGTTGTTCAGTTTGATGGTCTGTACCACATCCTTAAATTTGGCTGGTCTTTAAAAAATCAGCCTGTATACAACATAAGGTCGACTTTGCAGACAACCTTTACAACCCTTATTTATATAGAAATATTAAGGTTGTCTTTGTTGTCAGACGTGTCTAACTGTTTAAGTAAATTACAAAATGAAGGTATTAGAAAGAAAAATACGATCCAAAAATGAATCTGCAGCTGAACACCGGTATTTAACATGGAGCGACTGCTGACCACCATAACCCAGTTACTGGGTAATACGATACCTCTTGATAAGTTTGGGTGTTAGACTTTTGGGCTTCTGACTACCCGTAACGACTGTGAAAGATCAACGAACGACAGCCGGGACCAACGGCTTTACGTTCTTTCCGAGGCACGGACGGGTCTTGGTATGTCAAAGTCAAAGTCAAAGTCAAATCATTTATTTCAAATAGGCACATAAAAGGCACTTTTGAACGTCAAAAATAAAATTAGAATAACATTGATTCTAGTCACCCCTTCCAAAAGGTAGTTTTCGTATGGAGAAGAATGGGCAAGAAACTCCACCGTTACTCTTTTAAAATGTTTTACAATATATTGCATACATTATTTATATATTTATATGTGAAGACGATGCACCCAAAAATAAACTTACAATACACACAATAGGTAAAATAATTAAAATGGATAAATGTAACCATGACATATAGATCGACTATGTGATAGATACATGGTGCTCACATATTCACAAACATTCCAAACGTAGACGATTTTCATAAATAAATAAGGAGTAATAAGTCCGGGTGTGACCCCAAGTAATTACAGAATGTAAATCAATGTCAAAGAAAAAAAAAAAAAAGAATAAATTATACAATTACATTAGCAACCAGTTTGATTTTGTCTAGACTCTAGAGATTGTCCTATGGAGCAAGACCAGCATGTTTCCAAGCATTCTTAACTTGGATATAATCCTCTAATTTGTAATATCCTTGCTTACAAAGTGTAATTTTAATATAAGTTTTAAATTTTCTTTCATTTAATTGCAATATTTCACAAGGTATTTTGTTGTAACATTTAACACAGTACCCCTTAAAAGATGTATGAACTTTAGATAATCTGAAAAAAGGTTGATCTAATTTATCTTTATTTCTAGTATTAAAATTATGTCTATCACTTATTTTATTAAAAAGATGTTGATTTTTTCTTACATACATAATATTTTCATAAATGAATTGGCAAGGTACCGTCATAATATTAATCCTTTTAAATAGTTCCCTAAGAGATTCGCGGCGACGTAGATTGTAAATGGCTCTGACAGCTCTCTTTTGCAAAATAAAAATGGATTAAATGTCAGCAGCCCGACCCCACAGTAAAATGCCATATGACATAATACTGTGGAAGTAACTAAAATAGACCAAGCGCGCGGTTTCTTCGTCTGTTAACTGTCTTATCTTTCTAACAGCATATGCGGCCGAGCTTAGCCGCCCGGCAATAGATGTTATATGAGGTCCCCATTGTAATTTCTCGTCTAGCGTGATTCCTAGGAAAACTGTCTGATTAACAAATTCTAATTTTTGGCCATTCAATACGATGTCACATTCGCTACTTCTAACATTAGGTAATTTAAATCTAATGCATTTTGTTTTTTTTCATTAAGTACTAAATTATTAACCGTAAACCAATCTTGGACCTGAAGAATAGAGTTATTCACGTCGTCAAGATTTTGTGACCGTCGGTCTATTTTAAAGATCAATGATGTGTCATCTGCAAATAACACCATCTTCGGTTGATTTTGAAGTAATTGGGGTAAATCATTAATATAAACTAAAAAGAGGAATGGACCCAATATCGAACCTTGAGGAACGCCCATTGTCATTTCAGAACCCAATGAGTTTACGCCATTTACTTGGACTTTAACCTTTCTATCTTTCAGGTATGATCTTAACAAGTCAAGTGCTGTTTTCCTAATCCCATAGTGCTCGAGTTTCATCAGAAGTGTTTCATGGTTTACGCAATCGAACGCCTTAGAGAGATCGCAAAAGATTCCAATAGCATCTTGTGCTTCTTCCCAGGCGTTAAAAATGTTCTTCATTAGGGTAACACCGGCGTCAGTGGTACAACGCCCTTTGGTGAAGCCGTACTGGTGTTCATGAAAGATGTAATTTTTATTAAAGTGACGTAACATTTGATTGAGCATCAACTTTTCAAACACCTTACTGAGAACTGGCAGAATTGACACAGGTCTATAATTGTTGGGATCTTTACTATCACCGGATTTGAACAATGGTACTACTTTACTATGTTTCATAAGATCCGGAAAGACTCCTTGGTCAACACTGGTGTTAAATATGAAAGCTAAATAGGGCGCAATGGTTTCGATGAGAGATCTACATACTTTTACAGACATACCCCAGAGATCTTCTGTTGATTTAATTTTAAGATCTTTAAAAGCTCTTATAACAGCCTGGGGGTTTGTATGCTGAAACCTAAGCTCCGAAGGGCATGACTTTACATTCCTTTTAAGTAAGGCAGCAGAAAGCGTGGGGGAAGAATTTAAAGCTTCAGTAGTTTTAAGGGGAATATTAGCAAAGAAGAACCACAATTATATTTACACGATAGTTTATTATTACATAACCAATTGTAAACATGACTGACCTTGTTTCTGATAACATATGTACAACAAATACATAAATACTTCTGTTATTTAAAATGGAAGACTTTGTTATATTCTTGTAAACCACATGTTTATTGCACGAAACACTGAAATCCTACTAATATTATAAATGTGAAAGTTTGTATGTTTGAAAGTTTATTAGGCAATCATGCAAAACGGCTGAAAGGAGTTGAATGAAATTTGGCACAAAGATATGTAATAAAATTTATAGCATGGATACTTTTTCCCGATATTTCCACGGGATCGAGACTTAAAATACAGTCTTTTTTAGGTTTTTTGCAATTTGCTGGTCAGTGTCAGGTTGTATGTTGAACGAAATATATGATTCGCGACCGTACCAAGTAAGTATGTATTTACAGAATTATAATCATTAAAATCATCATTACAACCCTCTAAGTTCATATAATCCTACTTAATGAATATTTCGTGACATATCAATCAGTAGGATTATTTGAATTTAATGATATTATGATTATAATTCTGATAAAGACAAAGATATTTTATTTTGCAAATATGGATACAATATATATTTCCTATATACCTACATGGTATACAGGAAAATAGGTTCAGCCATATTTTACCAGTAGGCATGCAAACAACGAACGCTATACAACGAGTATGCTTTGACTTGAAAAAAAAATGGACGTACCACAAAAAAATGCACACATTGTAAACACATACTTTTTACGATCGCGAATTTCACAGCCACAATTACGTTCCCAGAATCGATTACGATCATCGTTCGTACCTACCAAAAATACATACCTAGCAGATAATAAATTGTCACGTATTATAACTGATCGATAGATTTCATAATTATTTTATATAGAGCGTAAATTTACCTCATTTTCTAATCAGGTCATATTTACCTACGGAGCTTCTATGCAGCTGCGTAAACAAAGAAAGAAAGAAAATGCATTTATTTGCGGCAAACATGACGCATGAAAAAAGGACATAACACACAAAAAAACTGTTGTTATTTTCCGTTTGATTAACCGAAAGTCTGAAACCGTGTATAGAAACGCTGAGAAATTTAAGCCTTTCAGGTACGTAAGAAAACAAGGCACAATTCTCGAAATAAATAATTAAAGGAGGTCATTACCTGCCTAACATTTTCTCAACTATGTTAGGGACGACTTCAAGTCTCACTGGATACAGCTGAATACCAGGCTCCTTCAAAAATTTAAAGGAGCCTGGGAAACACAAAATGAGTCATATTATTTATTTATAGTTAATTAAAACGGTACAACACTAATTACATTAATTAACATAGATACAATTATTACGTTGACAATAATTACGTATGTTAAATATAGTTTAATTTAAAACTAGCATGGCACAGTCACTCCCTTGCATACTTTCTCTCACAGAACACCAGACTTATAAATAAAGAATCGTAAGGATACGTACAGGGCGTACTGTAGTTTCTGCCTACCCCCATGGTAAGAAGGCGTGAGGGTATATGTATGTGGAAAAACTTTTAAGAGTGAGTATGAAATACGAATGCCATTGACTAGCAGTAGGTAGGGCAACTGAGGTTATGAAAAAATCCTCTCGCACTTTATAAACTTGCATTATTCTTGCTTGCATTATACTGTAACTTATTTCTTGTGTTATTTTATATTTCTGTTTATATAGTTTGTTACCACTTAATTTTTATACGTTTGGAACTTAACTTTTTTTTTTCTTAATTTTTGAACTTTGGTTATCACGGTTTTTGAGAATGTTGGTTCACCTGTTATTGGCAACCGTATAAGCCTATGATTGTTATCTACTGTTATTTGATATTTTGTATACAGAAGCTGTTGGTGTACCTTTATAAATAAATTAAAATTAAGTTATTCTTAAACACCTAAATACATAATCCAGATTGGACACGATTTGACCATAAAACCATTCAGATAAGGCCCTTCTAAAACAGTGCAAGCAGCACGTAGCATGTTTGAAGGCCAATCGCCAAGTTTATTCAACAGTTTAGAGTCTTAATGAATATCTTCAACAGTTTAGCGAGTATGTACGCTCCTGTTATGATTAATAACATCATATTTCATTATTGTTTGAGAGATGGATCCGTTTTGATCATGAGTGATGGGGAGAATGTAAATAAATAGTTTCGGGAAAACACGGTCAAGTGGAGTTCGATGTTTACGGGGCGGATCGGGGTCATCTCCTAACTGTGGTGTGTTAGGGTTAGGAATTATTTTATAGTAATATGTTCATTCCTTGCTGACTCTGACCACTGGGCTGGGTAAACATCTTCATATACCAAGACCCCTCCATGCCACGGAAAGCACGTTAAGCCGTTGATACCGGCTGTCATTCGTGGATCATTGACAGTCGTTACAGGTCGTCAGAAGCCCGAAAGTCTGACAACCAGTCTTACCAAAAAGTATCGTATTACCCAGTAACTGGGTTGTAGAAGTCAGATAGGCAAAAAACTGGTCCATGTAAAATACTGGTATTCAGCAGCATCCGGACATCATCTGCCTAGCCTTTTCCCAACTATGTTGGGGTCGGCTTCCAGTCTGTGTATGTTCCGACATTGTATACCCCGAACCCAGAAGTATATATTATAGTAAATAATATTTATGTGTATTAGACGTTTTCAACATATTTATGTATTTGTGTACGTTTTTTATTTATAATTCAATAATTTTAATTGTTTTTTTTTATAATTGTTCGATTCAACCAAAGCACCTGCCATCTAATCTCTTCACCACCCTTGGTTGACTGGTAGAAAATGCCTAAGTCCGCCTTTGTACCTTTTTTGTGTGCGAAAAGATTAAATAAATAAACATCTCAACAGGGGGTTTCAGGAGGGTCCTCAATCATGTACTGAATCCATGGTAACAGGTGGTGCGTCGATGTCCCTGCCACCATGTATTGTGAAATTGTGAGTCAGTATTTTGCTTCGCTTTGGAATGGGCAACTAGCTTCATTTTTCTGACTGACCGACCTCTTGACAATTCAAAAGTGCCTGTAATTGGTTTAATTGAAATAAATACTTTGAGTTTGAGTTTGAGTTGCGGAGATAGGATATTTCTTGCGACATGATTTATGTATGTCATCCTCCTTCAGTACAAATGCCAATTTATTTGGAGTCGGCGCAAAATGTCTTCTTCTATACTTCTGAATCAGCTAAAATCTCAGTATTCACCCGCTTTCTAGCCATACCTTTCCTCTTTGACACTAGCTATATCGATCCATCGTGTTTCTGGTCTTCCTCTATTCTAATGGCCAACAAACCTTAATGCACAAAACTTCTCACGACATGAGACCGAAGTGATTTGAGTGTTGATTTATTTATTTTCTCATCACAAATGTTGCTGTGGACTGAAAGTTCCTAATCTAAAATAGTACATTACGATACGTGCGACTTAAGGGCTAATCACCGTGCATGAATACTACTTAAGTCACACGTATCATACATCGTTAAATTATGATCGTTTTAATCCTTAAAAGGGGTCATTGTACTCATCATTATGAAAAACTTTTACTACGGGACCAACCCTGAAATCGTGAAAAAAAAAATCTGTTGATCCATAAATTATGTCGAGTTATGCGAACATAAATCTATGGATCAAATTTTATCCATAGATTTATGTTCGCATAACATTTCAAAGTGCCCACTTATGGCACCTACATGGGCACTTTGAAACGGTAGAAGCTAGCTTCTGAAACGACCAATTAGAGAAGAGCCGGCAAGAAACCCGACGGTTACTCTTTTAAAAGTAATTGGCTTTTACAATGTTTTCAAATTACAGTGTTAATGGGTATGGGAGGACAGTGATAGGGCCTGTCAACAAGTTGGGTGACTTCATAGCTCCAATCGCTTCTCGCTAATCGCCGGTGATGGGACAGGTGCTTTAGTAGTATTTATAGCAAGGCTAGACAGCAATTGCTCTCATCTGCTGGGCACAAACATTGTGTGTGCGTCACTTTGATAAAGGTTAGGTTATTGAACTCTATTGCAGAGGCATAGCAATTAACTTTTGTAATTATTTTACCTCATAGGACGTGCCTAATTGAGATGATGACATTTAAAAAGAATGGGCTCCTACCTGTTGACACTATAAAGCGCGTAATATCAAGGTACTCGTGCCTGTAACGGCTGTAACTGGCACAAGAATCATCATCTGCCTGGCCTTTTCCCAACTATGTTAGGGTCGGCTTCCAGTCCAACCAGATGCAGCTGAATACCAGTATTTTACATGGAGCAACTGCCTATCTGACCTCCACAGCCCAGATACCCCTTGGTAAGACTGGTTGTCAGACTTTCGAGCTTCCGTTACCCGTAACGACTGCGAAATATCCACGAATGACAGCCGGGACCAACGGCTTAACGTCTTAACGGCTTAACTTTCTGAGGCACGGAGGGGTCTCGGTATGTAAAGATGGTTACCCATCCAGAGAATAACCGCGGCAACCGTAGCTGATCGACCGACCTGTACGGTTGTTATAATTTAGGCACGGGCCCGCCTGTTTCCGAACGAAAGAAAAAGAAACCTAAAGTGGTTGACCGTTGGGCTCTTGAAACCTGTATGAGGTAGGTAGGTATGGAGCTAGGTATACGATCGGCCCCAGGGATGTGCCTTACAGGCGTTGCGCAGGGATGGTTCCGGAGTTGGTCTTTTAAGAGGAACCGAGACCACCCCTATGTGCGGATGGTGATCACCGGGGTGGTTTTAGTGAGGTAAAAATCCCACACTCCCCGACCCCTCTCCCCGGAGGTCGGGTGCCTTTTGAAGGTTTCCCCCCGAAAACAAAAAAAAAAAAAAAGGTACATAACACGATCGGAGCAAGGGAGCGGAGGTTTCACAACATCCCTTTCACGTTACGCAATCATTATTTTCGGAACTTTTGAAAGTTGAAGTTACATTGCTACGATTTCACTTACGTATCCATACTGTTCTTATTAAAGTTCAAACTGTATAACTCTCTGTGTTCTATGTTATATCACAGAATACTATGTACTAAGGCAGTAATATGAAATTATTACAGTTTTTTTATTTCTATTTGCCCTCAGCGTGTAGACGTAGAATTGGATAGTTGCAACTGTTGCAATTGCTAATTGTTGACTTTTGGTAGCGTCTTAGATTCGAACTCCGGATCGACCTATCAAATGTTTGATTTTTACAGAACATATTGTAGCCTTGTAGGCTACCAGTTGCCAGTTCTACTACATTTACGTACTAACAGACGATGATAAGCAGTTGATACAATTTGTTTTAATTCCGCACATTGTTTTTTCGCACATTCCGCAAAAGTTGATAAAAAATTGTGACATTCTGATTAGGTACCATGCAGCGTGTTCGTAGAATTATTATTTTACGTAATACAAATATAGATAAAAACCAGTCAAGTGCGAATCGGACACCATCAAATATTTTATCATGAAATATCACACACTTCACACAGTAGTCTAAGTATAAACGCCAGCACATCAAGCTACCCGAAACTGTCAAATTTTCTTAATCAACCTTGAACCTTAATGCTTTAGCGATAAAGTTGAAAATCTATTAAAGAAATTTGACAGATTGTAGTAGCTTGATGTGCTGCCGTCTGTACAATTTATATGTAAATATGTAATCATCATCTGCTTATCCGTTTCCCAACTATGTTAGGGTCGGCTTCCAGTCTAACTGGATGCAGCTGAAAATCAGTATTTCACAAGAAGCGATTGCCTATTTGACCTCCACAACCCAGTTACTGGGTAATACGATAACCCTTGATAAGACAGGTAGTCAAGCTTGGGCTTCTGACGACCCGTAACGACTGCCAAAGTTCTACGAATGACAGCCGGGACCAACGGCTTACAGTGCTTTCCGAGGCACGGCGGGGTCTCGATTTGTAAATATGGTCACCCATCCACGGACCAACCGCGGCAAGCGTAGCTTAGCCTGATCGATCGACCCGTGCGGATGTTATTACTAATTTATTTATATAGAAAGAAAGAAAAAGAAAGAAAAAAGTTTTTTTGGACACAGTTCGTGAAACACAAAATACAAAATTTATAAAATAAAAATAATGTTTCAGACAATAATAGTGTGTGCCTCACGGCTGCGCCAAAAGGGTTCATTTTTCAGCATTAATGCCAGACAGATGCTGTCTGACGCTGGTTTTGTAATGAACCTTTAGGGATATATACTTTATTGTACACCAGAAAATACATAACAAAAAAATACAAAACAAAACAAACAATGGGCGGCCTTAACGCTTTATGCGATCTCTTCCAGGCAACCCTGGACAGGCTGGAATGCCACCAGCCAATACTTAGCCACAAGCCATAAGTATGTAATGTTTGCAACAAAAATATGTGAGGAATCATGTATCGCCGACAAGTCTAGGGTTTTAATTGACCCAGACACTTCAATTTGACATAAAATAACTTCTATAAGATTTAAAGAGTTGGTCTAAGCTCCCACGTTTCTGCTTCTCAAGATGTTGCAGTTATGTTTCTAAATCCAGTCCGAATATAGTTTTTAAAAAGAGACAAAATCATTTTAAATGCGTTCAGGACTTTTCAAGGGAGAATCCAAAAATGTTTTTATATTCGTTCAGGAATTTTGAAAGAGAACTCAAAAATGTAATTAATTACACGTCTACCGAATTTCATTCGCCATTCTGAGGTCACCGGTAATCGGCAAACCTAAATTAAAACAACCAAGAAATTTGACAGAACTTACTGTTTTTGTTAATAAGAGTTAAAATCCAATAACTTCACACATAATATCACTGTTTACACAGTTTCTAGATAAACTAGTACTATCAATATTGTTTAAGTAAAGTAAACAAAACTAATTTATGAGTGACACGTCATGCCGGCTTCGCGTCCACCGCGACACTGATCAACTGATGGCGTCTGACCGCGTCTGATGGCTTCGTTTTTCAATGTTCAAATATGAATGAGAACTACTAAAAATGAGATAGCTATGTTTGACTTACGATATTTGTTATATTACAGCCAAATTAGATGATTAAACATACTTCTGGGTACTGGCGAATGACATAATCACCTGTTAACTCATAATTCAGAATAAAATGCATAATTTACGCTAGTTTGGAGGGAACTAACAGTTCACCCCACGTTATAGTGACCACATGGTCTTTAATAGGTATATTTATTCAATACCTACCCATGCTATCAACCATATTTTTAACCTTCACGCATGGATCGCTAGCGTGACGGCTAGCTATAACTGTAAACCTTCTAAAAAGATAATTCATTCATTCATGAATGTGCCTGTCATACACAATGTATTTTAATGCAAATTACCTAGGTAAATTATAAAGTAGGTGAGCAACATAGGTTCTGATTGAACTGTCCATGGACTCTACAGTTAGTAATCATAGCTCACCATCGTCATCGGCTTATAACCTCCTTCAAAAGAAGGAGGTTATGCATTCGTCGAGTTTTTGATGCCATTGGTCAGCATAGGATGAATGGCCATAATCAGTACTAATGCGACATTTTGCGAAAGCGACATTCTGCGAAAGCGACATTTTACGACCAGTATACATTTTGCGAAAGAGACTTTTTGCGGCCGCCTGTCTATAATGTTCCCACTGCTGCGGCACAGGCTTCTTCTCTTCGTAAGAGAGTGGGATCTGCCACGCGGGCCCAGGGCGGGTTACTAGATATCACATGTCTTTGAATTTTTGGTTCTAGGACATCCTCGCGATGTTTTCACTCACCGTTTTGTGAGCAATGGATTATTGTTCGATTCCTATAATTACGGACCGTTATTGGTTAAAATTAAGACGACTTGTATGATGAAGCATGACCTAATAGCTTTGCATAGTATAGACACTCCCATATGGGAGTAGCTATCACAGCTAAAATTAGCTTACGAAGCTAACCAGACTACACCCAGTTTGGCAATAAAAATTTTACCAGTGGTAAGTAAAACGATTCGTTTTTGTTTATAGGAACCGAGCATACGTCAATCCGACGACGACGGGGATCTACTGCAACTAGCAAACGTAGGGAAAATGTACCTATAGCAGTGTCCATAATCTCAGATAATTCACATCCCATCGCCACTTAATCAGTTACCTATCTGGGTACTTTAGTGAAATGTATTCTAAGTAGATATATAAGCTTTATGCACAACAATTAAAACTTACAAACTAACACTAAAATAACAAAATTATATCCTACGAGAACCGTATCTTTTAAGATACAGGCTAGTCCTAGTTTAAAAGATAGAGTCTACTATTGCATAATTATTAATGTTATTATAATTTTCAAACAATGTATACATTGCAAAGTGCTATGTTTTAGTGAAATAAATATTTTATTAATATTATAACTTAACCAAAAGTCTTTACAAACTAAAATATAGCGTCGAAAAATTCATCCGCATCGCTGTCGACTGGTAATACAAGAGACTGGCGGCATTGCCACGTTGTATGGCAATGCTTAGCCTCTGGCCAATGTAAAAGCCAGCCCTTGGGTTATGGGAATTGTCAACCAGTCATTTTGAAATTTCCTTAAAAATACCATGACAACTCGGACCCCACGGGCCCGAGGGTTTCATTCTAAGTTGAGTTTTGTTTGAGTGGCCATTTGTAACAAAAAGGTCATAATACGTTTTTCGTAGCAATAGAATTTTTCATCCATCCATCCTCACAAACTTTCGCTTTTATTATATTAATAGGAAGTAGGATTATATTAATTCAACAAGCGACGCGCGACGGCTTGCTTCGCGCAGTGGCTCTGTGATTACTTTTCTGCGCATAGATTTGCGGTACGAATCCCACGCGAAGCTCTATTGTTTGATTGCCCTGCGGATCTGGGTGTTTATGGCTGTGAGTGTAAACGCATGGCTCTAATAAAGAGAAACTGTTTTCACTTGAGGAGAACTGTTAGGAACAATATAAAGGTACAGTCGCATGCACATCAGTGGTAACAATATAAAGGTACAGTCGCATGCACATCAGTGGTAACAATATAAAGGTACAGTCGCATGCACATCAGTGGTAACAATATAAAGGTACAGTCGCATGCACATCAGTGGTGACAATATAAAGGTACAGTCGCATGCACATCAGTGGTGACAATATAAAGGTACAGTCGCATGCACATCAGTGGTGACAATATAAAGGTACAGTCGCATGCACATCAGTGGTGCCAATATAAAGGTACAGTCGCATGCACATCAGTGGTGACAATATAAAGGTACAGTCGCATGCACATCAGTGGTGACAATATAAAGGTACAGTCGCATGCACATCAGTGGTGACAATATAAAGGTACAGTCGCATGCACATCAGTGGTGACAATATAAAGGTACAGTCGCATGCACATCAGTGGTAACGCTTTGAACTGAAGCTGCACCCGAAATGCGTAACACATTATCAATTACAATCTGAATAATTTTGATAGATATTGCTAATCCATTGCTTCATATGTTCGAAAAATGTGTCTGCTCAACAACGTAAATAGCGCAATGAATGTTGTCGAACTGTCAAAATGAAACTTCGTTACTGATAGTGTATTATGCAATTACATACTCCGCAGGTAATCTGTTCATGAAGTGTCACTGACTCTGGCAGGGCCACCATCAAGGAATTTAATTTTAATAACACAAAAAATTTGCCGCTAATTAGTCGAAATTTGTCGCCAAATATCAGAATTTGTCGGTCACTGGTTCAAAAGATATAAGGGTTTATAGGTGGCCGATCTGGAGAGAGTCTCCCCAGCAGGGCCACATTTATATCACAAAAACTAAGGCACCTAGCGAAGATCTGTTTTCTCCCATATTTTGTCGCTAAAAAGTCGCAAAAATTAAAATCCCTGATGGTGGCCCTGCCAGAGTCAGTGACACTTCATGAACTACTACGTATGTACCTATTTGGACGTAGAAGCATTAGCGGCATTCTTTTTCTATCCTGTGCTAGCGTGCACAGAACCGTGCCGTGGTGTTTATTTTTAAGTTATGTTAACATTATATTGTATGTGTATGTGTTTGTGTTCTGTGTGTTCTTCTCAAATGAAAACAGTTTCTCTTTATTGGGGCAGCGCGTTTACACTCACATCCTTAAACACTTCATTAACTAACTAATCATTTAGTTAAGTGTTATGGAATGTATAGATACAAGAGAGATACCTACGTGCAGCTGCAGGTATATGCAATACCTAGTGTAATGTTGTGGACAATTAAATAGATAGATAGTATTATAGGTACCGTACTACATCGTAACGCTATAGTCGTGCCGTTGTAGCATGGTAATATCAATATCGGTCACTACCCTTTCCCTAATATCTATCCGGAGGAACCCAGCCAAACCATAATCGATGTATCGATGCCCCCAAGCAATAAGTCGGTAATGTGACTTTTATTGTCTATACCAAATCCGGCGGCACCTATGGGTTGGGATCATAGATTTACATTTCTATGGTTGGGATCATAGATTTACATTTCTATGGTTGGGATCATAGATTTACATTTCTATGGTTGGGATCATAGATTTACATTTCTATGGTTGGGATCATAGATTTACATTTCTATGGTTGGGATCATAGATTTACATTTCAATGGTTGGGATCATAGATTTACATTTCTATGGTTGGGATCATAGATTTACATTTCTATGGTTGGGATCATAGATTTACATTTCAATGGTTGGGATCATAGATTTACATTTCTATGGTTGGGATCATAGATTTACATTTCTATGGTTGGGATCATAGATTTACATTTCTATGGTTGGGATCATAGATTTACATTTCTATGGTTGGGATCATAGATTTACATTTCTATGGTTGGGATCATAGATTTACATTTCTATGGTTGGGATCATAGATTTACATTTCTATGGTTGGGATCATAGATTTACATTTCTATGGTTGGGATCATAGATTTACATTTCTATGGTTGGGATCATAGATTTACATTTCTATGGTTGGGATCATAGATTTACATTTCTATGGTTGGGATCATAGATTTACATTTCTATGGTTGCGGTACATCTTAGTCATTTATTTCACTTTACGTAGTGATACTTACGAAGACATCATGTAAATCACTTTTATTGTAGGGAAATTAAAAAACAAAATGATTTACTTATTTATTTATTTAAATGCCTTAAATAGTTTTAAGGCATTTAAATAAATAAATAAAAATGAATGAATTATGAAATTCATTCATTTTGAATTTTGAATGAATTATGAAATTCATTCGCTTGAATGGTCGAATCCCACCATGGTTATTTGTCTACCAGCTTGCACAACATAAGTACTTATAGCTTTTGCTGACAATCTTTACAGTACCTACCTATGCTCAATAAAATAGGGGAGGTATTCCACTAACCGCACTGAAACAATATTTTGTAACGTGCGGTTCGGAGGAACAGTCCACAGGCGAAAACAATTGAAAGGCAATACAAAAAAAAACTTATAACCATCATTTTGTTCTTAAAATAACACATAATATATAATTTCTAATAACATTATTCCTACTCAAAGGTTAATATTCACATATTTTAGTTTTCATGAATGAATGAATTTCAAAAATGAATGAATGATGATTTAGTTCATTACAGGTCTTACTTAACCTAATGCGATAGCTAAGTCACACACACAAAATTAAAAATAAGTCACAAACTACATCTCAAGATCATAAAGATCATTGTAACACAGTGTAAACAATAGTACTTTTGCGAATTCACCCCGCGAAGAGACATGTAAATATATCAATTTCGACCTGAATATAATTGATGGTGCGAATTGCTCGAGTCAGAGGGGTTTTGGCCCTGGCTGATGGTACGACCAGCAATGGCGGGGGCCGTCGCCTCCACACATAACGGTCGGGTACGTACAAAGTGCAACCGCTGCAGCACTCCCGGGTTGTGCTCTATGCCTCGGAGCAGTTTCACCATGTACGAGACCAGAGCAAATTCCCGTCGCACCCCGAGTTGATTGTACCCCCCCACCATACCCAGTGCGAATAGATGAAGAGAAAAGTAGATATCTTAACGTACCTATCAATACAAAAGTGTTTAGAGTATTTAATTTAATTTTGTGGATAAGAAATAACTTTGGAAAAGTCCATAATGATGTTACGTATCAAAATTTTTAACAAATTTACTGCAATAATGGCGTATGTGTATACAGGGTGGTAGGGACATCGACGCGCAAACTGTAACCATGGATTCAGCAGATGAGTTTAGACTCCATAGCGTAGAAATTTTTCGTTGGTTATTAAAAATAAAGATACATTTATCAATGGCCTCAATACTCCGACTCGTTGAAAAGATATTCATCACAAACAGAAAAAAAATCTCCCGTAAAATTTGAGCTTTACGATTACCAACTTATTGTTTTGGGGCGTCGCCGTCTCGCCGTCGGTATGTTTTTTTGTTATTGGAACATGTTGAAGGTCACGATAGAATACAGCACCTTTGCGTCAAACACTATTAATCTCAATCTCAATCATTTTGAAGGATATTGCTCATCCATTGCTTCATATGTTGGAAAAAAGTGTCCGCTCAACAACGTAAACAACGTAATGAATGCTGTTAAACTGTCAAAATGAAACCCATTGCTACTGATAGTGTGATATGCAACTACCCCGCAGGACGTTAACGATCTTTATTTCAGTTTTTGAAATAAAAAATTACTAGGTAGGTACACTATATGTGGGTTAATGACCGGTATTGAAGAGCGGCAGGACGCATTCCTCATAGAGTACGAATGGCTATATACAACTCTCTGGTGAAATCACATCTGGAGTATTTAATGGAAATACACACTCCCTCAGGAGTGCTGTGAAGTCGAATCTTAAGGAGTTACAAATTTCACAAAACAAAGTGATATATGCATTATTTAAGTATAATCGGCTGACAGAGTCACTTACACTATACCGTAACACAAAGATATTTGATATAACACAAACATACACTTACACAATGTGCATACTAGTACGAAAAATAATGACTGGTGAATTAAAATCTGATATAAAACTTGTTAAAAAATTATATTACCATAAACTAAGAAACACTAACCAGATTAAATTGCGAAGAAATAGGACTAACTATGGTAAAAAGACTATCACATATGAAGGAGCACAATTATACAACAATCTGCCAAATAATATCAAGGATAGCAAATCGCTTGCAGTGTTTAAATCAAAATTAAAAAAAATACATTTATGACAACATCTATTAGAATTGCTCGACCGCTGTATATTACTTACATTACTTTATTTTTACTTAAGCTCATTATTAAGTGAATTGTATTGTTCTTTATGAGTAAATAAATTCGTTAACCTATTGCCTTACTAAAACGTGACAACTAAAAACGTTACGATGTCTATTAAGTGTCCTGTAACTTATACGTAGGATGCACCTTAACAATCCACCCACGATGAATTCTTATGCATGACATGATATAAGTTTGTGAATTAGAGCAATGAGACGGATTTCGTTTTATGGGTCTCCTGTAGCCACTGTAGTGTAATTGCGTAACAGACTTACAATGGCAATGCCTTCCATTCTGACAGTTCAACATCATTCATTGCGTTATTTACGTTGTTGAACAGACGACATTTTCAAACCTATGAAGCAATGGATGAGGACTACCTTCAAACTTCTTCCGATTGTTATTGAAAGTGTGTACCTACACAAATGGGCTGCTGGTCAGCCACACATCTGCATTAGAGGTAACAGTTGCACTACAACAATGATCGACCTTACCCGCTACGATATAAAGACGCTGTTTATGTCAAATTGTTACCACTGATGTGCGTTTGGCTGTACAGTCAGCATATCAGTACTATGGTAACACTAGATCTACGTAAACCGTTTCTTTGCCATTTACCACTGACGTAGACTGCTACACCTACACTACAGGCCTGAATCGAATCCTAACCCGAGAAAGGTCAGTAATAATGAAGGGCAAGCTCAATAGCTAAGTATTGTTTTCAATTTGCCCCTCTCTTCTTTTAGATGACGTCACAAGCGACTGAGAGGATTTTCAGGGGATGTAACTACTCATAAGAGTTTGGGTGTGGTTTTTATCGATTTTGTCCGTGGCACCCATTATTTATTTTTGTTTGTTTCTTTCCGATTTGTCTTTTTGTTATAGTGAGTCATTATTTCATTAATGTGATTCATAAGGATAGGTTCAAACTATTATTGCCTGTTAAAGTGTCGTATTTTTTTTTTACCAAAACGTTCTCCCGTTTTATTAGTTATGTCGTCTGCTTAACATATCACTCATAGTTGACTCAGTACCTAAATGGTTTAATGGTTTAAATTATTTGATGCCAAATCTACACTGTGTTTTGTAATTCGTTCAGCATTAATGTACTTTTCTAAGAGCTGATTTTTCAATCGACAGACAATTTTTATTAGTGGAATAAAATTGACGTCTGACAGTTTTTGTATGGAAGACCTGTCAAAAATTCAAAATTATTCCTGTGATAAAATTATCTGGCGTTAAAAAATCAGCCCCAAATCATCTTGCCCCCTAGATAGAGTAGATAGGCAGTGTACCTAACCTAGAATTACCTACACAATTAGCCCTCCATAATCCGTTCTGAACATATTATTATTAGTTTGACATTCATCACGAGGACATTATGACCTAACGCATGATTAGTGGGTCATCACATAAAATAGGATATTACGCTACGAATTAATTACTCTCGTCTGCAGTCTGCACCTATACCTAACGATGGGAACGGGATGAGCGATGCGGCGCTATGACAATTAATATTTTGGTGGTTAAGCTATTTTTGACGAGCATTAATTACGCGCTCATTTAGCTAATCGTAGTGAACAGGTCAGAATTCAGCTTGTTCATCGCAGTTTGTGGGCAATTACGTAACACACTTACAAACTGACCCTACAGCTCTATTGGTGGACCATCTTTTACAAACTGACCCTACAGCTCTATTGGTGGACCATCTTTTACAAACTGACCCTACAGCTCTATTGGTGGACTATCTTTTACAAACTGACCCACCAGCTCTATTGGTGGACCATCTTTTACAAAGTGACCCACCAGCTCTATTGGTGGACCATCTTTTACAAAGTGACCCACCAGCTCTATTGGTGGACCATCTTTTACAAAGTGACCCACCAGCTCTATTGGTGGACCATCTTTTACAAACTGACCCACCAGCTCTATTGGTGGACTATCTTTTACAAACTAACCCACCAGCTCTATTGGTGGACCGTCTTTTACAAACTGACCCACCAGCTCTATTGGTGGACTATCTTTTACAAACTGACCCACCAGCTCTATTGGTGGACCATCTTTTAAAGTAACTGCGGGGTAATTGCGTATTACACTATCAGTAGCAATGGGTTTCATTTTGACAGTTCAAGAACATTCATTGCGTTATTTATGTTGTTGAGCAGACACATTTTTCGAACATAAGGAGCAATGGATTAGCAATATCCTTCAAAATGATTCAGATTGAGATTGATAGTGTGTTACGCAAATAGGGTGGTACCTAGTCAAACAAAGTCCCATCCAAATGGGAACAACAGCCCCAGCAGTCTCGACATTCATAGCGATCGATTTACGACCGAATTCGGTCGCAAAGTCCAGAATTGACAGGTGAAATGTATGGAGTGACAGGACTTTGCGACCGAATTCGGTCGTTAAGCGATCGCTATGAATGTCGAGATTGCTGGGGCTAGTTCGGGGTTTGTTAGCTGCTTGTTCGCGCTTTAATAGGCAGAGGCGCCAATTCCCTTGTTCACAAACTAAACTAAATTTAAGTTCAGTGCATATTTTTCTTTCTATTTAGGTAATTTAGAAAAGAACAGAAGATAAATATTAGTTTAGTCCTGTCAAATTAGTTAGCGCCTGACGTAAATTGACGTATTTTTAGTAGCCATGTTTATAATCACGTTTAATCTATCTATGAAGTATCTTAATTTGACAGGACTAAACTAATATTTTATCTTCTGTCCTTTCCTTAACGAAATAGAAAGAAAAAGATGCTCAGTACTTAAATTTAGTTTGTGAACAAGGGTATCAGCGCCAGGGGCGGCATTATTGCTTCAGAGACGAAGCTGAAAAATGTGGTGAAATTGTGAAATCCACAGCAAAAGTAGGACCGTGACAGATAGGTATTAATGCAGTTTATGCTTATACATTATGAATTTCCGTCTGTAGATTCGAGCCCGGTTTATGGTAAATGTCAATAGCTTCAGCGGCTCGGCCCCTATTCCATTGGACTTGAAACGCAACAGACAATCGAAATGTGGGTAGAAATACCTTCACCTCTGCCCACACATTCGGGAAATACAGGCGTTATAGCAAAAATATATTTTTTCTGAGAAGAAGAGAATGCTAAGGCGCCTTCTTATTTACGAAGAATGAATTCTGTTATTGCATTGCTTCCCACCTAACACCTAAACTTACTCTACTGTACATGGTAATACATAGGAATATATAGATACGAATTTCCTTACTGGAACGAACCTGAAACTTCGGGTAATTGGCCATAACATAGCATACCCATTACAAATGGATAGCGATATCCTATAAAAAACACGGATAACAATGTCTGCAGTCTCGTCGAACCGGCGCCAGACGCGTGACGTCATGGTTTCTCTGATTGAGCTGTTCAACGTGCCAGATTTTTGGCTCATATAGTATGTAATACGCTAGGATATTGCTTGAGCCTAGAATTCACCTACTAGCATAAACAATTTGGGGCATTGCCATTGCCCTAATTTGAAAGCTCGTTGCTTAACCAAGAGGCAACCATGTATTATAATGTATTTTCTTTGAAATATCATTGAGTTTCAAAAATTCGCAACGAATGTGCCTAATATGGAAGGAGTGATGGGGCTATGGAGAATGGAGAAATCCGTTGGTGTAATTGCCGTATGCCGTTCCAGTGTGAGGATAAAATCAATCAATCAATCAATTAAAGCACCTGCCATCTAATCTCTTCACCACCCTTGGTTGACTGGTAGAGAATGCCTAAGGCATTAAGTCCGCCTTTGTACCTTTTTGTGCGAAAAGTTTAAATAAATAAATAAATAATAATAATAATGTACTCTGTGGTCCCATCATCACGCTTGTAAAAGATCCTTTAGTTATAATTTTTAATTAATTATTAGCCGTTAATGTCCCACTGCTGGGCAAAAGCCTCCCTCCCTCCCTCTTTCCACCTCTCTCTGTCCAGAGCTGCCAAGGACCAATCTATAAGAAAGTAGTCTATCTCATAAAATTATAATTTATTTTTTATAGTTCGGGGCTTTGAATAGATTCGAGGATACCTACTCTATGGAATAGAGTCTATTCGTTTTTCGATAGAAATAATATAATAAATCTCGTTTTACTGAGGGCTAATTTTTCCAACGCGAGATTATTTTACCGAGGAATAATTTTGAATTTTTGACATTACATTCCATACATAATCTGTCCGACGTCAATTTTATTCCACGAACAAAAATTATCTGTTGATTGAAAAATCAGCCCCAACTCTGACGAAAAATTTATTATTATTTGGTTAGACATACTAGCAGCTAATTAGGCAGTTGATGCGTGTGTATCGTATAGCTTGGAGATATTTAATCCGTCCAGGCGATTCTTGAAAAATGGTAAGATAAATATTTTATTTGGCTAGCAACATTGACAGCGAACGTCAAAACTCGCTTGACAAACAAAAATCCAAGCTGCGTTTATTTTATTTCAAAATAAACTTTAAACACAGTAAAAATGGCTGAAAAACCACCGGAGGAAGGCTACATATCTGTAGTGGATGAAGAGCCTGAGATTTTCGAATTATTAAAATGGGATTCGTCACATACACAGAAACCAGAGCAACCACCGCGGCCTATTGAAAAACCGAGGAGTCCGGAGAAAAGAGTTCTCAAGCCTGCAGAACTTGACCCTTTTGATTTAAATGAGCCTGCTTTTATAGAAGCATATAGATTGTCCAAGGATTTGGCGCGAAACTTGTGTGAGGAGCTGAAACCTGTGATGCCTGATTCTATAAAGTCTATTGAATTCTCTGTTGAAAGTAAAGTAAGTACATTGTTGTCTGTATAGAAAGTATGTAGCAATACAACGGCACGCCTGAGCCTGCCGCGGCAGAGGTTAGTCACGAAAAACTACGTTCAATGCGAGTTTATGCTAATAAAGAAAAGGAATTTCGGTTAATTAGCAGACAATTATAGTTATTTATTGCTTTTGCATTGTTTTTAAATTATCTAAGTACTTAGAACTTCAAGAACTTGCGTGTTTTGTTATCTAAAATCAGGTAAATGCTTGATGTCCCTCACAAGTATGAACATTGATTTTATTAGCATCTTTTTCTATCTAGAAAATGTTAGTTTTCTAAAGATTTTATCAGACCCAAACAAAAACTTTTCTTAAAATAAGAAACTGGCCCCAAGACTAAAATAATACCTACCTGTACATACCTAGCCTGTGATCCCTGAAGGGTTAGGTAGAGGTGTCCCTTTAGTACACCCACATTTTGACAGTTATGTTTAAGTTCCATGTAATAGGGGCAAGGATATTGCCAACAACCGGGCAGAAATCCTTACTCTAGGGTACTATTGATTTTTAATTGCTATCCAATTTTACAGGTAATGGCAGCTCTCTCATTCTATGCAACAGGAAAATTTCAGAAGTCTATATTGGGTAAAAATGACCCCAGCATCACTCAGTACTTTGTGTCAACAGCAGTGATGCAGGTCTCAGAGGCTATGAACCACCCTGCGATAGTCAAGAAGTACATTCACTTCCCACATCTTAGGCAGGAGAGGGATATTATTAAAGCCAGGTAAACCAGTAAGAAGTAAACCAGGATGACCATAAAAACTTTGGTAACTGGGTAGTAAAAAAGTGGCACAGGATGGGCCATGGCCAAAATATATGTTTTGTGCATATAAAAATTCCCTATAGCAATTTCATTTACTGCATTACAACTACTTCCATTTATAGTGTGGCCAATGAGAGAATGAGTTCTTGACACCTGTCAGTTTCATGTTCTATGTTACGGGTTTGGTTTCCGCACTTAGTCCTTCAGGTGGACCATTGTGCGTGGACCTGTCAGTTTCGTACAAACAAATACATTTGTTTATTTAGACACACTAGCAGGTAATTAGCTGATGCATGTGTATTGTGTGTACATGTTTTGCAAATTTGATGTGCTAAAAATTGTCGCACTGTCAGGTGTCAGGAACAACGCATCCACTCGACAGCGCCGCGGTTCTCACGCTCGTGGAGACGGCCCCTAAGTGTCAACTAATATTTCTGCTTTGCTAAAAGATAGTGTTGACATGGTCAGTTGCAATAAGATTATCTAACGGTGGAACAAATGGCTGTGGATCGACTTCTAATGTTGGCTAAACTATGACATCTTATACATTTTATGTCGTAACCCGCGAGTACGCGATCGTTTTTATGGATTACGACCTACAAACGCGACTTGATTGATCGCGCGAGTATGTCACGTTCATAAAAAGAGTGCGATGGTCACTTTCGGTTAGTATCGCCCTAAACATAGGTTCCATGTCGTCCATGCTGGGGAGTTTGTTGCGCCACTTCTTCTTAGCGAAAGCACTAGGAGTGGTAAAGGGCGGGTGTTTTGGGGGACTGTTTTATGTAATTTTGATGTTCGTAAAGTACTGCTTCTCAGCCTAATTTGAATAAATGACTTTTGATTTTGGTCAATTGACTGCTGTCTTGTTGTATCACAATGCACTTTTTCATGTTACCTAAAATATTAATGAGGAAACCTCTTCCAGATTCTACATGAAGTATGGCATCCCCAATGTGGTAGGATGCGTGGAATGCACACATGTGCCGATGGCGCGCCCGGATGATGACCAGAAGAGCCACTTCAATAAGTCTTACCATTCCAAAAAGGTGCAGGTTGTAAGTATCCAGCTATCATGTTTTGTGATATTGCACTACTTGTCCGGCCGTCGAGAGAATGCGTTCTTGTCACCTGTCAGTTTCATACAAACGAATATGTGGTATGCGAATTTGATCTTCTATGTTCTATGTTACGGGTTTGGTTTCCGCACTTAGTCCTTCAAGTGGACCGTTGTGCGTGAGCCATGGCGGCCGTAGGTGGTTATTCCAACCAGCCCAGCTATTAAGTCTCCTGGTCTGTTGAGAACATCTGTGTAAGATTTGGGTGTTCCGAGGGTTTCCGACCTAATCTGGGTGACGCCTGTGCACTCAAAGAGCACATGCGCAACGGTCTCCTCAGCCTCCAAGCAAGCTCTGCACAGGGGGCTGTCCGTTATGCCTATCGTGTGGAAGTGTTTGTTTAGTGAGCAGTGTCCCTTGATGGTCCCCGCTATCAGGCGCAGACCTTTCCTGTCGAGGCGTAATAATCTTTTTGTTAGCTTGCCATCTAATGATGGCATGGCTTCCTTGGACTGCCTACAGCCTGGTGACGAGGACCACCAGTTCTCTGCTTGTGTGTGGGTGGTGTGCTTCTGTAGCCACCCGCGTAGTTGATTGAAGGGGATGGGCACGACTGGTTCCGGTCCATAGACTGACGTGCTGGATGCCCTTCTGGCCAGCTCGTCAGCCGCGTCGTTACCTAGTGAGCCACTGTGTCCTTTTATCCATTGTAGTGTCACTGTGTTGCGGTTCGATACAGTTACCTGTTCAAGCGCCTTGTGACATTCTAGTATTAGATTTGATGTGATGCATCCCTTCTTTAGGGATTGGAGGACTGAGGCGCTGTCAGAGAGTATATGAACATGAGTGTCTGTAACTCCCCTGGCTGCTATGGCATGGGCCGCTTGTATTATACCCACACACTCTGCTTGGTAGACCGTGTTGAGCATTCCTAGCGGGCTGGATATGTTTATGTTAAGGTCGTGTGAGAAAACTCCGACTCCAGTTCCACAGTCGGTCTTGATTTGGTCGAATTTGATCTTTATTAGTTACTAGAATTGTCGCACTGACAGGTGTCAAGAAACGCATTCTCTCGAGTGCTGGACAGTAGGTAAAACAGGAAAAGTGGGTGTAATTATCAAGCCGTTTAAAAGGCCTAATCTGTCCAAAGCTGCTGTTTTAAATGTTAAATCCTTTAAGTGCTAGTAAAATTAGAACATTGAATCCTAAAACTCGTTAATGTCTTCGAACAGTCAGTAGGAATTACTGTCAGGTAGCCAATCTGCTCGGCGGCTTTTGTAACCGTTTTTTGACAAGAACGTACATGTTCCAGATTACGTAAAAGTTAATTTTTAAATGTAATAAAATAAGGGTAAATAATAAAGCTTCCGAAAAATAAATTAACTTCCAGCGATCTGTGGTTGACTGTTATACTAAGTAAGCTGTGTTAAAATGAATTACCGAAAAGTTATACAAAATTAACCGACAAAAAATGTTGTATTTAACAAACAAACATGAAGCTTATTCAAATTATAATTCTACGAAAAATATTCTATACTTTCAAATAATAAACTAAATTTCCAAAAAAATACTAAACTTCCGAAAAATATACTAAGTTTCCGAAATGTTATAGTTTAGTGAAATTTGCAACGTAACACGCATATATCTTCTTTAAATCGAAAGAGCTAGGTTAGGTTAGGTTAGAACTGTGACCACATAACGAGCCGAGCGAGCGAAGCGAGCGGTGCCGCGGCAGCGGCCGGCGAGTGCCAGAAACATTTTTGAATGTAAAACCAAACCACAGAGCCACAGCGCCACAGTTATAAAATGTGTAAGATTGATTCTAAATTTATAATATAAAATAGGTAAGTTACGATAAAAGTGATGACCTGTAGATTTCGGTAAAACGCAATTTAAGCTGGTGGAAAAATACAACGTCAGCAAATATTGTATTAATTTTTCGGAATTTTCAGCATTTTATTCGGTCGTTTGTTTATTTGTATTCACTTATAAGTTGTCGAAAAGTTAGTATTTAAAGCAGTAAATTTCATATTTTGAGTATGCTCATATTTTAATTTTTTTTCGGAGCTTTTATTACTACCCTAAAATAAGTAAGTATATAAACTGCCTATCTTATTGAATTATCTTATTTATGGATTCTTACAGGCATTATAATACTGTACTGTATTAATCAATGTATTGTGTGTTGCTAAAATCACTTGTTCCATCAGTCAAAAAACGGTATACCTAATGGTCAGGGTAGAAAAGACTATCTTATAAGACAGACATTTTCTCCCACAGATTTGCGACAGTGACCTGACGATCATTAGCGTGGACGCGACTGCAGGCGGGTCGTACTCGCACGATAACGTTCTCAACAGACACGCCGTCAGAATAGACCTGGATAGTTTGAACTACTCTGGGGAACCATGCTGGCTCATTGGTAAGTCATCATCAATCATCCTATTATCAACCTGATGAGGTCTACTGCTGGACAAAAGCCTGTCTCACAGATTTCCACAACCAAGTGATTGACTTATCTGAAAAATTCAATCAAATTGAGAACCACAATATCAATAATTTAATCATCCCCTTTAGAGAAGTTGGTTGAACAATTTTGTTTTGAGTCCATGTTCAGCTAAGGACTGCTAGAAGTTGAGTAGTCGTTACTATATGATCAGAATCATGTTTACTTATTTATTTAGGATCTCAGGGAGAGGGAGATAAATCATGAACTGGTTTAAAAATAATGACAGTGCTATGTTCGTCCAACTTAATGTTCACTTAATTCTGTAAACTTCCAGGCGGACCACATTACACCCAAAAACCATACATAATGACACCAATCCCGAAGGTAACCAAGAAATCCCCAGTATCACCGGAAAAGTATTACACGAACATGCACGCACAAACACATGGCGCCGCCGTCGAAACTATCAAACAGTTGAAAAGCAGGTGGAAATGCCTCCAAGCTAACTGCAACAAACAGTTCGATCCCCCTACAGTAGCCATGATGATAGTAGCTTGCTGCGTCTTACATAACATGTGCAACAGACGCGGATTACCAGTACCTCCAATGACCCAAACGGAGGAGCGTTTAGAGGCTATGAAACAGAAGGTAGCTAACGGTCCTATACCTAGAAAACAAGTTGAAGTTGCAAATGGTATCCAGGCACGAGCCAGGCTAGTAGAACGACTTTGGAACGAGCGTCGCGTTGTGCCTGAGTGTGGGGCTCCTAAGAAACGGATTTCGAAGAAAGATAGGATATTGGAGAATCACCAGACTCACGTTCAGCCGCCACCGCCGCAGCAAACGCACCATCATCAGCAGCAGATACATCATCAAACTCATCACGAGGACATGAGCAAGAGACCTCGCATCATATCTATGACTACTCCAACCTATAGCATAGGAGTGCCGCCCGGGTGGGGCCACTATCCGCAACACTGAGGGTGACATTCTCGAAGGTATTGGCTGCGGAAGATACGTCTAAAAGTAAAAAACCACTTGTGATACGCATAGCGTGATCAACACATGAAATGTTCAATTTGAATAGCGTTCAGTGCCAAGAGTCTTCGATTCCCGCATCGGGACAGACCTATAAATATTTGGATATTTGATACACCAAGAAGTTGATGAAAACCCGGAGGTTAATTCTCGTACTTTAAAAACGTTCAAATTCAAGTAGTAATTTCATCTCAGCGACAATCCCTGTCAAAACTTGTCTAAAATGTTTTTAAATTGATTGTACTTGTGACAGATTGAGACGTAAGATTATAATGCGAAACTTCTTAAAAATACGGGAATTACCCTTCAGATACTGATGTTAAGATTCCCCTATCTTGTGGAACAGTTATGAATTCTTAATTCGTAGTTTGTGAGGCTACAGAAATATTTATCTATTTTAGTGTTTTTTTTTTTCTTGAATATTTGACGCAAAAACCTCGATGAGAAACATAGTATAGACGTGTTTTCCGCAGTGGATGCTTTCAAAACGGAAATGTGACAGTGAGATTATGATGTTGCTAATTTTTTAATATTTTTATAATGGTCACACTAGCAAGGTTTCAATACAAGTTGTACACATGGCAGCACATATCCCAAGGGCATTCTGAAAGATAGCAACGTCGCAAAAAGTAAACTGCAATACATTATGAAATTATTATATATTATGAAATTTTGACAATTCTTCCATACAAAAACTGTCAGACGTCAATTCTATTCCACGAATAAAAATTATTTGTCAATTGATAAATCAGCCCTTAAAGTTCGTTTTTTAAACCCAGATACTAATATGACAGGTGTAATTTCAAATTTCTATACTACAAAACGCAAACACAAAAGACTTAAATGTCAGATTAGTATCTGGCATTAAAAAACGAACTTTAGTAATATTGATAAATTAATCAAACTGCAAAAGATTTGACAGCTATTTGCAATGTTGCCAACTTGAATGTCAATTTCCTCGACTCATGTCGTCTTGCGCATGTCAGCCCTGTTGGTCTTATTTGTATAAACTTACGGTGCATCTTGAATGTGTGGCAACGAACTGATCGTGTAGTATTTTTAACGAAATTCCTGAATATTTTTTATCATGTTTGAAGTATGTAGAAATAATTATGTATTTCTAGGACTAGGATTAGACGACATTTTGTTTCAGTGTCCTTTTTTTTTTTTTCTTATTATGGTAAGCTAAGTTATGCAATATTTATCTTTTCTGATAATTTGTTTGTAATTTCTTCAGTAAAAAAGACATTTAGATCACACAATCAATAAATTTGTATAAATAAACCAAGTGTAATTTAGTGGTTGATTGGAAAGATTTGAAACATAAATGGCGAAATGTGGCTACTGCCTACTCCTTCTGAATACAGCCGTGATGTTATGCTGGAAAGAATCTCAAAGGGCGTATGTATGTATATCGTTAGTTTTTAAAGAAAAATACACACTGTGTACATAATAATCATTGTTTTATTTTCTTCAATAATTTTCGCCGGATATAAATTCTCTGTGCCAATATCTTTTTATATACTCACACGATTTTCTATACTTTGCCTTTATTTTATAATATCTAATAGACTCTTGACGATAAAAAACTTGCAAATAGTAAAGATTCTCTTATATTCAAGATAATATCTTAGTGAACATACATAACACGAGCGACTCGCGCCGGCGGCTGCCGCCGACAACGTGTCGCTCATGTTGCGCGTCAACGATTGCAGTTGTCTCTGTCGTCGACGCGTGTCACTCGTGTGTATGCACACTTAGTCAAACTTTTACGTCCTCGCATCTGTAACATTTTAGTTCCAGTTTGCAAGTGTCCAGTGATATGCACGTGGCATACAATCATGTTAACACTTCGGGACACTAAACGCCCCCACAGATAATAACAAACTTCTATTGTGCCTCGTTCAGTGTCCTTTAATTACGAAAATCCGCGGGAACCGCCAATTTGGTTCTAGTGATTTTCTGTGAAGTGCTAAAAGTCTTACAAAACCTTGACGTATTATTATAATAGCAATTGAATCATAACTATATGAATAATAGTAATTATACTTCAGTCTTAAGTACAAAGATACGTTTTATTCGACTGGATATTAATAATACATACTTTAAATAAATTAAATATACAAGAAGGCTTTATTTAATCTGTTCCATATATTATTATTAGAATTTAGAATAGACCTTTTAATTGCAGAATAATAATATCGTCTACAGGACCGTGATTGGCCACATCTGACAATTTCAATAAATTCAATCTTTTTAATGATATTGTCATTAATTATTTAGTTCCTTCTACAAGTCAAGTACGTGTGGCAGTTATATTTGACTAGAGAAGAAGAACACTTATTTATTTTGGAATGAGATTTAGGGCTGATTTTTCTATCGCCAGATAACTTTTATTCCAGGAATAAAATTGACGTTTGACAGTTTTTGTATGTAATAACTGTCAAAATTTTAAAATTATTTCTCGAATAAAGTTAACAGATGATTGAAAAATCAGCCCTTATTGATACTTAATAATTCGACACAATTCAAAATAAACATACAAATGTTATATTCTATGGAAACATTATAGTCTCTTCCAAAAGTATCTGATGAAAATGTAAACAAATGGATCAGAAAACGCACCTGTGGATGCCAATTTGTATTGTTACTTACGAGTAGAAAGCATAGATTACTTTAAAAATGTTTTAATTTGACAGTTGACATTAATCGTGGATTAACGATGAATGGAATGTGTGAATGATGATACGGTTAGAAAGGGAGTGACTACCGAAATGACGACTAATAGAGAAAAATGTATGTACTGTAAAACGGGGTGAAACGGGACGAAACTTTAAAATGGATTTTAACGTTGAAATAATATAGTTTGTTGCCAGAAAAGAGAGAAGTGTGTTTACTGTTTTTTAATTAAAGATTAAGTGTCCTTGTTAGCAGCAAACTATGTTATTTTAAAGTTTCGTCCCGATTCACTCCTGCATCCCTATTCACCCCGTTTTACCGGTATGTAGTATAGAAGAAAATACATGTTGCGCCGACCACAAATCAATTGGGATGGCAGAAGAATGATGATGAGTTCAGATTAATGGTATAACCTCAATGTTTGTCGAAGATTCTTCAATTACAAATAAATAATGGTATTCAAACAATTGTTAGAAACAGTGGTGAGATATAAAGTTGAAACCCACATTCAGATGAATGTGTTACCAATTCCCTTTTGTGATTGATTGCGTAAGAATCTAAGAACCTGAAAAAGGGTTTGTTTACACTTTCATCAGATACTTTTGGAACAAGCCATACATAATTATGTATATTTTTTCGCTGAGCAGAGCGAAGTATCTCGTGTTGTGTCCTAAGTCCTGGCTAGCGCCTGGGCTACCTCGTTGACAAGGAGCGAAGCTATCGCCATGTTGGGACAGTTGGCTGTGACGCGGGAGCTGTCCTCGTCAGTGCGGACTGATATAAGAACTAGGTCTTGTGATGACATCATGCGGCCCGCGAATCTGTTAGGCAAAAAACAAAGAGTGTAAGTAAATTAATACAAACTTAGGATTGATGACTATACAGGGTGACACGGACATCGCACAACTTGTTACCATAGATTCAGTACACGAATCTGAAAACCCTAAACTTGCACTTTTCTATGAAACATCAGATGTTTTTGCTGATAACCGATAAAAAATTTCTACATCAGATGGTCTAGAATCACGTGCTGAATTCATGGTTTCAGTTTGCGCGTCGATGTCCCTGCCACCCAGTTTGCTTAGATTCAGCTTGGATATGTATAGTACCGTAAAACGGGGTGAATAGAGACGCAGGGGTGAATCGGGACGAAACTTTAAAATCGATTTTAACGTTGAAATAATATAGTTTGTTGACAGAAAAGACTAATGTGTTTACTGTTTTTTAATTAAAGAAGTGTCCTTGTTAACAACCAACTATATTATTGTAAAGTACAAATCCATTTTAAAGTTTCGTCCCGTTTCACGTTGCATCCCTATTCAGCCCGTTTTACTCGGTATTATATTATCTGTGGCTTAGAGTTTTCGAACTGTATTGCGCAATCGTGGTAGTTTATAAAGGGGTCATCCATAAGTTACATCAAACGTTGAGGTGGAACGACAAAGTGACAAGGGGCGGGGACGAGTCGTAAGCTGTGTTGTTTTCAAAGTTCTCGGTCCTGGTAAAACACAGTCAAGTGCCGACGATGCTTCGATTCTTTCTATCCTGTTACTGCTGCAGGAGTCTACAGGCAGCAGGCTGTTTGAATTAGTTTGAGCTTTAACATATTTGCCATTATAACGCGCGTGAATATAAGTCAAGAAAATTAATTATTAGCTAAGCAAATTGACTACCAACTTAAATATTTATGTGTATATTGAAATCTCATGTACAGCTGTATTTTTTTTGTAATTTTTATGACAGGACTATAACACAACAAATTGACGTAGGGTGTCAATTTGCTTAACGATTACCATCTGCCTAGCCTTTTCCCAATTATGTTGGGGTCGGCTTTCAGTCTAACCAGATGCAGCTGAATACCAGCATTTTACATGGAGCGACTGCCATCTGACCTCCACAACCCAGTTATTGGGTAATACGATACCCTTGGTAAGACTGGTTGACATACTTTCGGGCTTCTGACGACCCGTAACGACTGTCAAAGATCCACGAAGGACCAACGGCGGCAAGAGTAGCTTAACCTGATCGATCGAACCGTGCGGCTGTTTATTTCTTAGCCACAAGCCCCTCTAATTTGCTTAACGATTAATTTCTCTGAATGTAATTACTATATTTTTTGGTCATACCTGAGATAGTCTCCAGTAGACGTTATAGCTGAAACGTTAGCAGTCTCAAACACACGTCTACATATAGTTTGTTCGTCTTCTACTTTCACTGCTTTCTTGTCACACTGAAATAAATTCATTCCATTTTAAAACATATTCTTTGGTTCCCAGCAAAGACAGAACGGTCCACATCGACAAAAAAAAAATCGATGGTTGATCGACTATCGATCGATTTTATTTTTAGTTTATTTACACGTTAATAATATTTAAAAGCTAGTTGAAGTCGGTATTTCCTATCCGACTACTGAAAAGAAACACCGAAACAAATTGCAGGGGGGGGGGGGAGCATGAAATTATGTACCTACCAGAGTTCCTTTCATAACGAAAGTGATGAGGGATTTAAAAAAATCATCCCTTACTTGGGTTAAATAGTGGATGAGTTTTTAGGGAGGTTGGTCATTTTTACCGATGGAAAATCCCATCGGGCGTGCGGCTTGTACCTTAATAAGTGAAGAAGTTACCTCAGTCATTCCTCTTAACTTCTTGTGTTCGGAGTCCCAGCGCGTCTGTGACATGGTGACCGATCTCATCAGTTCACCCACTGGTGGCGTTATCGATACTGGCACTTCACCTAAAACAAAACGAAAAGACATTATAAAGTCAGTTTGACTACTACGGTAGCCTAAACTTCAATTCAGAATCTCAGATAATTATCAAGTTATGTAACAATAAACTCTATTTCATACATGACAAAGTTCAAATTACATTGCAATAAAAATGTATTTAGGACCTTTCATTACAAACGGTCACTCAAAAATCAACTTAGACTACAAAAGCTAAAGTTGATAATTCAGTACCTCATGGCAAGGCTATGAATGTAAATTGCAAAAGCGCCTACACTGTTTCAAAGATCTTTTGGCGCTCGATTGACGTTGACAGCGGGACGTTGTTAGTAAACAATTATGTGTTTTGTTAATGGTGGTTCGCATTTCAACGTAGGAGGTTATGGTCTGCTTAACCGGACTTGCCTGTGGATGCCTCAATAAACTAAGACCTCCAGCAGGGGCTTAAAAAACTTAAAAACTGCGCGACTATACGCTAAGGACACTCCCTGCGGGGGACGGAGCTCAGCTAGAGCGTCGCTGGGAGAGGGCAGCGAGGGACAGGCTGGATCGGACCACATTTGTGTTATTGTTTTGCGAAATATGTTTAAAGAAAACAAGATGGCGGCATGTTTCCAGGTTGGGCAAGGTGTGTAAACCCCAGTAATAGTCATAGAACATACCTATAGAGCCGCTGATGGTAAACTCTATGGGTTGTATGGTGTCTGCGAAGTCCACGCCCAGTGTGACGGTGGTAGAGGCTGAAGGTGATAGTAGCGGGACCGGCGAGAAGTCGTGGATGTTGCGGGAGCCTGTCAGGGTCTGGAAATGAACGGCATAGTTTGAAAAATAATAGCGATTTGAAAAGCGGAAGCATGATTAAAGGAGCTGTAATAAAAACAATTTGAACATAACACCAACATTTTCAAATTGTTAACTTTTTATAAATGTTTGAGTACGAGGCTTTTGACTATGTTGTATGTGTATATTTTATGTCTTTTTTATTTGTAATGTGCGTTTTGTTTGTGCACAATCAACAAATTTTCTTTCTTTTTTTCTTTATTCTGTGTCTGGGTCGTTTTGTTTTCTAAACCTTGTAGACAATTTGGAAGCTTTTACCTATAAAATTGTGCTCAAGTGCGAAGAAGACTTTAGAAATACACAAAACTCCAGCGCTGGGGCTCTGTCTCGCATAGGGTGGTAGCATTATGCTAAGCGATGGCCGTTTTGCGTGGATGTAACGCATATTTCCCCCCATATTATTCTTTTTTTGTGTTTGTGTTCTTTCTCTGCGCCATGTTTGCCGCAAATAAACACATTTTCTTTCTTTCTTTCTTTATTGGAAAAGGACCATAGTAAGATAGCATTCCAAATTATTTTGTCCCTTGTAAGCATGCTCTTCGTGGTACTTTACTAAGGACGGCACTATTTAATCGAATGGAGTTTACATTGTACATTATTGCACTAACTCACCTTCTTATGTATCCTAATATTAGTGACGTCATTAGCACTGTGGTTGGTGAACAGCAGATCGATAGCGCACATGTTCTGTGAGTACAGGTGCGGGGCTCTCGACCAGCGCAACGCGCAGGACACTCCGTGCCACAGCACGCGCGACACCAGCTCGGTGGCGCCGGCCGAGCTGGAGGATGGGCCTACTGGGGTTATGCTGTCCGCTGGGAAGAGGAAATACTGATAGTATTAGGTAAGTCATTCATAAGATGCTCGTTTAAAATCGTGGCGTGGTTTTGAACGATTAGACCTAGATTACCTAGAAAATTGAAGATTCAATGGTGATGCCTAAGAACATCGCAGCATGCCTAAGGATACCGCGGCATCGTTGCCGTCAGTATGCGCAAGCCCTATATAAATCAAATACAATGAAAATATTACGATCTTCTTCTTAGCGTAAATGTCTCGAAAACTATTCTGGACTTTGTCTCTTGCAAGGAATAACACAATTTAGCTTAACTATGTGTTAGATTGATAAATGTAAAACCAAAACGATAATATCAAATATTAAAGGATAAATTTATCTTTTTTTTTTTAATACCTAATTATAAAAGACAGTCGAGATCATCCTCCATTATGCATTTTTTTTCTGTATTACCACAGATTATATAATACTAGCGTATTACTCACCATCCCCAATCCCATGTGACGGCATACTGGGCGGCGACAAGAATCCTCCACACGTCGGCGTCATAGTTGGCAAGGAGCTCGCCACCTCGTCCAGCTCTAACAGTAGCTCCAAGTTTGACTTCTCGTTCCTCTTTTGTTCATCTTTTGTAGGTTTCTCTTGTTGTTGGGCGTTTTGCTAAAATGGAAGAATTTTGTTAGTAAAATGGTAAAGATGTGAATTTGTTGAATAGTTTGACTATTATCGAGACATGCAAAGGTGAGTAGTGAAAAGGAATAAGCAGGAATCTCTAATTCATCACAAATAAATTTTCTCAGTATTTATTGTAACATTACATATAAAAATATACATTATTTAAACAAAAAATAGGTTAAACAATGTGTCAAATATAGAAATTCTTGTTAAGGGGGAAGCGCCAGGGTTGCCCGGGAAATCCAAATTTTCTTACGTTTTTTGCAATTTTCAGGTCAGTAGCTGGTTGTATGTTGATCAAAATATGATTCCCGTGACCGTGACAAGTATGTAATAGGGGTTAAAGTATGGAACTGCCGTTTTATTGTAATAGGTACTTCGAATTGGCATAAAACCTTCATGGTTTGAGATTTTTGAGTGAAACTTTTTTCACATGGTACCTAAGAAGTTCTTCTTTTAAAAAATGTGCAACATTTCAATTATCGAGTTTCAGTTGTTTTTTTCACTCAGCTTAGAAAGATACTTCGAAAATTCGTGTTATTTTTTAATACGAGTTCCGACGCGGAACGAACGCGGCAGAAACAGCTCGCAATATCAATGTTGCGTTTGGAGAGGGGACTGCTAATGAACGCACCGTGCGATTTTGGTTTAAACGCTTTCGTGATGTCAAAGTCAAAGTCAAAGTCAAATCATTTATTTCAAATAGGCACATAAAAGGCACTTTTGAACGTCAAAAATAAAATTAAAATAAAATTGATTCTAGTCGCCCCTTCCAAAAGGTAGTTTTCGTATGGAGAAGAATGGGCAAGAAACTCCACCGTTACTCTTTTAAAATGTTTTACAATATTTTGCATACATTAATTATATAATTATATGTGAAGACGATGCACCTAACAATAAAATTACTATACCACAATAGGTAAAAGAATTAAAATGGATAAATGAAACCATGACATATAAATTAACTTTGTGATAGATACATGGTGCTCACATATTCACAAACATTCCAAAAGTAGACGATTTTCATAAATAAATAAGGAGTAATAAGTCCGGGTGTGACCCCAAGTAATTACAGAATGTAAATCAATGTTAAAGAAAAAAGAATAAATTATACAATTACATTAGCAACCAGTTTGATTTTGTCTAGAGATTGTCCTCTGGAGCAGGACCAGCATGTTTCCAAGAATTCTTATCTTGGATATAATCCTCTAATTTGTAATATCCTTGCTTACAAAGTGTAATTTTAATATAAGTTTTAAATTTTCTTTCATTTAATTGCAATATTTCACAAGGTATTTTGTTGTAACATTTAACACAGTACCCCATAAAAGATGTATGTACTTTAAATAATCTGAAAAAAGGTTGATCTAATTTATCTTTATTTCTAGTATTAAAATTATGTCTATCACTTATTTTATTAAAAAGATGTTGATTTTTTCTTACATAAGTACATAATATTTTCATAAATGAATTGGCAAGGTACCGTCATAATATTAACCCTTTTAAATAGTTTCCTAAGAGATTCGCGGCGACGTAGATTGTAAATGGCTCTGACAGCTCTCTTTTGCAAAATAAAAATGGATTCAATGTCAGCAGCCCGACCCCACAGTAAAATGCCATATGACATAATACTGTGGAAGTAACTAAAATAGACCAAACGCGCGGTTTCTTCATCTGTTAATTGTCTTATCTTTCTAACAGCATATGCGGCCGAGCTTAGCCGCCCCGCAATAGATGTTATATGAGGTCCCCATTGTAATTTCTCGTCTAGCGTGATTCCTAGGAAAACTGTCTGATTAACAAATTCTAATTTTTGGCCATTCAATATGATGTCACATTCGCTACTTCTAACATTAGGTAATTTAAATCTAATGCATTTTGTTTTTTTTTCATTAAGTACTAAATTATTTACCGTAAACCAATCTTGGACCTGAAGAATAGAGTTATTCACGTCGTCAAGATTTTGTGACCGTCGGTCTATTTTAAAGATCAATGATGTGTCATCTGCAAATAACACCATCTTCGGTTGATTTTGAAGTAATTGGGGTAAATCATTAATATAAACTAAAAAGAGGAATGGACCCAATATCGAACCTTGACGAACGCCCATTGTCATTTCAGAACTCAATGAGTTTACGCCATTTACTTGGACTTTAACCATTCTATCTTTCAGGTATGATCTTAACAAGTCAAGTGCTGTTTTCCTAATCCCATAGTGCTCGAGTTTCATCAGAAGTGTTTCATGGTTTACGCAATCGAACGCCTTAGAGAGATCGCAAAAGATTCCAATAGCATCTTGTGCTTCTTCCCAGGCGGTAAAAATGTTCTTCATTAGGGTAACACCGGCGTCAGTGGTACAACGCCCTTTGGTGAAGCCGTACTGGTGTTCATGAAAGATGTAATTTTTATTAAAGTGACGTAACATTTGATTGAGCATCAACTTTTCAAACACCTTACTGAGAACTGGCAGAATTGACACAGGTCTATAATTGTTGGGATCTTTACTATCACCGGATTTGAACAATGTTACTACTTTACTATGTTTCATAAGATCCGGAAAGACACTTTGGTCAACACTGGTGTTAAATATGAAAGCTAAATAGGGCGCAATGGTTTCGATGAGAGATCTACATACTTTTACAGACATACCCCAGAGATCTTCTGTTGATTTAATTTTAAGATCTTTAAAAGCTCTTATAACAGCCTGGAGGTTTGTATGCTGAAACCTAAGCTCCGAAGGGCATGCCTTTACATTCCTTTTAAGTAAGAAAGCAGAAAGCGTGGGGGAAGAATTTAAAGTTTCAGTAGTTTTAAGGGGAATATTAGCAAAGAAGTTTTCAAATTCCTGAGCTATTTCTACATCTGAATTGATGGGGCCATGTGCAGTCTCTAAATTAAATTCACTATTTCGCTGTTTTTTCCTACCTTTTTCATTATTTATTATTTGCCAGGTAGTTTTTATTTTATCATCAGCTGATTTTATTTTATTGCTTATATAAAGAGCTCTTTGGCACACCCTTTTAAAAGTTTTTGAATATTTTGCAACATACTGATGATAGTTTGTATTTTTCATATGTTGCTTTAAGCCATAAAGTTCAAAAAGATGGAAAAGCAAAGCTTACCAATAAAAAGGTAATGGTAACTGTTTGGTGGTCTCAGCATGGTGTTATTCACTATAGCTTTCTCCGATCTGGTCAAGCAATAACGGCAGATGTCTACTGTGCCGAACTCCGAACAATGATAGCAAAACTAGCAGTGAAACAGCCCCGACTCATGAATCGATCTTCACCATTATTGCTCCATGATAACGCGAGACCTCATACAGCACGAGAAACTGTTTTAACTCTACAGGAACTGCAATTAGGAACCATTCGTCACCCTCCGTATTCGCCAGACCTTGCTCCAACGGACTACCATTTTTTTTCGTGACTTGCACAATTTTCTACGTGATAAAGAGTTTTCTTCTCAGGAGGCAGTACAAAATGCTTTCACACAGTTTGTCGAATCTAGATCACGAGAGTTCTATCGCAAAGGCATAAATGACCTTCCTATTAGATGGCAGCAAAGTATAGATAATAATGGTAATTATTTTGATTAAATAAATATGTTAAAAAAAAAAAAAACGAATTTCAATTTTTCAGTACAAATCGGCAATTTCATACTTTAACCCCTAATATTTACAGAATTATAATCATCAATACCACCCTCTAAGTACCGACCTGCAAAGTGCAAAACGCGTAAGAAAATTTGAATTTCACGGGCTACCATTTTCATTTTTTTTTTCATTTCCGGGGGGAAATGAAAAAAAAAAAATGAATGATGAGGCAAAAGGATTTGAAAGCAGACGGAAAGCAAGGGGTTGCTTTCCGTCTGCTTTCAAATCCTTTTGCCTATTTTCCAAGTTCCAGTAATCGTTGATGACGTGAATTCATAATAACGACAGTTAAATGAACAAGTTGACTGTTGTTTGTTCGGAAAAACGGAAAGCGACCTCTGTCGGCGCAACCACGCGTTCAGGTTCACCGAACCAAAAGTGACATATACACGCGATGATCGTTTTTAAATAGGACGCGGTCTTATATTTAACTTGATGAATGATAAGAGGTATAGTACCCAGCATGCTATAGAAATTAAAATAAAAAACCTAAAAAAAGTGCTCACATATTTATTAAACTAATAAATAAATACAATAAAATAAATAAACATACACAATCTACAAAATAAATAATAAATCTACATTACAAACTAATCCATTACCAAATACCCTAAATAATATTTGTACTATATTCTTCTATAGTAAAAAATCTTCTGTACATACCTTCTTGTCGCGACTAACATCAATCTTCTTACTAGTCTCGTCTTCACTGCTGTCGGCCGACTCATCCGATTCGCTGTCGGAAGCGCTGCCCGATTCGCTGTCCGACTCACTATCCGATGTGCCGGAGTTGGATGATCTACGACTATTGACAGATCGGTTACGCATTGCCAGATTAAAAATAGAATAGAGTGAATATAATGAATGAATCTTACAAGTATAGTTCACTCACCTGTAGTTGTTAGTTTCTTTCGCGGGTTTCTCTGGCTTCTTGTCTTCAGTTGTGCTCTCTTCCCTAAGAAATGGAATAAATTAATAAATAAGGAAACTTAGTTTGAGATTTTAGTTTCACTAAGCTCCAGTCTATGAAGTGCATCGAGTGGTTAGGCAATTTAATGGTCAACTGTACTTAGCCGACCATGAAATTGCTTGTCCACTTTTAATTAGATAACAAATCCCAGTAAATAATAATTTTACTAAGGTTGAAACTAAGATGACATCAGTATTTAAATAAGCGAAAATAGACTTTGTTATTTTACGACGTACTGCAATTGACATTCAACCTTCGAAAAGCGACTGTGAAGCCTGTTTTCGATCGTCGCGCTCGCTTATTTGAACATGGCGGACTTGCACTATTTATCGCGTATTTGCGCAACGGTCGCTTTCGGATAGGACACAGGCTTAGGGTGGTAAATCAATTGTATGGGCGACTATACAATGCATCCGAATAATATTGCACTTACTCGTCCGAAGATTCTTCCGAGCTGCTAGCATCTGAAGACGAGGAGGCCGATCCGGAGCCGCTGCTCTCTGGCTCCGAGTAGAAACTTTTGTTTCTCTGGAAACAGTCGCTTATATTAGATCAACCGAATTGAAAATTCCAATACTTTTCAATTATAGTATAGATGATTGATAAGTATTGAAGTTTTATAGATACTGAATCAGTTGGTCCTGAGTTGATTATTTATGTAGTAAGGACGAAGTTAAAATTAAGTGTTAGTAAATAAACTAATAACAAATACATTCGCACAGAAATGTTAGTTAACCTCTAGGTTAACTATCGAGGTGGAGGTCAGATAGGCAGTCGGTTCATTAAGCTGCATCCGGTTAGACTAGAAGCCGACCCCGACCGATGATGATGATGATAGTTAAACTAATTTCTTTACTCAGTATAAGCATTAAACGTTCCGTTTATGCCTAACAGAATTAGGATTAGTATCACTAGCTATTTCTTTCTTGGAAACTCGACTAACAGTAGACGCTGTAAGCTGCGGAGACACATATACATAAAATAGCAAACGATCGCAATGCATTTTGACATCCATTGCTTCATAGGTTTGAATAATTCGTCTGTTCAATAACGTGAATAACGCAAGGACCGTGGCTGGACTGTCAAATTGAAAGGTATTGTGATCGATAGCCATTTTACGTGCGTTATGAAATTTGCCCGCTAGTCTTTTTTTTAGCGTGTCGATGGCAATCTATATACAATGTGTAACTGAATTAATGCAAATTGTGAAAGTACATAGTTTGTTAAGAATTGTTCGCTGAATCGATTTCTGTCATTTTTAATGTCTGTAATGTTTGATTCCAAAAATAATTGAATCTACGTAAATTACTGTCAAACTTTCGCTGTACAGTGAAAACAAACCAAAATGTATGAGGTACCTACTACGCTAGACCCTTATACATGTGCGACTGTGTGTGTGCGTTTTGTAATATGACCACAATTTTCTCCCACAATCAGTATAACTAATATAATAAAAAAACCTTGTTTTATACATAATAATAAAAAATCAGTGTATGTATTATGATTATAACATAATATTCTAATTGGGGTGTTCGGTGATGTGCGTTAATTCCGGGACACGTTGAAGAGTCAGCCCAGAGGTCGGCTTCGAGCATACCTTAGTGTCGTCATGGTTGCCCGCCGGCGCGTCGTGCCCGCCGGGCGCGCTCTCCCGCAGCGGCGCGCCCAGCGTGGCGCGCGGCGGCGCGGGCAGCGCGCGGTAGCCGCCCGCCGCCGCGCCGATGTACTGCGACAGCGAGCCCACCGTGAACGTGCCGCGCTCTGCGGCCGGGACGGGACAGAAGACGTGGTTTAGAGAACGAACAATTTAAAGAACGTAAAAATATGGCTACTATAAAAATAGATACAAATAAAAAGATAGCCAGACCTTACGATAAATACTCAAACTCAAATCATTTATTTCAATTAAACTATTTCAGGCACTTTTGAACTGTCAAAATTAAATAGTCGGTTAGTTAGTTAGAAAGTTGAAGCTAGTTGCCCATTCCAAATCGTAGATCTCTGTGGAGAAGAAACTCCAAAGACACTCTTTTAAATCAAGATGTTATTACAAAATCCTGGGTACATTATTCTTATTGCTTCTATATGTGAGATCAATGTAAAAAAGAAACAATTTAAAATACACACATCAACACTGTCTAGCGATATTTTGGATTTACTCAATTTACTCAAAATTTATTATAAATAACATACAACATGCATATATTTTTATAAAGCCCATTTATCAGACTACACTCCAGAATAAAAGAAAACAATTTTTTTTTGCGTAAACAAATTTTTATTCAAATAAAGAAAAAACGTGACATAATGGTAAAACTAACAATGAATGTGTTTCTCAAGAAAAAGTGAAAAATAAGGAAAAATTAATCTGTTTTTAACAGTTATGTGAAAAATCAGTTGTCAGTAAAACACCCCATGACGTTAATAACGGTCCTGCAATGGTTTTTCATGCTTTGGATTAAGTTATCCAAGTCTTGCTGCGGTATATTGTCCCAAATCCGGCTAAGATGCAAAAAAAGTTGCTCTTCTGTCGCAATGTTTGCAGGGAAATTCATCAAAGCCCTTCTTTGGAGCATGTCCCACGCATGTTCTATCGGGTTTAGGTCAGGCGATTGAGCGGGCCAGCCTAAGACCGATACGTCGTGCTCCTGCAACCAGCTCGTCACCACTCTCGCTGTGTGCGGACGGGCGTTATCGTGCATGAGCGTGAATTCTTGGCCCATTTGTAGTCGATGGGGGTAGATTATTGGTACTAGCATCTCGTTACGGTATTTTTCAGCCGTCATGGTGTTTCTGATCCAAACGAGGTCGGTTCTTCCACCAACACGAATTCCCGCCCAAACCATAATTGTCCCGCCGTGGTATGAATAGACTTCCTGAGGATGTTGCAGACGGCTCTCACGACCAGGTACTCGCCAAACACGTACTCTACGTGTATCGGGATGGAAACCGAACCGGGACTCATCGGTAAACAGCACTACAGACCACTGGTTATCTTCCCAGAGCAAATTTTCACGAGCCCACTCTAGTCGTCGTCCACGATTTCCTCGGGGTAGTGCTGGAGTACGAAGCGGTCTGCGAGCATGAAGGTTAGCTTCATGCAGCCTTCTCCTCACAGTTTGGTCACTCACAAGCAACTGGTGCTCTGACTGGAGCCTCTGAACCAACTGCATGGCCGTAACATTTGGTTGTCTTCTCGCGGCAACTTGCAAAAATCGGTATTGTCGATGAGTGGTAATGCGCTTCCCGCCTGGGTGTATTTCAGCCACATCACCAGTAGCACGATAACGTGACCATAACCTTGATATCACGTTTTGTCTTGTTCCAATCTCCTCGGCAATACTCCGTTGAGTAGCCCCAGTTTGGAGCATGCCTACTGCCCTTAACAATTCCTCTCTCGTTAAATGGCGCCGCTGCATGATGCACACAATAACATTAAAAATTAACCGATAACTTGTTATAAAACTTAAATTTGACTCAAAAAAATAGGCAAAAACTACTGTAGGTAAATGAAACCTTCGGACTTCGCTACCATTATGCCGCGTAAGTCTTTTGTTTTTAATTTATTTTTTCAAATTCAAATTTAGAATCGTTCAAAAAGGTTTACAAAATAAGCTTTCTTCAAATGAATTTAAAACTGGCCAGTATTTTTTGAGTTTAATAACTTTATACAAAATATCCCTAGACGGTGTTGATGTGTGTATAAAATAAAAAATAAGCCTTGGCAGTTAAGAGATGACCAGTCTCAACCGACGGCGCCCGTTCACGAACATGACGCGTGGATCAGCACCACCCAGCTCAACCATTTCGTAGGGAACCGAATGATCCAACACACGCGCCACCACCAGTGAGACATTTAAGTGAGTATGACATATTCTCAACAGCCATGCTCTTTCAAGTCAACATCAAAATATCATAAAAAACGGAACCATGGTTCTTACATTTAAAAAATTTAAAAAATGCTTCTAAATTATACAAAACTATAGTTTGCAATTTATTTAAGATGAAAAGAAAAAAAATTCTACCAATCAAGAAGAGGTATTTAATATTGAAGTATTAAGAATTAAATCTTGATTGAATAAAATAAATATTAAGTTCGTAATGTCAGAAACACAAAAAAAGAAAAAAAAAAGGGAAGCATCTCTTCCAAATATTGAAATTGTGATCAACTAGTGAGCCCAAGTGCCTGTGGAGCAGGACCAGCATTAAGCCAAGCATTTTTATCTACGATATATTAGCTTTTAAGTGAATTGTATTTTGATTCTATGTATTATTTTTTGTCTCCTTTGCTCTATCACACGCTGTCTACATGTCTGTATCTATTGTCCTATCTCAGGTATGCTGGAAGAGATTTCTTATGAAATAAGCATCACCTCTGTACCTATTTTTTTCTGTTCTGTTTTTCATTGTCTGTTTATATAATATGTGTGTACATAAATGGTAAAATAAAAATAAAATAAATACTCATCTAACTTATAATATGCTTGTCTACATAGTGTGTGTTTAATACATGTTTTAAATTTCTTCTCATTTAGTTGAAGAATATCGAGTGGTATTTTATTATAACATTTTACACAGTACCCCATAAAAGAAGTTTTTAATCGGTTGATCTAGTTTGTTCCTATTCCTAGTGTCATAATTATGCCTGTCACTTATCTTACTAAAAAGATGTAGATTTTTTCGAACGTACATAATGTTTTCGTATATACAGGAAGAATTTTTAGTCACGTCCAAATTTTTTCTAGGCATTAGGTATCATTCACTAACTCCATTTTTGAAAAAAAATCGATACGAAAAATTTTCATATTTAATCATTTTCTCGAAAGAATTATCCGCTCTGCGTGGTCACAAGTTAAACGTACACACTCGCCGCGCAAACATTCAATGAAAAGGGCAGCGCACAGCCCGCTTACCCCCGCCCCGCTCGACTGCGCGACACATCTATCGTTAGTCAAATAGTCAGCCCCGCGCACCCTTTCGCGACGCAAGCGCTTCCTTCCGTGTTCCCGCGCATCCCGCCGGCGGCGCCCCGCACTATCGTGAATTTGTTTACAATGTATTCCTACCGCGAGTATTACGAAATGGTGCGATCTTACATACTTAGTGGTGAAAGCTTGAACGGTGCCCAGAGACTGTAAAGTTTTCCTCGCCTTCGCAATCAAGGGATAATAAATTCTTCAGTACCTAATCGCCAAACGATTTTGGCCGCAAAGCAGAGGCTAATAGGCACCATGGCAAATTTATAGCTCCTACACACGCTCAAGGACATGGCAGGTAGGACGAGACTCGCAGTAGAGATCGAAAAAGATATCTTCGATTTCTTTGAACGGAGCCCTAGATCGAGTATGCGAGATGCAGCGCGGCGCTTCGCATCCCAGTCACCAGATCTTACTCCATGTGCCTTTTTTTTGTGGGGCGAAATAAAACGACGAGTGTATGTGGAAGAAGCTCAAAGCCTAGACCAATTATAAGAGCAAATTGTACGTGCAAGAAGTGAAGTGAAAAGTGACACTGTAGTGCTCAACAAAATTAAAAATAATGTGCAAAAACGTGCAAGACTCTGTTTAGAGAGAAACGGTATGCATTTTGAACATTTATTAAAGTACTGTTAATGTGAATGTTCTAAGATGATTTTGATTAAATTTTTAATTATTTGTACATAAATTGATTCAAATTTTTTAAAGACGCATAATAGCAAAACGTTTTGGCACGGTTTTAATAAGGTCTAAAGTTCTTATTTATCTAATTTATTTTTACTTTATTTGTAATTATAAAGATAAAAAAGGCATTAAATAAATAAAGGCATTTATTAAGGATTACATTCCAACCTTTTGCTTATTGACGGTCCTAGGCCCGTGAAAGTATGAAGGGAAAATTTGCAACTTTGTTTATTATTGTGTTATCAATGAATTGCGGCGGCGCGCGGGGCGGGCCGGCCCGCGTAACTTCACCTAGCGCGTACGCACGGCGCGGCAGTGTCCAGAAACATTAACTTTTTATAGATAACTTTGTGATGTGATATCTCAATATTTTTGTATTGAGTGATACTAAAAGAAAAAATAGATATTCAATGATTTTCGCCAAAGATTAATATATCAAAATTTGGACGGTGACTAAATAATCTTCCTGTATATTGCCAAGGAACCGTCATGATGTTAATTTTTTTAAACAGTTCCTTTAGAGATTCGCGTCTGCTGAGATTGTAGATGGCTCCGACAGCCCTCTTTTGCAGAATGAAGATAGAATAAATATCTGCAACCCGTCCCCACAGCAAAATACCGTAAGACGATGCTATGAAGTAACTAAAATAGACCAGTCTCGCGGTATCCACGTCTGTTAATTGACGGATTTTCCAAACAGCGTAAGCGGCTGAACTTAGCCGCCCTGCAAGTGATGTTAGATGAGGACCCCACTGCAGCTTTGAGTCAAGCGTGATCCCCAAGAAAACCATAATTGACGTGACATTAACTACTTCTAATATTCGGTAAAGCGAATCTAATGCATTTAGTTTTTTTCTCATTTAATACTAAATTATTTACAGTAAACCAATTATGGACCATAAGCATAGCATTATTTACGTCGTTAGGCTCCTGTGCACGTCTGCCTACTTTAAAAATCAGTGATGTGTCATCAGCAAATAAGACTATTTGTGGTCGGGTTTTTAGTAAATGAGGTAAATCATTTATTTATTTATTTAGTAAAAATAGGAACGGCCCCAATATTGAGCCCTGCGGTACACCCATTTTGACTTTTAAACCCAATGAATTCACACCGTTTATCGGAACTTGCTGAAATCTATCATTTAAATATGATTTTATTAAGCTAAGAGCTAGTTTACCCAGTCCGTAATGCTGAAATTTCAAGAGCAGTGTTCCGTAATTCACGCAGTCAAATGCCTTGGCAAAAGATGCCTATTGCATCTTGTGCCTCTTCCCATGCGTTAAAGATGTGTTTTAACAAGGTGACACCGGCGTCAGTTGTACAACATCCTTTGGTGAAACCATACTGTTGATCGTGTAGGATGTTGTTACGATTAAAATGATTGAGCATTTGATTTAACATTACTTTTTCAAACACCTTGAAACCTGAAAACCGGTATAACCGATACGGGTCTATAACTATTTGTGTCTTTGCTGTCCCCAGATTTGAAAAGTGGAATAACTTTACTGAACTTCATTAAATCCGGGAATAGCCCTTGATCTACACACAAATTAAATCTAAGTAGGGTGCAATTGTCTCAATAATGGATTGACAAACTTTAGTGGACATACCCCACAGATCTTTGGTAATTTTGATCATAAGTTGCTTAAATGCCTCTATAATGACTATAGGGTTAATATGTTTAAATTTAAATTCCACATTACAGGCTGAGACATTCGCTCTTAATAATGCTATAGCTAGTGCGGGCGAGGAATTTAATTAAACACGTAAACATGTGCGTAGGTATTTATCGTAACGTGGCTTACTTAATCCCACCTTCGCACTCACTGCGTTGAGTCGAGCGTTGAGAAACCAACAGACCACAATGAAAAAATCCTTTCTGTGTTATTAAATGAATTTTCCACACTCCGCTCTAAGCCGAGCGTAGACAATTCAGTGAAGGGTTAAAAAAACGTCGCACTTACACAATACCCACGAGTGCAAGTAAGCTAAAGCCTCATATACACGAAGAAAGTTTATCGACGAAAGCCGAGAATGTTCATGAGAGATTCGAGAGGCGAAAATCGCCGGTGATTTATTAAACTCCTAACACAGCCATTTTTACGTCTCGGCAGCTAGCAACTCTCCTCGTGTAAAGGAGGCTAAAAATCGTTCATGATTAGTCAATCCGTCGCATAACAGCCAAATTATAGAGTTACATGCCGTGTGCCCAATTGGGTTTCCCTTGGGCAAAAACTTTCATCCCCTTTAGAGGACGAATTACCAAAAGCCCTTCCTTACTGCTAACTTTCGCTATAAACGGAACTCTTGTGCATTATTTTAATGCTTCTCCACCGAGCGGTTCAGGCTTCCCGTTGTCTTTAGTGAATATGAGATTTTTACAGGTCAATTAAGAATTCCACGAGTACATTTTTTTAAATGAATGGCCACAAAACTATTCTACGCAGCGTTACCAGTTTTTCGGGAAAGGATTTTGGACCTTTTGAGCAAAAAAAAGCGGGATTCTTTCGTCGAAAGCGGGACATAATAAAAAAAAACAAGTACTCCATCCATTTATCTGAGTTTCAAATTAAGTGTACAATGATGATACATTTGATGATCTATCATGAAATGTATCTATATATAGCCATCGGAAATGTATTTTTAGGGCAATCCGTTACTATAATAACACTAACTGTCTAGTTAACCTTGTAAGGGCTGATTTTTCAATCGACAGATAATTTTATTCGTGGAATAAAATTCACGTCTGACAGATTTTGTATGGAAGAACTGTCAAAAATACAAAATTATTCCTCGAATAAAATTATCTGGCGTTGGAAAAATTAGTTCTAAATCTAATAAGTAATACATTACTTACGAATTGACTGCTTAAGTAACAGTAATACATTACTTACGACTGAGCCTGTCCCACGGGGGACATTGAATTTTGGGACTAGAATAGGGACGTCCCACCAAAATCGGGACATCTGGCCACGCTGATCCTACACCACATGCACATAAAATAAAACAACACTGTAAACTAACCTTTAAAACTACTCTGTATATCAGGCTTCGGCTTTTCAGGCAAGAATATATCCGCGACATAGTTATGTAGCACCTTCCCAGCTTGAGGCTCTATGAAGCGACGCAGCATGCGCGCGCGGTCGCGCACGTCGTAGCTGACGTCATAGCGTGCGAGCGAGACCACATAACGACAGACAGGGATAGTGTCCGGTTGAGTGACGGAGAGTTTCACTGCGAGGGAAAGTAGTTGGAGTTTTACTAACTCGTCCTGTGGGAGAAGAGTGTTGTATTTAATAGTATAATGTTTTCAGGCATGCGTGTAAGCTCTGATTTTTAAGTACACTGTTACAATCAGCCTGTAATGTTCCCACTGCTGGAACACAGGCCTCCTCTCTTTGAGTGGGAGTGGGCTGTAATCCACCACGTGAGCCCAGTGCGGGTTGATAGATGTCACGTCTTCGAATGTTTGGTTCTAACATGCCGGTTTCCTCACGACGACGTGTTCCTTCGCCGTTTTGTGAGCAGTGGTGATGAAATAATTTTCATAAAGTAAAGTGCCTGTCTAGGTTCGAACCTACAACTCGTGAGTCACGGCCGTTACCACTACGTCACCACTGCTCTCAAGTACTAGGGTATCAAATTCTAATGACAATAAAATTATTATTTTATTGTCATTAGAATTTGATACCCTAAAAAAAAAAAAAAAAATTTATACTCAAGTAAACAAGAAGGTACTCCAAAATGTTCAAATTAAAGTTGCAATCTCATCCCAAACACAACCAATGTCAAAAATGTAATTTGCTTGTATTTTTAACTTAAGATTGGGATTAGAATGCGAACATTCTTAAATATAAGGGAATTGCTCCTCTGTTGTATTACAGGGTCATCGGATTCTGGCTCTTGTTACTTCAAGTTATGAATTTAAAAATATGTTTCTTGTTTATTTTATATCATCATTAAATAGATAATCATCACGTCTGTGAATTTTCCCCAGTTGTTTTTATGTGGCCTTGTATATAAATGAATTAACTCCGATGTTGTTAACCAAAACGATAGAAGATCGGCTGAACTACTCTGTGAAAATCTCACCGTGAAAACTTAGGTGAAGTAATCTTGAAGTGAGCTGTCAATAATGTCAATCACTAGCATCAGGTGGAATGACAGCTAACTTCACCTAAGTTTTGACGGTGAGATTTTTACAGAATACATCGGCTGGCTAGGAACGAGCGTACAACCGTGTTTTTAGAATAAAACATTAACCTGGTCAGCGAAGTTAGCGGCCATGTGCGCCAGCACCGCGGCGGCCCGCGGCTGGCGCGCGCCGTGCTCGGCCACCAGCCACACGCCGGCCGCGCGCGCGTTGCCGGCCAGCCTGCGCACACCACACGACACATATATCATACATGACATACTCCACCAGCCACACGCCGGCCGCGCGCGCGTTGCCGGCCAGCCTGCGCACACCACACGACACATATATCATACATGAGATACTCCACCAGCCACACGCCGGCCGCGCGCGCGTTGCCGGCCAGCCTGCGCACACCACACGACACATATATCATACATGACATACTCCACCAGCCACACGCCGGCCGCGCGCGCGTTGCCGGCCAGCCTGCGCACACCACACGACACATATATCATACATGACATACTCCACCAGCCACACGCCGGCCGCGCGCGCGTTGCCGGCCAGCCTGCGCACACCACACGACACATATATCATACATGACATACTCCACCAGCCACACGCCGGCCGCGCGCGCGTTGCCGGCCAGCCTGCGCACACCACACGACACATATATCATACATGACATACTCCACCAGCCACACGCCGGCCGCGCGCGCGTTGCCGGCCAGCCTGCGCACACCACACGACACATATATCATACATGACATACTCCACCAGCCACACGCCGGCCGCGCGCGCGTTGCCGGCCAGCCTGCGCACACCACACGACACATATATCATACATGACATACTCCACCAGCAACACGCCGGCCGCGCGCGCGTTGCCGGCCAGCCTGCGCACACCACACGACACATATATCATACATGACATACTCCACCAGCCACACGCCGGCCGCGCGCGCGTTGCCGGCCAGCCTGCGCACACCACACGACACTTATATCATACATGACATACTCCACCAGCCACACGCCGGCCGCGCGCGCGTTGCCGGCCAGCCTGCGCACACCACACGACACATATATCATACATGACATACTCCACCAGCCACACGCCGGCCGCGCGCGCGTTGCCGGCCAGCCTGCGCACACCACACGACACATATATCATACATGAGATACTCCACCAGCCACACGCCGGCCGCGCGCGCGTTGCCGGCCAGCCTGCGCACACCACACGACACATATATCATACATGACATACTCCACCAGCCACACGCCGGCCGCGCGCGCGTTGCCGGCCAGCCTGCGCACACCACACGACACATATATCATACATGACATACTCCACAAGCCACACGCCGGCCGCGCGCGCGTTGCCGGCCAGCCTGCGCACACCACACGACACATATATCATACATGACATACTCCACCAGCCACACGCCGGCCGCGCGCGCGTTGCCGGCCAGCCTGCGCACACCACACGACACATATATCATACATGACATACTCCACCAGCCACACGCCGGCCGCGCGCGCGTTGCCGGCCAGCCTGCGCACACCACACGACACATATATCATACATGACATACTCCACCAGCCACACGCCGGCCGCGCGCGCGTTGCCGGCCAGCCTGCGCACACCACACGACACATATATCATACATGACATACTCCACCAGCCACACGCCGGCCGCGCGCGCGTTGCCGGCCAGCCTGCGCACACCACACGACACATATATCATACATGACATACTCCACCAGCCACACGCCGGCCGCGCGCGCGTTGCCGGCCAGCCTGCGCACACCACACGACACATATATCATACATGACATACTCCACCAGCCACACGCCGGCCGCGCGCGCGTTGCCGGCCAGCCTGCGCACACCACACGACACATATATCATACATGACATACTCCACAAGCCACACGCCGGCCGCGCGCGCGTTGCCGGCCAGCCTGCGCACACCACACGACACATATATCATACATGACATACTCCACCAGCCACACGCCGGCCGCGCGCGCGTTGCCGGCCAGCCTGCGCACACCACACGACACATATATCATACATGACATACTCCACCAGCCACACGCCGGCCGCGCGCGCGTTGCCGGCCAGCCTGCGCACACCACACGACACATATATCATACATGACATACTCCACCAGCCACACGCCGGCCGCGCGCGCGTTGCCGGCCAGCCTGCGCACACCACACGACACATATATCATACATGACATACTCCACCAGCCACACGCCGGCCGCGCGCGCGTTGCCGGCCAGCCTGCGCACACCACACGACACATATATCATACATGACATACTCCACCAGCCACACGCCGGCCGCGCGCGCGTTGCCGGCCAGCCTGCGCACACCACACGACACATATATCATACATGACATACTCCACCAGCCACACGCCGGCCGCGCGCGCGTTGCCGGCCAGCCTGCGCACACCACACGACACATATATCATACATGACATACTCCACCAGCCACACGCCGGCCGCGCGCGCGTTGCCGGCCAGCCTGCGCACACCACACGACACATATATCATACATGACATACTCCACCAGCCACACGCCGGCCGCGCGCGCGTTGCCGGCCAGCCTGCGCACACCACACGACACATATATCATACATGACATACTCCACCAGCCACACGCCGGCCGCGCGCGCGTTGCCGGCCAGCCTGCGCACACCACACGACACATATATCATACATGACATACTCCACCAGCCACACGCCGGCCGCGCGCGCGTTGCCGGCCAGCCTGCGCACACCACACGACACATATATCATACATGACATACTCCACAAGCCACACGCCGGCCGCGCGCGCGTTGCCGGCCAGCCTGCGCACACCACACGACACATATATCATACATGACATACTCCACCAGCCACACGCCGGCCGCGCGCGCGTTGCCGGCCAGCCTGCGCACACCACACGACACATATATCATACATGACATACTCCACCAGCCACACGCCGGCCGCGCGCGCGTTGCCGGCCAGCCTGCGCACACCACACGACACATATATCATACATGACATACTCCACCAGCCACACGCCGGCCGCGCGCGCGTTGCCGGCCAGCCTGCGCACACCACACGACACATATATCATACATGACATACTCCACCAGCCACACGCCGGCCGCGCGCGCGTTGCCGGCCAGCCTGCGCACACCACACGACACATATATCATACATGACATACTCCACCAGCCACACGCCGGCCGCGCGCGCGTTGCCGGCCAGCCTGCGCACACCACACGACACATATATCATACATGACATACTCCACCAGCCACACGCCGGCCGCGCGCGCGTTGCCGGCCAGCCTGCGCACACCACACGACACATATATCATACATGACATACTCCACCAGCCACACGCCGGCCGCGCGCGCGTTGCCGGCCAGCCTGCGCACACCACACGACACATATATCATACATGACATACTCCACCAGCCACACGCCGGCCGCGCGCGCGTTGCCGGCCAGCCTGCGCACACCACACGACACATATATCATACATGACATACTCCACCAGCCACACGCCGGCAGCGCGCGCGTTGCCGGCCAGCCTGCGCACACCACACGACACATATATCATACATGACATACTCCACCAGCCACACGCCGGCCGCGCGCGCGTTGCCGGCCAGCCTGCGCACACCACACGACACATATATCATACATGACATACTCCACCAGCCACACGCCGGCCGCGCGCGCGTTGCCGGCCAGCCTGCGCACACCACACGACACATATATCATACATGACATACTCCACCAGCCACACGCCGGCCGCGCGCGCGTTGCCGGCCAGCCTGCGCACACCACACGACACATATATCATACATGACATACTCCACCAGCCACACGCCGACCGCGCGCGCGTTGCCGGCCAGCCTGCGCACACCACACGACACATATATCATACATGACATACTCCACCAGCCACACGCCGGCCGCGCGCGCGTTGCCGGCCAGCCTGCGCACACCACACGACACATATATCATACATGACATACTCCACCAGCCACACGCCGGCCGCGCGCGCGTTGCCGGCCAGCCTGCGCACACCACACGACACATATATCATACATGACATACTCCACCAGCCACACGCCGGCCGCGCGCGCGTTGCCGGCCAGCCTGCGCACACCACACGACACATATATCATACATGACATACTCCACCAGCCACACGCCGGCCGCGCGCGCGTTGCCGGCCAGCCTGCGCACACCACACGACACATATATCATACATGACATACTCCACCAGCCACACGCCGGCCGCGCGCGCGTTGCCGGCCAGCCTGCGCACACCACACGACACATATATCATACATGACATACTCCACCAGCCACACGCCGGCCGCGCGCGCGTTGCCGGCCAGCCTGCGCACACCACACGACACATATATCATACATGACATACTCCACCAGCCACACGCCGGCCGCGCGCGCGTTGCCGGCCAGCCTGCGCACACCACACGACACATATATCATACATGACATACTCCACCAGCCACACGCCGGCCGCGCGCGCGTTGCCGGCCAGCCTGCGCACACCACACGACACATATATCATACATGACATACTCCACCAGCCACACGCCGGCCGCGCGCGCGTTGCCGGCCAGCCTGCGCACACCACACGACACATATATCATACATGACATACTCCACCAGCCACACGCCGGCCGCGCGCGCGTTGCCGGCCAGCCTGCGCACACCACACGACACATATATCATACATGACATACTCCACCAGCCACACGCCGGCAGCGCGCGCGTTGCCGGCCAGCCTGCGCACACCACACGACACATATATCATACATGACATACTCCACCAGCCACACGCCGGCCGCGCGCGCGTTGCCGGCCAGCCTGCGCACACCACACGACACATATATCATACATGACATACTCCAGTTCTTCGGGGGTATACAGGGTGTAAAAAGACCCATCACATAGCCGTTAACTACGAATTCTGTACACCAAACTAAGTAACATTGCATAAAAATATTTGCTGGGTAACGGCTTGTAATATTGGTGTGAAAATTTGTTGGTTGCGGTAGTATGCAATGTAACAGACACAAAATATTGTGCTTATGGGTACATGCAACACAAGAGTGGTCAGGAGGATATTTAAATTATGTTGTTTGTATTCTAATTTTTTTTAAAATAATTTAATCATTTGATTCGCAACAAGACTCCAATAATAATAAATAATATTGTCTAAAGGGCTTCTGCGAGTTGGCTTCGGCCCCTGGTACGCCTTTCAAAGATCCGGGACTCCAGGGTCCCGAGATATTGTACCATAAATAATATTAAAAACTTGATTTTATATAAAAACTTCAATAATAAAAGTTGAAATTGTGACCTTCAATATGTCTGTAACCGGTAAGGTATGGTCCAGTTAAAAGAAAATGAGTACAAGTGACTCTCGGCTTCGTTAAGTGTCTCGTTACACCCGTTATTGTAGTGATTCTATTCACCAGCAAGGGGAAGTGATATTTTTTGTGGCCCATTCATACTTTATAGGCTAGTAATGGCAGTTTAAAAAGATCTGTCGATACTTTTAAAAGGGATCTCACTTATAATTATAAAATCCTACTAGAGTTACAAATATATTAAAATTATCATGTCATGTTATGAATGTTTTTGAAATAATGTAGTACAGTGGTTTTTTTATGAATAAGGTTTTGTGTATGCCTACCTGTCAGATCGCAGCAGCTTGGCAGCTCTAGAGACTGCAGCCCTGGCAGACGTGGCCCCACCACCCACCACTCGCTTTACCACCACCACGGCCTCACACACCACCCACTCTGTTTACAAAAACATAAACTTTATTATTATCTACTTACATATTCATAATAATATAAATCGCGTCTGACCCCTTCTCTGACTTCTCAAGTGGAAGTTGAATCAAAAACTGTTCTTTAGTGGCAACCTAACCGCAAAAACTACTAATAACTCACCATCTTTACTTGAAAGCAGATGCAACAACCCATTCAAACACGTCTCAGTCTCCGAATGTATAGCCACAGCCAGCCTCCCTATAGCCTGTATCGTGGCCCCGGCGAAGGCCTTGTCACTGCACGTCACATATGTCTGGAACTCCCTCAGTATGACGCCGGCAGTGGCTTCCGTTGCTAAGTTGGTGAGGATCTCCAGCTTGAGTAGCTTGATGTGAGTCGGGTCTGAGTTACGTACGAAGAACGATTTGAGGAATGGTTCGAAGAGTGTCTGTGGAGGAAACATTTGTTGGATTATGTCATCTTAACTAATATTTTAAATGCGAAAGTGAAATTTGTTTCTCACGCTTTTACGTTAAAACAGCTGAACGAATTTGGATAAAATTTGGCACACAGATAGACTTATCAGAATATCTATCAGACTTATAGAATATCAATATCAGATACTTGGCATCCTAGATCACAGACAAAGCCGCGGGTAACAGCACAAATTTACAGCGTGTTTGTACAATTGGTTACCACAAGCAAAGCGCGTGTCGAGTCGTGAGATGAAATACTGTACTTTACCCGCTTGTTTAGTTTTGTATCTTATATATTCTTAAGAGTGTGTACAGTCCTTTAGTAATGTTAAGTATAGATTTATGAAACGAAACTTACCCTTCTAGTGACAGTGAGTGACGCAATAGAGTTCAGTACAACGCTTTGTACTTCGAGTGGAGCGCGCAGGAGGCGAACCATTGCTTTCGCGACTGGAGGCAGCTCTTGAGCTAAAATAACAAATTTTAATTAGAATAATCTAAACTAATATTATAAAGAGAAAAGATTTGACTTTTGTATGTTTGGTTGTTACGCTTTCATGCAAAAACGGCTGAACGGATTTGGATGAAATTTGGCACACGGGTGTTTCATGGCCTGGATATAGGATACTTTTTATCCCAATATTCCCACGGGATCGAGATTTATGCGGGTGAAACCACGGGTCACAGCTAGGAACAAAATTGAAAAAAGACGACAATATTTGAAGTAAAACACGTGGTAACTTCAATATCAGTTTATAGAGCGGATCGGTGGGATACCCCTAAGTTGCGGAGGTGGATGCAGCGTCACGCTGAATTTTAATTGTATGTATGTTTTAAAAGGCCGAATTTTAAAATACCGATGGACGAAATCCCGATAATTGAAACGCCGAATAGTTTTTTGGTCGAAAGTTTAAAATCCCGAAAGTTCATTTGTCCGAAAGGACGAAATCCCGAATGGACGAAATACCGATGGATGAAATCCCAAAGAACGCCGACGTAGTTCCCGCGATTAATTTGTTACGCATACGGGTACATAAACATATTTTTAATTATTAAAAATGTTTGGTTTTACATTCAAAACTATGTTTCTGTACCCGCACGTGTAACACGCATATATCTTTTTTAAATCGAAACAGCTAGGTTAGGTTAGGTTAGAACTGTGACCACACAACGCACGAGCCGAGCGAGCGCAGCGAGCGGTGCCGCGGCAGCGGCCGGCGAGTGCCAGAAACATATTAATCGCGGGAACTACGTCGGCGTTCTTTGGGATTTCATCCATCGGTATTTCGTCCATTCGGGATTTCGTCCATTCGGGATTTCGTCCTTTCGGGCATTTGAACATCGGTATTTTGTGTTTCGATATAACAACTATCGACATTTAAAACTTTCGGTATTTTGAATTTCGGTGTTTTGGACGTCGGTATTTCAATCATAGGTATTATGAACTTTCGGGATTTTGATACGTACCTATGGACTCCTGTCTGAAATAAAAGTTTTTTATTCTACATATAGTTACGAGTACCTGGCCCACAATGGTAGAACAGCTGCGCCACGGCCAGCACGACGCCCGAGTTCCTGCTCTGCAGCAGCGGCTTGGCAGCGCGCAGCAGCAGGCGGTGGTCGGCGTCCAGGCTGCGCGACGAGTGCCGGCCCGGCCCACCCGGCCCGCCCGCCCCGCCCGGCCCGCCCGCCCCGCCCGGCCCGCCCGCCCCGCCCGAGCTGGACGACTCGTAGAACGGCTTGTCGGTGTCGCTGTCGCTGGAGTATGTCTGGGGAATGTTGGTTTGTCAGTTAAAACCTGAACTATAAAAATATGTAGTTTAAAAAAACTAAAAAACACGCTTACCCTGTCTATTGGTCTCGTCAAAACAAATCATATAAGCCCAAACTCGAGGGGTTCACTAGTAGCCACTGAAAAGCTCCCCTATCCACCTCCTGGCTCCATCATCAGTTCAGCTCCAAGATACAAAATTATAGTATTGTCATCCGAACTACATATACATATAGTCTTATTTCGATTCGACAATTAGAAGTAGGTAAAAATTTACTTCTAAGACTTTATTACATTATTAGTTAGTTACGTGTGAAGCTAATACAGGCATGTTAAAAAATTACATAGGGTAACTCGTTGGGCGGTCTTACCGCCGAAACCGATATTTTAAAGACAACCTTTGGATAGATTAAACGAAGAAGGCAAGACAATACAGTATAGTTACGATAATTATGCTTACCTCGCTGTTAGGATCCGCGAAGCACGTCTTAGCATACACTGTGAGCACGTTGAGCAAAGTGAGCTGACCCCACTCATCCACATCGGCCAGCAGTGAGCATAGTTTCCTGTGGACACATTGTAACATGAAATAGCAAGAAAAATACTAAAGCACGGTATTTAATTTAAATATTAGATATTTAGCATAAGCATAATCAACCTATAATGTTCCCACTGCTGGGACACAGGCCTCCTCTCTGTGAGAGGAAGTGGGCCGTAATCCACCAGTCGGGTCCAGTGCGGGTTGGCGGATGTCAAACGTCTTCGAATTTTTGGGTCTAGGGCATGTCAGTTTCCTCACGATGTTTTCCTTCACCGTTTTGAGGGCAGTGGTGATGGAATAATTTACACAAAGAAAGTGCCTGCTTGTGTTGGAGCCCACGACCTACAACTCGTACGCCCACTTGCGCGTTCCTGGGTTATCCTAAATAACTTGGATTTAACAACTAACTCAGGGTTAAATAATTAATCTTGCGCCGCCAAGAGTTACGAGGTAAACCTAAGCTTAAACGTTTAAATAAAACTTAACTTTTATAAAACATGATTTTTTTTTTTTGATATCCTATAACTCTAGGGGGTTATTGTACTCATCACGATGAACCACTTTTACTATGGGACCAAACCCGAAATCGCGAAAAAAAATCTGGTGTTCTCTACATTTTGACGAGTTATACGAGTATGAATGTGGCTATAAGAGTAGGGGAAGACCAAAGACACGATGGATGGACTGTGTGAAAGATATGGCTAGAAAGGCGGTGTCTATCGAGAGGACGACTAATAGAGAAGTAGTAGAGCGACATGTTGCGCCAATGGATAAGGGCATTGCAGAGTATTAGCAAAAAAGCAAAAGCAGTTGCACAGTAGGTAATTAAATTTGATAAACACGGTTCCGAATGCTCCATTTACTGCCTAATCTGTAGTTTAAATACAAAAAGTTTTTAACAAAAAAATTAAACCCCCGAAAAAACTGAAAAGCAAAAAATAATAAACCTTTTTTATTTAACCTTAGTAAATAACTAAGTTCTTAAACTAATGTAAGTATACCTAAGTAATTTTGAGTCGGCGCCAAACAAAGATCACAAAATTGCCTTAAATTTAAACTTAAATTTAGACTCAAAAAAAATATATATATAGGCGTCGATTTGAGAATTTCCTCAGTTTTTTTTTTCATCGGTTAAAAAGACACAACATTATCGGTATGTCTTTCACAATATTTACTTCTAACTTTTTATACATAACATCACGCCAGGCTGCTACTGCGAAAATCCTGATTGAAAACCCTGAATAACACTTTGCCCAACTTGGGAATCAAACCCAGGACCTCATGCTTACTTTTTTATATGTTATGAATATTTACCTGTAACTCCTATGTATAAGACTCATCCGTTCTCCACACACTTCAGAGAAAGCCATGGCTGCCGAACCAACTACAAGTGGTGCCTTGTCTGATAACAATTTGTCTATGATCGATACTAGCTCCTCCTTTTGTTCTGGGTCCAAGCTGTTGGGAAAAGATTACAATCAAAGATATAACAATAATCACAAAATTATATGAAAATAGAATAGGAACTAGTAGTTGTTCCGGGTCTGGCTGTTTGTGTATGTGAGTTTAAATGTTTGTAAACACACCCACGATACAGGAGAAATTCCTAGTGTGGGACAATGTTAATAATCACAAAATTATATGAAAATAGAATAGGAAATAGTAGTTGTTCCGAGTCTGGCTGTTTGTGTATGTGAGTTTAAATGTTTGTAAACACACCCACGATACAGGAGAAATTCCTAGTGTGGGGCAATGTTTTAAAAAAAACAAAAACAAAACCAACAACTAGCACTATCTAGTTTTAAAACTCTACTTACAGAAATAAACATTTTATTTCATTTCATTAGAAAGAAAGGTAAGGAAAGGTTTATTTGTCAAAGAAATATCTAAGTACTTACATACAAACAGATAAGTAGAAAATGAGTGGAGTGGTGGTGTGGAGTTCTGTTATATTATTTTTATGTCACGAAGCGACGCGCGTTTTACTTGTGATAGGTAAACAAGTGTATAAACACGCTGTGTGTGTAAGCGCAGAGCTCTCGGTACCGTCCGAGACTATGACGAAGTCGAAAGTGTGTCTGTATGTATGTAATTTCATTTGAAATTAGCTAGCGAAACTCCGCAGACGTGAAGGGTATCAATATTTAAACATGATAAAAGAAAAACAACATGATACATGAATTGATTTTTGACACAACTATATTTTTGGGGGTCATCAACCGCTTGTAGTTACTTGAAACATAAGTTAAAAAATTTGTTTTATCATTTTTAGATACACAGATTCACGTCTGCAGAGTTTCGCTAGCTACTTAAATTTGACTCTGTCTAGAAAAACATACCAGCACCCGACACACATTTTTAAAATCACAGCTATTCCATTACTTTACTAAACTAAAACCATTGACATTAACAACTTACCTATACAGCTTCGGTATAGCATGAGCTGCCGTCTTCCTGACATACGGACTCATGTCACTGGCTGAGTCTCTGATAGCTAGCATAACAATTGGCACTATCATGGGCACTCGAATGGAGGAGAGGACTCGGAGAGCGCTCGCACGGATCAACTGGTTTGGGTCCTGGGGATGATAAATATGAAGATGAATAACAATATGCTAAGATTGTTGTATACGCAGCTGTTTTGAAGCTCTACATATATTGACAAAAATGGTGTTTAAACTGATGAAGATATTAACATTTCCTCAAAAAATCTTTAATTTCAATTAAAGCTGTTTAGTTAATTTTGTTGAAATAAAAAATAGGTATTGAGTATAAGACATTTTTATTACAAAACTGTTCTGTAAGGTAGTTGAGGGTAAGGAATTTTTCGAGAAAATGGCTTAGATTATGAGGTCAGAAACTATTCAATAAAACTAAAATCTTATTTATAAACATGTACATTATGCATTTTAAACTTTATGCCTCTGCTAATAAATTCACATAACCTTTAAAGCCCTTTGGAAGGTGCTGATGGACAGCAGAGCCAAGTCCTGCTGCTCCTCAGCGTACCTCACAAGGTACACATACACCAGCTTCTTCACCTCAATGTTCTTTGACACAACATTCTTGACAACTGCTGGAAACCTATGAAACAAAGATGTTTTGAAATTTGACTTTAGTTGAAGATGATGTAGTGAAAAACTAATGCCAACATAATATCAGGGCATTTTATCTATACTCATGCAGTGAGATAAATAGTTCAGCAGTAGATTTGAATATTAGGGCTCATAGGTTAGGTTGGAACCTGTGATCAACCGCTTATGAGCCGATTGGTTGTAGTAACCAAGCCAGGGCTCTTCAATCAATACACGGTGGAGCATACGGTGGAGGTCTGCCCGGCTTGGGCGGGACCCCGCCGTGTCCTCTTGGCGGCGATCGGCGGCGGCGACCTCTCGCGTCCGGCCCTCATACAGGCCATGGTCCGGAGCGAGAGTGAATGGGAGGCCGTCACCTCCTTCTGCGAAGCAGTTATGCTCGCGAAGGAGGAGGCGGAGCGTGCGAGGGAGAGGCAATCGCTGCACCCTCGCGCTCCTAGCCGCCGCAGGAGACGCCCTGGACGGGAGTCAACAGCCGACTCCCGGCCACCGTAGGCGCGGGCTTGCGGGCGGCGAGCTATGGGCAGCTCGCCGCCCGGTAAGGACCAGGCCCGGGTCGACGGCGCGTTGTGTTCCACGCGCGCCTCAAAGAGCTGTCAGCACGAACTGACGGGGTCCGCTAGGGCCGATGCCGCCGGGGCTGCGGGTTGTTCGAAAGAGATACCGTGGCCCCTGGCACAGGCAACTGAAGGAACACGGGTGGGTTTTAGTCAGTAAAAGTCTGACACTCCCTTCTGCTCCGCCCAGAGCGGGAGGAGTCATTTGATGATTTCCCACCCAGAAAAAAAAAAAAAAAGAAAAAAAAAAAGGGCTCTTCAATCAATTGGGTTAGGTTAGGTTAAAACTGTGACCAACCGTGCGCGAGGGTTACTTCCAAGTTAGATTTATTACCAACTAATTCCGCTTTGTTAACTGCCCGCTCAGCTATTTTACTGCTTAATTATTAATTTAATTATCCATTTAAATATTGTCTCATTTGTATTAGGCTTACTGCTTAGTTTTTACTACCGAACTTTGTAATTGTTAATTTAGCAAAACTACGATAAACAACTGTCACTTTAATCAGTGCTATATTAAATTAACATTGTGTTCCCTATATGGAACACAAAGTTGTTGTGATGTTATGCTGCTGTGTACAAAACACTAGTGAAAGTTCTGCCACCATCATTGAGCTACTGAACGAAACGTGAACTTAAAACCATGTTAATGATACTGTGACAAAAGAAATACTTACAGATCTGAAGCATCCCTTCCCTTGGCAATCATGCCAATGATCCTCTTCATAGCCTCTAGTTTCAGGGAGTCTTTGGACCCATCTAACATGAGTTTTAAGTCTTCATTCCTGCAAAACACAAACAATTTAAAAACGGTGGTGTTTATGGTGATAGGAATGTTTGTTACAGAATTTTATAAGGAATATTATATGGTTGTATGGAAATTATGTATCTTATAATATAAATTATATATCTTGAACATAAATATGAAAGTTTTGAAAGTATCCCGAGATTTTGAGTATATTTCCCGGAAACCATATTATTGTAAAAATACATTACTGTGTACTTGAATTTCCCAGTTGTGTCTTGGAATGATTTGAGGATGGTTTTATACAGCTAATAATACATAAAACATTTATTTACTTCTTATAATCTGATTGGAAAAACGCCCCAGAAGCTGGATCGCTTGCCGGGTACTCCACTTCACCCATCACCACTTTATCATTATTATAGGATGTCGTAGCCGACATTTTGGATAAAATAACGTTTTAACACTTCACTGGATACTTATTCTTATTTAGATTTGTGTCCAAACTTTTCTAATCAGTGAAATCGCAACATTTCATTTCATATTGACATTTACTTGTTGACGTTGGACTTGGACAAGCAACGTTATGTCAAAGTTGCGTTTCATTAATGCAGTATTGGTAACCTGCATTTTAATTAAAAAGTATTTAACTTGTAGATAAAGATTTATCTATAGGTTTAATATTTTTCTATCTTATCTCTTTTATTACGGAGTTGATCATTTATCGTTTATAAGGCATTCAAGAAATCAACCAACACTAGAGCAATAACTTTCGTGTCTTCCAGTCCTGCCTGTAAATCGCCAAGGACGGCGGAAACAGCGCTGTGCCCAGGCCCAGATAGAAGAGGACTAATGATTGAGTTACGATGAACAAAGTTGGAGAATTGTTTGTGGACACAGGTCTAGAGCACTTTGGATAGGAATGGAAGGATAGAAATTGGACGGAAGTCAGTACCTACTGACTAAACGGAATAAAAACATTAATTATTAGTGGACGAACAATAAAGGCACAGCGCCACGGGGATTGGAATACTACGTTATACAAGGAAAATGTTCTATTATTAATATTATTAAAACAAAAAAATATTAGGTATTCTTAATTTTAATTGTCTCAATTTCTCTTGTGAGTTGTTCTAATTGATAGACCATATTCGCAACACCATACTGCGCTCCAAACCACAGATTACTGACGTTGCTCAAAAAGCCGCCATTCTGAAGTGGGACTGGGCAGGCCACGTCTGCCGTATGCCCAATAAGCTGTGTGCCAAAATAACTACCACGTAGAGCCCTGACACAGTTAGAAGGCGTCGCGGCAGACCCCGTAGAAGATGGCGGAACGAGCTGGACAAAACAAACGAACAGTGGTCCACTTTAGACCTGGATCGAAAGAGCTGGGAGTCATGGGGAGAGCCCCAGCAGTGGGATGATGATCAACATTAACTTCGAAATCAAGTTTATCCTACTATCCTACTTATAATATTATAAATGCGAAAGTTTGTGAGGATGGATGGATGTGTGTTACTCTTTCATGCAAAAACTACTGAAGGAATTTGGATGAAGTTTGGCACACATACACCGTTAAATTATGATCGTTTTAATCCTTATAAAGGGTCATTGTTCTCATCATTATGAACAACTTTTACTACAGGACCAACCCTAATGATGAATACAATGACCCCTTTTAACGATTACAACGATCAAAATTTACCGGTGTATAGTTTGTAACCAGGATTAACATATAAGATTCTTTTCATCCCGATATTCCCACGGGATCGAGACTTATGCGGGTAAAACCGCGGGGCGCTGCTAGTATCTGACCGGCTGTTGCAAGTAGCGGTTGCTACCCACTTAATATTACAACCAATATAAAACACTTCCATAGTTTTTCCCAACTGTTTTATGGCTATTTTATAAAGTTGACTGCCTGTTTAAACCTTTACGCAACGTCAAAGCGCGTATTTTGCGTTCGTATAGGATGGCTTTAAAGCCGTTCAATAATGTTGAGAGTTTGTCCATGAAATATGATACCTACGTAAGTATAAACATAGCGAATTGTCTGGTAAAAGTTTTCAGGGACCTAGGTACTTTTTCCACGAAAAAAAAAAACAGAATAACGGATAGGCAATTCCCTGGATGACACAGGTGCCTTCATCGGTAGTAATTCGTCACGCTATATAAAATAGCATAACATAACGCTTGTATGTCCCTGAAGAGGTAAGCAGAGGTTTATTACCTACTACACATTTCGCCAGTTATGTTTAAGTCCTATGTAATACTAGCTTCTGCCCGCGGCTTCGCCTGCGTGGATGTCGTAAATTATCCCACAAGAACATGCTACCGAGACAAAAAGTAACCTATAAAGCCTAAAAGGCCGCCTTTGTACCATTTTTGTGTGCGAAAAGTTATAAGAAATAATTAAATATAATTATTTTACTCCATAACATCAACCAAAGTCCCGTCAAAACCGGTCCAGCCGTTTCGAAGATTAGCCGGAACAAACAGACAGAGGCAAAAATTAAAAAAAATGTTTTATTATATAAGTAGGTAGCGTATATATTTTCATACGCATTTTGTAATATGTTATTTTGATATTACAAACAGACACTTAAATTTTATAAGAGAAAAGAAACGACCAACTTGCTTGAACACTAGTTTATTACTGGCACATCACACACACATGAGGCGCGCTGGCGTTGTACCTACTTATCACTTACCTATACACTATGCAGCGTTACAACAAAGGAAAAGTGAGCTAAGCTAAGTTAACTGATACATATTAATCGAGGATAAAACAGACACCAAATCATCATTCAGGTATTCCTAGATAGGGTACCTATTTAAAAAATTGCATCCGGTTGAACTGGAAACCGACCCAACATAGTTGGAACAGGCTAGGCAGAAGTGTTCTGTCCTATTCTATTTTTTTATAGCACTTCACCGTATTCGTACTTTCTTCTAAATTTTTTAAGACCTCCCTCCGCCCTTCAAAAGGTAGTATTATTTATTCAGAAAAGCTTCAAGTTTATAAATTAAAGGAATAAGATTGTTCATAAATATATAATAAACTACATCCTCCTGTTTCTCTGTTTTTTAAAAATCGTTTGGTACCTACGTTTCAATTGTTTGATTAAAACGTTATTTATACCCAATTTCGCAGTGAAATCTGACTCGAAACCTTTCCACCCTGCCAGAGGTTGATTTTTGAAAAACCCTAAAACACATAGTTTTAATTTTTTGTTTTAAGAATTAGTACCGAGTTTCGAGTTAATCCGTCCGAGCGGTTTAATTTTTTTTTCTTACCCATTAACCTTTTCACCCCCTTAATCCTCTGTGAGGAGTTTTTATACTAAAAGTGACCATCTGTATTAATTACTGAGGCAAATATTGCCAAGTATCAAGTTTATTAACCAAAGGAAATTTTTCATATAAAGTATCCCCGCTTTTCATTCCCACAAGGGGCATTTTGAACACTCATTTGGGATGTATTCATAACTTGACTCAGAGATTAGGTTTACCATTTTTCGAGTTAATCAGGCCACGCATTATAATCCTCTCCTGTAAAATTAACTACCCCTTTTCACCCCGTTACGGGTTGATTTTCGAAAAACCCTGATACATGTTATTCTTTATTTTTGGTCTTAAGTATAAACATTGAGTTTCGAGTAAATCGGACCGTGCGCTAAAATTCTTCCATATAAACTTTGAATCCCTTGTTAGGTACCCCCTCTAACAAGGGATTAGGGGATTCAATCAAAGTTTGTGTTTAGAAAAAAAAAACAGGCAATCTTCATAATTTATTTAGATAAGTATTCGTGCCAAGTTTTAAGTTTATTAACTCAAGGAATAAGATTTTTCATACAAACGAAATCCCCCCATTTCACCCTCTTAGGGGTGGAATTTCGAAAATCCTTTCTTAGTGGATGCCTACTCTTCACGCCAACACACCCTCAAAATTTCATGTCTCTAGGACCAGCGGTTTAGGCTGTGCGTTGATGTATCAGTTAGTCAGTCAGGACTTTGAATTTTATATAGTATATAGATGAGGCGAGCCTATTGCCGGGTACAAATCCAGTCATCGCGTTGAAAAATGCGCTTTGGCCGACCTGGGACTTGTACCTACACAGGACTTCATGCTCAGTTGTCGCGCTAGTGACCACAAGATCAATGAGGCAACTATACCCTGTCCATTAGGTTAACCGTTTTTTGACAGCTGTCTTAGAACGTACATATTCCAGTTTACGTAAAAGTTAACTTTAAAATGCGTAATAAAATTAATTAATAAACTGCCTTATCTTATTGAATTATCTTATTTATGATTTTTTACAGACATTATAATACCGTACGTGTATCAGTTTTGACAAAATAATATAATTACTCACTAGATCGATCTGTCAAATAATGGTTTTTCTGACTGACCGACTCCTTGACAATTCAAAAGTGTCTGTAATTGGTTTAATTGAAATAAATCCTTTGAATATGAGTTTAGGTTTGGGTCCAAAGTAGACCTAATTTTGACAGCCTCGTTGGTGTAGTGGTTGAAGCAAGAAATTTTAGGTACTACATAGGTACATACATAAACTCAAGCTTTCTTCTCATGGGGGTAGGCAGAAAATCCTTACATACTCCTTTTGCTTCGTTTAAGTTCATATATCTTGTCAACACGCACGCCGGTTGCCAGTAATACATAGCTACCTATGTATCACTACCAACGTGTGCGTGTATTTATTTCAATTAAACCACAGACACTTTTGAACTGTCTGAGTTTGTCATCACCAATAAGAGCACTAGCTATGTCCTTGTAGGGCGTCCCTTTTGGTTTTTTTGCGTTTCCACTCACATCTGCCTTGTACTTAAATACATTTTGTTAGTCGCCCTTCATTCATCCTCTCAACATAACCAAAACCATCTACTCAATGGTTATGTGTAAATGAAATGTTAGGTAGGTACTTACTGTACCTATTTCGTATCAAAGGCGCTACCTTTGATACAAAGTACATACTCGTAGGTCCTGGAAAGGTTGATTAAATTCGAACTATCGTCAAAAATTGGACATTTGCGGGCTAATGGCCTGTTCCGACTGACCACTTACGGTGAATATTTTCATTTTATTGTGACTACACCAAAAAACAAACATAAAAATGGACTTTAAAATTACGGGATATCCATTTCTATGAACTATTTTGCTGCTCTCATAAAAATATTCAAGCCACTTCTAATAGAACTGTCAACTGTCTGTCGGAACGTCTACGAGACCACGAACTAGTGGGATGGCGGAGAGATATACGGAGAGTCCGAAACTAATTCTGTGAAGATATATAGTTCTTCTTCTTAGTGTGTCGATGGCAATCTAAATGGTCATCATCTGCCTAGCCTTTTCCAAATTTTGTTGGGGTCGGCCAGTCCGGTCCCAGCCGGTCCAGTCTAACCGGATGCAGCTGAATACCAGTATTTTACATGGAGAGACTGCCTATCTGGACTTCATAACCCAGTTACCGGGTAATACGAAACCCCTTGGTAAGACTGGTTTACTTTCGGGCTTCCGACGACCCGTAACGACTATCAAAGTCCACGAATGACAGGACCAACGGCTTAACGTGCTTTCGAAGGCACGGAGGGGTAGAAAAACGCGATTAAATAATAAATACTTATACAAATAATAGAAGAAGAAAACAAGACATATCGTGATGACACCATTGGCTATGACACACTTTAAAATAATTAATCAATGTAACGATATAATAATAAGGTATATAATCGTGGGTTAGACCCTTTTTCTTCCATTTAATTTAAAATTGTCTAGGCCCTTTGCGAGTTGACTCTGACCCGCCATCCAAAGGACGGGGCCCCCATGGTCCCGAGATAAGTACCTACCTTAAGATAAACCTATGTACTATAATAATAAAGCTGAAGAGTTTGTTTGTTTTTTGTTTGAACGCGCTAATCTCTGGAAGTACCAGTCGGATTCAAAAATTCTTTTTGGTATTGATAGCCCAATTATTGAGGAAAGTTATAAGGAGGAGCCGACTCTTCGGAGCCGACAAAAAAGAACGAAAGTCAGAAATAATGCTAAGTGAAGACGAAGAAATAGCGACCACCAGACACGCTGATGGATCAGCTGCATCCGGTTAGACTGGAAGCCGACCCCAACAAAGTTGGGAAAAGGCAGACAGATCATTATGATGAATCGTGCTTTTATGTGTTATCAATATAAATATGGGTATCAATATCTAAATAATTATGTCAAAATAAAAATGATTTGTTAAAGTATGAGTTGAGAAAACCTGTTTCTTTTGTTTCTTCGTGTTTAGATATCGACTCCTGTCAAGTCTGTGAAGTTTACCAACAAAAAAAACTGATTTTTAAACCGATATTTCAAGTGTCTTTGCTAAAAGAGGGCGATGACCCAACAAAAAAAAATCATGACAATTATATTTTTTTGTCTACGGATTTTCTCTAGCTAATTTAATTTAACCCTGAATATCTATCTATCTTAAAATTTTCATCTCAAGCAAAGGTAAAATAAAAAGATTGTACCTATTAAACGAATTCTATTTCTTTCAATTAGGATTACGTACCTACTTCTATAATGTTTAATTTATTCATAGAATTTTTAATATTGAAACTTTTCAATTTACGTAGGACAACAGTAATTATAAGGGGATTAATCAATTCAAACAGACTGCAGTTAATTTGATATTGGAGAGAAAAACGAGAGCTTTTGAAGTTGATTTGAAACTAGCTTCTGCGCGCGACTTCGTTTGCGTAGAAGTCGTAAGACAATATACGAGGTTATTGGTAAAACACTAACAACCTTGCAGGACTGGATTACTAACACCATAAACAACAACTTTTGTTCTATGACTTTTACAAAACATAATACATTCACCAAAAAGATTTCGTTGTTATATCTACGACTGTAAACGACCCGTAACGACTGTAAAGGATCCATGAATGACAGCCGGTACCAAAGGCTTAACATGCTTTTCCGAGGCACGGAGGAGTCTTGGTATGTGAAGATGGTCATCTGTGCACGGGCCAAACTGTGGCAAGCGTAGCTTAACTTGATCGATCTATCCGTGCGGCTGTTATTACTTAGCCACAAGCCCCTCTAATCAAGGCCGAAAGAAAAAAATATCAATCGACGTTAGGTAATCATATTAGGATATGATTTTACTAATACGATTATCTATCACTTGTTGAAATAAACTTGTTTTGTTATTTGGGGATTTCAAACATAAAATGTCGATTCAACCCACTTCGGGTCCTGTTGGAGCTTTTCCGAGAAAAATTGGCCCGTTTGTTATCCGCCTCTCAACTTACGATCGTTTTATTTAGTCTCCAACCAACCGTTTAGTACAAATCAAAAGAACTAAAATTGTCTTATAAAAAAAATGCCAAATCCTCTATTAAGAGTATAACTGAAAATATTAATATTCTCTTGATTCAGTTTGCACGGATCCGGTCGAATTAGAGGTGCTTGGGGGTGGCCTATGTCCAGCAGTGGACGTCTTTCTGCTGAAATGATGAGTTTGTAAAGCGCGTGACACACCCGCGAGAAATTAGTCGGTTCAGCACACTGAATGAGACACCAGCCTGCTGACAACCACTCTTACCAAGGGGTCTCGTATTACCCAGTAACTGGGTTGTGGAGGTCAGATAGGCAGTCGCTCCATGTAAAATGGTCCAGGTAAGTGTTCAGCTGCATCCGGTTAGACTGGAAGCCGACCCCATCATAGTTAAGAAAAGGCTGGGCGGATTGAATGAACACTGAATGAGACACTATAGTATTTCTATAGTTATTACGACTGGGGGCGTTTAGTGTCCCATTAACTTAGCTTATCGCTGTCCACTGCTGGACATAGGCCTCTCCCAGGCTGCGCCACAACACCCTGTCCTCCGCCTTCCGCATCCAGTCTGTTCCAGCCATCCTCTTGAGGTCGTCCGTCCATCTAGCTGACGGTCGTCCCACACTACCCTTGCCGATACGCGGTCTCCACTCCAGTGTCCCGCAGTTAATATGGGTCGACCACAACAAAAAAAAAAAAAAACATTTCGCCAAAATTATGAATTTCATACTAGCTTAGTAAAATTAAGTGTGCATATGTCACAGTACGATAGTTAAAGCCGTGATATAGTTAAGTATAACCCAAGGGATATAGTTTTAGAACACTTACACATTTTTATTTTTTTATAATACGGTTTTTTAAACTAGGTTTGTGTAAGTAGGTTATATTTTTTTTTTTGGACATAGGCCTCTCCCAGGCTGCGCCACAACATCCTACTATACTCGTACTATTTACTTAACTATTTTTTCACGGTCGGGTGTTATCCTCGAATGGGTGGCACCCGGGGCGAGACGCCCCCGCGGCCTCTCTCTAGCTACGCCACTGATTAAGCAACTTTATTTTTATTAGAAAATGAAGACCTACATTTCATGTTAACCTAATTCATTTCGTGTTACCGATCCGCACCCAAATTGCGTAACACACTTTCCAAATCCCAAGGATATTGAAAGAAATTAGGTACTTCAAATATGTGAAACATTCGTCTGCTCGACAACATAAATCACGTAGTGAATGTTGTTAAACTGTCAAAATGAAAGAAATTGCGATCAACTGTCAGTTTATGTGTTACGCAATTACCCCGCTCGATTCACTGCTCCCAAGTGTGTTTTAGAAAGTAGGAAAAAAAAATTGGTTTATTCTGCACAAACAAACCGCACATTACAAAAAATATATATTTTACTTTTTATAAGCTCGAGCCTCGTACTCAAGCATATAAAAAGTGGTAAATTTTAGCCATTGATAAATGATTTATTTTCTGTAAGTAGGTTTGTACAAACACTTTTACACGTGAATCATATTTTTTTTAAGCTAGATGAGTTCGGAGTTTCCTATCGGACTACTCTGAGAAGAAAGGCCGAAGCAAACTCAGAGGTCACAGTCTCTTTTAAAGTCTAAACATAATCTTGGTCAGATCCTGTGAAGACCATGTAGATTGGTGTCTGAAATGGTCTTTTGAGGAAAGAACCACACAAATTGAGTGGACCTGTCAGATTTATTTCGAGCATGATTTATGTTACAACAAATCATCGACTCAGTTAACACAATTAGCTCGCATTCTATTTCAACAACAAACGTGTATTTCTATCTGATTGAAGTTAATAAAGGCAGACAGAAATATATTTCAATTAAATATATTTAACGAGTAATTTAATTTAGTGAGCAGTCGAGTCAACTAGGCTATAATTTAGCTCCACGTAAACGTGCCAAAAACCACTTTCTATCCACAATAATTCTACTCTAATTAAGTATATGGAATTATTTCAGTTCGAGTATAAATTGTATTAATTATAACGAGCAGATTGTGGGCAATTTATGGAATTAGTATATTTATAATAAGCCTTAAGAAATCTGGAAGCTCCGTAAGTTCAGATCTAGACGAATAATGACAAATGCGTGCAGTGACTGGATAGGTTCATTTAAATGTGTATGGTTCTCTCCTCAAAAGACCGTTTCAGACACCAATCTACTCGTACATGGTCCTCAAATGATCTGATCAATATTATTTCCTATTTTTTTTCAGGATACGCTCCTGGGGTTATGCTGTCTAAGTCCGCCAACGAAGATACGGGCCCGTCCGATAGTAGTTAGTCCGTCAAACCAAGTGCCAAATCCAATCTTTCGGACGGGAAAAAACACATCGTACGTAGGCACAACGATTAAATCGTGTTGCCATTCATTCTTAGATCAGAAATCGAACTAGTCTCAAGTCCGTAAGTGATACGAAGTCGAAAGCGCCCGTCACTTCAGCCAGAACTACGGATTTGTGCTAGGGAGTCGATCCCTACTCCGCACGGTTGAAAACTTTTAATCTTGAATTTCTAGTTAAATATTAAAGCTACTGATGAGTATGAGGGGTCTTGTAGAATAATTCAATTATTAGGAAAATGTGTGCACAAATTAACAACGTACCTACGTATCTATTGTCTTGATTAATACCTGTTGGTAATTGGGTATTTTAATGCTAAAACTGTTAACTGCCTCTCTATAAGGCTAAACGGCCTCTCGAAAATACAACTATCGTATAGCATTTTGTAGAAAATTCGACAGGCACAGTTAGTATCATCTATAGATTTGAATAAAGTCTTCAACTAAATCAATATAAGAAAGACTGAAGCAAGTCAGTGCTTTTTGACCATTCGTTCCACGCACTGAAGATCCACGTGGACATGAGTTGCCTTGGGTAACCTGGAAGTCTTTAAAAACACTCCAGACCCAGGTTGGGCGAAGTTAGAAAAACCTGTTCAGGTGGAGATTCATAGACAACTCCGCCTTGGAGTGTAAATGTGGCGCTGTGCCACAAACGACGATGCGACACTTAATATCAAGTCCTGCGTGTTCTGTCAGCTGCATGTTACAGGAACTGATGGACGGTAGTAATGGCGCCAAACATGTAGCCGAATTCTGAGCAGAGTCCATTTAGATTGCCATCAACACGCCAAGAAGATTGTCTTCTATATGTCACGATTATTGACAAATGCGTGCACTGACGTGACAGATCCACTCAAAGGTGTGGTGTGGTGTTTCTTAGTCGGTTAGGCGTAGGAAATACCAATCTCATCTACTTTTAAAATATAAATATTATTTATTTTGGATGTGTTTTTCTTATTGCAAAGTTTACCTAGAATTCGTCCAAGATAGGGGTGAACCTGAATGTCATTGAAATAATTGGATGTTATCAAAGCAGCCTCTATATCAATTTAGTTAAAGATTTTAATATTTTATTCTCCGAAACTATCATGTTGTTATTAATTAAGTATCTTTATTTAGATATTAGTGAAACGGTCGTTCACATTTTAATTATATAATTGTAAAAGATACAAGCATGTGATGAGGAGCTCGTGCCAGCTAGTTAAGCTACGCCTGCCGCGGTCGGATCGTGGATGGGTCATTACATATCGACACCCCTCTGTGCTTCGGAAAGCATGTTAACCCATTGGTCCCGACTGTCATTTGTAGATCTTTGACTGTCGTTACGAGTAGTCAGAAGGCGTAACGTACCTGCCCCTGCAGTCTCGACATTCATAGCGATCGCTTTACGACCGAATTCGGTCGCAAAGTCCCGGATTGACAGGTGTAATGTATGGATTGACCAGACTTTGTCGTGTAGCGACAAGTAAAACTGAACTTATAAAAACCAAAGGTAAAATGAAATTAAAGAAAGGGAGGTAGAAAACAATGAAAGGTAAATTTATAACAAATTTAGGATGGAGATGAACTGAAGAGTGGTGTGTAGAATGTGGAGGTGGGGTGTATGAATGACGATGCGTGATAGGTGGGCTGAGGAGGCTGAGGTGGAGATTCAGTTGGAGGGAGGTAGACGCGAAGCAGGAGCCGGCGACAGGTGCACGTAGGTACAGATGAGGGCAGGCGCTGGTGCATGTGCGGCATGGAGCACACCCGTAGGAGGGCCCACGCAGCAGGGCAGGACGCAGCACGGCAGCAGGAGCTGGCGCAGGTACAGGTGAAGAAGCAGGGCAGGGTGCAGCACGGCAGCAGGAGCCAGCGCACGTACAGGAGCTGGTGCGTGTGCTGCACGGAGGACACCCGTAGGAGGGTCCACGCAGCAGGAGAGAGAGGCACTGTGGAGACGCTATCAGCCCGCCAGGTGAGGCGGCCCTTGGATGAGGCGCGGCCCAATAGACTTCGAGCCCTTCCCGGAGGACGGAGGACGGAGGCGTAGGCAGGGTCCGACAGGTACCGGAGCGGAGAGGTTCGCTGGGTATTCCCGCGATAGGTAGCTCTGGAGTATCAGGCTCTTTTTAGTATCCGCTTTAGAGGCGAAACTCGAACTGATCCTTGGATTGCGTGGATCTATAATGTCAGCTCGTAGAATAACATCATGTAGAAAATATGAATTTGAGTTATGAAAATGGCCAGTAATTAATTATAATAAGTATGCATATCTAATTAGCTAAAAAGATACAGGCAGATAAGGATTTGAATGAAAGGTTGCCATGGCGACGTATTAAACGCCGTTGTCAAAGCTGTCATAATAAAATATATTATTAATAAAATACAATAAAATCTATAGTTATTTTGTATTAGAAGTATAGTGTTTATAGGAAAAATGATATCCATCAATAAATAAATAAATAATAAAAAAATAAATAAATATTCCACAACTATCACACAACGCCATCTAGTCCCAAGCTAAGCAGAGCTTGTGTTATGGGTACTAGACAACTGATAAACATACTTATATATTTCTAAATACATAAATATTATAGATAAATTACACCCAGACACAGAACAAATGATCGTGCTCATTACACAAACATTTGTCCTGGGTGGGAATCGAACCCACGACCTCCGGCATAGCAGTCAGGGTCACTAACCACTAGACCAACAGGCCTGTCATCATCAATGTGGGCGAAATTACCAACCCTTGGATGTCAATAAATCTTCGTAGTGTCATCTTAAAGATGGAGCTGTGTCTGTGTACTGATTGTGGATAAAACGTGTCGTAAGTAATAATCAGATCAGCGCCTAACGGTAACATAATGTTTGTTCTGACCTGGAGGAATGAATGAAGATAACTGTGAGTATGTACATTATGTTACAACTTTGCGACCGTATTCGGTCGTAAAGCGATCGCTATTAATGTCGAGACACAGCCCCTGGTGTAGGCCGCAGGAATCCGCTGGATGGGGGAAGCTCAGAACACATCGACCCGTGCGGTTGTTATAATTTAGTTACGGTCCCCTCTAGAAAGAACAATAAAGTCAACAAATACTTGAGATTTCCTTTCAAGATTGGGCTCGAAGCTATTCGTATTTAAATATTTCTACCTACTACATTTTGATAAACATAAAAAACGTTCGCTTTATCGTAGTTTACCCGGTTTTTTGACAGAAGTCCTTTGACAGGAACATCTGTATGTGGCACCGACCTGGGGTCGGTTACCGAGGTAGGGTGAGTGCCTCATACAGCTGTCCCTTAGCTTTATAAAAGAATATTCCGTTTATATAATTGTGTATATGGCGCAGATGGAATGTCAAATCCGCTGTTATAGAAAACAGCTCCGTTCTATAAAACAACTAAACGACGTTTAGCTGTTTTTCATATTTAGTTTACTGAACTTGAATTACTGTTCAGTACATGATTATTTATGTGAATCAGCGTGAAATAAAACGTCAGATTGTAGAGTTTAGTTCTAGATTTTAGCGCTTGTGGCTCTGTGTGTCATAACAAAAATAATGGCGTCCGAAACAAAAAGAAATAAAACGAGTAATATGAGTAAAAATGACTCTTACTCAAATGAAAATAGTAATTTTAACGACAATATTAATTAAAAGTTATCAGAGTTTTATGAAAGTTAGTCCTAAAAATAAAAATAGTCAAGTAACTAGGACCAATTTGGAAGTAGTATTTGCCGAATTATTATTAGCTATTGCGACCAATTCGGCAAACGATTATTATGTCTGCAAATAATTTTTAAAATTTTTGGTTCTAGGACATGCTGGTTTCATCACGATGTTTGCCTTCTAAGATGACGTAAGATGTTTTTCTTCACTCTTTTGAGAGTAGTAGTGATGAAATAAATTATACAAAGTAATTCGTCTGTCTGGGTTCGAACCCACGACCGACTCGTAAGTCCCGTTACCAGTCGGTAACTCGTACCTTCGTGCTTCCCTAATTGGCAATCTAATCCAGAAATAGAAATGGTTTATATTGTGACAGAATCTACATCGCCACATGCGAACTGCGCATCACACGTCATGCAAAATCCTGCATTACGCAAGCAGAGTTTACCGCGTAATTAGCATATGTATATACAACGTCCCGACATCAATCGTCAAGCAGTTGCCCACCAGACACAACACCCGTCTGGTCGGAGGATCCTCCCTTATCTATGGCGGGTAAGTGAACTTACCACCCTGTTCCTCGTCCCTCTATAATTTCATAACTGGTATTCTAGTGACGATATGAAGGTAGTCGTAATGTTATGGACAAATTACCTTATTATAGCTTGAACTTAACTCAATAGTTACTAAGCTGTATTGTTACTGAAATATACGAACTGCACCCTAATTGCGTAACACACAATCAATCAGAATCAGTTTCATTTTGACAGTTCAACAACATTAATTGAGTTATTTACATGTTGAGCAGACTTATGAAGGTAACCTTTTTCGAACTTATGAAGTAATGGATTAGCAATATCCTTCAAAATGATTCAGATTGAGATTGATTGTGTGTTTCGCAATTAGGGTGCTGGCTAGACTAGACTTAGGAACAGAAGAAATAACTTTCGACTTTTTTTATAAATGCTACCATCTGGTGTCTAATGGTCAAAATTCATTGTTCAAGTTACTGAAGCCTAGTTTATTACACGAACTGAGTGGGTTTTCTTGATAACATGAATTTATTAGTGAAATGAACATTCGAATTCCCCAATATTTTTTTAATACGCTTTAAATTTAATACGCTACGCTAATTTAATACGCTTTAAATACATACAATTTAATACGCTACGCTAATGTAATACAATTTAATACGCTACGCTAATTTAATACGCTTTAAATACAGTTTTAATATTCCATATTCTAAAAATACTCGTGAAAGCATGTCAATTCTCACAATAAGCATGTCCCAATTACCATCTTATATCCAATACTGGCCGCATAAAGACCTCCCCGAATACTCGAATCAAATTAACAATCTTTTAAATTTAAAAGATTTGCCAAGTAACGAAAGCTGTGGTGGTATTTCAAATATTATCATTTTTTCAAATATATTATTAACGATTTGTCCGTACTAGGCCAGACAAAATCCATGTCCTTTTATTCCACGGATAAAAGATATAGCTGACTTCGGTCAAATTAGCCGTTAGGGCTGATTTTTCAATATTCAGATTACTTTTATCAGAGGAATAAATATTGCGGCTGGACTCCTGTATAGAAAATATGTCAAATTTTCATAATTATTCTTCAGATAAAAGCTATCCGACTATTGAGAAATCAGCCCTTTTTTTTTTTTTTTGAGGATCTGTGACCCCTCCCGCTCTGGGTGGAGCAGAAGGGAGTGTCAGACTCTTACTGACTAAAACCCACCCGTGTTCCTTCCTTAGCCCTTTATGTATCAGGGCAGCGGTAACCCTTTCGGACGATCCCGCTACCCCGGCAGGCAGAAATCAGCCCTTAGTCAACTAACTTGTATGGAGTTATTCAAACTGGCGCAAATAGTCACGTTACTTCCTAATCATTAAAACAATAGACACGCCCAGTCACATCCCACATCTCGCGCGTTTCACTTCAGTGTGGCCTGAGTTTTATTTGTTCGGATCGCATACAAAATGGAGTAAAACCACCAGCCAATTTGCAACCAGTCAAACTAAATACTATTTCCTGCAGCCACACAACTTACTGACCGATTTTTTACTTATTTTATTTTAAAAAAAAAAACGTTGCCCCACACTTGGAATTTCTCCTGTATGGTGGGTGCGTTTACAAACATTTAAACTCACATACACAAACAGCCAGACCCGGAACAACTACTTGTAGGCCATACAAATATTTGTTCCGTGCGGGAATCGAACCCGCGACACGCAGGGCAGCAGTCAATCGATTTATTGGGCCTCGTACTATTTTATATCAGCGTGTGGTCGACAATGTTTTATTTGGTACCTTACAGACGCTTAAACCGTCATAAAGGTCCAATAAATTAACATGCTTAGATGGGCGGGAGGTGTGACCAGACTGGACAAAGTCCGTAATTAATACATACGAGGCTACAGCTTTAAAGTCGCACCGATCACTGACAAAACTGCCGATAGCCGCCTCAGGTGGTCATCATTATCATGAATTGCCTAGCCTTTTTCCAACTATGTTGGGGTCGGCTTCTAGTCTAACCGGATGCAGCTGAACACCAGTATTTTACATGGAGCGACTGCCTATCTGACCTCCACAACCCAGCTACAGGGCAATACGATACCCCTTGGTAAGACTGGTTGTCAGACTTTCGGGCTACTGACGACCCGTAACGACTGTCAAAGATCCGCGAATGACAGCGAGGACCAACGGCTTAACGTGCTTTCCGAGGCACGGAGGGGTCTTGGTATGTGAATATGGTCACCCATCCACGGACCAATCACGGCAAGCGTAGCTTAACCTTATCGATCGACACATGTGGCTGTTATTTCTTAGCCACTCAGATGGTAAGTACACATTAAAAGATGCAATGAAGATCATGTGGTACAAATTGCCTTAAATCTGCCAGAGCAAAATACAGGCAGAGGCCGCTCGTCATTAACCTAGTGGTCAAATATAAAAGGAGACCTCAAAAAGTCCAATTGCCTGAACCGACAACCTGAGACAGAATAACTTGGCGCAGAAAAGTGACCCGACCGTAATAACTGGACCAGGGGCGCAAGAAGAAGCCAGACGTTTAAACCATTATGAAAAACCAAAGGAATTTATTCAAGTGAGGCTGAGAACCAGCACTCTTTGAAAGTCAAAATTACATAAGGAAAACCCCCAAAAAACCCGGCCTTCACCACTTCCTAGTGCTTTAGCTGGGAAGAAGAAGTGGCGCTAATGTACAAAAAAAACATTAGAAATTATAATTCAGCCGAAATAAAGATGTGAAAATAAAAGCCTGCAGGCATAAGGCATTAGTTTAACGTCTGTTTATTATGGACCCTATGCTGTGCCCGACAGGGTCCTTAATTGTTTCAATAAAGCCTACCAACTGTTTTACCAACATTATGGAATACAATAAAGGATTGAGAATTTATATCAAACGCTCTACAGTTATGATAATTGATGATAATCTTGAGTTTACTAAATTAAATTTTGATCCTGTACCGTTTACCTCGGCGGTGATAAAATAATTCATTAATAAAGTTCATTATGAATTTAGTTTAACTTGAAAACCACGACTTACCTTCTGGTTAATAAATAATAATTACTCATGCTTGATTTGTTTTTTTTTTGTACCTGTATTTTGTGAACAATTTTAATGATAAAACTGAATAGGCCTTTGGAAAAAGAAGTACATACTCAGTCCAAATTTAATTTTTTCAAATTCATTTATTCATTTTGTGAACATAGGGTACATTAATACAGAAGTTATACAAACAATTTTGGTCCATGCCTGTATTTACCTGAAATATTTAATTTATTATATTATATTATGTCCCGCCAAAAGGCATACAAAACATCTTAGGTAATTGAATGTCAATTAACTAAATAAAAATAAAGTCAATAGGTAAGTAGATGCCTCAATTTCATGCAATTGATAATAATAAGTCAATAAATTAAGACGGCACATAAACAAATAGACAAAATCAAACTGGTTGCTAATTTAATTGTATAATTTATTCTTTTTTGACATTGATTTACATTCTGTAATTACTTTAACTCACACCCTCACTTATTACTTGTTGATTTAAAAAAAATAAAAATCTACTTTTACAATGTTTGTAAATATGTGAGCACCATGTATCTATCACATAATTAATTTATATGTCATGGTTTCATTTTTAATTCTTTTACCTATTGTTGTATAGTACTTTTATTTTATTTTAAGTGCATCCGCGTCTGCACATATACATATTGTTAATGTATGCAAAAAATTCTAAAAGTTTTAGAAGAGGAACGGTGGAGTTTCTTGCCCAATCTACTCCACAAGAAAACTGCCATTTGCAAGAGGCGAATAGAATCAATTCTATTTTATTGTAATTATTGACGTTCAAAAGTGCCTTTTATGTGCCTATTTGAAATAAATGCTTAGACTTTGAATAAGTAATAGGTCACAATTTCATATACAATAATGAATGCAATAAAAACTTCAATAAAGAATAGCCCGCCAGCCGGTCTTTCCCGTAAATCACAACTCAAAACACCAAACTAATATAAAAAAAGAATGGCTACATCTCTGTCTGCTCGCCTACACGCTATCTGCACAGTAACGTAACGCGGCATCGGCTCGCGACGTCACGCGTCATGTGCATTCCACTAATGTATGCGTCTCGAGCCCCCTGAACTCCGTGACAACTTCGGTGAAGTGAGTTGTCACTCCACTTGATGTTAGGGACAAACACTATTAACAGCAGTGCGATTCTGTAACCATCTCACCGTGTAAACTTAGATGAAGTGAACGTGGAGTGAGCTGTCATTCCAAATAATGCTAGGGATTGACACTACTGACAACTCATATCAAGCTCACTTCACTTGAGTTTTCACGGTGAGATTTTTACAGAATCGACCGGCAGTTCTCTTCAAGCTCACTTCACTTAAGTTTTCACGGTGAGATTTGTACTTACAGAATAAATCGGCTTGAATGCGAACAGCAACAAAAAAAACTTACTCTTTAAAACCATTATTCTACGAAATTCGTTTGCATGATTTCTATTTAATTTAACCCTGATGCAAACAATAAAAGCATATAAAAATATGTACTGAGAGCGCCGGGCAAAGAAGGAAGCCTTATCAAATGCAAACATAAACATGCCATGTGTTATCAAAACTTCAGCAGGTCTACGCCGTAGCTCCGTAGCGGCAGTCGTAGCAACGTAGCCGCGTAGGCCAGACGCGTTTACGCACGGGCCGAAAGTGAACGAAGTGTTACGAACTTTTCGCGTTAAACTTACTTCAAGTTTTTTATGTGATTAGTTAAGTTAATTAAGTATATTGTGGTAGTTAGTTATTTTGACAAAAGTTTAGTATTATTCGATGTGTTTAATAAAAATAAATAAAAAAGTGTGCAAAAGTTTTTGCTCATAATTTTTTTTTTCTATGATAAAATTAAAACTTCCTAAAATCTCTAACTATAATATTTAACAGTTCTGTGTGTTAAAGTGATACACAAAAAAAAAACTTCTAAAACTTTTCCTCAACATTCTTGAAAAATTAACATGTAAGCAAACATGCCGAATATGATAGTACACAACTATGACTATGAGGAAGAGCTTCCTCTGCTCACCACGTCAGAGATTGACAAGAAGTTCTGGGACTATTTCGATGGAGTCACCACAGCAAGCTCGAACATCACGGAGACTGTTCTACGAGACCAGGGTCCAGTACTGGTCATCTATGGCATTCTGTTGGCTGTAGGGGGAGTGGGCAACGTGGGCGTGCTGTGTAGCCTGGCCAGGTCTAGGAGGAGAAAGTCCAGGGTTGACCTGATGATGACCCATCTGGCTCTCGCTGATGTCTGTGTTACTTGTGGAGTTATTCCTTTGGAGGTAAGTTTTTTTTTAATAAAACAATGTTTAGTCTTTATTTATTTGAGGGATTTTCGGACACACTCTAGTTCCCTCCAAAAGTTAGTTGACATGTTTTCACTTCAGCTGTAATGCAACATAATGATTTAAAATTCTAGTTTGAAATGTTTGTATGTACTATAACATTTTTATTGACTAATACAATTATCTATGATAAGAGATTACATGATTTTTTTTTGTAATACGGCTTTTAGATATCAAGTACTTGAATTCCAGCCGCCAAAAGTCAGTTGAAGTTTATTATTTCTGCCGATTTAATAAACTTCAACAATATTTACGGAGTAGTAATATTATTTAAATGAATCGCACAAAAACAAAAGTAACTTAATCTTATAAATAAATATAAACCAATATCTATTCTATTGTAATTCTATTTCTTATCTAATAAAAAAGTATATAATATTTTTGCTGCTTCAAAAGAAGGCTTAGCTAAAATACTATGGAAGATTCCTACTTCCGTTAGTGACAATTTCAACGAGTTGAGAAATGTCTTTCTTTTGTTAGTATATCGGACACATTCTACAGACACATGCTGTGCATTCTCTATTGTAGGTACCACACACCTCGCATACTGAAAAGTGAATACGTGTTTTGAACTGAAGACCAATTCTCGTAGTTAAAAACGTTAAAAATCTCGTCGATATCTCATCTCCGCGACAATCAATGTTGAAAACTTGTCAAAAATGTTGGGAATTTAGAGGTAAATATTTTTGACAGATTGAGATTGAGATCAGACTGTGAACGTTCTTAAAATTACGAGAATGACCCCTCCGAGATTGTCAAAAGTATTACTCGTCTTACGACTAATTTCTAAAAAAAAATTGACTTTTGACAGTTTTTGTATGAAATAACTGTCAAAATTTCAAAATTATTCCTCGAATAAAGTTATCAGACGATGAAAAAATCAGCCATTAGTCATACCAATAGTCTCTATAATTACCCCTATCCCTACCTACAAAATTTAATAGAAAAAATTCATATGTACTTACGTAGGGTCATAATTTCAAGGTTATTTTTATAGGGTTTCATGTTTATACCTTTTTTGTTCTATTTGTGGTTTTTTTTTCATACGTTTTTTTACCTTGTTTAAGGCTTTTTAAATTCATTCTATTTTTATTATTTTGTCTTTTTTAAATTTTTAATTTAATTTTTTAAATAAATAAAGTTTTGCCTTTACATTTATTTTAAATAAATTTTTGACGTTTTCATCATCGTTACCGCTGATAGGATGTAATTTTGTCTAGGACCTCTTGGTCGTCGATACATCGACGGGTTTTCTTCAGGTCGATGGTGAAGACGCAAATCTAATCTGCATTCGCGACTTTTTTTTCCAAAAATGTAATCAAATATGAGTTTATGGAAAAATTTCTTTATTTTCTACACAATGAAGTTCAGTTTACGCTACAACTTCAAACATTTTTATAACTTTTTCAATAGTGCTAGTCACTCTGAAATCAACTTAATTTGTAATTGAAATAAAGTTGATACTCGTATTTTTTAACGTGAAATAACAAGAATTTGAAAAATAAATTTGCTAAGACTTTAAGTTAAGTTGTTGTCTTTCACGCTGCTTTAGACTGTTGTTAATGCTCCAGGACTTGGTTAGTCATGTGATCTTCGGATCTTTTACCACATGACAGTACTCATACCCACCATCTCGGGCATGTTTGGGAAAGTTATCTTCAATTGAGCGGATATTGGATTACTGTGTTTTAACGAACGTTACAAAACTAAAGCGAAAAGTAAATGAAAGTGTATGCAAGGCATCATTCAGTTGTTCAGGATAAAGCGGGAGGGAACGCCAGGGTGTCACCACTGTGGGGATCGCCCGGAGGACACGGTGGTGCATACGGTGGAGGTCTGCCCGGCTTGGGCGGGGCCCCGCCGTGTCCTCGTGGCGGCGATCGGCGGCGGCGACCTCTCGCGTCCGGCCCTCATCCAGGCCATGGTACGGAGCGAGAGTGAATGGGAGACCGTCACCTCCTTCTGCGAAGCAGTAATGCTCGCGAAGGAGGAGGCGGAGCGCGTGAGGGAGAGGCAATCGCTGCACCCTCGCGCGCCTAGCCGCCGCAGGAGACGCCCTGGACGGGAGTCAACAGCCGACTCCCGGCCACCGTAGGCGCGGGCTTGCGGGCGGTAAGGACCAGGCCCGGGTCGACGGCGCGTTGTGTTCCACGCGCGCCTCAAAGAGCTGTCAGCACGAACTGACGGGGTCCGCTAGGGGCGATGCCGCCGGGGCTGCGGGTTGTTCGAAAGAGGTACCGTGGCCCCTGGCACAAGCAACTGAAGGAACACGGGTGGGTTTTAGTCAGTAAAAGTCTGACACTCCCTTCTGCTCCGCCCAGAGCGGGAGGAGTCATTTGATGATTTCCCACCCAGAAAAAAAAAAAAAAGGCATCATTCAGTTTTATCAAGACTCGCGGCAGTGGTTCGTAACATAACATAATCATCCTAAAATGCTCCCACAGGCCTCCTCTCAGTGAGAAGACAATTACATTTTGTAGAAAAAGGACCAACTAATAAATAGAAGACTGTGACGCACCGCGGGTCGCGGGGACTTTTATTTTACTTTGCAAACAAAATTCATCGATAGAAATCAAGATAGGAAAAAGCTGAATTCTCATTTTCATTAAGTTTTGTTTATTTATTTTAGTATTTATGTACAGTCACGAGCAAAAGTATGTATACACTTGGCTTTATTCAAAAGCGATTTACTCCTTTATTTCGGAATGAAATTTTATGTTGTTACGAACATAACATTTTCGAACCCATAGGTTTATGGAATGTGTCGTATTTCAACGTTGCATTCGTTATTTCACGAAAAAATCGCATATGAAAGTTGCCAAGTGTTGACATATTGATGCTCGTGACTGTACACACAGTAAAATACATAGGTATGTGACATAGTTATAATATGAGTACAGAGGTACTGCTTATTTCTTAAGAAATTTCTTCCAGCAGACCTGCGAAAGGAGAAGTAAAAAAGAAATGTAGACAATAGTCTGTGAGAACAAGAAGAGAAAAATATGAATGTGTGAAGTCTAAAACAAAATTTTTTTTTTTTTTTTTTTTTTCAGGATGGGAAATCATCAAATGACCCCTCCCGCTCTGGGTGGAGCAGAAGGGAGTGTCAGACTCTTACTGACTAAAACCCACCCGTGTTCCTTCCTTAGCCCTTTATGTACCAGGGCAGCGGTAACCCTTTCGGACGATCCCGCTACCCCGGCAGGCTTCGGCCCTGTTGGGCCCCGTCAATTATGCTGACATCTCTTTGAGGCGCACGTGGAACACATACGCGCCGTCCGGCACGGGCCTGGTCCTGATCGGACGGAAAGCTACCCATTGCTCTCCGCCCGCAGGCCCGCGCCTACGGTGGCCGGGAGTCGTCACGCGGCTCCCGACGCCCGGAGCGCCTCCCTCGGCGGCTGAGGCGTGAGGATCTCTCCCTCGCCCATCCCGCCACCTCCTTCGCAAGCATGACTGCTTCGCAGAAGGAGGTGACCGCCTCCCACTCCCTCTCGCCCCAGACCATGGCTTGCACCAGGGCCGGACGCGAGAGGTCGCCGCCGCTGCCGATCGCCTCTACGAGGACACGGCGGTGCTCTGCCCAAGCGGGGCAGACCTCCACCGTATGCTCCACCGTGTCCTCTGGGCGATCCACGTAGTGGTGACACCCGGGCGTCTCCTCCCGCCTGATGATGTGCAGACATAAGTATACTTTAATTAACGTTCGCTTTCCATTGAAAGTGAATTGCTATGAAATTCGTTTCGTCATTCACAGTAAAGAAGCACCTATCTTCATAAGTAAGATATTAAAGAGGTTTCTGTGGAAACGTGAACGCAAAAAAACAATCCAACCCGTTTCAGAAAAAGTAATATCATCAAACTTTCTTAACCTTTTTATTCTTTATAAAAAGGTAAAGAAAGTTTCACAAAACAATTATTACATTATATATACTTGTAAGCTTCTTTTACAAGAATAGAACTGTTTTCGAAGAACAAGTAAAAGTCTTTGTCTAGATAAATAGAGATCAAAATCAAAAAACTATATATTTCATATTTTTGCTGTGAAGCCAAAAAGGATGAAAACTTTGGGATTTGGATAAATTAGATGTGGGAATAAATTTTCTTCTAAATAGAAACAATGTAAAAAAATAGAATAACGAATTTTCATGAAATTGTTTCCAACTGGAGAAAAATAAATTAAAGTAATTTCATTTGTTCTCTGAAACAATACACACTCTGATATATTTATTTTTTATTTACATAATTGATTTGTTTAATACTGTTACGAGCTTCGGGTTCGTGACAATAAAAACTGTCGATAAAAATTACCAAAAGTTACACTTTATTTAAACAACACTAATAACAACTCAAACACACTAAATATCAAACACAATCGCTCTTAAGTCGCACTTGAAGATCGCTTTCGATGTATTCGCTTCTATCGCAGAACCAAGTCTGATTGGTCGCTTTTTTTTTTTTTTTTTTTATAAATGGCATCTCGTAGTTGACCTTGAGAGGTCGTGACTACTTAACCGGACTATCCTGTGGTTGCCTTAAGAAATCTTAAAGCCTCCAGCCAGGGCTAAAACTAATTAAAACTAGGCGACTGCACGCTAAGGGCACCCCCTGTGGGGTACGAACCTCGGCTTAGGGCGTCGCTGGGAGAGGGCAGCAAAGGGACAGGCTGGATCGAAATTATATTTTTAGTGCTTTGATGAGCACGGCGTTTCCTAAGACTATCTCTGAGAAGAAAGGCCGAAACAAACTCAGAGGTTACGGTCGTGAATTTACATTTATTAGCTCAGCTACGACGCGAGCTGGCTCTTCAACAATGAAGGGTCGGGCTGGTGAGTTTACTTGGGGACGTCGCGATGGACCCCGGCGGCGGGGTCGGAATGTCGGTTTTTTGTTTTTGAGAATTGTACTGGTTGCCCTATCGCTCTCCTGGAGGAGGGTTATGGGGTCATCGGGGTCACCGAGAACATGCCTTGGACGGCGAAGCTTACTGATATTGGAGGGGGTGTATTTGGCGGCCGCGACAACCAGAGGGTTGCGATGCTTGGCGGCTGTGTCAAAGAAACGCTTGGAGAGGCGTTTCATGAACTGCTGGATGGTGGGGATCTTGAGATCGATATGGAGGATCTCGTTGCGAACGAACCAAGGGGAGTTTGTGGCCTTGCGGAGTAATCGGTTCTGTAGTGTTTGCATCCTATGGATGTGGCGGGGCTTGGTATGAGCAAAGACTACGCAAGCGTAAGTCATTATGGGACGGATGCAGGCTGTATACAAGCGCATTTTTCACTTGAGTGACAGCTTGCTGCCTTCATTGAGGACGGAGTGGAGACAACCGAGAGCGAAAGCGGCGCGCGAACGGACCGTCTTTATGTGCTCTGAGAAGGTGAGGTGTTGATCAAGGATAACACCAAGGTATTTGGCTCGCTTTTCCCACGGGATTAGCTTGCCGAACATGGTGATGGGCGGAGGGGGGTGGGTTGGAGTCTGGGTTTCAAATAGAGAACCGCCTGACTCTTATCGGGGTTGACTTCGATACGCCATTTCCTGAACCAAGCAGCCAACTTGTTGACTGCGGTTTGGAGACGAAGCCGTATTTGGGTGTGGCTGCGACCAGTGTAATAAATGGGTGATTGGTCGCGGCTAGTCCCGGCCTTATATAGTGCCGCAGATAATTCCAGAACCTTCTATTGTAGAAACATCTAGAATGTTCGAACACATACCGGCCCCAACTGACCAGATGTCGACAGTTCTAGTAAGTTCCAGCACCAACATCTCTACTCGATAATAGATGGCGCCAGTGACTCTATTAGTTCAGCTATTTGACAATAGATGGCACAAGTGACTATTAGTTCAGCTACTCGAAACTAGATGGCGCTAGTGGAGTTACCACTAGCGCTACAATGTCACCATGTATCAGGCATTAATTGTGGCGCGCAACAATACGATAAAAATATACATTTACATTAAACAAACTTCTTATGCAAATTTAACTAATTAAATGAGAATTTTACAACGCCATATTTCATTGTTATTCAACAATGAAATATGGCGTTGTATACAAAATCCATTGGTAGGACTCGTTATCAGGCTGTGGGGTTCTGACTACCCGTAACGACTGTCAAAGATCTACAAATGACAGTCAGGACCAACGGGTTAACGTGCTTTCTGAGACACGGAGCAGTCTCGAAATGTATTGGATGGTCCGCCATCCACGAACCAACCGTGCCGCGCCGCGCGGGTTGATCGAACATTAACCTACGGTAAGCGTAGGTTAATGTTCGGTCAACCCGCGCGGCTGTTAATATTTAGCCATGAGCCCCTCTAACTCCCACCAAAGTTTCGATAAACAACTTAAAACACTTAAAAGTTTTAGTATTTCAAAATCCGATACTCTTAAATGTTAAGCGCTTCCTAATCCGAAAGTATCCTGACAAAAAAAAAAGTTTATATTCATGTTTGACGTTCAAGCGTTCCTTAGACCGAATTCGTCCGGGTAGCCCGCGAAATTCAAATATTCTTAAGTTTTTTGCAATAATTGATCGAAGAGCTGACTTTTCCAACGTCAGATAATTTTATCGGAATAATTTTGAATTTCTGAAATTCTGACAGTTCTTCCATACAAAAACTATCAGACGTCAATTTTATTCCACGAATAAAAATTATCTGACGATTGAAAAATCAGCCCTTAATATGATTCGCGGACGTCTCAACATATTTATATATAGAATTATTATCATAAAAATCATCAATACAACTCTCTAGTTCACACTACCCTCTTGAATGACTATTTCATGAAATCATGACATGTAAGGCCAATTCTAACAGGAGTTATATGAAGGATGTCAGCACGAACTGACGGGGTCCGCTAGGGCCAATGCCTGCCAGGGCTACGGGTTGTTCGAAAGAGATACCGTGGCCCCTGGCACAGGCAACTGAAGGAACACGGGTGGGTTTTAGTCGGTAAAAGTCTGACACGCCCTTCCGCTCGGCCCAGAGCGAGAGAAGTCATTTGATGATTTCCCACCAAAAAAAAAAAAAAGAAGAAGGAGTTATATGCTTATATATTTTATTTGCATTCCGTAATGTTGTAGAGGTGTTACAATGGCTTAAAGCTAATAAATTATCAAGTTATCTTTGGTATAGTCGCAAAACCTGACCCTTGAAGAAAACGTAAGTAAATTCGAATTTCGCGGGCTACCTTAGCGCAACCCCTTAATTAGAAGTTTCCCAGTATGTCTTTAGAACAAACGGGCATCACAAAAATCATAACCCTCCTTTGGCTTTGCCGTAGTAGGATAAAAACATCCTTCTAAGTTCAAGGCCTGTTTTTCTTGTAACTCAAAGACTTGTCATCTTCATGCCATCTTCGTATATCTCTCAAACTTGTAGTCTGTGAAAAGGTTCTAGTATCTTTATACTAGAACACTACAAGTAGGTACATAATTCGACCTCTTTTTTAGGGTTCCGTAGCTAATTGGCAATAAAGTAACTCGTATAATTTCGTCATGTCCGTCTTTCCGGATGTGACACAGCCATTTTACTTGGAGACTATCGGTATTGTATTGTTTGATCCCGGTATTAAAAGGATAATGGTTTTTCGAGATACGCGCCATGCGATTAGTCGACTTTTCATGTGACCAGAGGGCTGGCCTATTTCTTGGCCAAAGAATTAGCATCGCCATACAACGTGGCAATGCTGCCAGCCTTTTGGGAACTGTTCCTGTTGACAGCGACGCGGACGAATTTTTTTGATGCCCTATGATTGTTTTTCACACACACATGTTCATAATGTTATTTTAAATGTTAGCTTATGTTATGTAAATATTAACTTTATGATGTATCTAAGTAACTTTGCCATTTAAATCAATAGATTTGATATAACGAATATGTGGCTTTCGGCACAGTTTTACATTATTTTTTTTTAAATTTGTGTATGTAATACTATGCAAGTTTAATACCATGAAATACCAACTTATTTTGCGACAAGTAAAATAATACTGCGCTTGCGTGAATGTTAATCCAACCTACGGAACTCTTCACTGTGCATGGCATAACACGCACTTAGTCCATTTATTTTCCTACTTGCTAGTGTAATTTTAGTGGTCATTTCCGGAAGGGTTTCCTTACCCAAAAAAGGTCACCACGAAAAACTTCTGTTACTCGACGTAGATTTACGAGGGACAGTCCATTTTCATTAAAGCTCAAGAGCTGTGCATGTTCTTCTTTAGTACGTAAGTACTCGAAAATATACAGGGTAACAGGGAAACTCGACGTGTTCCTTCCAGGGCGTGATAGTGTGACCCATTTGCAACAATTAAGCACCCCATAAAGCCTAGGCGAAAAATTAAGGAATCCGAGAAAAACCGATTTCCATGTTTTTCTGTAATTTTCCCAGAATTCGTCACTAAATATCACTTACTTATCTCTAAATTCTCTAATTGAGTGGCTTTCATAGCTATTCCATTGACTACCTAATACTATAACACACCTATTGATGTAACCAAATTTTCTAAAATATCAAACAGTTAAAAGTTAAAGGAAGAAGTTAATTAACTATTTTCAAAAATCATCTACGTACACGAACTTTGACACCGGCTATCTCAAAATTTTACTATGTCACTAAGCATACAAATTACGGGGAAGACATCTTCATTTAATCAGCTATGCAACGAGGTACAAAAGTTTCAAAAATGTTTAAAGGTGCCGATGAAACAGTCGATAATGTTGGCAAAGGTCGAATTTACAAATTGTTGAAATATTTTAAAATGATGAGATAATCGAATTCATTAACTGGTTTATGTTATCCCTTTACCTCCTCACCACCCAGCAAACATTTCTACGTCATGAAGCTAGATCGTCGCAACCAGGTGGCAAGCTGAGACGCCACTTTCGAGTGGTTAGTATTACTCGTAGTAGATGAGCTAATCAGTGATCACTTGTCGCTTGGTTCGCGTGTGATTAAGCTGCTGTGCACGTACAAACTTTTAATTCTATAATAAACATAAACTTTGAGACTTCTGTAAAAGAAATAACTGTTTACTAAAACGTGCACTGGCAGTACCAGACGAGTTAACATGCTCTAAATAATTAACAGCAACCACATTTATAATTTCTTAAGAGGCTTGTGAAGCACATCATTTTATGTCATGCAAGTAGCTCGGGATAGATCTAGGTCCAGCTGTGAATTGCGATAGATTAACTTAATTGATTGAGTTGGACCATTACTTTATAAAAAGTTGTCTTAGGCATAAAGTTGGCAGCATCGAACTCTTTTCTACTAATAACAACAGTCATCAATCCGTCGTCAAAGATTAAGGCAATGCTTTTTCTTGATCTTTCTCTAAACGGCCAAATATAATGTGAAGAGTCTACCACATTGCAGGTTAATGACATGATAAATAAAAGATTACTTGTCAAAAGCTTAAAAAACCGAAGTATGTTTAAAATTTAAGAGTTTATACGTGCGCAGTAGTTTAAAAATCAGGGTAAAAATACGTGAAATAAGCGACAAGTGAGTAGCTCATCGACTGCGAGTAATACTTACCACTCAAAAGTGTGGTCTTAACTTGCGGAGCGGAGGTAAAGGGATAACATAAATCAGTTAATTAATTCGATTATCACATCATTTTAAAATATTTCAACAATTTGCAAATTCGACCTTTGCCAACATTATCGACTGTTTCATCGGCATCTTTAAACATTTATGAAATTTTTGTACCTCGTTGCATAGCTGATTAAATGAAGATGTCTTCCCCGTAATTTGTACGCTTAGTGTTATAGTAAAATTTTTAGATAACTGGTATCAAAGTTCGTGTACGTAGATGATTTATGAAAATAGTTAATAAACTTCTTACTTTAACTTTTAACTGTTTGATATTTTAGATTTGGTTACATTAATAGGTGTGTTATAGTATTAGGTAGTCAATGGAATAGCTATGAAAGCCACTCAATTAGAGAATTTAGAGATAAGTAAGTGATATTTAGTGACGAATTCTGGGAAATTTACAGAAAAACATGAAAACGGTTCTTCTCGGATTCCATGAATTTTCGCCTAGGCTTTATGGGGTGCTTAATTGTTGCAAATGGGTCACAGTATCACGCCCTAGAAGGAACACGTCGAGTTTTCCTGTCACCCTGTATTTAAGTGTGGACCTTGCGAAGGCAACAAAAGAATGAAACGCTTTATCTACCTCACAGCTGTCAGTCATACGAACTACAGTCACTGGCCTATATTATAGACCGTAAAATTTTGATCGTTTTAATCCTTAAAAGGGGTCAATGTACTCATCATTATGAACAACTTTTACTACGGGACCAACCCTGAAATCGTGAAAAATAATCAGTTGATCCACAGATTTATGTTCGCATAAATCGACTTATTGTATGGATCAACTGATTTTTTTTCATTTAAATGTTTTTTGGATTTAACGGTGTTTATGTACCTACGCTGGACTAAATATACTATACGAAATGACAGTTGTTTTTTGTGCCGATTCAACGCTCGAGCCGGCTCGCACGTCTCAGGAACTAAAATTGACACATTGCCGCAAATGACCGTCGTTTTGTTTTGGTATGTCTCTGATGATATAGGTCTAAATTGTGGAATAAGACTTTTTTGTTTTTTGTGTTAACTGCGAGATATTTAGAACATTTTTAACCTCAGAGTATGCGCATCTTGTACAACTTGCTATCAAAAATATTAGTTCCACGAACGCTCACGTTGCTGTCAGCGCCAAAATGGCGAAACTCAAATTTCTTCATTTTGTCATCGATAGTATGAAGTTCAGCGTACTTGTTTATTATAGGTTAGTGACTACAGTCCGTTCGCAGTTGGTTTCGCAGTTGGTTTCGTTGTGACAAACCAAATAGCAACCATATTGTAACGAGAATAAAGATTACAATGATTTTGACAGACTTGTCAGTGGCAGCAAGCTAACAGCAACCTTATTTCAATTAGAATAAAGTTCACTGTGATTTGGTTGGACAGTGATGCAAAGTCAGATGTAAAAAAAATATGAACGGACTGTATAAACTTCGTATCCTTGAAGGATAGGTTTTGTTAAGATTGATAACTTATAATTAAAGATTTATTTTAAAAGATTGCCTCGTTTGTCTAGTAGTCGCAAGCACTACTGCTGAGCATGAGGTCCAGGGTTCAATTTCCGGGTCGGGCGAAGTAATATTGGGTTTCATATTCATAATACAGGGTGGCAGGGACATCGACGCGCAAACTGTTACTATGGATTCAGCACATGAGTTTAGACCCTATAGCGTAGAAATTTTTCTTCGGTTATCAGAAAAAAGTTGAGTAAAAAAATCCGTGTCAGCTTTAATTGAAAAACGACACAGCTTTTTAAAATGCTTTAATTATGACTTTATATGATGAAAATTAACATCAATTTGACAATTTTATTTCATTACTTGCCTTAAATTATTAGCCAGTTGACGCGGTAATGGACACTTAAGTAGCAGCCACTATTCATTCCTTTGACGTCATCACTAAGCGTCTTGTGACAGTTACTTTTGAGGAAAATGTGCTGCATTTTACCGAGTACAACAGACGTTTATCCTCACTTTCCTAGCACTGCGTTTGAACCCAAGACCCCTAAATTGTTTCCGATTTATCTATGTCTCAGAAATTGTGCTAAACAAAGCTATTGTGCTAGTCTTAAAATAAATGGGTTACTAGAGCCTATGGAGGCTCTAAACAATCTCCCGACAATTAACCTTTACGCTAATTGCCGATTACGACCAAAAAGCGGAAAATTTTGAATGAATCTATGATTTATCAGGCATACTACTGGGTGTACAGACGCAGCACATCAAGCTACCCGAAAGTGTCAAATTTTCCCAATCCAACTTGAACCTTACTGCTTCAGCGATAAAGTTGAAAATCTATTAAAGAAATTTGATAGATTGGTGTAGCTTGGTATGCTGGCATCTGTACTATAGGTACACCTCTGTCTAACAATTCCACGTGGGCCCAGTGTAGGTTGGTAGATATCACATGTCTTCGTATTAATGGTTCTAGGACATTTCCTTACGATGTTTTCCTTCACCGTTTTGAGAGCAGTGGCGATGAGTTTATTTACACAAACTAAAGTGCCTGCCAGGGGGCCTAAAAAGGCCACATTGGCAGAATCATAATAGGATAACAATATGAATCATATTAAAAATCGTAAAATGGTCACAAACTGACAATTCATAATATGATCTGTGTGCAATTCATATCACAATGAAATAACATTTAAACTGTAAATAAATAAAAAATAAAAAACCAATTTGATTTATAAAAACTGTAATGAAAAATTTACCGATAAAATCACGGTTTTTATTTTTTTAAAGCGGCAATGTTTACACCAAATATGAAATGAAATTTTACGAAAATTAGAGGAATTGCTAATGATCTGCTGGGAATTCAGGAAATGAATAGCTTTTAGAGGGATTTCTTAAAGTGGCCTTTTAGGCCCCCTAGGTGCGAACACACGACCTACAACTAGTAAGTGGGGGGGGGGGGCGTTACTACACTCACCACTGCTTAAGTTTTAAGGAGAATTATATTTATGATGTTATTCCAAATCATTTTATATAATTAAATGTTGCTGATAACACATTCTATTCAATGTTTTTTTCTTATGAAGTTTCCATTAATGTTTCAGGTGGTTACATCGGTTCCGCACCATTTAATTTAATTTATACCTCTCTCCCGCCTCAACGAAAGAGAAATACTTTCTTAGTATAATATTAGATTTTCCCTCGAAACGAACGTAACAAAACCTTATCACTTAAAAAGATTTTTTACGAAAGAATATAAGATTCGGTAACATTGTTTTTCTTCGTTTCAGAGTTCCGTTTTAATTTCGGTTGTAGTACATCAAAGGTGACGGATCATTTTTGAAAGAAATTTTTGTCAAAGGGGCAAATAATGACCAAATAAAGTTTCATTCTCGCCTCTTGAGTGGCTACTGTTAAAGGCTTATTCTGAACATTCCCAACAGCGCTTCATTTTTTCAGGAAAGGAACGAAAAATAAAATGTCGTGTTGCATATTGTTTGTTTTACGAAGCTTTTAGCAACAAAAAGAAACAAGCTTTTGTTAAAGATTAAATGAAACCTTTATCTCACGAAGCGACGTGCGCTTTACTTGTGGTTATCAAGTGTTATCAAGTGTGTGTCAATGTGTGTGTATGTGGAGGAGCGCTCGGTACCGTCCGAGACAATGGCGAAGTCGGAAGCGTGCGGGTGCGTGTGTGTGTTATAATGCTGACGCTACTCGTCTCCACGCACACATTCACAGCGTGTTTGTTCATTTGGTTACCAGAACTAAAGCGGATGGCGAAGTAGACCGAGACGTAACGCACCGGATCAACTCAGGATGGATGAAATGGCGACAGGTCACAGGAACAACTTGCGACCCACGGATGCCCTTCAAGTTAAAGGGGAAAATTTATAAGTCCGTGATAAGGCCTGTCGTACTTTATGGATCTGAATGCTGGGCTGTGAAGAAGACGGATGAAAAAAGATTGCATGCAGCGGAGATGAGAATGTTGAGATGGATGTGTGGAGTGACGAGAATGGATAAAGTAAGAAATGAGTATATAAGGGGAAGTTTGAAAGTGGCGCCAGTGACAGAAAAGTTGAAAGGAAATCGTTTGGCTTGGTATGGGCATGTGATGAGAAGGGACGAAACGCATGTGACTAAAAGAGTGATGAGTATACATGTTGATGGATGGAGAGGGAGAGGAAGGCCGAAGAAAAGGTGGATGGATTGTGTGAGGAATGATATGAAAGAGAAGGGAGTGAATGATAGCGTGACGGTTGACAGGGGAGAATGGAAGAAGAAAACGTGTTGCGCCGACCCCAAGTAACATGGGATAAGGGCAGGAAGATGATGAACTAAAGCGCGTGTCGCTTCGCGAGGTAAAAATACTATAACAGACGGAATTTTTTAAACAAATTACGAAATATTGGTGTTAAAGATGCGTCACGGAGAATTAATGTGTTATCACCTACGAGTTTATGAAATACCTGTTGATCTTAAACTCGTGGTTAATGAAATAGATGAAATAGGTGCAGTTAGCTATGGTCTTTAAAAACAAGTTAGTCGCGAAAGTACCCATGATAAATTAATATTCAACATAGACCATGGACTTCATGTCACAACCAGAATACGTGCTTGCACCTTGTTCTGTATTCTACACAATAGATGTAGGTACCTTACATTCGCCATGAAGTTCGTTCTCAATCGGTTTACTCGTGCGGTCCAGTTAGGAAGTCAAGTTGCATTACTGGTATCAAAGTTGTACTGTGTTTGTTAACCAGTTAACCAGTAGTTCCATTGTTCGTGAAGCCGGCGGTGCCTACGTTCTGTAACAGTTCTGAGAATTGCGGTGCATTAATTTCTAAATATTATAGAGTTCGTAGAGAGGACTTAGAAATATCTTTGATTGAGTATGTTTATTCAATCGCACGATTCCGAGAGTTTCTTCACTGAGAATTTCTAGGAAATGTTCACAATGAACACGTGTCCTAAGTCAAGTCTAGCTAAGTATGTACTTATTTTCAGTTGAAATTGATTTTAGTTCAGTGGGGTAATTGCGTAACACACTGTCAGTAGTATTCGCTTTTATTTTGACAGTTCAACAACATTCATTGCGTTATTTACTTTGTTGAACAGACAAATTATTCGAACATATGAAGCAATGTATTAGCAATATAAACCACAATTCATAAATGGAACGATTGTAAAATGAAACTAATTTTATTAGTTTCATTTTACCGTTCACCGTTTATCGTTCCATTTCATCAATATTACAGATATTGTGCTTAAAACAATGAATTGTGGTTTTAATGAATAAGTGTGGAAGACGCTGACGACTGTGACACAGTTTATACTAGTATACTTAGTCGTCAACGTAATCTCTTATAAATATGTATTCATTGCCATGATTTTGTATATAGACTAAGACATTTTTTATTTTTATTTAAGAAGGGATAAATAAACTATTATTATATCCTTCAGAATTATTCAGATTGAGATTTACAGTGTGTTACGCCATTTGGGTGCTATTTACTTTAGCAAAACTTCGGAGTTCGCATGGCTGAATATTGGGTTGAACATAATATTATATTAGAACTTTCACAACTTTCTTATTTAAATGAGAAATGATCTTATTTCTATAAGTATGTTGCACAAACACTTTTACACGTCAATCATATTTTAAAAACTATGTAGATGAGGTCGGTATTTCCTATCTGACTAGTCTGAGAAGAAAGGCCGAAGCAAACTCAGAGGTCACAGTCCCTTTTAAAGTCCAGACATAATCTTGGTCAGATCATGTGAAGACCAAGTTGATTGATGTCTGAAATGGTCTTTTCAGGAAAGAACCACACAGATTGAGTAGACCTGTCCAGTCAGTGCACGCATTGTCAGTGAGCTCAACGATTTGAAGAACAATACCAAAGAAAGGACATTTGGGTAGGCCACATAAATTACTCAAATTGCCAGACCGTGACAAAAACTAACAGAACAGAGAAAAATAAAATAATATGATCCACATAATAGTCTTCAAAGTAAAATAATATTATAATACTTTATTTTTATTTTATCGTATTTTGATATCGATATTCATCTCATCTGCGGAGTTTCGCTAGCTAATTTAATTTAAGCCTATATACCTATTCCTGCTAAGAAGCAACATTACAACGCAGCAACATTTTGGGGTGTTATTTTCTGTCTGTGTTTGCTATTACTTACATTACTAAAAACCACTTTCGTAACTTCCGCACCCACTTACACCAAACCACTAAAACGAGACGATATCTCGTTACCGATTGCTTTTGCTGTAAGATTGGGCTACCTTCGGTTTAACGCCACGTTTTTTTTACCGCGCAGTAGATTTTCAACACCCGGCTTAGCGCTGAGAGTTAAAAATTCACATCGCTCTTTTTTAATGTGCTAGGGATGCGCTCTGTTTTCTCGCTCTGGCTTCTCACCGCCAAGAGCTGAAAATTGCGTCCGTGCGTGGGATATGGGCGAATCCACACAGTTAGGGGCTTGGTAAGCGCCACGCTTGGTTAATAGCGTTTATATCTTATATTTTTACATTACACTACAGTTACACCGTCGCGCTCAGCTGGCAAAAAATTGATCTTGCCTTCATTAAATAAAAACAGGTTATGTTTTGAACCAGGGTTTAGTAGCCTCCAAAAAATATCTGAGCTGCCTCGTAAGCGATACTGCTGAGCATGAGGTCTTGGGTTCGATTTTCAGGTTGGGCAAAGTGTTATTGGATTTTTCCATGTGGAATTACTCAGTCGCAGCCCGGAGTCTGATTTACTCAGTCGCAGCCCGGAGTCTGAACTACTCAGTCGCAGCCCGGAGTCTGAATTACTCAGTCGCAGCCCGGAGTCTGAATTACTCAGTCGCAGCCCGGAGTCTGAATTACTCAGTCGCAGCCCGGAGTCTGAATTACTCAGTCGCAGCCCGGAGTCTGAACTACTCAGTCGCAGCCCGGAGTCTGAATTACTCAGTCGCAGCCCGGAGTCTGAATTAGTCAGTCGCAGCCCGGAGTCTGAATTACTCAGTCGCAGCCCGGAGTCAGAATTACTCAGTCGCAGCCCGGAGTCTGAATTACTCAGTCGCAGCCCGGAGTCTGAATTACTCAGTCGCAGCCCGGAGTCTGAATTACTCAGTCGCAGCCCGGAGTCTGAATTACTCAGTCGCAGCCCGGAGTCTGAATTACTCAGTCGCAGCCCGGAGTCTGAATTAGTCAGTCGCAGCCCGGAGTCTGAATTACTCAGTCGCAGCCCGGAGTCAGAATTACTCAGTCGCAGCCCGGAGTCTGAATTACTCAGTCGCAGCCCGGAGTCTGAATTAGTCAGTCGCAGCCCGGAGTCTGAATTACTCAGTCGCAGCCCGGAGTCTGAATTACTCAGTCGCAGCCCGGAGTCTGAATTTGTGCCCGGTTGATGGCAATATGGTCGCCCCCTATTACATGGGACTTAGAGACACAAATGATATGATTAATATAACCTTGAATTTGGAAAGTGTCATGATCAAGTCTTTAAAAAAAAAACATGTACTTATAAAAATTATACTTTTCCGATTCTACATTCATTAAAAATAACTAGAATAAAATAGAATACACTTTTTATTTAGACGATTATCATTTTTATAGAGCAATAATGGCCGTTCGTGTATGACATGTCAAACAAAAGAAAGTAGCTAGTTTTTAGGTTATTTCGATTTTTTTGAAAATCTCCGTTACCCGGGTTTTAAAAAAACTTTTGTAGGAGTTAATATTATAGATAAGAGTAGTCTATAAAAAACAAAGTTTGACTTTGACGCAGCATGGTACGGAATTCCATACATCCATGAGCATTGTACTTTCATCCTCCTATTAAAAGTACCTAATCTAATATCGCGACATATTCGCCAAAAATGTAAACAAATATGAGCTTATGGAAAAATAACCTTAATTCCTACACAATAAAGTTCAGTTTACGCTACAACTTCAAACATTTTCATAACTTTTTCAATAGTGCTTGTCACTCTGAAAATCAACTTGATTTCCATTAAAAGAAAGTTGATATTTGTCTCACTTGAAATTACGTTAATTTGAAACATAACTAAAATTTTAATATACATATAATACTAATGATTGGAATACTATCGTGAATTCATGCAAGCCTAGTACTTTTTGTTAGATTACTGCTCAAAAAGTCGGGTCATATTTCAATCATGATACGAAAGACATGTAGCGCCATCTGGCCTCCGAAAGCAATTGTTATTGTTATTTTCCTAGGGAAAAGTATTTTTTTTGTGAATGAAATGAACCTTATGCCCTTTTCTATACCCCTGAAAACGTATATGCAAATTTTCATGATGATCGGTTCAGTGGATTACTTACTTTCGCATTTATAATGTTGGGCTTTATTATTATTCTAATATTAAGCTTATTTGAAAACAGTATTTAATAACGACGTTGTCAATGGTCTTAAAACAGTATTACTCGTAAAATAAAAATAGATTTTAAATCACAAAATACAACTAACGATATAAGTACATGCCAGCACATTAAGCTACTACAATCTGTCAAAATTCTTTAATAGATTTTCAACTTTATCGTTAAAGCATTAAGGTTCAAGGTTGACTGGGAAAATTTGACAGTTTCGGGTAGCTTGACCTGCTGGCGTCTGTACATCATCATCTGCCTAGCCTTTTCCCAGCTATGTCAGGGTTGACTCCCAGTCTAACCGGATGCAGCTGAATACCAGTATTTTACGTGGAGCGACTGCCTATCTGACCTACACAACCCAGTTACTGGGTAATACGATACCCCTTGGTAAGACTGTTATTTAACGATATACATCATTCAATATAATTATATTTCGGCCGTTTAAAGTTGTGAGAAACAAAGAGACTGTTTAATGTTTAATGTGAAGTTTAAACAAATAATTATTTTTAGTTTGAGCGGACCTTGATGAAATTAATTTGCGGATGATAAAAATTGTTCGTACAAAAACAAAATTGTCCCTGAGTTGAAACGGTCATTGATTTTATATCAAGTATTTTCTAACTGAACAGACAGCTGTGCTGCTGGGGAGTTTGTTGCGTCACTTCTTCTTCCCAGCGATAGCACTAGGAAGTGGTGAAGGGCGCGACGGGAACTGGAACCGGCGAGAGATGTCATGCGGTGTCCCGCAGGGATCGGTTCTGGGGCCGCTCCTGTGGGACATCGGTTACGACTGGGTGCTGCGGGCCGACCTCCCTGATGGCGTCAGCGTAGTTTGCTACGCTGACGACACGCTGGTCCTGGCGCAGGGGAGGTCGCATCAGGCGGCGGCCGACGCGATGACACGCGGGGTTGCGATAGTCGTGGAAAGGATCCGGCAGTTGGGTCTCGAGGTGGCTTTGCACAAGTCCGAGGCCATGTCCTTCCATGGGCCCCCGTACGGGCCACCTTCGGGATCCCAACTGATGGTAGGAGGGGTTCACATCGGCGTCGAGAATACGATGAGATACCTGGGTCTCGTCCTCGACAGCCGGTGGAACTTCGTCGAGCATTTCCGACGTTTGGCCCCCAAACTGGAATGGGCCGGGGCCGCCTTAAAGCGGCTCCTGCCCAACCTGAGGGGGCCAAACGCCTCCTGCCGGAGGCTTTACGCAGGGGTCGTGCGGTCCATGGCCCTTTACGGGGCCCCGGTATGGGCGCGTTCACTGCGGCTTCGAGCCGCACACTACCTGAACGCGCCCCAAAAGGTGGTAGCCGTAAGGCTGATCCGGGGGTACCGCACGATCTCGGGCGAGGCAGCAAGCCTCCTTGCCGGACTGCCACCATGGGATCTGGAGGCGATAGTCCTCGCGCGCCTGTATGACTGGCGCGATCGCGAGGATCGCCCAGAGGACACGGTGGAGCATACGGTGGAGGTCTGCCCCGCTTGGGCAGAGCACCGCCGTGTCCTCGTAGAGGCGATCAGCAGCGGCGGCGACCTCTCGCGTCCGGCCCTGGTGCAAGCCATGGTCCGGGGCGAGAGGGAGTGGGAGGCGGTCACCTCTTTCTGCGAAGCAGTCATGCTAGCGAAGGAGGTGGTGGGATGGGCAAGGGAGAGATCCTCACGCCTCAGCCGCCGAGGGAGACGCTCCGGGCGTCGGGAGCCGCGTGACGACTCCCGGCCGCCGTAGGCGCGGGCCTGCGGGCGGAGAGCAATGGGTAGCTCTCCATCCGATCAGGACCAGGCCCGTGCCGGACGGCGCGTATGTGTTCCACGTGCGCCTCAAAGAGATGTCAGCATAGTTGACGGGGCCCGACAGGGCCGAAGCCTGCCGGGGTAGCGGGATCGTCCGAAAGGGTTACCGCTGCCCTGGTACATAAAGGGCTAAGGAAGGAACACGGGTGGGTTTTAGTCAGTAAGAGTCTGACACTCCCTTCTGCTCCACGCAGAGCGGGAGGGGTCATTTGATGATTTCCCATCCTCAAAAAAAAAAAAAAGTGGTGAAGAGCGGGCGTTTTTGGGGGACTGTCTTTTGTAATTTTGACGTTCGAAAAGTGCTGATTCTCAGCCTAATTTGAATAAATGACTTTTGATTTGATTTGATATGTGAGTACTGGCATTGTTATGTTAATTTTTAACAAAACTAAAAATAATATTTGTTTTCACCCATGAAAACGTTCAATTGCCGAAATAACGTACTCGTTATTTAGGCCACTGAATTGAACATTTTTATTATTTCCCTTGTGGTATGTATTGTGATTGTTAGAGTTATATTTAAAAAAATATTGAAGCCGTATAGCGGGAATATAGACACATATCTACAATGTTCTATTTGAAATAGGTATAATGAAGTATTCACAAATAGAAACGCCAATGTGCCTTGCGGCTAAAAGTGTATATTGTCGCAGCCAACTGGTTAAATTAGCCGTTTAGTCAACCACCTGGCCTTTGGAAGTAGTGCTCGCATCGCTTCGCTCTCTCGGCTCGTACGCGGTTGATCACAGTTCTAACCTAACCCATTTAGTCGGGGTGCCCTGGCTTAGTTACTGCGACCAATTCGTCTCGCAAGTGCTTGGTCACAGTTCCAACCTGAACTATAACTTATTGAATATCATTCAGGCCATTAGTTGAACGGCCGCTGTTTAGTTAAAAGGCTAGGCGGTTAACTAAAGGGCTAATTAAACCAGTTGGCTGCGAAATATTCATAAAATTACGCCTATAATTCCCGAAGGGTGAGGCAGAGGTGTGCCTACATTTGCAGCTAAAATTGGGCATATTACAGAATATTTTTTAAGCAGTAAACATACATATGTCGGAGTCATTCGTTTGACTATTCGGAACCCCAGCGCCATCTCGTAGCACTAGACAGAGTCTAGCCTGAGTTCGTGGAGGTGTACGAGAGCTACAGCTACAAGAGCAGTGTGAGCAGAGCTCTCGGGCACATCGAAACATTGGATATCGTACGAACAACATGTGCTTAGAAACTGTCTCGCGTTCCGTATCGTTGAGTTGTGTACCTACAGTGTGAGATTCGCTAGTGTGACTAACTTGTTCGTAAATTATAATCTGATTTGAACTGCAAACCGTTTTTCTATTGCGCTATAACCAAAACTACCCATAGTACGCCCACAGGAATTAAAATATGCCTGATGTTAACGAGAGGCAGACATTCCTTCTCCGATACAGAGATGGTTAGTTATGAAGTGAAAAAATATTTTTTTAATATACTACCTTTTGCTCAGGACTTAGTTTGCGTGTAAGTCGTAAGACACCACAATTTACTAAAGTAACAGCCACATTTTTATAAAACTTTCCTGCAGTACGTTTGTTGTTCTTTTTGAATACCAGTACTTTACGTGGAGCGACTGCCTATCTGACCTTCACAACCCAGTAATTGGGTAACACGATACAACTTGATAAGATTGGTTGTCAGACTTTCGGGCTTCTGACGACCCGTAATGATTGTCAAAGTTCTCAAAGTTCCACGAATGACAGCTGGGACCTACAGCTTAACGTGCTTTCCGAGGCAAGGAGGGGTCGGTCGGTTAACCATCCACGGACCGACCGTAGCAAGCGTAGCTTAACCTGATCGATCGACCCATGCGGCTGTTATGATTACTTAGCCACGAAATGATTGAAACGGAAAAATTGTATATGATGAAAATATTCAAACATGAATCAAGATGACAACTAATACTCGTATATGTTACTGATACTCAAAGCCAAACCTGTTGAGACGGCTTTGACGACTCTGTTCGTTTTAAATCACTGTGGCAGACACTGTGTAGTTTACCTACTTCCTTTGATAAAAGTAATATTTTTTAGCAACATGTCCAGTCCACTTGGTTGATTAGTCATTAGTCATTTATTCTTAACAAAATACATTTGTGTCGAATACAGATTAGCACAATAATAATAATCAATAAAAGTTCTAATCAATAATATAGATAAAATGTCAAAAATAAAATAAAATATATATCAACAACATAATTAGAATTAAAAAACAAAAACACAATTAGCCTAGTCAGAAAATAAAACAAACATTCAAATCAAACACTAGCATGTCAAGAATTAGACTTAAACTTAAACAAATAAACAAGTTACACTGTGGCATTATTTTTGTCACTAAAAAACTCTTCTATACTATAGTAGCACTTCGTTAATAGGAATGAGTTTAATTTGAATTTAAACATTCTTGGACTATTAACCATTTTTAGTTCTAATGGCAATTTGTTAAAAAGTTTTACAGACTGTACTTTAGAGCTATGTTTGACAACATTTAATTTTGGCTGCAAATAATTAGGCAGATCTTTCCTGCGCGTTTCCACCCTAGTTTCCCTTTCTTCTTTTGTCTCGTATTTGTCTAGGTTTTTTAGAAAACTACTTAGTAGAACCAAAATATAGAGACAAGGTACAGGTAGAATTTTTAATTTCACAAAATGCTCTCTACAAGATTCAGTCTGGTCTATGCGAAGTATAGTTCTAAGGGCTCTTTTTTGCATAACAAAGGCTCCATCCATATTGTATTTATAACTGTTCCCCCATAGTTTAATACTGTACCTCAGCTTGGACTCGACTAAGGCAAAATAAACATTTCGTAATTGAGCAATTGTTAGTTCGTCCCTTAAACTTCTCAAGGCATAGCATGCACTGCTGAGAGAATTTGATTACTAGGTACTTAGCCGTTGCTGAGCTGTATCGGGATAAATATAATAGCTTTTAATAATAATTGCCCATAAGACCGGCCATTGGTTACTTCGACGATTTAATCATATCAACAAAATAACCTTAAATAACCTCTTAATATAGGTACAAAATATTTTGATGAGACACAATGAACCGTTAGGCCCAATTTACATTGCCGCGGAAAGGGAGTTTATTTTATATGCCACCCAAATTATTGGGCAATAGCGACATACACCTACTATAATATGTACTAGTCTATGTACTAGCCGTAACGAAAATCGTACAGTCACGTTTATGAACATAATCCAGCATTGCATATCTAAGCGGGCACGCCCTTACTGCCTGAAGGCTATTATCAAGATCAGTTTACGCTTTTTTTTTATTTCTCCTTGGGTATCGTATGTTTTCAATGTTTTTGTTGGTATATTGGCGTGTGCTTACCCCGCAAATAATTTAATTTAATGTTTTGTGTTTCGTATAGTCAATTACTTTAAATAATTGTCAGAATACAGTTCTTCTAACTGAACAGAGAGCTGTGCTGCTGGGGAGTTTGTTGCACCAATTCTTCTTCCCAGCTAAAGCACTAGGAAGTGGTGAAGGGCGGTTTGGGGGACTACTTATCTCATGTAATTTTGACGTTCAAAAAGTGCTGATTCTCAGCCTAGTTTGAATTTGAGACTTGTGATTTTGATTTTACGAGTTTAAATACGTTACACTTACGCAAGATTCAACAGCGATGTTCTCATAAAGTATTGATAGATATTTAATAGTGGTATGAAAATGGCAAACTGTACAGTTTTTATTTCACGAGAAAAAGGCTTTTGCGCTAATCATCACTCTCCTGTCCGTATCCCAAGTTATTCGGGGTCGGCGCAACATGTCTTTTTCTTCAACACTCCTCTATCCGTCGTCATCTCGGTAGTCACCCCCTTTCTAACCATATCATCTTTCACACAGTCCATCCATCTTTTCTTTGGTCTTCCCCTACTCTTATATACATATACTACATTATATACATACATATACATTTATTTATCCATTGTAATTTGCGCATATTTATTATATGGTATTTAATATAGTATTTATGCTCGTGACTGTACATATTCGTAAGACAATTAGGCCCGAATATTTTACGTGCCGACCAGGTTTCAGAGAGTTCTGAGGGGCAATTCTCGTAATTTTATGAACGTTCCCAGTCTGATCTCAGTCTCAATCTGTCAAAAATTCCTCTAATTTCCCTACATTTTGACATGTTTTTGACATATGTTCGTCACCTAGATAGACTGCAACTAGATTTTGAACGTTTTAAATTACGAGAATACGCCTTCTGAACTTGATAAACATGGTCACCTATCCACAAAGTGACCGTGGAAATGCAGCTTAACTCCGCAGTTACATAGATACAATATCTATATAGCTTTTATATATTTTATATATATTTTTTTTCTTTGACATTGATTTACATTCTGTAATTACTTGAGGTCACACCCGGACTTATTACTCCTTATTTATTTATGAAAATCGTCTACGTTTGGAATGTTTGTGAATATGTGAGCACCATGTATCTATCACATAGTTGATCTATATGTCATGGTTACATTTATCCATTTTAATTCTTTTACCTATTGTGGTATAGTAATTTTATTTTTGGGTGCATCGTCTTCACATATAATTATATAAATAATGTATGCAATATATTGTAAAACATTTTAAAAGAGTAACGGTGGAGTTTCTTGTCCATTCTTCTCCATACGAAAACTACTTTTTGGAAGGGGCGACTAGAATCAATTTAATTTAAATTTTATTTTTGACGTTCAAAAGTGCCCTTTATGTGCCTATTTGAAATAAATGATTTGACTTTGACTTTGACTTTGACTATCAATGAATGTGGAATGGACAATGTTGGAGTCGGCTTCCAGTCTAACCAAAAGCGGCTGAAGACCAGTAGATATTCCTTCGTATCCAGCCGTGATTGAGTTAAATAAACATTCTTGTATAAAATGAGTTGTCGATATGTAACTACGTAAGATGGATGACGAAATCGATGGAGAACACCCTCCATCGATTTCGTCTCGATGTTTCCAGAGAAAATATCGAATTAATGTACTTACCGTGGAATAAGAACAAAGGAAATTGTTAGAGGGTATATAATACTTACGGTTTTATGGTGTATTGGTTGCGCTTGTGTTAGGACAGTTTATTGCTCTTTTTTGGCAATGGGATGAAAAGTTTATATTGGCAGTACGAAAAAAGTGAGCGAAGTTATGTGAAATGCTCGTATTTTTTTTTAAATTGTTGTAAAAACATACGTGTATATTATTTTGTTCATTTCAAATAGCAGTGAACGTCTTGATGCTACGTTGTAATTATGTTATATGTAGATCAGGTTTGATATAACATTCGAGCCGTATTTGGCAACATTACCATACAACAAACCATGTCATGCCATGCTGTGTTTGACAAATAAATAGTGAGAACAGAATCACAATCAGACAATGTTCCACTTTGGTCCCTAGGACTGGACACAACATGTACGCGCGTACGCGGCACGTACGCGGCTACCTAGCACACCCCCCTTAAGTTCTAGAGTGCGCGCAAACTAAGTCTGCGCGCGTGTTTGAACTTCAATACTATGTATATCCCTGCCAGCACTTGTAATCACTTTCGGCGGAAAACACGGAACACAGCACACTCTCTTCACACTTGATATAAACCTTGAAATGGCGGCAAACGATTATGTCCGATTTTGACAGCGCGCAGACTTAGTTTGCGCGGACTCTAATGCTAAAGTAGTAAAGGTTTGACAAGTTCTCAACTTCAAGTTCTCAATTCAGAAACCGAGTGTAAGTTTTACTTAAAACTGAATAGTAACTGGAAAAATTAGAAGATACTAAAAAAACTCCAGAAAATTTTTACAACAATTTACATCAAGAAAGACGGCAGATTGAGTTTCTTTGTAAACTCAACTTGGAAGCAAAATATAGCTGACAGAATATTACTTTAATTGGAAAATTATAATCTACCTTCAAGTCCATATCAGAAAAATATAACTTCTAGATAAGTATATTTTTCACAGACTTTGGCTAACTTTGTCTTACGCCAAGACTTTTAAATTAACGTTCTTGAAAGAAAGTGTTGCCAGAGAGAAATAAAGAGAAGTAAAAAGAAATAAAAAAAGAATAATATATCTTTAGGTCAAGGAGTGACTTTTAATCATCCAAACAGCTCTTATAATGAGATATTAGTGGAATATCTGTTGTTAATTATAATTATTGTAATTTTAACATACAATATTAAATTGTTTAGCTTGGTTTTTGTTTACATCAAATTGCTTGATGAAACTTCATAGTTCTGAGGTGTCAATATCTCATTATTGTTCTATATTATTTTAATCTTAACATACAAGGTAAAATTGTTTTAGCTTTGGTAACATAACTTTACTTTAAATTACTTGGTGAAACTTCACAGACTTGATAGGTGTCAAATATCAATAGATACTTATTGATATTTGACAACTATCAAGTCTGTGTCTTGTTGTGTCTCAAAATTACTTAGCATCATTAATAGCATAAGCATGATGAGCACTTAATGTTCCCACCAGCTGAGTCACAGGTCTGCGGTCTTCGAGAGGAACTGGGCTGTTGTGTACCGCGGGGGCCCAGTGCGGGTTGGTAGATGTCACATGTCTTCTAATTTTTGGTTCTATGAAAAGTCGGTTTGATCACGGTGTTTTCCTTCAAAGTGGTGAAGCGCGGGCGATTTTAGGGGACTGTCTTTTATAATTTTGACGTCCGAAAAGTGCTGATTCTCAGCCTAATTTGAATAAATGACTTTTGATTTAGATTTTGAGTAAAATGCCTGGCTGGGTGCGCACCCACGACCTACGACTCATAAGTCAGGGCTGTGACCACTGGGCCACCACGGCTCCCAATCAAAACAACTTGGGACTTATGAAACAACTGGCGAGATGTAACATACTGCTCTACCTGCCGATCTATTCTGTAAAAATCTCACCGTGAAAACCTAGATGAGGTGAGCTGTCATTTCACCTGGAGCTAGGGATTTACACTATTGTCAGCTCACTTCAAGCTCACCCTTCTTCCCGTCGGGGTACACAGGCGTGATTTTATGTAAGTGAAACCACACATACGACCTCGTAACTTGATCCACATTAAGTGTGATTGCCTTCCGACCCTGTTGACGCTGCCCTGATACAAGATTCATACGAGTTTATTGGTCCCCTGAGAGGACCCGGAGAAAAGCACATTCCGCGCCATGACTGCGCCAATTTGTACCTATTTATTATTCTGTACGCGACCTCAGTGTCAACTGAAAGGATTGGATTTCTAATGTAGCGTTCTGTTAGGTCAGGTATACGAGCCTGTCGGGAGCGCGGTGAACGCTTATGCGAATCCCGCACCCCCGGCCATAGGCAGAGCTGGAACACCGCGGTGGTTTTAGCCGGTAAGAGTCCGGCATACCCCTCTGTCACCTCCACGATGGAGGAAGTCCAGGAGGATTTCCACCGCGAAACCAAAAAAAAATAAGGTCAGGTTTACGAGAAACATAAAAATACAGAGACATTTTTGTGTTTTGGTAGAATACCAATATTCGCTCCATATAAAATACTGGTATTCAGCTGCGTCCAGTTTGACTGGAAGCCGACTCCAACATAGTTGGGAAAAGGCTACGCAAATTGATAAAAAAAATATTAACAAAAGTTTCAGCTCGTTTTTATATTACGAGTAGCTTTGACGTAGATATTTTTAGAGTCGTCACTTGTGGCAGATAGATTATACTGTATGTAACAAATAATATTTTGCCTAAGGGATCGACCCTTCCTTCCAAAACGTTACTGCTTGGGTTGGTCTAAAATGACATAAATTCCCAAGAGTAAAGACTCTTGGGAATTTGGGTGAAGCGGCGGGGAAACGCTTATCATTTACAAAGGTAAATGATAAGCGTTTCCCCGCCGCTTCGCCTGCATGGATGTCGGAATATCCTAATCCAGCCATAATCTATGTACGGTCAGCAACAAAAGTCGGTTAACACTTCAATTATTTAAATAGGAAATAAAATAGGAATTATTTGAGGTTCACAAAAAGAGGTGCAATCATAATTTATGAGGCACCTCTTTTCGGGTCGACGACGCGTTGTGTTCCACGCGCGCCTCAAAGAGATGTCAGCACGAATTGACGGGGTCCGCTAGGGCCGATGCCTGCCAGGGCCGCGGGTTGTTCGAAAGAGATACCGTGGCCCCTGGCACAGGCAACTGAAGGAACACCGGTGGGTTTTAGTCAGTAAAAGTCTGACACGAAGAGCGGGAGAAGTCATATGATGATTTCCCACCCAAAAAAACGTATGTTCAATTTTAGCTTCTATTAATTATATTATACATGTCCATTTATGACACTATCATGGATTTTACTGTCTAAAAAAAGAAATAACACGTGAAGTCCCTAGGGATGTAAACAACAAATTCGTTTCTGTGGGGACCAATCAATATCCTGTACAACAAAGTGTTTGCTGTTTTTAAAAAAATGATACTGACGCTGCAAAATTTATTCGATGGCCCTGGGTGTTGATAAAAGTTTTTTTACACCTCACGACTAATCGGTACTATATCCTTCTCTTGTGTTTATAATTTTTTTGTGAATGTATTTTAATGATTGCCTCGTTGTTCTAGAGGTTGCAAGCGCTGCAGCTAAGCATGAGGTCCTGGGTTCCATTCCCAGGTCAGGCAAGGTGTCCTCGTGTTTTTCCATCACAAATTTCTCAGTAGCAGCCTGGGGTCTGAATTTGTGCCTGCTTGATGAAATAGGAGCCATCAACCACCCCCTATTACGTGTGACTTAAACATAACTGTTTTTTTTTTTCAACTGGCGAAATGTGGGTGTGGTCCATCTCTGCCTAACCCTTCCGAGAATACACGCGTGATGATATGCCATGTATTTTAATGATTCCTATTTTTTTTCTTGTAATTTTAGCAACCTGGCATGATGATATCAGTCAAGCTGTACACAATTTTAAAACATTAAACTTTTTAATTTTAATTCTGTGATTCATTTGGTTTTATTTATTTTCTTTACTGGGTTTTTGGTATAACCGTGTATAATTTTCGTAATGCGTTTTATTGCGGGAAAAGAAATATATTTTTTTTTCTTAATTTTCTATATATACTCGTATAATATTGGGTCGTTTTTTTAAGCCCAAATGTGATAATCATCACTTTCACCTACTAAGGGCCGATTTTACCAAAGTTTGATATTTTATATATTTTATCCGTGGAATAAAATTTACGTCTGACAGTTCTAATATCAACAAAACTCAAGCTCAAAGAATTTAATTCAAATATACTAATTACAGGCACTTTTGAATTGTCAAGGGGTTGGTCAGTCAGAAAGATGAAGCTAGTTGCCCATTCCAGAGCGTAGTTGGTACCTATGGAGAAGACCGGGCAAGAAACTCCATGGAGACTCTTTTAAATCAACATAATATGTTTACAAAGTATTGGTTACATCATTCATGTTAAAAATTATGCATGTGAGAACGATGCAGAACGTTAAAAGCGTCCGTAATGACAAGATTAAATAAAAATTCAATATTAAATTCAATTAAAATAAACCATGGCAGCAAATAGATGACCAGTCCCTACTGACGGAAAACTGTCAAATAGAATTATTCAAGGTATAAAAGTTTGGTGAAATTCGCCCTAACTGTATTTAAAGCTCTCGTCAGACTAACAAAAAATCTATGTTCATTTAAAATGCCTTCGTTGGTTTCATCCGTCAGCTTAGCTATATTAAGCTTAATTTAAGATTTGTCAAACCAAAACTTTTAGCGAAACTTTTGGTAATCGCCGAACAGTTTGACGTCTAGCTTAGTTACGACCACAACTACTTAAGCCCTACGATTCCTTTTGGCAGTATCTCTGAATTCAAGATCTCTAAACGTAAGAGGTGATACAAACTTGTTCGAGTCGGCAAATCCAAGATACAGGGTGGCAGGGCCATCGACGCTCAGCCTGTTACCATAGATTCAGTACATGATTCTGAATCGTTGAATTCTGGTACGTTGAAATCTTGCGTGGGTTATTAAACAAAAATTGCTGTTCCATACATTTTGACCACGTAGGTATTGCACTTTTATATGAAACAGCAGATTGTTTTTTTGATAACCGGCGTAAAATTTCTACTCTAGTTACCACTGGGCACCGCTCAACCGGTAACTGTATATTCGTTAATCTTCTTTGAATCGTGTGGTGTAAATGAGATTTAACAACTTATGCAGACGATGTATCGTTTGTGACCTGTTTCTCATTTGTGACGTCCAGAGTGAATCTGAATGAGCTTTAGAAACGTCCAACATGTCAAAGGTGCTGATAGACTTCGTAAATAGCTATATGGACTATTCAAACGAGTTCTTTCATATCCTGGAATACCTACCTCTTGTCAAAGTTACTCGAATTATGACCTCTATTATCCTTTAAAACACTCAACTACAACATGATCTGAGGGCCAATTATCAAACTTACAAAATATAATAAATTAATACTTAATCATATCCTACTAATCCTACTAATATTAGAAACGCGAAAGTTTGTGAGGATGGATGGATGGATGGATGTTTGTTACAATTCACGCAAACTACTGAACGGATTTTGATAAAACTTTGCAGTAATAAAGCCAACCTACATACTGTTGGAGCTGCTGAAGATTCTAAAATACTATGTTTGCATTATATAAATTCAATCTCCTAGTATTGTATAATTGCATAGAACGTATGTGAGTACTATGTTACATACTACAAAGCTACCATTTACTGGGTACGTCATTCATTGACTTGAATATGCCTTGGCGGATGAGAGTATGTCATGCTCACTCTAATGTCTCGCTGATGGTGGCACATGTGTTGGATCATTTAGCTCCCTTCAAAATGGTTGAGCTGAATGGTGCTAATCTATGCGTCATGTTCGTGAACGGGCGCCGTCAGTAGGGACTGGTCAACTCTTTGCTGCCATGGCTTATTTTGATTTAAATTAATATTTGAATTGTTTTTTTTTATCTTTTCATTACGGACGCTTTTAACGTTCTGCATCGTTCTCACATGCATAATTTTGAACATGAATGATGTAACCAATACTTTGTAACAATATTATTATGATTTAAAAGAGTGTCCATGGAGTTTCTTGCCCGTTCTTCTCCATAGGTACCTACTACGCTTTGGAATGGGCAACTAGCTTCATCTTTTTGACTGACCGACCTTGACAATTCAAAAGTGCCTGTAATTGGTTTATTTGAAATAAATAGTTTGAGTTTGAGTTTGAGTTTGAAAGCTTATACATCAAAATAACACATGGAATACTTTTTATCCCGATATTTCCACGGGATCGACCACTATGCGGGTGAAACCGGGGGCACTGCTAGTAATATTATAAACGCGAAAGTTTGTGAGGAGGGATGGATGGATGTTTGTTATTCTTTCACGCAAAAACTATTCAACGGACTTGAATGAAATTGGGGACACAGATAGTTTATAACCAGGATTAAAACATAGGATACTTTTTATCCCGATATTCCCACAGGATTGAAATTTATGCGAGGAAACCTCGCGGCGCTGCTAGTTAAAACAACGCTCGTTCCGTGCAACGTGCGGCGACGGCGCCTTAAACTTGAAAAAGCAGTACTATTAATATTGCGGTTGCAATGCGTTTTTGTTGCGTACTAAGTGCCTTGACGACCGACGCGTAAAAGAAATGCCGTGTGCCCATGCACACGGTATTTCCCAGCCCTAGGGGCTTTTTAGCTTCGTACGAAATATAGTTTTTTTTTGTATTAATAAACTTCTTTATTGTTTTTATTTTTCTATGTTTGTATTTTAATCTTTAGTCTGTGTTCTTCCTGTGCGAGTCCCAATATAGTATACTTTTTCTTTCTTTATTCATGAGTTATTTTTAAGGATGATTTCCACCACCGTTTCTGCGCCTAGTCAATTAGTTTCATTCCTACCGTGTTGACGTGTTCTAATGCCGAAAGGTTTGATCGGATACGATGATATGCGAACAGAGCCGATCGCACGTCGCAACATACTTTCGGCTACGATCGCGTGTCGCAGAAGACGCCCGCGTTAAAGCTGCTGTGCGGCTTGGTAATATAGACTTTAAATACTGTATACACGTTTTAATATCGTTTAAAGATTGTAAAATCCGTTCCGATCCATTGCGATGCGAGCCGTTGGAAATCATCCTTTACTATGGATGATCTAATGAGTTCGAAATTAGCCTGTATACTATAAAATATTTTATGTGTCCGGCCATTGTAGGCTTTCAAGTTTAAGTTTCAAGCAGTAGGGTCTTAGGTTAACGTAATTATAAAGTTAGGTTCTGATCCAATATACTAGCAAGACAATCTGGGACGTTGAAAATAAACAATTCAAACCACGAAATCTAAGTCTACGCTTAGTTAGCTGACAAAGTATTGTGATAGTAACTTGTTTGAACATGGCCTACCTAAGGGTGAAAATCCCGTAAATCACTCGGTAGGAAATAATTAACGCGTAAATGGAAAGAAAATTTGATTTTGATTAATTATTCGACAACTGTTTCTGACCGAGTTTTGAATATTATGTAAGAGTCGTCAACAGCTGCCTAGCCTTTTCCTATTTTGGGGTCGGCTTCCACTCTAACGGATGGCAGCTGAATGCCAGCATTTTACATGGAGCGACTGCTTATCTGACCTTCGCAACCCTGCTACTGGGTAATACCCCTTAGTAAGACTGGTTGTCAGACCTTCGGGCTTCTGACTACCCGTAACGACTATTAAATATCCACATATGACAGCCGGTACCAATGGCTTAACGTGCTTTCCAAGGCACGGAGGGGTGGTCTAGGTATGTAAAGATGGACACCCATCCACGCACTGACCACGTCAAGCGTACCTTATCCTGATTGATCGATCCGTGCGGCTGTTATTACTTAACCGCAAGACCCGAAGACTATGTAAGAGTAACAAGAAAAATTAAAGTATCGCTCACTTTGTTGTTTTGTCTGTTAAGCTTGTGTTAGTTGTTACTTTTATCGATATACAGTAATACCCCGACTTACGCTACCCTGTTTTACGCGAATTTGGAGATACGCGGTTTTTCTTTTTGATAGCCGGCGCATCGGGTTCCCTACTCCGCCCTGTCAGTGTTCAGTTTACGACAAGTTCGAACGTGTTCCGCGTAGAATTGTTTCAGTGCATTTTATTGATTATCTTTAATTATGTCATCCAAAAGACCAAAAAATTAGTCATTTGAATGTAACAAGAAACGAAAAACATAGTCTTTGGAGTGTAAACTAAATCGAAAGTTAAAATTTGTGAATTGGCAAAGAACTTTCACCTACCGGAATCAACAGTCCGAACGGTTATAAAAAGTAAAGGAAAAATTACGGAAGCTGTGAAAGGCTCTCAATCTTTGAATTCAAGCATTACCTATTCGTAGACGTCGTAAACGTAATGTAAATTGTTTTATCATCTAACATTTTATTAGATATGTTTCTTCTAAATTATTGTTTAAGTACTTTAGACTGGTCCCGCTTAAACAAACTTTATATGTAATATATGCACAGTTGAACCCCGATTTACGCGAATTCGACTTACACTGTTATCCCTTGGTCCCAACCTATCGCGTAAGTCCGGGATATCACTGTATCTAAAAAAAATTTTTTACAAAAGAAAAACAAACGACTTCCAAAAAAAACACTGCAAAATAAAAATGCGGAAATAACGACACCGACTTCCGAAATGAAAGTTATTTTTCACTTTGTAGTGTTGTGTGTGAAGTCGGTGGTTTTTTTTGTAAAAAAGTTTTTACTTCTTAGTTGTACCTACCCCACACAAATTCATATAACACTACTTGCTATGTAAATATCAGTGACAGGAACTTATTAAAACATCATCAACATAAACTAAGTGAAAAAAATTCGTCCCTTTTTTTAGGTAAATGCTGCTGCTGCTGCTGCTGTTTTGCTTTGTTTAGTTTAGTTTATGATCCTGTACGAGTCGCAATATATACTTTTTCTTTCTCCATCACGTGTAATTCTTTCCTGTATTTGGCTGTATACATCCACTTTTTCAAGGAAACTTCAATAATGTCGTTCTTGGTCTACCAACGCACCTTTTCGTTGGTTTGGAGGTCTAACAACGCCAAAACGGGAGATCATACGACATCGAAATTGGTGTTTTAAAATCTCTATCGTAGCAGGAGCTGTGTGACTATGTATATGGCCCCATTGCATTGTCAACTAATTCTTTATCTGTCTACAACATTATGTATTAAATACCAATGACATTATAACATTGACACTGATATTACTTTTTCCTACCTTGTATATATCCATGTTTGTGTACATGTCCATATCATATAATAGGATGAATTACTATTCTTTTAATTTTACTTCTGTTCCGATTCTAATAAATTGTTTAGCTCAATAATTATAATAAAATAAATTGAAGTGTTAGAAAGAAAAAAAGAAAATACTTTTATTTGCGGCAAAAATTACAAGTTGGTGGAAAACATGCGTCACATCCACGCAAAACAGCCGGTCGGGTGTTAATCGACTTGCACTAACCACTCCACTGCCAGTAACTGTACTTCAGGCGTTTCAAAATCATCAGTTCTTATTGTGCAGGAACCTAAATCCACAAGTTTTTGTTGCAAATACCAACTTAACCAACTTACTCCTGTTTCAATGACGTTTGAACTAACGACAAAGGTCGGGTCGCCCACCTATTTGTTGCCAAGTTCTTTGTCGGACAATCGAATAACTTTTTCAATTTGGTTCGGATTTTCTACGATCAGAATTTGGACAGTTCATATTATGATTTAAGCGTTGGGTTTATAGTGCAGGCCACACCGCGAGCTGGCGGGCGGACGGACTGGCGGGCGAGCCACCTTTTTATCATGACCGGAATAATACTGACTGCAAAGCCCGCCCGCCCGCCAGCTCGCCGGCGCCGTGTGGTCTGCACTTAAGGCTGTTTTTTTTTTAAACGAGGAGGTATTTAGCGCTCCTGTGCAATAGTCTGAGTAATAAGGAAGCCTTTTCCTAAGATTCAAATTCTGAATATTTTTAATTCATTGGTCGTTTCCTATGCAGAAGAGTCGGTAAGAAAATCCACGGTTATTCTTTTAAACATAATTGATATATAGAATAATAATAATTATTATTGCCAATAAGCCTGATATAGTGGTGGTGGATCGATCAGAGCGGCGCGCAATGATTGTTGACATAACCGTCCCGCATGATGAGAACCTCGTGAAAGCCGAGAAAGATAAACAAATCAAGTATCTTGACTTGGCTCGCGACGTTGTCGACATGTGGGATGTGGACTCAGTGATCATTGTACCGATAGTCGTGACAGCCAATGGCTTAATAGCCAAGAGCCTCGACCAACACCTGAGGAGGCTCTCGTTGGGCAGCTGGATCAAGGGCTTGATTCAGAAAGCGGTACTTCTGGACACGGCTCGCATTGTCAGGAGGTTCCTCTCTCTGGAGCCCTGACCGCCGGTAGCTTGGACCCTGTTCCCGATACCGGTGGGCTACTATATTTTATATTTTTAAATGTTTATATACTTTTTATATTCTAATATTTAAAAATACAATTTATATGATTACATTAAAATAAAGGAGATAATAATAATAATAAATGAGGACAGTGTAGGCCTGTAAACAAGTACACAAGTACCATATGGTAGCCAATTCAAATTATGACATAACTTTTGTCCCACCTTGTATATTAAATAACTTAAAATAAATGCCTAACCGCACAATTAGCACAAGGTAGCACGCCTGAGGCCTGGTAACTGAGGCCACCCACGGTAAAAATTTCACCTGTCTTCATATGTCAGATGGATCTATAGCTACGTATGTATGCGACGTATTTTCGCTTTCAGCTGTCTGTGAGTATTCCTGTTTTTGTAAGTTCTGTTGAATTTTTAATGAAAATAAAATGCTTTTTATGTTCAGCCGCGCAAAAGTGTGTTTTTATACTAAGAAAGGTATAAATAGCATAATTACGTCTTATGTTCATTGGGCTTGTCAGTAAAGTGAAGTTGTACAGATAGTTGAGTGGGTGCTCCTATGCTTGCTAATAATAAATAGTTTCTGGAAATATAATGACAGAATAATTAGGTATATACTCGTACCTAACCGGATTATTTCATGGAAATTTTATAGAATAAGCCATTTTGAAAGGTGTTACGTGGGTCGCATGAGTGGGCCATATTGAGAATGAAACTGGACTAAATAAAATAAAATTGAATATGTTTGCGTCTAAAAATATTTTTATTTCCCCTAAATAGTAGGTTTTCCTCGAAAATTGACAAAGGTTTATGTGGGATAGCTACTTGAGTGAGTGACATGGTCTGCCATCGACAGACCAACCGCGGCAAGCGTAGCTAAACCTGATCGATCGAACCGTGCGGCTCTTATTTCTTAGCCACGAGACCCATAAAATCTAATTTGTTTTCTGACAGTACGCGAACGACGTCCCAGGCCTAGCTAGCACAGTGATAAAATTAATTAAGCCGCTTAATTCCTACCCAATCTAGCACGGATTCCCTTGCGAGTATTTGTTTAAATCTAGTTCTACATTTTGAAAATCTCTACTCCATTTCCTATGTAATTTCGGCTTTAACTTCTATAAACAAGTTAGTTTGCATCGAGTGTGTACTAGGCCCTTTTCAACCATTTGATTGAGCTCTTTAAACGAAACGTGTGGGTAGTCTAACATTTTGAAGAGTTATTTGCAAGAGGGTAGATATTACAATTTACATCTATCTAAAGCTAAACTATTAATAGTATAAAGTGGAAGAGTTTATTTTGGCATTTGATAGCTTGATTCTTGAGAAAGGTAATAGCATCATGCTAGAAGAAGAAGAAGTAGAGAAAGAAGAAGAAGAAAAGAAGAAGAAAGAAGAAGTCGAACAAAACGAAAAAAAGTCAGAAAGAACGCTAAGTGAAAATTAAATAAGAAAGAACGCAGGCAGGCGATGCCATGCGATGCGGTGGGTCAGCATCCGAATTTTCACGCGGACAAAGTCGCGGGCAGAGGGTAGTATATTCATAAATGAGTAGGTACTTGTTATTTTAAACGTTAAAAGAAAAATAATAGAATATCTTTATAGAGGTATGAGGGTAAAATTCACTCATCTTCCATAGAAAAGGGAGGATCCTCCGACCAGACGGGTGTCGTGTCTGGCGGGCAACTGCCCAACGATTGGTGTTGGGAAGTTTGTATATATGCTAATTGCGCGGTAAACTCTGCTTGCGAGATGTAGGATTTGCGTGACGTCAGTATGTCGCGTTGTTCGCATGTGGCGATGTAGATGCCGCCACATTACTCTTATTACTAGTGTGATCATTTGATCAAAGAATGCTTTAAAATTGTCTTATTATACCTGTCCTATTATAGTCGTTCTTTATCAAAATATGTACCTAAATGGTTCCGTAACTCAAAAGAAAAAAACGGACCCTTAGGACTTTGTTCTCCGTCCGCTGTCCTTTTTCTCAGGAACGTGTGGAGGTATCAAGTTGAAATGAATATCAAAGACGTGTGTCTACGGTCCCTTGGAGCTTAAAAACAAACAAGCTTCTAAGTCAACGCAATAAAAAATACGGCCACTGAAGCGACATATTTTGGTACTGGCAAAGTATGAGTTTATGGAAAAATAACTTTAATTCCTACAAAATAAAGTTCAGTTTACACTACAACTTCAAACATTTTTACAACTTTTTTAACATGCTAGTCACTCTGAAAATCAACTTAATTACCATTAAAGTAGATATTTGTTTAAATTGAAATAACGTCAATTTGAAACATAAATAAAATTTGAATATAGGTGGGACCTGTACTTTCCGTTTCCCTAGCAAAAAAACACGAAAAAGTAAGAAAAATGATCATGGTCAGGGTAAAGCCGTGGTCGCATACCATTGATAAATGATAAATGATTTTATTTTGTAAGTAGGTTTGTACAAACACTTTTACACGTCAATCATATTTTAAAACTAGATTAGGTTCGGCGTTCCCTATCTGACTAGTCTGAGAAGAAAGGCCGAAACAAACTCAGATATCTCTTTTAAAGTCCAGACATAGTCTTGGTCTGACCATGTATTTAGATCGATGTCTGAGATGGCCTTTTAAGGAAAGAACCACACAGATTGAGAGGACCTGTCCAGTCAGTGCACGCATTTGTCAGAAATCGTGTAGCTCAACTCAAAACTTAAGGAGCTCAACGATTCGACGAACAAAGAAAGGACATTTGGGTAGGCCACATTAATTACTCAAACTGCCATACAATGACAAAAACTAACAGAACAGAGAGAAAAAAAATATAATTTAGTAGGTGATCCTGGCACCTACATGGTATACAAGCATGCGACTAAGGCTGTACCTTGACCATTTTTGTACATATGTCTTGATTTCCGTCTGAAACATGTTCTTGTTTCATACTTTTTAGATCACGCTTTGTTTCCGAAAAACGAGATACAAAAGCAAAAAATGAGATAAAAAAGCAAATATTAAGTTCCAAAAACTGTAACCCAACTAGTTACAGTTTTTGGAACTTAATATTTGCTTTTTTATTTCAGTTTTTGTTTGTGATTGCAAAATTACTTTTGCAGTTGGAAAATTGACCGTCACGTACATGTAGAGAACAGTTTTCAAGTACAAGGTGTAAGTAACAATTAATACCTAATTAATTAATAAAAATAACAAAATGATGGCCTAACTTACCTAAAACTATTCACAAAAAAAAATATAGCGTGGAAAAATTCATTCGCATTGATGTGGACTGGTAATGTACCCAAGAGAGTGGCGGCATTACCACGTTATATGACAATGCTTAGCCTCTGGCCAAGGTAAAAGCCAGCCCTTGGGTCACGGGAAGTGTAAACAGCCGTTTTAAAATTTCCTTCAGAAGACCATCAGCACTTGGACCTCCCGACCCTTCGTTGTGCGTGGAACAACATGCACTTGGCCGGTTTTTCGTGTCGTCATGTCGTTTAAAAACACATATTCACACATAGGCTGAGATAGGAGCCTTTTGGTCTCGTATAGGAATTTCTGTTTCATTTTTCTTTTTGTTACTTATTTTTTATAAATTTTTTAACTTATTTTTTAACGTGTTTAGTTTAGTTTTATGATCTTCCTGTACGAGCCGCAATAACTACTTTTTCTTTCTATCTTTCTATATCTCTATTACAGTTTGGCCTTCGAGAAAACGAATACGTGTTTTGCGAATTTAATCTTTATAAGTTACTAGGATTGTCGCACTGACAGGTGTCAGGTACGCATTCTCTCGACGGCTGGGCTTAATAACCACTTGAATTTATCTCTAGCATAATAGAGTTGAAGCTTCCAGCTTTGACTTATAAACTTCAATTACGGAATACGCGCCCTTTGGGTATAATCTTTCTGCTTGTAATAGCCAAGAGACCTCTAACTTATTAAATGTAGCGAATTTAGCGCATCGCATCGCATTAATATACATTATGGTTGACATTAAGAACATAAATAATAGCCACCCGACTGATTTCGGTCACGGTGGCCAATTTCAGCGGAGATTAACCAGGTACGCAGGAGATATTATAGTGCACAATGCGTGCGTAAACAAAGGTGCACTCTCTGCAACAATAAAGATTGCTGTAGAAGTGAAGAAAGAGGTTTCCCAAAAAAATATCTACTTACGAGTATTTTAGGAAAAATATTTCCAAGTAGGTTTTTTTCGAATTCGTGAACAGTTTTAAATATTTGTTTGCCTTATTTCTTCTTAGTATTCGAAGTTGTTAAACTTTCCTAAATCATCTATAGACTAGCTTAGGCCCGCGATTTCATCTGCGTGAAGTCTTCCTCAAGAATTTGGCTATAAAATGCAAAAACTTTTTTTCCAATCCGACTACTAGTTCCTATAGTAGACTATAGCTACAGACATTAGCGAGTTCAACAAACAAACTCTTCAGCTTTATTACATAATCAGCCTCATTCCCACTGCTGAGACACAGGCCTCCTCTCGGTGAGAGTGGGCGGTAATTAACCACGCGGCCCATTGCGGGTTGGTAGATGTCACATGTCTTCGAATTTTTGGTTCTAGGACATGTCGGTTTCTTAACGATGTTTTCCTTCACAGTTTTGAGAGCAGTGGTGATGAAATAATTTACACAAAGTAAAGCGCCTGTCTGGATTCGAAGCTATGACCTACAAATCGGAGGTCGCGGCCCTTACCACTCGGCCACCACTGTTCTGCAGTCTTCAGCTTTATTATTACTATAGATATAGATAGACATGAAAAGTGAATACTTATTTGCTTTTAGTCAGCAGGTACTTTGATAAACTTTGACGTGGCTGTCAAAACTCATGACAAGGTCATGTCGATAAGTAAACGAGCGGCGGCATGCCACTTAGCGCACCGATTTTAATAGCACCAATCCAATATTTAAAAAAAAACTGTTCCCGAGGAAAAGAACAATAACTTTCGACGGTCACAATTGCTTCAGGACGCTAGATGGTGCTACGTGTCCTTCTTCTCTTTATGACTTTCTGAACAGTATTCTACCAAAAAGTACTAGGCTTGCATGAATTCACGATAGTATTTCAATCTTTAGTAATAGGCTTTTTATGAGATTATGAACTACCATGGAATATACTTATAAATGTCTTAAATTCACTGACAGACATCGTAGAGCCTAATGTTCTGGGTACAGAAGCATGAAATTTTGCACCAAGTAAGGATTTTTGAAAATTCATCTCCTAAATAGGCTAAAAAGGAGTCGAAAGCTTCCAGTTTAGCGGCGGAACCCTTGAGGGTTGTTGCGGTTTCATACAAATCATAGCGAATATTTTAGTCGCTAGGCTTTGTATCAGCTTACTTTGTCAGTCAGTCTGGCACTTATTTAAAATAGATGAAATTGCTATTGCTCGAGTATGAGAATTTTAGTTTAGCGCAATAAAAAAATAAACTACAAAAAATATTAAAATAAAAATATAATATCCTAAACTAACTACAACCATTAAAAAATTAAAATATTGCGTCGTAATATTCCTCTGCATCGCTGTCGACTGGACGAACCCAAGGGCTGGCTTTTACCTTGGCCAGAGGCTAAGCATTGCCACACAACGTGGCAATGCCGCCAGTCTCTTGCGTAATAACTAAGTCTGCTTATCCACGTGCGGCACGCGTGAACGGTAGAGGTAACTGCAGTCGTCGATAACCTACCGTTCGTGTATTTATTTGAGATCACACCGAGACGCGACACTTCTCGATGTGAACTGACCTTAAGCCCCGTTCACTGTGTCAAGTGATGTAGATTGGCGTAGCTAGGGATTTAGTCTAGGAGGGGCAACCTTCCAGCTGAACTAACCACAATCATTTAATGAGAGATCTTATATGACGCCTAGTAATAATCCCACCAAAATCATGTTTCATTTAGAATTCCTTACGTATTTGATTTTAATTTCAACTGCCTCCACACGTTCTTGAGAAAAAGGGTCTTGACTGACAGACAGACTGACGGACAACGAAGTGATCCTATAAGGACAAGCGATTAAACGGTTAGTAACTCTGCAATACTGTCGATTTTTTAGGGTGGACTAAGAAAATTCTAGAGTGCATGGCATTGCCCACCCTTGCCCCCCAAGTAGCCTTGCTACACCCATGATGGTGTGACTTACGACTACGTCAAGTGACACGCACACGTGTCTCGTGTTTCTGTTCGTCGCGGTAGCTCCGCAAATCACGGTAACACGTGGCCCGCTTTAACTAACTACATTCATGTGTTTCCTCCGCAGTCGGTGGCACAAGACGCATGTCGCTTGAGCGTGTGGCTCGTGGTCACAGGTTATGTGAATCGTAGCTAAATTGGAATAGAACATTAGTTAAGCTATGATAATATTAATAGTACTCCAGACCGTATTTCTCAACAGAGACTAGCATTTGGCACAAGTGTGTGCACAGAGACAGGTACACGGACTCTAACCTTGCTCTCATAGTCCGATAGGACGGCATGCAATCTGACATCGGAGGGAGCTCAGGCGCAGGACCAACGGCTGATGTCGACGGCGGCGGTCGGCTGGGTTGAGCTATATATTTATTCCAAAGAGTTATTGGGAATTCCGAAGTTTGCTTACCCAGTACTAACATGAAAAATACATAACATCACTTTTGTGTTTCCCGAAGGGTCCGGCAGAGGTGCACCTATCCTATAGTCCCACATTTCACCAGTTATGTTTAAGTCCCATGTACCAGGGGGCGAGCCTATTGCTATCAATCCAGACTCCGAGCTGCTGCTTAGAAATTTCAGATGGATATACCTAATAACACTTTGCCCGACCCGAGAATCGAACCCAGGACTAGTCGCAGTCTCATCTCAGCGACAAACAAATGTGAAAAAGTTGTCAAAATGTAGGGAAATTAGAGGTACTTTTGACAGATTGAGACTGAGATCAGACTGTGAACGGTCTTAAAATTACGAGAATTGCCCCTCTGATTGTTCCCGTAACCTGTCGCCATTTCAACCATCCAGTGTTAATTCTGTTTTACGAATTCTAGTAACTTTATCTTTTGTAAATTATGCACGAAATATCCAGGATTATAAGTAAATTATAACTTCTGAAAAAAGGTTAGAATGGGTCACTTAAAATAATGGTAAAAAATATTTTTTTATAATTTATAATCTGACTGGCTGGTAGTCCAAGTAGTTATTAGAAGACGCCTCAGGATTTTATACGATGAACTTTTCTTACTTAGGCCCGGGTGTTTCAAACAGTTGGTTAACGTAACACACGTACGTCAATTAATAACGATTACGTACTGCTTATTATTTGACGTAGGTACGGCAAGGCAATAATTATGTAATTGTAATTTGAAACAACGCTTTTTTTGGTTACCTCTAGCAGCAGCATGGCAGATGTGAACCCTTTTCACTGCGTTTACATGACATTTTCACACATTTCCTGCGTTATTTCAGTGACTGTCTTAGATATTTTGTTTTAATTCTTGAAGGTTCTTGGCCTGCTAGCAAAGGCACGTCCCTTTCGATAGCCCTACAAAAAAGTCAGGAGCAGTTAAATCCGGGGATCTTGGGGGTCAATCAATGTCACCGTTTCTCGAAATTAATCGACCCGGAAACGTTCTTTTCAATGTCTCGATTATGGCTCGTGCCGTATGACATGTGGCCCCGTCTCGTGGAACCACATGTTTCCTAAGCCCAACTGATTCACTTGATGTAAGAAAACTGCTTTATCTGTTACAATGCCATGCTGCTCATCAAATTTTATCACTAAACGAGTTATTGTTAGCCGCGAAGGTAAGTGATTTCTACCAAAAATTGGCCGCAATTTTCTTAGAGTTTCCGCAACAAAAACAATTAAAACACGTTGTTCAGTCGTAAAACGCTCCATAACGAATTTGCCGAATCTTCACAAAATAATTTTCATGAAACCATGTCATATTTGCCACCAAAACAAAATGGCGGCAAAAAAAAGTTGTATACCTCCAAGTGGCCCACCCTGTAATAATAGTATTCTTCAGTTTTTATTTTTATTGTAGTTTTACGTTGGACCACAATCTTGCCTGATGTTCAATAGATATGGTTGACGTTATCGCACGTTGATGAGTTTCGCCACAAATCCTAAAAAATCCATATCATGTGTGGGAGTTAAGGACTCAATCCCTTGCATAAACTGTCTCACAAACGAAAGCGACTTTTGCACGAATACGCGATTATGAGATCGCTTACGTGAATTTATGACGTGCAAACACGACTTGATTGATCTCGTGAGTACGCTATTTTCATATACCTACGACCGACCCAATGCGACTAGAACGACCGTTTGGCCGCGTCTTAACCAAACCGATAGTCGCGCGAACACGCGGCGTGACCGTCGCGTTAATTTTAATCGGCGACCCGAACGCGTGTTCGCGTCGACAGTGACCGCCTCTCGGTTTTCCGGACAAAAAGTGACATTTGAACGCGATGACCATGTATTCGCGCCACCGATCCCATTGGTTAGGACAGAGACTTGTTTTGCACGTAGGCGGACAAGCTTTATTGATACGTCAGCAAAACTTGTTCGTCTGGGTGCAAAACACGAAATAATAAAACTGTATAATAAAACAGCAAACTGGCCCTGTACAGTATACCTGTACTGTGACTGTGAGTGTGTAGTATATTATTATGTGTACCTATGTGTATTTTTAGAGAAGTGGTGCCCAGTGGTAACGGTCGCGACCTACGAGTTAGTAGGTCTTAGGTTCGAACCCAGACAGGCGCTTTACTTTGTGTAAAATATTTCATCACCACTGCTCTCAAAACGGTGAAGGAAAACATCGTGAGGCACCCGGCATGTCCTGGAACCAAAAATTCAAGATATGTAACATCTACCAACCCGCACTGGACCCGTTTGGTGGATTACGGCACACTCCCTCTCACTGAGAGGAGGCCTGTGTCCCAGCAGTGGGAACAGTATAGGCAGATTATGCTTATGCTTTGTTTATCTAGTAACAAAAAAAAAAAAAAAAAGTTTCAGCCAAAATTACGAGCATTTTTTGTGGTACTCCATATCACCTACGGACATAAGATTTAGTTTGGAACCTGAATTAAGAACGCATGACAACACGATTTGACAGTTGCCTTTACTTCCGATTTGTATACAGGCTAGTAGGGACATCGACGCGCAAACTGTAACCATGGATCCAGCACATGAGTTTAGACCCCATAGCGTCGAAATTTTTCGTCGGTGATTAAAATTAAATATTGCTGTTCCATACATTTTGACCGCGTAGGTATTGCACTTTTCTATGAAACAGAAGATTTTTTTTCTGCCTGCAGCAGTGTGTAAGTACATTTGTGTTGCTTTTTACGTGATAAATAAAATATCTCAATGGTATTACTTTCTTGGCATTGAACATAACGGTCGCGTTTCATCACTTGAATAACGCTTGCCTAGAGGTTGAGTATAATAATTTAGATTACATATACATATACTCACTTACCCCAACCCCCAAACAAACTACCAGTGGCCCACTTTAGAACTGGATCGAAAGAGCTGGAAGTCATGGAGAGAGGCCCAGCAGTGGGATAATGCAGGCTAACAGTAACAGGAAATAGTCGCTTTACTTTGTGTCAACTATTTCATCACCACTACTCTCAAAATGGTTAAGAAAAACATCGTGAGGAAACCGGCATGTCCTAGAACCAAAAATTCGAAAACATGTGACATCTACCAACCAGCACGCTATGTGGTGGACTACGGTCTACTCCCTCTTGAAGCGAGGAGACCTGTGTCCCAGCAGTGGGAACATTATAGGCTAATTATGCAGGAATTTCCCTGTTTTAGTCCCTTGAGACATACCTAAGTAATGATCTAATGACTAGGATAACGGCGGGGTAGCTTTAGTTAAATTATCTCATTAATATTACTCTCTACCAACGTTTTGCTCTTTACCAAAGGGCATTGTGGTATCCATTAGGGAAATTCTTAACCATAAACTGCCACATGCTTTTGTTGGAATATTTATTTGTATAAATTATGGTCCTTTTATTCATGAGTTTGGACCTTTTTGGTGGTAGAAAATAAACACTTAAAGTTCATTTTTTAAACCCAGATAGTAATTTGAATCGTGTAATATTAAACACTACTAAAAAACGTCATCTCCTGCCTTGCCTTTTCCCAACGATGTTGGGGTCGGCTTCCAGTCTAACGGGATGCAGCTGAATACCAGTATTTTACATGGAGCAACTGCCTATCTGACCTCCAGAACCCAGGTACTGGGTATTACGATACCCCTTGGTAAGACTGGTTGTCAGACTTTCGAGCAACTGACGACCCGTAATGACCGTCAAAGATCCCCGAACGACAGCCGGGACCAACGGCGTAACGTGCTTTCCGAGGTACGGTGGGGTCTTGGTATGTAAAGAAAAAGAAAGAAAATGCATGTATTTGCGGCAAACACGACGCATGAAAAAAAGGACCTAAACACACAAAAAAAACAAGTTGGGGGTAAACATGCGCCACAATCACGCAAAACGGCCATTGCTCAGCATAATGCTAAGACCCTATACGAGACAGAGCCCAAGCGCTGGTTTTCAGCGGCAGTCGGCGTTGACGTGATAACGTTAACCATAAGAAGAAGAAGAGAAGAGATGAAGATGGTCCCATCCACGAACCAACCGCGGCCAGCGTAGCTTAACCTGATCGATCGACCCTTGCGGCTGTTATTACTACTAAAAAACCTATACTTACTAAAAAAAGCAAACACAAAATCAATCAAATCAAAATCAAAAGTCATTTATTCAAATTATTCTGAGAATCAGCACTTTTCGAACGTCAAAATTACAAAAGATAGTCCCCCAAAATGCCCGTCCTTCACCACTTCCTAGTGGTTTCGCTGGAAAGAAGTGGCGCAACCAACTCCCCAGCAGCACAGCTATCTGTTCAGTTAGAAAATACTTGATTGTATGTACAATACTAGGTAGGCAAAGTAATTAACATTACAAGACACAGAACATAATTAATAATTAAATTATTTGCCATATGTCAGCTAGCCACGCCAATATACCAACAAATACAATAAAAATTAAAAGAAAAAATAACTTTTTAAAAACAAGCTTCTATTTATTTATTTATTTTATTATTTATGTACACACAGTAAAATACATATTGTTATGACATAATTATAATATGATACAAAGGTACTGCTTATTTCTTAAGAAATTTCTTCCAGCAGACCTGCGAAAGGAGAAGTAAAAAAAGAAATGTAGACAATAGTGTGTGAGAACAAGAAGAGAAAAATATGAACGTGTGAAGTCTAAAACCAAAATATTAAATATACCTACATATACAACGCAAAAAAAATAAGTATACTTAAATAAATACATAATACAAAAATATATAAACATCATCATCTATTATTACATTAGCTGTTTTTTTAACCGTGTTACATTTAATGGAACATTAAAGAACATTTAGAACACAATGTAGCACGCTTTTATTTATTTCTTACCAGGTTTAAATTATTTTTAACGTTTTAGTTCTTTTTATTAATATATACCTATTGAAAATTTTCGAGAAAAAATAAGTGGCTTTTGTTGGTAAAACGTAACTGATGACAAAAAGTGATTTTTTTGAATTTTTGTCTGTTTGTCTGTTTGTCTGTGTGTATGGTACGGTCACGCCAAAACTACTGGATAGATTGAATTGAAATTCAGCAAAAATGTTCTTTGTAAACCAAGGAAGGCTTTAGGCTACATATTATCACGCCGTATGTTATGGGAGGTAAGCAATATTGATTTTAAAAGGTTTTTGTTCGTAATTGAATGCACAAAATAATTGAATGCACAAAATTACATGTTATTTATTTAGTTAATAATAATTTAACTCTGGGAACATAATAAACACGCTATTTTTATAAAGGAGCGGGGCAGTAATATTATAAATTGCAAGGGAACAGTTATTTCAACAATATGTCAACGGGGAATTTAGCGTTAAGGTCGTGCGACCGTTTACCGCACTAAATGGTGCGAGTTCAAATCCTATAATATTGTTTTAAAAAATCGTAAAATTCTTTTTTTAGTTTTTGAATTTTTTATGTGCATTAGGAACGATACTGTTATGAAATCTGAGAACTTTACATGTCCTATCTAATGGTATGGAGAGTTTCACACCAATATTACTAAACAGATTAATTAGTGGTACAACAACCTACACTATCATGAAGTCAAGTCAAACTTTTGGTTCTAAGTTATATCTTACCAAGCACATTTGTTGTAGGTAATTGATTCAAGAGCTATGAGTACCGTCGTCAATGACCATGTCTCTAAGTTTACCTCAGAGCAAAAGCAAATTTTCGACACCATCCTTGAAAGCGTTGGGCTCGTCCAAGGTAAAATGTTTTTCTTGGATGCTCCTGGTGGAACAGGGAAAATATTAGTCACCGCTGGCATTCTTGCAGAGGTCAGGAGGCAAGGCAAGATTGCCATTGCAGTAGCATCGTCAGGAATCGCCGCAACAATGCTTCCTGGTGGCAAAACAGCGCACGCAATGTTTAAGATTCCCATAGATTTAGAGAGTAATGAAACACCTGTTTGTGGAGTGTCACGCAACAGTGACAAAGGGCGCGTGCTTAAAGATTGCTCTTTAATCGTGTGGGATGAATGCACTATGGCGAACAGAAAAGCAGTAGAGGCGGTCAACAAGACTTTGCAGGACATCCGCAGGAACCAGCAAATGATGGGTGGCGCGCCCTGCCTGTGGTGACGCGAGGAACTAGGGCTGATGAGGTGAATGCTTCGTTGAAATGCTCTTTCTTATGGCCACATATTCATAGGTTGCGCTTAACGATGAATATGAGAAAACAGCTTGACGGGAATGTACACGCCCAAGAATTTTCTGATGTTCTCTTAAAATTGGGTGAGGGAACGCTACCAGTAGACGGTGGCCAGGTGGTTCAACCTGAGATACTTGGGACGAGTGGTGTCCACCTTAGAAGATTTGATTCGCCTGGTGTACGGGGACATCAATAGGATACCGCACCAAGATAATTCTTGGGTGTGAGAACGAGCCATTTTAACACCCAGAAACGACCAAGCTTCAGCGATCAATTAATGCATTCTCGCGGAAATTGAGGGAAATGAAGTGATCTATACTTCAATAAACACTGTTGTCGACCAAGATTACGCCACACATTAACCCGTAGAATTTCTCAATTCCCTCAGTGCAAGTGGACTACCAGCGCACACCATTAAGCTAAAGGTCGGTGTCCCAATTATGCTTCTTCGGAATCTCACTCCGCCGAAACTGTGCAATGGGGAAATATCATTGAGGCGGAAATTCTAACAGGTTGTGGTGTAGGCGAGACAGTGTTTATACCACGTATACAACTGATTCCCCACAATTACCCCTTTCAATTCAAGCGCGTGCAGGTTCATGTGAGCGTATGATTCGCCATGACAGTAAATAAGTCGCAGCGGCAGACACTGAAGGCTGCGGGTGTCGACCTCAGAACGAGCTGCTTCTCACACGGACAACTGTACGTCGCTTGCTCCCGCGTCACCAGTCCTGACTCGCTGTACATATTGAATGAGACCGAGGGAAAAACAACAAACGTTGTTTACACAGAAGTGTTACAGTAAATTATAATAGTTCTGTTATTCGACGTCTCCTAAATTTCCTTATTAACCTGACGTCTCTTACCAGTAAATTAACTACATAACTTTCAAATTTTGAGTTTACTAAGCCAAATAGTTTTTGAGGGATCTAAGCGATAGTATAGTATGGGACGCATCTTTTAAGTGTTTCTTTAAATCAACAAACTATCACTAACTATAATTAAAATTAAAATAGAATTTAAAAAATACTTATGCGATACGTGGGCAAAGCCACGGGTATACCTATAATTTATAAAGATATTTTTTTAAAGTTATTTGCAATATTATTGTTAATTCAGTGTACCCTTGGGATCCACTGCGGAATTACGGGAAGAAAAATTTTTTGTTGTATAGGTATTAAGTCTGGGCAACATATAGGCTATAATTTATTTTGGAAAATGGAACCCCTGACGCAGAACCGCAACAGACCAGCTAAAGTATAAGAGATATAAAAATGGTGCCATAGCCAAAAATATTCCACGTGAAGAGCATTTTCTGCTGTGAGAATAAATTTGAAGATCTGGAACACCTGTTGTGGAACTTCAAAGCCCAGCGACACTATAACATATATAGGAATGACGTCTTAGCAAAAGTTGTTTAGTCTGATGGGCATTTCCTGTTGACTTACAAAAATGAAAGATCTGGAACTGTCTCGCGCATCACGCTGTTTTCCCGTCCCCGGGCTCTTAGAATTCGACATCAGACGTTTCAGATCTTCGATTTTGACGACCCCGTTGTCGCTGGCATAAGCAACAGGATCCGCGTACAAAGTCGCGGGCAGAAGCTAGTAAGCAATAAAAGCTTGTTTTTAAAAAGATTTTTTCTTTTAATTTTATTTTTAACTTTTTAGTATTTTTGATGCGAGATTGACTACGGCGTAGTTCGTAGCGCGTAGCAGTGTTTTTCCGTTCTAAGCGTTTACTGCACTTAAGCTACCTGTTCATCTTTAGTATCTGGTTACCATCTAGCACCAAAGTACTCGTCAAGACGAATCAAACGAGCCCAAACTCGATGGGGTTATGTCGTTTAATTACTGAGTTCCTATGGCCATCTTCCAGCTCCATCATCTAACCCTGGTTACCATCTAGCACCAAAGTTCTCGTCAAGACGGATCAAACGAGTCCAAACTCAATGGGGTTGTGTCGTTTAACTATCGAGTTTTTATGGCCACCTTCCGGTTCCATCATCAGATCAGCTCCATGTTATAATACGTTTGCATTGTCATCCAATTTACACATGCATGCAACATTTCAGCTCAATCAGTTGATGATATCTGCTTCAAAATTGAGTTGCAAGAGTCCTCCACCCGAACCAACATACATACATACATACATCGCAAGTTAAATAAAAGCTTGTAAAAACTATACGTACTCAAGCAAAAAAAAAAAAGACTTAAATGTCAGATTACTATCTGGGAACAAACAACGAACTTTAGTTTTTCGTTTGGAAGCGAAACTTCCACTTCAAACGCGTTAAAAGACTTTATTGTACCTACATACTGTCGCACATTTTCTGGGTAAATAAAAACACCTTTATTGAAACATCAACTCACTCTGAAGTACTTAAAAGTTACATAATTGTAATATGATGTAGAGATGAGATGGACCTACTACGTTATACAAAACGAGTTTGAAAAGTTATAAATACAAATCAAAGCGTTTCCTTACAAAAAAATCTCCTAATAAATGTACAGTCACCAAAGGAGATAAGTAACCAGGGTCGTCGGATATAGTTGAAGTTTAGTAAGAAACCGATTGATGTTTTCGAATGAAATTGAGTTTGATAAATTAACTGTTTGTTTTCTATTTTTTTATTATTTTTTTATAAAAACTTTGCCCCGCACTAGGAATTACTCCTGTATCGTGGGTGCGTTTACAAACATTTAAACTCACATACACAAACAGCCAGACCCGGAACCACTACTTGTAGGTCATACAAATATTTGTTCTGTGCGGGAATCGAACCTGCGACACGCAGTGCAGCAGTCAATCGCTTAACCACTGCGCCAACCGTGCCGTCAAATTAAATAAAACTTTATCCGAAAACATCAATCCGTTTCTTACTAAACTTCAACTATATCAGACGACCCTAGTTACTTATCTCCTTTGGCGACCGTAACTATGTATTAATGTACTTATAAATTGTTAACATTGTTTATCAAGTTGATATGAACGGCTCGCCAATATGCAGATAAACCCTGAGAGGTTTTCGTTGTGTGGCTAAAACTAAATGTGAATTAGGTTAGGTAAGTGTTTCAGAAATGAAAAAAAACGGGCTGCACTCCGGCAGTGCCGGCAGAAGTGAAAACTTGAATATTAACGTTGTGTATTTTTGATATTTTGGAATGCGGTCTACTCTCCCTCAGTCTTACGAATTTTCGATCAGGTCACGTTTCCTGACGCGAGCTCCGTCTTACGAATTTTCGATCAGGTCACGTGTCCTGACGCGAGTTTATCATTTTTTACCCATCACAAAAAACTCTCCCTCTGTCTTACGCATTTTCGATCAGGTCACGTGTCCTGACGCGAGCTCCGTCTTACGAATTTTCGATCAGGTCACGTGTCCTGACGTGAGCTTAACATTTTTTACCCATCACAAAAAAAGTGCACAAAGCCGCTGAAGAAGTTTTTACTTAAAAAAAAATGTAAGAAGTTTTGAATCAATTAATTATTTAAAGTCTAATAAGCATTCTCTCTACAACCTAATATCCACCAACCCGCACTGGGCCCCCGTGGCGGATTATGGCTCACTCCCTCTCACAGAGAGGAGGTCTGTGTCCCAGCAGTGGGAACGTTATAGGCTGGTTATAAAAACATTCTCTCATTATTATTGCAAAGTCTCTTTTCGTGCGCGAAAACTAAATTAAAGTTTCACGGAAAACTGGCAAAGATGTCTGAAATGAGATGTTCTTCGTGTTAAACACGCCTTATTTAACACGAAAAATTTGAGACAATGTATGTAGGTTAAGTAAATTCGTTTTGATATTCCACTTTGAAAGTTTAGAAACCATTTACGTACTTACTCGCATACCTAAAGAGAAGTTATAAATACTATAGTGACTTGCCTCTCTCCCGATGAATTTACTTTATCGGATGGGTTATATACAAATCGGGAGTAAGGACTACTGTCAGATCGTGTTGTCATGCGTTCTTAGTTCGGGGTCCAAACTAATCTTATGTCCGTAGGTGATACGGAGTACAGAGGCCAGCACATCAAGGTACTACAATCTGTCAAATTTCTTTAATAGATTTTCAACTTTATCTCTGAAGCATTAAGGTTCAAGGTTGATTGGGAAAATTTGACAGTTTCGGGTAGCTAGACCTGCTGGCGTCTGTACCACGAAAAATGTCTGTAACTTTGGCTGAAACTACGGATTTCGTGCTTAGGGAGTAGACCAGCACCCTAATTGCATAACACACTATCAATCAGAATCTGAATCATTTTGAAGGATTTTTCTAATACATTGCTTCATGTTCGAAAAAATTGTCAACACCAACATAAATAACGCAATGAATGTTGTTGAACTGTCAAAATGAAAGACATTGCTACTGATAATGTGTTACGCAATATTAATAGCGGTTAAAGTATGAAATTGCCGTTTTATTGTAATAGGTACTTCGAATGGACATAGATCCTTCATGGTTTGATATTTTTGAGTGAAACTTTTTTCACATGGTACCTATGACGTTCTTCTTTTAAATAATGTGCAACATTCGATTATCGACTTTCAGTTGTTTTTTTTATTCAGCTTAGACAAGAAAGATGGACACTTCGAAAATTCGAGTTATTTTTGAATACGAGTTCCGACGCGGAACTAACGCTGCAGAAACAGCTTGAAATATCAATATTGCGTTTGGAGAGGGGACTGCTAATGAACGCACCGTGCGATTTGGTTTAAACGCTTTCGTGATGGAAAAGCAAAGCTTACCAATAAAAAGGTAATGGTAACTGTTTGGTGGTCTCAGCATGGTGTTATTCACTATAGCTTTCTCCGATCTGGTCAAGCAATAACGGCAGATGTCTACTGTGCCGAACTCCGAACAATGATAGCAAAACTAGCAGTGAAACAGCCCCGACTCATGAATCGATCTTCACCATTATTGCTCCATGATAACGCGAGACCTCATATAGCACGAGAAACCGTTTTAACTCTACAGGAACTGCAGTAAGAAACCATTCGTCACCCTCCGTATTCGCCAGACCTTGCTCCAACGGACTACCATTTTTTTGTGATTTGGACAATTTTCTACGTGATAAAAAGTTTTCTTCTCAGGAGGCAGTACAAAATGCTTTCACACAGTTTGTCGAATCTAGATCACGAGAGTTCTATCGCAAAGGCATAAATGACCTTCCTATTAGATGGCAGCAATGTATAGATAATAATGATAATTATTTTGATTAAATAAATATGTTATTATAAAAAAACACGAATTTCAATTTTTCAGTACAAATCGGCAATTTCATACTTTAACCCCTAATATTACGCGTGGGATTGTTGGCTATCAATACCTTTTCGGTGTCTTGTGTGCCAAACATATTGTCCTACAGACTTCAGACATATTCTTTTTTTTACTTGATACAGAAATCATAAGCATAATCGGCCATAATTTTCCCACTGCTGGGACACAAGCCTCCTCTCGGTGAGAGGGAGTGGGCCGACCAAACGGGCCCAGTGCGGGTTGGTAGATGTCACATGTCTTTGAATTTTTGGTTTTAGAACATGTTACTTACGATGTTTTCCTTCACCGTTTTGAGAGAAGTGGTGATGAAAGCATCATCATCATTAGCCTATAGCAGCCCACTGCTGGACATAGGCCTCTCCTATGGCACGCCATTAAGCTCGATTTTCGAATTAGATTTTCGGTGAGGAAATAATTAACACAAAATACAGCAACTGTCTGGGTTCCAACCTACGACCTACAACTCGTTAGTCGTGGCAAGTTACCAGATACACAAAGGGTATATAATAATAAATTTCAACTAACAAAAGTAACTTTACTTCAATAAATTACTCGGAGGCGATTAGATAATAAATCGTCTAGGGAAATATCTCCGCTGAGATATATCATAATAAATGCAAAGCTCTTTTCTGCTAGATATCTTTTTTTTTCTATAAGTAGGTACTCCATTTTTTTTAATAAACCTTCGTAATCTTATTTCGTCTGTGGAATTGTCTTTAAACCTTTCTCAAACGAAATAAAAAATAAAAAAAATATAGCATGTTTATTTTATATTTATTGTTATATCTACATAGAAGAAAAGTTTGGTTTTATCTACATATGTTCACTACAGCAGTGGGAACATTACAGCCTGATGATGAAAAAAAAAACAGAAATAAACAATAATAAAACAAAGAATTCCGAGTCGAATTATGAAGACAAAGGAAAATGAATATCATAAAAAGTGCAGTAACTTTCCTACCGTCGAGATAATTAGGTACAGACGCCACCACATCTAGCTGTAGTAGCTAGATGTGGTGGCGTCTGTACCTAATTATCTGTCAAATTTCTTTAATAGATTTTCAACGTTATCGCTAAAGCATTAGGTTCAAGGTTGATTGGGAAAATTTGACAGTTTCGGGTAGTTTGACGTACTGGAGTCTGTGAAACGGAACAGTCGGCAAGTGAACTACGGAACTCAAAATGCCAACACTGCAAATGAAATCAAAAACCCTGGATCTGACTCCATTTTAATCAAATTCCACTAAAATCGCTTCATGAAAAAAGTAAAAATATCAAAACCGAACGTATTGGATTTTTGCAATTTCTAACTGGATAATGGCGCCGATTCCCTTGTTCACAAACGAAACTAAATTTAAGTTCAGTGCATCTTTTTCTTTCTATTTCATTAAGAAAAGGACAGAAGATAAATATTAGTTTAGTCCTGTCAAATTAAGATAGTTGCGAAAACCAGTAAGAAACTTGGCTTAAAAAAATCTGAGTAAAAATTGATGACCACTCCATATGAACTAGAAAACAAAGATTGTAACCACAGAGGTTTTGCTGCATCGTGTAAGCAATTAATCAACGCGTTCATGTAACTTTTTTTTCGGTGAACCAAAGCGCGTAGTCGCGCCGACAGAGGGTCCGATTTTCCGAACAAAAAGTAACATGTAAACGCGACGAGGATAAGTGCCTCTCGCACGAGTATCATGATGACCGTTGCGAGTGTGAACTTGTGCGGCAGACGTTCAGTGAGCTTGTCCATTATACAATTCTCAGGACCAGCCCGGAGTCTGGATTTCTACGTAGTTATTGGAAGGTTTGACTCTATTAGATAAAACGTGAGTTTACTGTATCTACCCGTTCGGTTACGAGAAGTGGTGGCCCAGCGGGATCGCCCGCCACTTACCAACTCACATAGGTACTTTACTTTGTGTAAATGATTTCATCACCACTGCTCTCAAAACGGAGAAGGAAAACATCGTGAGGAAACCGGCATGTCCTAGAACCAAAAATTCGAAGGCATGTGACATCTACCAACCCGCACTGGGACCGCGTGGTGGATTATGGCCCACTCCCTCACAGAGAGGAGGCCTGGTCCCAGCTGTGGGATCATTTTAGACTGATTATGTTATGTATGGTATGTTACCCGTTCGGGGAGTGCAGACATGCTCCCTGACGAAGTTCACAGTCAAAACAAAAACGTTGAATCGTTCTAAGGATCCAATCGCCATTCGCCTCTGCATCGGACACTAAAACATTAACGTTTTCATGCCCTTGTGCCAAATTAAACTGTACCTATTCAAAAGTAGGTACGGTCCGCAACAAAATCGATTACACTGTTACATTTACATAATATCATGAATATAATTAAATACATTACTTTTTATTTATAAGTACACCAACAAATTCTGTGTATAATATATCTTAAGTACTATATAGATCACAATAGCCTCTGTCTTACAGAGTCGTCAATAATTATAGGTTTTCAAAATTTCAAGTAATATTTCAAGTAATAGTTTCAAGTAATAATGTGCACACACACGAGCGACTCGCGCGAACATCAGAGGCAACTGCAGCCGTCGATGCCCGTCGACGCGTCGGCGGAATCCTTCAAAAACGTGACGCTCATATGTATTTGAGTACGGTGCTCAAACGGCAGCCGCCGAAGCGTCAACGGTGGGCGCCGATGTATGAGCAAAATATTATAAAACGGAAGAGTTATTCGACTTTTGTTGCTGACTGTACCTATAGTAAGTTTCAATTGCTTTCTAATTATTCGCCTCAGCGCTTCTACGCTGGTCTGCAGTGACCCTAATTCCTTGGTGTACCGAGGACCTAATTCCTATTTTTTTGCTAAATTGTTTTAGCTGCGGCCTTTCTGTTCGTTGATCATAAAGTTAAATTACACCGACAGATTAATTGCCATAAAAGTTCTAATGGTTATTCGATGTTTAGGTACGGTTTTCCATTAGACTATTCTCAGAAGCAGCCCGGATTTTGGATTTGTGAATATTTATTGGAAGCCTTGACCTTTAGCATTATACTTCTAATATATCTATTCTAATATTCTATTGGTAAAACACTAACAACCTTGCAGGACTGTATATTATGTAAGTAACATCATAAACAACAACTAAACAAAAGTTGTTGTCTATGACAAAAAACAAGATTTCATTGTTCTATCTTACCCCCGTTTCCCCAAGCTGAATTTTGTACTAGACACGACAGTTGGTTTACCTAACTAGCGCTTTCTTTTTCTAATATTTCAATTCACACGTTGAATTGAAATATTATTTTTTTGTATGAAAGTCTGATGAATTAATAAAAGCCATAGAACAAAAGTTGATGTTTATTGAAAACTTAGTAAGTATTTATTATTATCACTCAAATATTAAAAGACCGCGCGCAACGCACCGCGCGCGAGGCCAGAATGGGAACAATTCCCCGTCGGTCAATACTTCAACTATTAATATAAATGAACTCTGTGATTCTTTCTTTTTTATTCAACGTCCATGTCGATCAAATCTGTTCTCTTTTTTTTGACCCCCACATCAAGCCATGGACAAAATTGTCAACCTTTTATATGCTTGAGTACGAGGCTTTTGACTACATTGTATGGTTATATTTCATGTCCTCCTTTATTTGAAATGTGTGTTAAAATAATTAAGTTTTATATTAATGTACATACTATACATATAATACTTTGTCGTATTATTATTTACATTACATGTTATTTGCTTTCATTATGATGTTAGTAATATAACCCTGTCTAACGAATAAAACATGAGTTTACCATTATAAAATTCTCAGAAGCCATTCGGAGTCTGGATTTTTGCCTAGTTATTAGCAGGCACCCCTATTACACGAGACGAATAATACAAATAATATGCCTAACTGGTAAAACATGTTTTTCACCCGTCTGAGGAGTTCAGATGCGATAATAACGTAAGTTGACACTCAAAACGAATACGTTGAATAGTTATAAGGATCCAATCGTCACTGCATCGGTCATTATAACTAAGTACATAATTATACATATTAAAGTTTTTGTGATTTTGGATTTTTTATGAATATTTTACACAATAATTAATACCGCACAAGTCGATCGATCAGGTTAAGCTACGCTTGCCACGGTTAGTCTGTGGATGGGTGACCATCTTTACATACTGCGACGCATTCGTGCCTCGAAAAGCATGTTAAGCCGTTGGTCCCGGCTGTCATTCGTGGATCTTTGAAGCCTGAAAGTCTGACAACCAGTCATACAAAGGGGTATCGTACTATTACCCAGTAACTGGGTTGTGGAGGTCAGATAGGCAGTCACTCCATGTAAAATACTGGTATTCAGCTGCATCCGGTTAGATTGGAAGCCGACCCCAGCATAGTTGGGAAAAGGCTAAGCAGATGATGGGTGAATTTCAACAAGAGATTTTTATGTATCATTTCGGTGGGATTTTTTTATTTCAATGCAATCTATATATTTTTAGTGACAAATAATACTTTAGTCTATTTTATAACATTGTGCGTGAGTGGACATCAAATATTATCAAAACTTACATAAATATTTAAGGATAAAGTTTTAAGAGTCCACTGAAATTAAAAGTGTCCACCGAAATGATAAAAATTACCACCGAAATGATAAATCCACCGAAATGATACAGCTAAGAACAACCGTGCCCCCAGCCAGGGTTCCGTACTTTGTTAGGTTTGATTTCCACAAATTTTAGATAAACACTGAGACAGGACAGTACACAGTTTTTTTAATATCATCATTAATATACAGATATTACAGTTAGTATTATTACATATATCATTCTTTGAGGTTACAATAACCTCAAAGAATGATATTAATGTAATGTAATGTTTATTATGATATGAATGAATAGTTTCTTTACTTTTATAACCTTTGGTAATTTTTGTGGTTGTTGTTGTGTGAAAATGTTGGAAAACTTTATCGTAAATGCTGGTAACCTTAAATAAATATTTTTGCTTGTTTATGTACTAATACTAATTTACTTGATATATTTTCAAAAGAATCAACGTATCGCGATTAGAAAGCTTAAAGTTTCTGATTAATATGATGGTTGCATTTGTAAGTTATGCCATTAATAGTAATACCTAATGTCTACCTATTGCACTAAGAGAAAAATGCTAGGTATAATTTAGTTAAATTGGTAACGAGAGGAGAATAGTGTTTCTACAGGTATATCAGTAAAACTTCTAAAATTAAATCAACTCTTATATTTTTAAAATACAATAAATGAATAAGAAACATTATAAAAATATCTTAGTAGTAATAGCTTAGTACTTTTAATCCTTTTACATAAACGTATGAAACATAACAGAAACCTGAGATTGAGATCACTTTATTCTTAAATTACTACAACAATAGAGAAACGTACATATCTAAATAGAACAAAAAACAACAAAGTTTTGTTCTACCTATAACTATAATTCGCAATTATGTATAAGTAATTCTTATACCTAATGCGAATTATAGTTATTCCAATAAAACAGTCTTTCTGGGTACGTATTTACGAGTAGGTTCAAGTATGTAGCTTAAAGATTAATTTTTCATCATGTCACTTTAAATCACACAATTATTTCTCAAATTCACTAATCAGCCTCTTTTCATGACTATAAATATAGGTTTTTAATTTAGATATGTAGGTACCTAATAAACAAATCTTCTTTAATTATCACACCACAGCACGTCTTTACTATAATTATTATAGTCATCAGTCTTCTTTAATAAGTTTAACTTCCTACCTAAAACAAGTCATGCCATTAAATGACAGCAAATATTTAAAAAACTAAATATACAATAACAAAAATCAAAAAATATTCAAATCAGAACTGGACGAAGACGAAGATAATCTTCTTACTTTACTCTTCTTGGCTGTAATCATGATTTCTTCTTCGCTGTCAATATTTCTTGTCCGTTCATACTTTTCAATAATTTCAGTATCATTGTTTTCAAAAAATGAACACGATGGAGTGCTAAATTCATTGAAGTTTTCATATTTTTCGAGCAATGATTTGGGTATTATCGATGATTCCTGCTCATTCTCTCCTTTTTGATTATTCATTCCATCAAAGGAATGGGATGTTGAGGGCTTAATAATTGATATTTCAATGTTTGTGATTGAGTGTGTGTGTGGTTCATGTATGAAACTATTCCTTTGTAATTTTTTGGAAAGATTCTTTTCATTGAATGGCTTGGGACGTAGTACTAATTTTTCTGACAGTTGAATTGGACGCAGATGTGCTATATTTGTATTATTTGCAAAATTCGTTGATTGAATCCCAGTGAAGTCATGAAAACCTAAATGCTTGCCGTGAGGGCACCTAATAGTTTTATTTAGGCATTCTCTTTCAATACAGGACAGATGTCGAAGTGCCAAACGGTTTCCTGACTCTTTAGACCAAACAACTTGGTGAACTTTCATAGTTCCCGGAAAAGTCTTTAAGTCTTTGGGCAAGAGCCAATCTTTTTCTGTCACCTGATAATCTTCAACTGTTTCAATTTTCACACCTTTAACATAACACTGTAGGTTTTGTACCAGCGATTCAATATTGGTAATATCATGTTGATATGAGACTTGTTTATCTAGCGTTCTCTTTAATACTCCACCCACTCCATCTGCTGCGCTTTTTCCATGACCACACTCACAATAGTTCCAAATTATGTGGGTCAGCATCGGACAATAGGAGGATAACTGAGTTATTATATATAATATATTTTTATTCCTGTATTGCGCAGATGGTGAGTCAGAAATAACGTAAAGTTTACGAACCAGAGGAGCAGTTATCTCAATTTCTTGCAAAACAGGAATGAGGTGTGCCCATACTGCAGCAGCATCATGCCTTAAAGAGGTACTTACAGTACAAAATGACTGAGTTTTGCAAGTTTCGTTGTCGAGTTTGAAATATATTACGACAGTATGCAAAGTGAACTGTTGTCTGCTACCACCAAAATGAAGGGATTGAATTTCGGATCCATATTTGGCATTATAATTTTCACTGAAATCAATTTGTATAATACAGTCTTCCGTAGTCATATTTTCTTTTAACGTTTTGAAAGCTTGATTTTGATTTTTATTATTGACGCAATGTTTAAGGAATGGTTTCAGGCTATCTTCGAATTTTTTTATTAAATCTAGTGGTTTCACCCAACGCCTTACTTTTTCAACTTTAATAGCAGATTTTTCTACATTATTTTTGACATATATGCTTTTATTCTTCTCCCAACCCCAATACGCTATGTTCACTTCATTATTAAACTCTTGATAATCAATGTGTCTATTTTTACAACTTGAGCATATTCTTTGCAGACAATCGATGTTATCTTTACTACAACATAGGCTACTTAAAACGTCGGATATTGTATTTTCTTTGATAAGGCGGTTTCTTTTCATAGATTCAATCAAAAGTTTCATATTTTCGTGCTTTTCACATAGGCATGTATTTCGTGCATTCACATTTGGTTGAGTGACCCAGAAAGGCTTCATTCTTGAAAATGTTGAATAGCTTATCGGTGGTTCTCCTGATCCCAAATATTTCAAGTGTAAATTTTTAAGTGTGTCTGTCAATAGTCTTTTTTGTTTTTTTAATCCATGTCTAGATATGGTGTCATTTTTTCCAGGACACAGTGTTGAATTTTCATCATCTTCTAAAAATTTCACCACCCTCCTGAGAATTCGATTTTTTTTTTCATCAGGTTTTATGACTTCTACTGCTGGTTTTTCTCCTTTTTGGGTACTTTTCTTCAAAATCATATAATTGCTTTGTAGTCTGTTACACCTTTTTTTGAACATTTCTTTTTCCTTAGTGACCTGTAATAATTTGTTTTGTAATTCTGTTATTAGCTTAGTTTTAGTTTTTTGATATTTTCGAAATTTGTCTTTAAGTCCGCGCTTGAATTCTACAGATGTAATTGACGAGTCTGAAACAGGGCTGTTGGGGCATAATGTTGACTCGATACTACTTAGATTTGATGGACATGTTATTCGTTGTACGCCACTTGGTTGTACACAATGAGTGCCAGTTACTACATTGTCATCAATATGATGTTGAATATTGGAACCAATTGTACTATCGCTATTCATCGGCAAGCAGCGCCGAGCGGAAGATGGATTCCCTTGACGAGAAGTGCTTGGACCAGGATTGCTATAGTCAAAATTTACAAAATTTTGATGCGTTGATAGCAGGGTTTGTCGTGGACTGCTTGTGTATACCCGATGAAAGCTTCTAGCTTCTGTAGTATTAGAACGTTGGATTTGGATATTCGTACTAATACTATTGCTGTTCAATCGTAAGCTGCGCCGTAAAGTAGGCAAGAAGGAACTGTGACAGGAAGTGCTTAGTCCAGGACCATCACTTTGATCCCCAATTGTCTCATCCAGAGGGTTAGCACGAGCCGCTATAGGAGCTGGAGCTGCTCTATTTTTTTTTCTTTGGTAATAAGCAGCAGCACTTATTTTGTTTTTTCTTCTTAGGATTCTTAATTTTTTAGGGGTCATTAGATGCCTTGAAACAATTAATCCCGCTGCTTTTTTTCTGGCATACCTTTCTCTGTCTTTTCTCAAAAACTCTTCGCGTGAGACTTCATTGCTCTTAATTCTCTCTTTTCTTCTTCTTTCATACAACCTCCTTTTTTCCAACCTTTCTTCTCTAGTCTGTTGCTTAGGCCGCGGCATCCTAAAATCAAAATACACGCTTTTCAATTTTCTTCTTTCTCATATCCACAGACATACATTCATACACACTATACTATGATCCTATAAAATACTATACCTTCAGATACACCACGCGCTCACACACTAGCTCTCTTGCATTGACTCAGACAAACACTCTCACAGGCAATTTCTCATCACATAGGTATATCTCTTTTTTTTTCATATAACGTTTAAATGCTCTTTAACTTATTTGTTATATCTTGTAAAATTAAGAAATTTTGTAATTATATCAAATATTATTTATTATTGTTATTTACTCGTAATAAATGATATAAAAATAAAGGTAAGTGACTTATATTGAAGGTAAACCCTCGAAATAATTATTTTGTTGACAATTAGTAGGTATAATAATCTACACTGTGGTGACCCACACACTCATCACATTTTCGTTGAGCCGAACAAATGTGTATCTAAAGTATAGTAAACATGTACTAACTACATAGATATATGTATATATTATATATCTTAAGCACAAATATTACACAACAAATACACCTAAATAATCTAATCGACACTCTAGGTAAAAGTAGGTACATTACAAAACTATGACTTTGTATTTGACACCAGGATCTCTAAAACTTTATGTTTTTATCATTTCGGAGATACTTTTAATTCCGGTGGACTGTAATTGGTATAACAGTCCACCGAATCCACTGAAATGATAACACTGAGGTGATAAAATAGAGGTTAGTTCTACATTTAACTCCGAAAAAAAATTATTTAAAAAATATGAACACTACTCAAACAAAACAGTACTTACTGCGAATTTAATACACAATTTTGAAACAAATTAAACAAATCTAGCACGAGTTATAACAGCCACCGAAATGAAACTATTTTTGTCCCCATATTACTGAAATGATAAACTTACTTTTTTGGCGGGAAACCGCAAGACGTTGGGACCGGTGCGTTCGCGCCGAGAGCTTAAGCCGGACTGATCCGGAGTGAGAAAAGGTGAAAGGGGCGTAACAACGCAATGTTGATGTGGCTATTCTACTAAAACTTACTGTCCTCTGAAATGATAACTTTTTTCCAGACAAAAGTTGACTGCCTGTCAAATCCATGAGAAAGAAGATAAACAAACAAAAATTGTTTTATTTGATCGAATATATTATAATTTAATGATAACAAAATCAATTTAAATCCATATTACGAATGTATTTGCAGGAGAAGGTATGTTATGAGCGGAATTGGGTTCAGGACAGGTCACCGTGATGATAAAATAACACTTTGTAATTTTTTTTTTGGGTATATTAGAGGGTAGATACCAATGATTTTTTTTGCCAAGGTAGAGAAATACTTACGTTGTTGAGAAAAAATATATAAAATTAATAATCAGCACATTGCACTACCGTTCTCAGGTTTGCCGTGTATTTTTTTGCTTGGGCAATTCACCCTGATGATGATGAATTAATATTAAAAAACTGAAGTGTTCATCACATTTGTCGCTGACTGACTAACGTTTTGACGTGTTTGACGAACTAACTCTAAAACAATTGAAACTAACTTTAGGTACCGTATACCTACAGTAGGGTATACAGTACCTAAAGTTAGATTCAATTGTCTTCTAATTATTCGCCTCAGCGCTTCTACGCTGGTCTGCAGTAACCCTAATTCATAAGTGTACTGAGGACCTAATTCCTACTTTAGAAAATGTTTTCGCTGGGGTATTTCTGTTCGTTCATCATAAAGTTAAATTACACATAACCAACTTCGTCTACAGATTAACTGCCAAATACGAAACATTGCCGATGGCATTGGTTGATTAAAATAACAACAACATTTTCGTGCGGTTTCTGGAACGAAAATGAACAAAATTTGGTTAGTAAAATTGTCGAGCAGGGTGCTCGACAATTTTAACTGTTGTGATTGGTTAAATTTTGACATGTCGATAATTTTCGTTCAGGAAGCCAACCCTAATTGCTAACACACCTTTAATCACAATCTGAAGGAAATTGCTAATCCATTGCTTCATAATTATGATTGAGAAATTCATCTACTCTACGACGAATATACGAGGCAATGAATATTGTTGAACTGTCAAAATTAAAGGGATTGCCATGATTGTAAGTGTGTCCATAGTTACCTACTACAGTTTGGAATGGGCAACAAGATTCATATTGTCTGACTGACTGTTTTTTTTACTTTCCTTTAGCCTATATGGTCCCACTGCTGGGCAAAGGCCTTCCCCATATTCTTCCACCTTTCCTTGTGCTGTGCCTTCTCCGTCCAATCAGTTAGGAACGAGTCCAAATCGTCACGCCAGCGTTGCTTAGGCCTGCCTCGGGTGACGACGCCCGTCTTGCTGTGTGACGACTTTGGCCCATTTGTCTGGATGCATCCTACAAGTGTGATCTGCCCAGTCCCACTTCAGCCTCGCAGACTTGTCGCCAACGTTGGCGATACCCGTCTTGGAGCGTATTGTGGTGTTGCGAAATTGGTCGGTAAGTTTAATTTTTAAAATACTACGTTCCATCGCTCTTTGGCAAACCTTGAGTTTGGACTTCTGAGCCATGAGAAAATGAGAATTTACTGTATCTACCCGTTCGGGGAGTTCAAGCGCGATAATATGTATACAAATTGTTAATACGTATGTAAATTGAACAGGCTTTTCGAAAATGTAGTTATTTTTGTTTACTTTAGACATTGGAACACATTGTGCTTCAGGCATTTTCATTTTACTTTGCAGATTAGACCTGAGTCTATGTATATTGAATGGGATGACATAATATGTACCTATTATTTCCCACGAGTCGCTAGACCTCTTGATTTATTTTCTTCACTTTAATTACTTATTTTTAAAACACATGAATGTTTTTTTCGTTTTCTGTTGTAACATAATTACTTTAATATGCGTTTATGTAAATAAAGATATCTCCGGTTTCTTTGTAAACAAATAAATAAAGTAAATGTAACTAGGTATGAGTTTATAGCCGAAATGCCGAATATTAGGCCATATATTCGCTTTCCAGATAAGAGCAGTGTTGAGTTGAGATATCATAGATTGGCATATATTTAATCGAACTTCTAATAACTCCCATTTTGCACTCCTAAAATACTATTGAACACTCTAATATAATGACTGCGCCTCATTTTGTGATTTTCATATAATTCCTATCTTAGGATCCTAAGAATACTACATGGCCTAGTTACTGTGACCAACTTGGATGTGCAGCTCACCGGCCGCTGCCGCAGCACCACTTGCATTGCTCGCTCGGCCCGCGCATAAGTAGTTAGTCTCAGTTCTAACCTAACTTTACACGTTTAATCAGGGACTGTAACTTAGTTACTGCAACCAACCATGAAAAAAGGTCAGAAAGTTAAAAAGAGGCTTAACAATTTAAAAAAGTGTGCATCATTTAAAGCACAATTTTTTTTGGTGGTTCGTTAATTTAAAAAAGTCTCCATTATAAGAAGGTCACCTAGTTTATCTCGTAATTGTGAAGGGAAACATCGTGAGGAAACCGTGTCCTAGAACCAAAAAAAATCGAAGACATGTGACATCAACCAAACCGCACTGGGCCCGCGTGGTGGATTACGGCTCACTCTCTCTTACTGAGAGGAAGCCTGTGTCCCAGCAGTGGGAACATTATAGACTGATTATGCTGTTTATATAGGCTCCGCTATGAGTCGATTTGAGATGAGTTGAGTCCTCTAAATAGATGAGTGAAAAGTGGTCTAATGAAACAACACTGATATCCATTAGCAAAACCACATGACTGTCAGGTAGGAAATCAGTAGGTATGGTAAATTAGCAGATTAAAACAAGAATACTATATTTAGTGCGGCGCGATCCGAATGGTTCGGTAGGCGTTCGAATGACGACTCGGTAGAAATCAGTGACCATACCTATTGATTTCCTACATGACTATAACAGTTTAGTAAAATATACTTTATGTATATATTCATTCTATTATGTAAATGGTACATCACAGACTACCTACTATATTTGTCTCTCCTTAATTTTAATCCATCCAAAGGTTGTCTTTAAAAGATTGCTCTTCTCTCTCATTGTGTCACCCTTTGTAAAATTTCATATATTTATGTTCTGAAAGTAATTTGTATGGTGTACAAGAAAGAGTATTGTATTCTATATTAATAAAACAACCTGCCCGGAGATACCATGTTGGTTTAGGCAAAGGATGCGAGGATAGCAACGTGTAATATTATTGGACTTTGAGAATGGTATGGAGGCATTGTGACTCTTTGACAGCCTCCTCGCTTTATAAATAATCACAAATGTTGAGAGAAAATGATACAAAAAGGGTTTTCTCTAACTCCTTTTTTTCTGATATACCTGTGTCACAAATAAAACTACGTGTATGTTTTTTTATTTTTATGCTAAGTCATTTTGAATATCATGGAGGGGCTTGTGGCTAAGTAATAACAGCCGCACGGGTCCATCGATCAGGTTCAGCTACGCTTGTCGCGGTTGGTCCGTGGAAGGGTGACCATTTTTATATACCAAGCCCCTCGGTCTCGGAAAGTACGTTAAGCCGATGGGAATGTAAAACTTTTGAAACGCGCGTTAAAGCTAGATTTTATATAAACCTGGTGAATGAGGGGTATTTGCCGAAAGGCTTTGCAAATTACGTAGTATTTTAAATAATCCTTCCAAAGAGTAACAGTACCTACTTACCAACTCAAAAATATGAACAACTCTGAAATACCGACATACACATTTATTTAAATACATTTTGATCTGGTCGGCTTACTGCGTTTTTGCCTCAAAGAGCAAATAATGTTCGGAAATTATGATGTTCTATTTAAGTATATTCATGCTCGAACGGTATCCATCAGTCATTCAATCTGTTTAGCCCAACCTTGTTGGGGTCTTTACATAAAGCGACTGCCTATCTGACCTCCACAACCCAGTTACTGGGTAATACGATACCCCCTTGGTAAGACTGGTTGTCAGACTTCCGGCCTCCGACTACCCATAACGACCGTCAAAGACCCACGAAGGACAGTCGGGACTAACAGCTTAACGTGCTTTCCGAGGCACGGAGGGGCTCGGTATGTAAAGGTGATCACCCATCCACGGACTGATCGATCGACCCGCACGGCTATTATTCCTTAGCAGGTATTATCTACAAAAAAACTTAAATTAATTAATTCATTGACAGGCAACGCACAGCCAAACCACTGGGTCTCGAAGCATTAAATTCGGCTCCAGTATGCCTTATGTAGGCAGGCGAGCACTATGGAAGGATTTTTGAAAATAGATCTCCTAAGGATGGCAAACTACTGTCTAATGACCTGCCGTACAGACGTCAGCACATCAAGCTACTACAATCTGTCAAATTTCTATAATCGATTTTCAACTTTATCTTTAAAGCATTAAGGTTCAAGGTTGATTGGGAAAATTTGACAGTTTCGGGTAGCTTGACCTGCTGGCGGCTGTACAAGATATGGAACTACTATTATACATATAAAGACACTATCTGCGTTAAAAATTGCCTCTCGGCCGTAAACTGCAGTCGCCTACCTATAATTATGGAAAGCTCTCAATCGATAGTAGGCCGCTGCAGATAGAATTAGTCGAAGTGGTCGATTACTGACCCATCCAATAGCAAGTGCGAGTAAAGTGCTTCTAATCAGATCATGCCCCACTTGCTGGAGAGCCCTAGGTACCCGTACACCTGCACCTTGGATGATTTAATGAATGCCACTGATGCCGCAATCAACATGGCCACCTACTAGGCTCAAACAATATAACATATCGAAGAAGAGTACCATTGACACGAAAAGATGAAAAAGAATATTAACTCTTTTTTTATACAAGCTGTTGGTTTGCATCCTCGTCAAATTTCAGAAGGCTGTTATGAAAGACATAAATAATCAAATAAAATTACGATCCCTGGCAAATAATGAATACATACTTGTTTTTTTAGTTATTTTGTTTGGCAGTATTTCAGAATACACCACTTTCAAAGAACAGAATCGCGTTATGGTATCGTATAAGCGGCCGCGTTTTTATGTGTGTGTCAAAGGGCAGTTACAGTGCGGTCTCACACAGGCCGCACTGTTTTAAAATGCGTGTCCCACAAATGCCAATTTCCGAAAAACAACGAAACTTATCTCCTAAGGCTCCTGATAAGTTGCCGACGGGAAATCCCATCAGACACGGCTTGTATGCTGTTGATATCTATCCGTTTCAAACTGAAAGTATTTATTTCGATTCAACCATTTATGTACAGGCACTTTTGAATTGTCAAATAGTCGGTCAGTTAGTCGGAATGTTGAAGCTTGAAACGGGCAAGAAACTCCAAGGACACTCTTTTAAATCAATATATTACAAGATATTGCTTTAAGTTTTTTTTTGTATTTAAGTTTATGTTAAGGGGGATGCGCTAAGGTAACCCGCGCGATGCGCTAAGGTATGATTCACGACCGTAGCAATACTTTACAGAACTATAATCATTTAAATCAGCAATACAACTCGTTGAGTTAGCATTGGCCACAAATGTCTTTATTTCATGAAATAGTCATTCAATAGATGATTTTTATAATAATAATTCTATAAAAAAATATTTTTTACGGCTGCGAATCATATTTAGATCAATATACAGTGCAACCATAATACAAAGTACCTCAATTTAACGAATTCCTTGATTTAACGAATTCTTCGTAATCCCCTTGAATAGGCTATTTTCCTAAAAAAATCTAATTAGTCCGTCAGATAGATTATGAAAAAATATTGAACCCGTATTTTTTCTTTTGTCAATTATATAAAAAATTATGAAGATATCGCCCGTTAAAGTTCCGCGTGACATCACTTGCTTGCGCCACTTTTGCAAGCAAGTGACGTCACGACCCCCACTCCCAAATTTTGACGAAATTCCTCCGAATTTTCTTTGTCATTTTTTGTTTGATTGACAAAAGAAAAAATACGTGTCTATTATTTTTTGATAATCTAACTGACGGACTAAATATAATTTATATTTTTTTACCCAGGCAACTACCCTATTGTCCATAAGAGTCGACGTAAAATATACCTTTCCATTGCGAAAATGTTTTACGAACAACCTGGGGGTGTACTCCGAAGTAGTATCGGCCGAATGTTCGGCCGTTTCCTACTACGAAGTTACTATTTGGTTCGGTCGGTTCCGATTCTACACTCCTACACTCTTTCGATTATTGACTATGGTCCCGACCCAACTGAGCCGATCCGAACTTTTTTCGCATTTTTCAATAATATTCGGTCCGGCCATGTGTCGGTCCGATCCGAACATTCGCACATTGCACTTCGGAGTAAGCCCCCTGTTTGTAACGAATTTTCAACTATCAAAAAAAAGAGTAAACCTCTAACTTTGTCAACCCAAAACCGTTCCCGTTCGACACGTTTTTACCTCTTTATAACAAATTTTAGACCAACCTAACCTCAATATAACAAACCTCTGTTTAAGGAATTACTTAATATAACGAATATTTATTTGTTCCATTCCGATTTGTGATATCGAGGTTGCACTGTATTACATATACAACCTGATACGTACTGACCGGCAAGTTGCAAAAAACGTAACAAAAGGACATTAGTCTGCGCCAATGTTTGCTCTGGAACCAAGAGCAACGGAAAATTATGTGTTGTATTGTTGATCATTAGTAAACTCCTATAAGATCTTATTTGTATAGCGGACTAGCTGCGGAATATATATATTTAAAATAAAGTATTCGTTTTTGGGGTTATAATCGAACCATAACAACTAATATTAGGCAATAAAAACAATAACATAATATATTCAGCTATTTTTGGTACCTACCTAGATAATTAGGTATCTATGCAGTTTTTTTTTCTTTTTCGATACGACAAGACGTTTGGCGAAGATGGCGGCGATTAATGTTATTAGTCGCGTAAAATAATTTAAAATGTTCATTTTGGCATGCAGCTAGTCTGAGTTACAAAAGTATTTGCAACTAATATAATAAAATAGACAATTAATTATCGTGTATGTCCGATATTTCTTGTGCACAGGGGGATTCCGGACATCTGAAATTATGCATCTGAGGGTTTCGCCTCAATAAAAGTTCCTTCTGAAATTGTTTCAGCAAAATCAAATCGGGTTCTTCGTATCCATTAAACAGCTCTTACTAATTAGAGTGTAGTCCCAGATTCCCAGAGCACATTAAAATTTTGTTAAGAATGTTTCCGTTCTATTAAACAAGACAGAGCTTATTAAACCAACTTAACTTTTAGATTTATTTTTAATTTTAATTAATTAGGAGTTTTTCAATATCCTGTTATATTTTTTTGGCAGTAGCATAATTGAACATCAAACCTGTATTTCCTGAAGAGGCAGAAATCTACGTAACAGTACCTACACACACATTTCGCCGGTTGGTTTATACCTAAGGATATCCATATAAAAGTAAAACGCGATCTAATTACTGTTAACAATATAGGCAGTGTCTATAAAGGTATAACAGTAGTTTCAATATCTTGTACGTATGTCAAATCGTTAGAGTCGAAAAACTGCAGAATAAAAGTAAAAGGTGATCTAATTACTATTAACAATATAGGCAGTGTCTATAAAGGTATTAATAACAGTAGTTTCAATATCGTACATATGTCAAGTCGTTAGAGTCGAAATACAGCTGAAACGCTCGCTGTTTTTAATAGGTATGTGTATTATTATATCCTTGTTATTATTATTATAAGCCTGTGTGGTCCCACTGCAGGACAAACGCCTCCCTTCCCTCCTTCTACTCTTCCCTGTCTACTGCGATTGTGGGCCAATCCTTTAAGCAGGAGTCCAGGTCGTCCCGCCATCTCTTTCTGGGCCTGCCGCGTAGTCGTTTCCTAGATCCACTGGGAAAGAAAGAAGAAAGAAAGAAAATACATTTATTTGGCACAAACTAAAAGACATTGGGGATCATTGGGATGTGTGTATATACTTATATTTAAATAAATATTTATTCCACAATGCTCGTTATTGGACCTACCACTGTTTGTCTCTGCATCACCCAAAAGTTTACTGGTAGAAAATGCCTATGGCATGAAGTAGCGTACTTACATCTCTGTACAGACTCCAGCACATCAAGCTACTACAATCTGTCAAATTTCTTTAATAGATTTTCAACTTTATCGCTAAAGCATTATGTTCAAGGTTGATTGGGAAAATTTGACAGTTTCGGGTAGCTTGTGTCGGTACATTTGTGTGAAAAATAAACAATTGTTAATTTTACTGTGCATCCTGTGGTCTTCTATAAGTGAAGGACCTACTTAATACCTGAAGTTGAGCAGTTTAATAATATCCAATCGTTAAAAAAAATCACAATATTTTATTTCACATAGGCTCTTATGAAACGTCAGAAGCTTGGTTCCAATTGGCCGTATCCTATGGAGAAGACCCGGCAAGAAACCCCACGGTTACTCTTTTAAAAATAATTGCCTTTTACAATGTTTTCAAATTACAGTTATAAGGTATGGGAGGACAGTAGAAAATATAAAATGGTCATTAAATCTAGACACAAGCTGAAGGTCAAGGTCAAGAAGGCCTACTGGATTATTGAGGTTCAAATTCCAATCCTTTAACATAGGCATACCTGTAGTTGTCCTTAAAGGCTATTTTAGGTGAAAAGCGAGCAATCTACGAGGACATAGTTATGCCGTCTACTGTGTTATATTATATTGTTACGAGTATTTCGTTAGAAATTTCGGCATTATTAGGATTCCTAGGAAATACTAAAACACTAACGTTAGTAACGTCAGTGTTTTGAACAGTAGGTAATATTCTTGTATTAGGGAACTTCAATTAAGTCAAACTAACCTTGTGTTAAAGGGGAATGTTAATATATATAATATAATACATATGATTTAATCTACACTAATGTATACTTAATTATATAATTTTATAATTAAATAGATATCTAACTACTAATACTAATATTATAAAGAGGTAACATTTATTTGTTTGTATGTAGGGTAAAAGGTGAAATTCTTTTTGCATTTGATAGCCTACTTCGTGAGGAAGGCTGTAGGCTGTTTCACATCACTCTAGGTATCCGTTAGGAGCCGAGCACAAAGAAAAAAAGCCAGAAAGAACGCTATGCGAAAACGAAGTGAAACAAAGAATTTCACGCGGACGTAGTCGCGGGCAGAGATTAGTATTATAATAGAGGTAAAGTTTGTCAGTTTGTAAGTTTGGATGTACGTACGAGGTAATCTCCGGATATACTGATCCGATTTCAGTTACACTATTGCCGAGTTCAATAGAGTATGTTGTATAGTATAGTTGAATACCACGCCAGCGAATTCGCGGGTTGAACCTAGTTTACTTATATTAACAGGAATATTTTGGACGTATTTTTGACAGATTGAGACTGAGATCAGACTGTGAACGTTCTTTAAATTACAAGAATTGCCCCTGTTATCTCAGTCTCAATCTGTCAAAAATACGTCTAATTTCCCTACATTTTGACAAGTTTTTGACATTTGTTTGTCGCCGAGATGAGACTGCGACTAGATTTTGAACGTTTTAAATTACGGGAATACGGGCCCCAGGGCCTTTTAATTCTGTATTATTCCTCGCGCAATATTACCATGTGCAAACCACGTACATATCGTGTCTTATTTACGCCAAGGAATCGATATGCCAACCGTACGGATAACATGTATTTTGACAGTTCAAACCACGCCATTGTGTCATAGAGAATACGTTAATAGCAGAAGGGCAAATTTTAAGAACAATTTTTTTACGTTAATGGTCGCTGAGTTGAGATTGCGACTAGATTTTGAAAGTTTTCAATTACGGGAATTGGTCTTCAGATATCGTGATAAGGTAAGGAATTGACGTGGTTTCGAAGTAAGGATCGTTAAGTGGTCACAGTGAATTAGGGCCCAGCCGATCTATTCTGTAACAATTACACCGTGAAAACTTTGTTGAAGTGAGCTTAAAATAAGCTCTCTGTGAGGGATTGGCACTATTCTCAGCTCGGCTTTCCTTTTGGCCTCGTACTGGACTGTAATTTTGTTTTCATTTTGGTTTTTTTTAATTATTATTTTGTATGTTTCTATGAGTGTGTTAAGGGTAATCACACTTCACTTAAGATGCCTCACTGCGATACCTCGCGATCGCGATTTAGCTCGCTACGTTGACGCCACCTCCATGTAAAACAAATGCATGTTAATAGACATGCACGCACATGCCGAAGGATAAGTTTACCTCGATGCCTGGCATGTGCGTGCGTGACACCGGGACAGCCAGCTAAACCGTGACCGCGAGGTATCGCAGTGAGGCATCTTCGGCATGTAATTAAGCTAAGTTTAGTTTGTGATATTCCTGTGCGAGTCCCAATAAATACTTTTTCTTTCTTTATTAAGATCACTTCCTCACTTCAAGATCACTTCATTTAAGTTGACGCGGTGAGATTATTTCAGAATAGATTGACAGGAGTAGTCTGGGGGCCTACTCCGAAGTGCAAAGTGCGAATGTTCGGATCGGACCGACACATGGCCGAACCGAATATAATTGAAAAATGCAAAAAAAGTTCGGATCGGCTCAGTTGGGTCGGGACCATAGTCAATAATCGAAAGAGTGTAGGAGTGTAGGATCGGAACCGACCGAACCAAATAGTAACTTCGTAGAAGGAAACGGCCGAACATTCGGCCGATACTACTTCGGAGTAGACCCCCCGGACCATTTGATTAACGTGGTAGTGGCTAGTCATAATCTGCCTGCTTTTTCCCAACTATGTATGTTGGGGTCGACTTCCAGTCTAACCGGATGCAGCTCAACACCAGTATTTTATAGGGAGCGACGGCCTATCTGATCTCCATAACCCAGGTACTAAGTAATACGATATCAAGACTGGTTGTCAGATTTTCGGGCTTCTGACGACCTGTAATGACCAGCGGCTTAACGTGCTTTTCGAGACACGGAGGGGACTTGATATGTAAAGATAGTCCCCCATCCAAGGATAAACCGCGGCAAGCGTAGCCTATCATGATCGATCGACCCGTACGGTTGACATTACTTAGCTACAAACCCTTCGGCTAAGTTTCCTAGTAAGAATTTACATATTAGATCCTTATTTAAATAATTGTTTAAGTTAGAAATACTCGTAGTAGGACCGTGTGAGGATAAAGATGTCAATGAAATCTATTATAGGGAATTACCGAGAATTCTTTTATCTATCATCCTCCCAGAATTAGAATTTTCGATGATATTTAATTGTACAACACTTCAGTGGTAACGATTTGACATTGACAGCTCCTTTATGTCGTATCAGTAAAGGCGATTTTCCAAGTGCAAGTGTTACCATTGATGTCCAGTTGACTGGACCTCTGTCTTTAATGGCGGCGCTGTAATGGTTATGTTTATTGGTGTAGTTTAGAATACAGACACTTTCTTTTTATTATTTGAAATTATAATATTATACAGACAATTGTAATGTCAACTCTTTGTTAGTGGTTGTAATGGCAATCATATCATTTGGTTATAAGAGGTTTTTATAATTTAGTTTTTATTTATCCTTTTGATAGATTCTTTTATATTTTGTAAATGTAAGGATTTTGTAGGCCTGCAGAATCTGCAGATTTTTTTTTTTTTTAAGTACTTGTTGACAGGCCTACGCTGTCCTCTCATACCTACTGTAATTTGAAAACATAGTAAAAGCCATTTATTTTTAAAACAGTAACCGTGGAGTCTCTTGCCGACTCTTCTCCATAGGAAACGACCAATTGGAACCATGCACCTAGGTTCTGACGTTTCTTATGTGCCCATGTATGTTTATAAAATAGAATAAAAAACTTTTATTTCAGACAGGAGTGCATAGGGTTAGTAACCATTTTATTTAACTTCTAGTGTTAGTAGGTTACAGACGCAGGTAAATAATTAAAATTCAGCGTGGAGCTGCTGCATCTACCTCCGAAAGAAATATTTTATATGAAATAAAATATTTTGATTTTTTGACTCTGTTAGTATTCAAAATCTGTGGCTATAACATAAAGAAAATAAGTTTATTTGACCCATGTTTTGTAAGGCAATAACAATTTTCCCGACCCGGGAATCGAACCCAGGACCTCAACCTAAGTAGTAGCGCTTGCGACCACTAAACCAACGAGCCCGTTAGTGGCTATAATGACAAAAAATCATAAAAAAGCCGTTTACAATAATAGGTAATGGTGAATTTATTACACGAAAATTATAATTTTGAACCTAAGTATCACACTAATAAGCGCAAATTAAAGTTGTTAAAATATCATGAAACTTAATAAAAATATTGAATTTCTTGTTAGTTAATTATTCAGTTAGGAACCTTGTTTTAATACCCTGAGTTAGTTGCTCCTATAAGCTGAATAGCCTCACATTTTCACTTTAAATAATTAAAGCATCAAATATAATGTTACGTTCAAAATTCCTTGTATTTTACTGTATTTTAATTTATACTAGCTTCTGCCCGTGAATTCGTTCGCGTGGATGTCTAGTAGTATCCATAAAACATATCATGTGGCACTCGGCAATAGTGTCAAATCTATCAGTAAAACAAAAAAAAAATCGGAGATCATCTCTTAGCAGCACAGAGCTACATAGATGTTTTAACATGTCACCACATCAGAAGATTTCACCCGTGCAAAGCATAGGCGGCACCGTAATTGCACAACACACTCACACTTAATCACAACCGGAATCATTTCGAAGGAATTTTAGCTAATCCATTCAAAGTCAAAGTCAAAGTCACTCAAATCATTTATTTCAAATAGGCACATAAAAGGCACTTTTGAACGTCAAAAATAAAATAAAAATAAAATTGATTCTAGGCGCCCCTTCCAAAAGGTAGTTTTCGTATGGAGAAGAATGGGGTTACAATGGGGTCATTACTTCATATGTTCGAAAAATTTGTCTGCTCAACAACTTAAATAACGCAATGAATGTTATTGAACTGTCAAAATGAAAGCTATACCTATTGTTAGTGTGTTATGAAAGAACCCCACAGTGGCCTTATTCTCTAGGACACTCACAGGTGAAATTTACGTAATTTATGGCCAATATTGACAAAAATAAAGTTACTCCGATTCAAAAATAATAACCTAATTTAGGAACAAGACATATGACACTATCTATTAATGATCTGTAAAACGTTTCACACTTATTATTCAGACACACACAACACTCGATTTAGAGGGCTCGCTGACCTTGTGTATGTGGGCGGAGCTAAACGTTCTACCCCCGAATAACAGTTTTGGTAATGGGGTAATTTGGTACATTTTGACATTTGTTTTAACAACAACGTTTAAATTTTATTTAGTTGATATTAGGTGTAAAACATAATGAAGTCTATACCTCCAGGTAAGTATATTATTTCTAAATAACTAAAACGCTTGCATTACTTACGATTTTATACATATAAAGTTTTGAATAGAAGGCTTTACTTTAGCAGTTTATTTTTTTATACATAGTGAAAAAGTTCATACTCAATTGCACTCAATCTGTTTTTTTACATATTTAGAAAGAACATATCTATAGCTTTCATATGACACTAAATTTAGCTGCGTCTACTTGCGTCCCTTAAACAAAATAGAGCAAAACGCAACAATGTTTAAGTATTTAAAAAATACTCATACCAATTTTTCAGGCAGTTCCCAGCATAGCATTCCAATTAGTCGAAGAGAACTATTGAGTTTTTGCTTTAAAGAACCAGAAGTATAATAACTTCTTTATTGAAATTGTATTTTTTTTTACTTTCTCATGTTTCATATTAGTAAGATTAAATATATCAATTAAACATAGTATCAATAAAGTTTTATTTATCTAAAGCACTTTCAAACTATTATTTTAGACAAACTACAGCAATATATATGCGTAAACACACATAACGTAATATTGGCCAACTTGAACACAACAAAGAAACACATTGAACGAAACCGCGCGAAAGGAACGCCAGATTAGCGGGATTTGCTAAGGAATTGATGTGGTTTCGAAGTAAGGAATCGTTAAGTTGTCATAGTGAATTAGGGCCCTGGTTTGTTTATTATAAAATAATAATCCCAGTCAAAAAAAATGCTGAGGGTTATGCAAAAACGCTGAAAAAATATTCCTTAGCAGAAATTATGGAGTAATTAATTCAGCAGGTAATAATATTACATTAATGAGGTCATGATTTTCCTGGTATGTAGCACGATGATAAAATGAACGGTTGAATGCATTGACTTTAACGTGTTTACTTCAAGGATCTCCTTTGCATAAATAATTTTTAAGAGATGGGTAAGGATAGTCACTCACTGGACACCTGATGGAGGACATGGCCGTCAAGGTAGACCGTGGCGAAGGTAGTGCGACGATCTAATCATGTTTGTCGGGACAACATGGCCAGAGGAAGAAGGAAAAGGGGGAGGCCTTTATCAGAAGTGGGACACAAGATATGTCAACAAAAAAAAATTGTGGTTAAAAGAAGATGTAGTGACAAGGATGGAAAAGAGTATGCTTAGATGGTTTGGTCTTGAGAGGTAGGAGTGAAACTAACAAGGCAGACGTGAGTGGAAACGGTGGGAGGGGACACCCTAGAAGGACCATATAGTGACCTTCTCGATGATGTTCCTCAGAAAGGTAACGTACTATCGCCAAAACCTATATCTGACGACCGTAAGGACTATTCCTGCTAGCAGCCCATATTATTAGTCGACCTAAAACGGATCCTCTTTTGTTTTACTTACGGACGCAGCTGTGGTCGTCGTGTGCACGGGGTTTTTGTTTTCAAAATGGTCAGATAAAGGTTTTGGCGATAGTAGGTACATAGCACTCACAACAGGCGCCGCATGCGTGTATGACCAGATATATGAACATAAAGTAAAAGGAGTATGTAAGGAGCAGGTGGTGTTCTCTAGTTTCTGTCTACCCTCATTGGAAGAACGCGTGAGTTTATGTACGTAATTTTTTAAGTGAAAACTTCTTTAGCGGCGTTGTGCACTTTTTTTGTGATGGGTAAAAAATGTTAAACTCGCGTTAGGACACGTGACCTGATCGAAAATTCGTAAGACGGAGCTCGCGTCAGGACACGTGACCTGATCGAAAATTCGTAAGATGGAGGGAGAGTTTTTTGTGATAGGTAAAATATGTTAAACTCGCGTCAGGACACGTGACCTGATCGAAAATTCGTAAGACGGAGCTCGCGTCAGGACACGTGATCTGATCGAAAATTTGTAAGACGGAGGGAGAGTAGACCGCATTCCAAAATATCAAAAATGCACAACGTTAATATTCAAGTTTTCACTTCTGCCGGCACTCCAAGAGTGCAACCCATTTTTTTTAGGTATATAGCTGTCCCTTATGGTTACCTATGGCAACAGATGCTTCTTACTCTTTCTTTTGCTCTATTATTATTATTTCTTTTTGAAGTCTTAATTTTTTGCTCATAAAACCAGAAGGCCAATTCCTGTGATAAAAAACATTCAAAATCTAATCTCAATCTCATCTCAGCGATAATCAATGTAAAAAATATTAATTTAGAAGAATTGGCAATTTAGAGGTATTTCTGACAGATTGAGAGAGAGATCAAACTTTAAACGTTCTTAAAATTACGAGAATCGCCCCTCTGAAATATCAGTCGGACAACCTTCTAGCTTGCAAAAAACTACTGAATTTATTAAATAAAATCTCAGGGCCTCTTTCCTTAACTAATTGACAAACTGATAAAAAAATAAGTTTAGAGAGTGTACAAATAAGCGATTTTAAAAGCGTTCCCATTTTGCTCTTTCACATTTAATATTTTTTACGAAAATGTTTGAATTATTTGATTTTGATGTTTAACTTATAAATTGCGATTTAATATTCTGAAAAGGTTTATACGAATCAAATAACGTGGAGGTCAGACAACTCAATTGCTCTAAGGTAAAAAGATTGAGCCAGTTTAAAAATTGACGGCTTATAAATCGTCGCGAACTTCTGAAGTCAATTTCAACTTAGTTGCATACCTGCAGCCGACAGAGTTTGAAACTTACTTGATACGGTCAACAATCTTATACGGCCAAATAACATATTGTTTCTGAGAGTCGCTGGTTTGGGCAAAGTTCGTTACGCATGGCACACTAAGCCCTATTGAAACGGCACGGTTTCCTTACGGTACGGCCCGCTTACAGCACCGCAGAACATATGTCGCTGAAATCTAGCGCTAGGGCTCGGTCTCGCATAGTAGGGCCTCTAGCATTATGCTGAGTGATGGCCGTTTTGCGGTATGATCCGTTTTGATTCTGTAGGCTGGTTGCCTTTAAGAAAAACATATAAGATAGTCTAGTAGTAGATCTTTCGCTGTGTTTAGAAGCTGGAAATTTTGCACAAAAGTTCCTTAAATAACTAAAAAAAATAAGGGATGAAAGTTAGTGCAAAAATTCGTCATTTTTGCCGATGGAAAATCCCATCAGACACACGGCTCGTCATTCATAATTTAAGAAAAGTCTGAAGAAAATATCCTTTTTTATTAAACACTGGGAAAAGTTCGAACAGTTTTTAGCCATATGCCAAAAATGTCACGATTATCTATGACATTTATTACTTTAGGAAGAATGTTTCTAATTCAATTCAATTCCAATTTCGCAGAGACAGCTTCACGTCGAATTTCAATTACATAACTAGTTGTTTGTACATAAATATTCCAATGAAGTATAAATTGACAATCTGTATCTAAATCTATGCTAATAATAAAGCTGAAGAGTTTGTTTGTTAGTACATTTGTTTGAACGCGCTAATCTCTGAAACTACCAGCCTGGTTTGAAAAATTCTTTTTGTATTTATTTGATAGCCTAATTCTTGAGGAAGCCTTATAGGCTATTCAAAATCACGCTAGGACCCTTAGGACCTGAGCAAAGAGAAAACAGTCAGAAAGGACTTTTCTTTCTTTCTTCTTTTCTTTTTTGATTTATGTATGTTTATTTGTGTATGTTAGTATATTCTCGTAATTTTTGTTTAGTTTTTGAGTGAATTGTTTTTTTGATTCTATGTATTATTTTTTGTCTCCTTTGCTCTATCACACGCTGTCTACATCTCTGTATCTATTGTCCTATCTCAGGTATGCTGGAAGAGATTTCTTATGAAATAAGCATCACCTCTGTAGGTACCTATTTTTTCTGTTCTGTTTTTCATTGTCTGTTTATATATGTGTGTACATAAATGGTAAAATAGATGAAAAAATAAAAAATAAGGACGCTAAGCGAAAATGAAGTAATAACGCAGGTACGCAATGCGAAGCGACGCGGGTGGGTCGCGAGTACAAGAAAGGATGTCACCAAAATCTGCCCAAACAAAGTACCGAGGTACACTTAGTGGCATAAAATACACTAGATTACACTGAATAATATTGCATTTATATATTTTTCTTATGGTTACCCGGGGACGAGATTATAATAACTTTTAACGTAATAAAAACCTCGCCATTTTGGGCACACTTGTACTACCTTGGTCCATTACCTAACCTATAAAAAAAAAAACTGTCAAGTTGACAGTTGTCTGCTGTCGGCTTCAGCTGCTGTTGTTTTTGTTTCATTTCAATTATTTTTTTAGTATCGTCAAGAACCAAATCGTGAGGTGACAAACGGAATACCAGAAAGAATAGCCAAGTTATTAAACAAAATAAACAACACAAACGAACATGAGACGAGTACCCCGAAACGCAGGATCGAACGGAATGACATGTGAATGACATTTACCCACGAAATAATGTCCACAGAACACATATACTCCTAATGTCAACCTGTACATGCAAAGTTGCCACATGATTTAATTGTGTTACAGGTTATTAAAACTTTAAATAATTTATTATGTAGTTTTAAATGATTTATGGATAAAAACACTATTATTTTCGAATTCCTCTATTTTTCCTCTACGATTTGGTGCACGTGTACCTCGAGGTCCATGTTTGGGCAAAGTTGTATGGGCTTTTGCTGACCTCCTTTCACAGTTAGAACAGTTAGAGGCAGAAGTTAGTAAGGTAATAAAGGGCTTAAGGAAGAGAGAAATAACACGATCCTCTTCTTGCCCTTGAGGGTAGTGGTGGCCCAGTGGTTTAGCTCCGACTTACGAGTTGTAAGGTTGTAAGTTCGAACCCAGCCCCAGCAGCCTCGACGTTCATAGCGATCGCTTTACGACCGAATTCGGTCGCAAAGTCCTGTCACTCCATACATTACACCTGTCAATCCGGGACTTTGCGACCGGCGAATTCGGTCGTAAAGCGATCGCTATGAATGTCGAGACTGCAGCCCCTGGTAGGCAATTTACTTTGTGTATTTAATTTCATCACCACTGCTCTCAAAACGATGAAGGAAAACGTCGTGAGGAAACCGGCATGTCCTAGAACCAAAAATTCGAAGACTTGTGACATCCACCGACCCGCAGTAGGCCCGTGTGGTGAATTACGGCCCACTCCCTCTCATAGAGAGGAGGCCTGTGTCCCAGCAGTGGGATCATTATAGATTGATTACGCTCCTCGTGCCCTTATCCCAGTTTGTTTGGGGTCGGCGCACCATGTCTTTTTCTTCCATACTTCTCTATCAGCCGTCATCTCAGTATACCATTTTGGCCATAATTTTTTTCACACAACCCATCCATAGTTTCTTTGGTTTTGACAATATACAGGAAACAATGCAGCAGGTTCAGAATCATGTACTGAATTAATTCATGGTTACAGTTTGTTGGTGGAACTGGTCAAACATTTATTCTGTATAGGTATTTGCCAATTTACAACCAAAAGGTATTAATATAAATTAAATATAAATTATTATATTACCTTTTAAAATTTATCGGGTGATAACAGCCGTACGGTTCGATCGATCAGGTTAAGCTACGCTTGCCGCGGTTGGTCCGTGGATGGGTGACCATCTTTACATACCAAGACCCCTCCGTGCCTCGAAAAGCATGTTAAGCCGTTGTCCCGGCTGTCATTCGTGGATTTTCGACAGGCGTTACGAGTCGTTAGGAAGCCCGAAAGTCTGACAACCAGTCTTACCAACGGGTATCGTAATCGTATTACCCAAATAACGGGGTTGTGAGGTCAGATAGGCAGTCGCTCCATGTAAAGTACTGATGCTCAGCTGCATCTGGTTGGACTGAAAGCCAACCCCAACGTAGTTGGGAAAAGGCTAGGCAGATGATAAAAGTTATTGGGTTATTCCATCAGGAATTTCTCAGTAACAGCTCGGAGTCTGGATTTGTGTCCAGTTGATGGCAATATTCTTGCCCACTATTACATGTAATTTAAACAAATATGATGTAATATGAGATTACAAGATTAGAGGAGATTATGAGATTACCTCAGGATAACTCTTCGGGGTTGCAGGCATGATGTTAATTACAAACATTCTGAACTAATATTAAATGCTTCAATGAATATTAGCGTTGTTGTCGACGTAAGTAATCTAAATTCCGTTTGATCGTAATTACTAACTGATTATAGTATATCGAAGCACGTTAGAACGTTTCTTACCTAAATTGCAATTGTTTCAGACCACGCGTTTCTAAAATTAGACACTAAATTTTCCACTAGACATAAATTAAACAAATTGTTTTTTTTTTATTATTTTTGCCATATAAATAATAAATTATAATAAATTGTTTATTGTTCCAATATCATTACATAAATATATTATGAGGCGGCACATTAAGTTATTAATAATACTTTTGTTGGGGCCGACTCGATTCTTCCCCTATTTTACATTAACATAATGGAGACTAATAAACTAAAAAAATTAAAAGAAAAGAAAAGAAAACAGGATGCAAATTAAAAACTGTGATATCTAAGTTCAAGATAGCTCAATTGTGTGTGTATGTGTGTGTGTGTGTGTGTGTGTGCGTGCGCGCGCCCGCTCGTGTTTTTGTGTGTGTGAGGGGGGGGGGGGGGGCTGCATATGTATTTCTTTTTAGCATGGTCTGATCAATATTTGTCCAGTTTCCTCGTATGTTAATGTTTTTAACCAGTCAGTTATGATCTTCTTGCACTTATGTTGAGCCTCCGGAGGGAATTTTAATTTTGAATTTATTTTATTTTAGACAAAGGCAGACTGAGCAACATACTGACGCTCAGCAAAAGCCGTACGAACCCGCGATGAGTGCGCCACCATATTATTACGTCGTTTAACCTAGTATGCTGGGTTAATGGTGTAGATTTATGCAAGTATAGAGTCATGTTTAACAGATATACCTGCCTTACTGTTAGCAAACCACACATACTGTATAGGCTGTTAGTTGGATATCTGTATGGTTTAAAATACATTAAAAATGACCGCTGGGCTCTTTCGAGCTCAAGTAACTTAGTTTTGGCGGCTCCTCCCCAAACCGGAATGCAGTATGTTGTAACAGTATGTTGTTTGATGTGTGCTGCGTGTCGCGGGTTCGATTCCCGCACGAAACAAATATTTGTATGACCTACAACTAGTGGTTTCGGGTCTGGCTGTTTGTGTATGTGAGTTTAAATGTTTGTAAACGCACCCACGATACAGGAGAAATTCCTACAGGGACCAGACCTGAAATCGCGAAAAAACCAGCTGTTCCCTACATTTTGACGCGAACATAAATTTAGGGAACAGCTGATTTTTTTTTCGCGATTTTAGGTTTGGTCCCATAGTAAAAGTTGTTCATAATGATGAGTACAATGACCCCTTAATTATTATTTATTTATTTATTAACGTAATTGCCCGTGACATCACAGCGGGCCCTATCAGAATACCAGCGCTGCGACATTTATTTTTTAAATGTCGTAGCATCATGCTGAGATAGGAGCCTTTTGGCCTCGTACAGGACTTTCTGTTTCATTTTTATTTTTGTTACTTTATTTTTTATTATTTTTTATATAATTTGGTTTTGGTACCTATTTTTTTTAAATATAATTTGGGTTTTTTATTTTTGTTTGTGTTTAGTTTAGTTTAGTTTTATGATCTTCCTGTGCGAGTCGCAATAAATACTTTTTTTTTTCTTTCTTTCTTAAAATGATGCCCATGAATTTAATTTCACCCTGTATAAATCCTTATACAGGGTGGTCCTATAACAGCCTTTCCTTTGGTGTTCCTCCATTAGCCCTAACAGATAATAGCGTCCCGACCGATTTCGGTCACGGTGGCTATTTTCAACGGAGATTAGCCAGGTACGCAGGAGATATCATAGTGCACAAGTGTGTTGGACTCTCTGTTCCTTTACTCACATAGTCAATAACAACTTTGAACCCAATAACATTTTGTCCGACCTGGGATTCGATCCTAGGCCCCACGCTCAGCGGTGGCGCTTGCAACCACGACACCAATAACATACACAGAAGTCCTAAGAAAGTGGGAACTTTAGTTGCTACGTTAAAGAAATTACAATATTACGAGAAGTAGATGTTTTAAATTAACATGTTGTTGTTGAGATCTTGCTTAGCTATTAACATTTATATACTCTAGCGTAATTTGAGAATTTTGCGTTGTTAATTATTATGGATATTACTGATTTGTTACTGATTATATTTACATAGTTAAAATTCAAATGTTGAAAATGGCATACACATTTATTATTAATTTATTAAACATTTCGGTCTCTGGGAGGGGACGTCCTAGAGGGATATACACATATGGTGACCTTATTGGTGATGTTTTTCAGAAAGGTCAGGTGCATAGAACTCGCACCAAGCGTGCGTCTACGACCAGAAGGCCAATTCTCGTAATTTAAAACGTTCAAAATCTTGTAGCAGTCTCATCTCGGCGACAAACAAATGTCAAAAACTTGTCAAAATGCAGGAAAATTAGAAGTATTTTTTGACAGATTGAGACTGAGATCAGACTGTGAACGTTCTTAATATCACGAGATTTGCCCCTCTGATATACTCGTACATACATACATATCGCAGTAGGTGGCGTTCGGTAGTTTCTGCCGACCCCCATAGGAAGAAGGCGTGACATTATGTGCATGTGTTACTAAACATTCTCTGCCTAGCCTTTTCCCAACTATGTTGGGGTTGGCTTCCAGTCTAACCAGATGCAGCTGAATACTAGTATTTTATACGGAGCGACTGCCTATTTGACCTCCACAACCCAGCTACTGGGTAATAAATTACCCCTTGGTAAGACTGGTTGTCCAATTTCCGGGTTTCTGACTACCCGTTACGACTGTTAGAGGTCCACGAATGACACCGGGGACCAACGGCTTACCGTGCTTTCCGAGGCACGAAGGGGTCTTGCTTGGTATGTAAATATGGTCACTCATCCACGGGTCAACCGTGGCAAGCGTAGCTTAACCTGATCGATCGACCCTTTTTTTTTTTTGGTGGGAAAGCATCAAATGACCTCTCGCGCTCTGGGCTGAGCGGAAGGACGTGTCAGACAGTATCTCTTTCGAACAACCCGCGGACCTGGCGGCATCAGCCCTAGCGGACCCCGTCGGTTCGTGATGACATCTCATTGAGGCGCGCGTGGAACACAACGCGCCGTCGACCCGGGCCTGGTCCTTGCCGGGCGGCGAGCTGCCCATTGCTCGCCGCCCACAAGCCCGCGCCTACGGTGGTCGGGAGTCGGCTGTTGACTCCCGTCCAGGGCGTCTCCTGCGGTGGGTAGGCGCGTGAGGGCGCAGAGATTGCCTCTCCCTCACGCGCTCCACCTCCTCTTTCGCGAGCATTACTGCTGCACAGAAGGAGGTGACGGCCTCCCATTCACTCTCGCTCCGTACCATGGCCTGGACCAGGGCCGGACGCGAGATATCGCCGCCGCCAATCGCCGCCACGAGGACACGGCGGGGCCCCGCCCAAGCCGGGCAGACCTCCACCGTAAGCTCCACCGTGTCCTCCAGGCGATCCACACAGTGGTGACACCCTGGCGGTTCCTCCCGCTTTATCCTGAACAGGAACCTCCCGAAACAACCGTGTCGTGAGGACCTGCGTCAGGCGGAAGGTGAGGGCGCCGTGGCACCTCTGTAGCCACTCCTCAAAGAGATCGATCGACCACTGCGGCTGTTATTACTTAACCACAAGCCCCTCGCATGTTTTACTAAACATTTTTGATTACGAGGTGGGCCCAAGTTATAGTCGATACCTTTTTTTTTTTCGGGGTGAATCCTTCAAAAGGCTCCCGACCTCCGGGGAGTGTGGAATTTTTAGCTCACTAAAACCACCCCGGTGATCACCATCAACACATAGGGGTGGTCCCGGTTCCTCTTAAAAAAACAATTCCGGAACCCGCTTGCGTAACGCCTGTAAGGCACATCCTACATCGAGTATTTTCAATGAAATTGTTTTATTACTTTATTATTAACTCTTGTCACCCAATTTTCTGTAGCTATACTCGTATAATAACTTCATCAAATTCGCTTAGCTTTAAATTTTAATCATCATACAAAACATTGCGGAACTCGACAAGGGATTGGGAAAGTATTTCTAATTAGTTTAAATATACCTTCGTAAAGCCTTTTTGGAATTATCGTTCACATCCGCACCTCGTACTTTAATACGCCTTTGGTTTTGGCGTTTCTTCATTCTCTCAACAAATATATTCACATTGAATAAAACTGCTGAAAATTTCTGACATATAAATTTACTAGCTGCGTCCCGCGGTTTCACTCGCATAAGTATGATCCCGTGGGGATATTTTGAATAAAAAGTATCCTATATGTTAATCCTGGTTATAAACCACCTGTGTGCCAAATTTCATCCAAATCCGTTTAGTAGTTTTTGCGTGAAACAAACATCCATCCATCCATACAAACTTTCACGTTTATATTATTACCAGCTGCGCCTTGCGGTTTTACCCGCATACGTTTCGATCCCGTGGGAATATCGGGATAAAAAGTATCCTATATGTTAATCCTGGTTATAAACTATCTATCTACTACTATATCACCCATAAAAACTTTCACGTTTATAATATTAGTAGGATAGTAGGGCATGAACATCCCGTACATGTAAATTCATATAATTATTATGACGAGCATGTTAGTATAGTCTTGTTTTCATCTTATTATATCTATATTTGGTCAGATGTATGCCTATGTTTTAGAAACTCATTAAGGAGAACCTTAGAATAATACATGTTCATATCTAATTATTTCATGGAATCCGATGTTCTTAATTTTATGCGTAAAATATCCATATTTTACGCATAAAATTAAGAACATCGGATTCCATAAAATAATTAGAATTAAATTCCATTAATTTCCATGAAATTTCATAGAATTTCGTTTCCCAGAAAATGTTTCATATAATATATGGTCCTTGTATTTTTATTTCGAATATTATTGTTGAATGAAACATATTTCACAGAAACACAATTCAATGAATTTTTAATCACATTTTTTTGTTTAACAAAGTTATCAAACAGTAGAATAATTTTTAACGAATATTGTTTGTTCGGTGTATTTTTCCATGGTATTATTCAATTCATTTCAACGAAAATGTATAAAAATAGGCGTTTTGCTATCCATAATTTTAATTAAAATATTGTCTTAAAAAGTCAATATGTTGTGCAACAAAAGTTAGTGACAGAAACGAATCGCTGCAAAAGTTAGTGACAGAAACGAATCGCTGCAAAACCGACTCCACTTAGTCTTGTCTGCCCTACCCCTAGAGTGTAATTTTAATCCGCGTAGGCGCGGAGGGGCCAGGCGGCAAGCCAAAGCTGAGGTGGTGAGCGTGATACCATCTGCGACGATAAGCTCGCGTGGGACCGCCGGAGCCCCGCAGCGTCGGAGCCGTGGCAGAAACCATGCCTGCTGCATGTTGCATGCTCGCTTGCATGCTGCATTCTTGCTTGCATGCTGCATGCTCTTGCTTTCACGCTGCATGTTGCATGCTTGCATGCTGCATGCTTGCTTGCACGCTGCATGCTCGCTTTAGTAGATTTGGTTAGAGCTCCCAGCCAGAGTTTTTTTTTTAACATTACCCCACACTAGGAATTACTCCTGTATCGTGGGTGCGTTTACAAACATTTAAACTCACATACACACACAGCCAGACCCGGAACAACTATCTGTAGGCAATACAAATATTTGTTCCGTGCGGGAATCGAACCCGCGACACGCAGCGCAGCTGTCGATCGCTCAGCCACTGCGCCAACCGGGTCGTCAAAGTATATAAAATATATAATATTTTATCAACGGTATGAATTTCAACGTTTAGGAACTGTCTCTTGATAAAATGTTATTCTTAGTAATAAGTTTTATACTAAATAAACAATATAAGGATAAAGAATATTTGATTTATTTTTCTATGATATGATTATTCTAACATTAAACTTTATGTGAAACAAACATCAATGATTTCTAAAGAAAATCTTCAAAGTAAGTATTCTGCGTATTGATTATTCTTTGAAACGAAAATATGAGATTTTTTTTATGTGAAACGAAATTCTAAAAAACTATTAGCTATAAAACAACGTACAACCGTAAAATATAGTTATAGAATATTATTACGTTTCTGGTAAACGAGGATCGACGGCCTGGTTATTTATTTAAAAAGATTCTTAGAAAGAAAAATCGTGTATATTCATTATTTACTTAGCAGTTGACGACTTCTCGATGAAATATTTTGATGGCTTTGTACATGTATCATCATCATCATTTCAGCCAAAAGACGTCCACTGCTGAATATAGGCATCCCCCAAGTACCGTCACTTCGACCGGTTCTGTGCTTCTTGCATCCAGCGGATTCCTGCGGCCTTCACTAGATCATCATTGGAAGCCTCCCGCAAGGTCTACATGTCTTTATACACATACCGGCTGACTTGTCATTTGACGTATTCCTTCCAGGACGTGATGGTGTGACCCGTTTGCAACAATTAAGCACCCCAAAAAGGCATAATTCTGGGAAATTTTCAAAAATACATAAAAATTGAGTTTTCTCGAATCTCGCGAATTTTCACCTAGGCTTTATGGTGTCCTTAATTGTTGCAAATGAGTCAAACTATCACGTCCTGAAAGGAATACGTCTAATTACAAGTGAGCCTGTATACATAAAATATCTAGAAATAAACTTATACTCTTAGTAAGCAAAATCTAACTTACCTTATTCTAGCTGTAGTGGCGGCGAGCACCACTGTTGAGCATGCGGGTTCCGAGCTCGGGCAAAACGTTTTCTTTTGTTTTTCCTTAGTCGCAGCGCGGAGTTTAGATTTGTGCCCAGTTGAAGGCAACGTGCGCTTTTATAATCTCTAACATGTCGATATTATCGTCGACGTCTATGTAATTTATGGAAATACGTGCACGTAATAAGGTTATCGTTGTGGGAAAAAAAGCATCTTCATATATTTCCATACATTTTATTTCACTGATGATCGATGGCCGTTAGAGCAGACGAGTTACTACGAAGTTACTATTTGGTTCGGTCGGTTCAGATCCTACACTCTTTCGTATATTGACTATGGTCCCGATCCAACTGAGCCGATCCGAACTTTTTTCGCATTTTTCAATAATATTCGGTTCGGCCATGTGTCGGTCTGATCCGAACATTCGCTCTTTGTACTTCGGAGTAGGCCCCCAGAAGTGGAGACTGCGTATCGGCAAGCGTAGTGTGGGACGTCCCCCAGCTCTATGGACGGACGACCTAAAGAAAGTGGCTGTGACAGACTGGGTGCGGAAGGCGGAGGATAAGGTGTTGTGGCGCAGTTAGGGAGAGGCCGTGGACGATCACGATATTATCGTCGAAATTATAAAATCGCACATTAGGTTCGCCCCATTTTACGAGGGACTTAAACCTAACTGGCAAAATGAGGTGTACCTATCTATTTTTCTTCTTTATTTATACTTTTTATTGTAAGTATTATACTTTATTGTAAGTACACCAGAAAAAACAACAAAAAATAAATACACTACAAAACATACAATGGGCGGCCATATCGCTTTCTGCGACCGGCAGGCAACATTTATACCTTTATATAAACCTATAACATAAAGATAACAATAATGTTGCTAGTTACAGACACGATTCGACGCCATGAAAAGGGTACGTTTTTTTATAAAGTGCCCATAGTGGCCCATAGGGGCCCATAGTGGCCCATACAATAATACTAGACGAGCCACCGAGAATACACAGTGGAAACGGCCACTCCATCGGCTATATTTTGACTCGAATGACCGAGTAATAACGATAAAATGGTCGCAATAGGTTTGATTGCCACACGAAGTAAATATTTGTAGGGACCACAGATATTTTTTTAGTAGATTTGTGTTTTTAAACGTACGCAAATAAACACGTAACGGCACAGTAGAAATATAAGGGGTTACAATAATATTTGCCGCTGGTAATCTTTTCCAGTCCTATGTTTTTTGAAGCAGGCACAATAAGAATTTATCTCTTAAATTCATCTTTGATTATCAAACATCCCACACATAATCTGTATCACTGTCGCAAATTGTACAGCAAACAAACGGTGTACTATGAATAATTCAGCAGTAGCGGCTACGCAAGCTACGCCGTAGCGTAAACGCAAGCTACGCCGTAGCATACTCGTAGCGGCGTAGCATACTCGTAGCACCGTAGTAGATAATTATAGTCGCAGCAAATTACGATTTAGAACAAACGAGTACTCGCCGAGTCAGCGATCAACTGTTCATATATTAACTATCTCTTTTACTTACACGGGACCTACAAGTTTTGTACTTGGTTTGAGCGCGAAAATCGTTGACAGCTATACTCCATTCGGAATAAGATTAGACATTTAAACAAACCTTTTTTACAGTCCATTCCACCGATTTTAACTTCTATTCCGTAGGCATAAGGATGGCATTAAAAACAAAAAAGTGGTTACAATACCAACTATTTACTGCAGCTGCCTTTTGTCAAGCCGCCAATGCAATAGAAGTCAAAATCGGTTGAACGGACTGTAAAAAAGGGTCAACTCGCGCCCACGTGCGCTTTTCACACTCGCCAGTTGACGAACAAGTATTTACTTGAACTTGATTCACCGGGTCACCGCGGTCACTGGGATCGCTAACCATAGATTATCTATTATGTTTTTTGTCTGGCAGTCAACGTGTTAACAAATGTAAATGTAAATCAGCCATTAGGTATATTAAAATTATAACTATCTGAAAACTGGCATCCTGTGGGCTGCCTCTGGTTTGCGTAATTACATCGATCGAAAAACCTAAACTAAACGATACTATTGATATCATCGGTAATTGCTAAACTGGGCCCATAATTTGAAAGACTAAATACTTCTTCTATTTAGTGACATTTTTTATATGTTTATATGGACCGCACGGTTGGCGCAGTGGTTAAACGATTGACTGCTGCGCTGCGTGTCGCGGGTTCGATTCCCGCACGGAACTAATATTTGTATGACCTAAAAGTAGTTGTTCCGGGTCTGGCTGTTTATTCGTATGTGAGTTTAAATGTTTGTAAACGCACCCACGATACAGGAGAGATTCCTAGAGTGGGGCAAGGTTTTTAAAAAAAAAAAAAAAGAAAAAAAATATTATTTAACACATTAAATTAAAATAAACTAAACCTAAAACGAAAAAAAAATGCCACGAAGTAAATAAGTAGAATGAAGAGTATAAGAAAAAATGTTATTGTTAACTTAAATATTTTCAATACTCTTCATTGTACCAACATTACCGTTGCATAAGTTACGCAACAAAAAACATTCGTTCAGAGAAATCTTACTGCTATTTTTACCTTCCTCGGGAAATTCATTCTTTAGAAAAAACTTAGCACCGAGTATTTACTCGGTCGCGAGCGGGGTCTCCAGTTCCTCAGCGCTATTAATTTGTTTTCCTCCCTAACTGCTTTCCTAGGAGACTCCCTATTTATCTCACTGTAAACAAAGATGTTAAAGTGAGTCGGCCCCATGTTTCGATTTAACGTTTCAAATTAAACGATCCTGAACATTGATTTCTGTGTGTTCTGGTACGATTACTTGAAATAGTTGTATTTGAATAATTATTCTGTCTACTTGGAATTTCTTCGCAATTTCGTCTAGGTACGTTGATTTAACGGTCAGTTCCTCACACAAATGAATACTAGGTATATTAATAAAACACGATTTTTAGAGACCCTTTAAGGGCATGTAACGTAACATGGGATACCATGTGCATATTGTTGTGGCCCCTAACCCATCGGTGCATAAAGGCATGATGATGCCTGTATGCCCCGAGGGGTTAGGCAGAAGTGTACCTATAGGACACCTATATTTCACCAGTTATGTTTAAGCCCCACGTGACATGGGGCGAGGCTATTGCCTCAAGCGGGCAAAAATCCAGACTCCAGGCTGCGGCTGAGAAATTCCAGTTAAAAAAACCCAATAACACTTTACCCGACCTGGGAATCAAACCCAGGACTTCATACTCAGCAGTAGCATTGCGACGGCTAGACCAACGAGCCGGATTCCACGTAAATATGGAAATAGTTGAAAACGTGTTCACAATATGAAAAAAGAAAGAAAGAAGAAAGAAAATACGTTTATTTGCGGTAAACATGACGCAAAAAAGAACATAAAAACAAATTAAGAAAAAAAAACAAGAAATGGTTGACATGCGTCACATCCACGCAAAACGGCTATTGCTCAGCATTATGCTGCGACCCTATGCAAGACAGAGCCCCAGCGCTGGTTTAGCGCCTATCATAATATTTCGTTCCTAACGCATACATTTCACCAGTTAGGTCCCATCTAATAGCGTAATCAGCCTATAACGTTCCCACTGCTGGGACACAGGCCTCCTCTCTATGAGAGGGAGTGGGGCGTAGTCCAACACGCGGGCCCAGTGCGGTTTGGTAGATGTCACATGTCTTAAAATTTTTGGTTCTAGGATATGCCGGTTTCCTTACGATATTTTCATTCGCCGTTTTGAGAGCAGAGGTGACTAAATATTTTATACAAAGTAAAGCGCCTGTCTGGGTTCTAACCTACAACCTACCAGTCGTAAGTCACCCCTGGACCACCACTGTCCTATCCATACACATCCATCTAAAAGGTCATTATGTTTTATGTTATTGGGTGGCATGAAGGCATTCCACTTGATGTTATGTAGTCGCCATCGCCTGAGGACATTTTGCATTTTGCAATTTTAAAGTTTCAACACAAAACATACTAAACAAAATTTGATAGCATGAGATGAACTTTATAAAATGTCATATCCGGCACGTGGTAAAAGTCTAGCAAAAGCAATGATTACATAAGCACAGATTCCCACGTTAAAGTTATTTCAGTTTTTCCTAGAAATATTACGTTACAGAGCAGGATGTTATTTGACTCAATATTTTAATATTTTTTAAGCGTCCTCACGAACCGTTGTAATAATTCAGAATTTGAAATCGTCTGAATTTAAATATTTAACCAAAAGATATAACAACCGTCTTCCGAAATTAAAGTTGTTTTTCACGTTGCAGTGTTTTTTGGAAGTCGATTGTTATTTTTAGTTTTTTACTTTTTTATCGTGGTACCTACCCCACACAAATTCATATACGAGTACCACTACATATACGAGTACCACTACTTGCTAAATATGTGAATAACAGGGACAGGAAGTTATTATCATAACATCATTAACATACCAAGTAGAAAACATACGTATTAAGTACTGAAGGTAACTCAAAAACCACTCATGAGAACTTGACCTGCAGTGAACCAACTTTATATGGGACTACCCAAACAAAGAAAGATTCTTTTAAATCGCACTAATTACATAAACGCGAAAGTTTATATGAATGGATGGACGTTTGTTACTGTTTTACGCCAAAACTACTAAACGGATTTGGATGAAATTTGGCACACAGATAGTTTATAACCATGATTAACACATAGAATACTTTTTATCCTGATATTTCCACGGGATCGAAACCGCGGGTGAAACCGCGGGGTGCAGCTAGTCAGTCCATAAATGACGAACTTCTGAGGTAAGAAACAAAAAAAAATACAACCGATTTGAAAACCTCTTTTCCTTCCTTTATAAAGGCTCCTATTTCTTTTCACAGTATATGGCAATCACGTGCATGCCTACTGCATAGCAGCGTAACACATAATATTTATTTATGTATTCATCCAACTTAAGCCAACGTAAATATTATGATATTGCGAACACGTTTTCAATTATTTCCATATTTACTCGGAGTCCACCTCGTTGATCTAGCGGTCGCAAGCGGTACTGCTGAGTATGAGGTCCTGGGTTTAATTCCCAGGTTCGACAAAGTGTTGTTTTTCATTAGTGTATTGGGTTTTTCTGACTGGAATTTCTCTGTCGCAGCTCGGAGTCTGGATTGGTGCCTTGTTGGTGGCAATAGACCCTATTACATTGTACTTAAACGTAACTAAGAGCAGTGGTAGCCCAGTGGCTACAGCCGCGACTTACGAGGTGTAGGTCGTAGGTTCGAACCCAGACAGGCGCTTTACTTTGTGTAAATTATTTCATCACCACTGCTCTCTAAACAGTGAAGGAAAACATCGTGAGGAAACCGGCATGTCCTAGAACTAAAAAATTCGAAGACATGTGACATCTACCAACCCGCACTGGGCCCGCGTGGTAGATTAAGGCCCAGTCCCTTTCACAGAGAGGAGGCCTGTGTCCTAGCAGTGGGAACATTATAGGGTGATTATGTTAAACATAACTGGCGAAATATAGGTGTACTTTATCCCCTCCCTAACCCTTACGTTACTCAGGATCAAAGAAAAACAAAATGGCAGCTTTCCTTCCCACACTCGATGGACGAAAATCTTCTGCTTTTGTTTCTGAGAAGAGGGTTCAGAGGTTTGTGATCTTTTACGTGTTGTAAAAATACTAGGTAAGGAAAAGTCCGAGTTAAGCAAAAGATAACTGTCATAAATTACCATTTGTTATAAAACTTACTCCCCCTTATAAAAATCAAGGTTTTTCTTTAAACCAGAGGGGCAATTCTCGTAATTTTAAGAACGTTCACAGTCTGATCTCAGTCTCAATCTGTCAAAAATACCACTAAATTCCCTACATTTTTTTTTTTGACAAGTCTGTGACATTGATTGTCGCTGCGATGAGATTGCGACTAGATTTTGAATGTTTTTAATACGGGAATTGGCCTTCTGGTTTTAAATACCGAGCCAGTTATTGAATTAAGAATCTAACTTTTATAGAAATGTAGTTCTTTATACAAAAATGACAGCTTAGTTCGGGGCTAAGTGATCATTTTTGTATTAAGAACTTTATCTAAGGCCTGATTTTTTAACAGTCAGATAATTTTTATCTGAGGTATAAACATTGTGGTTTGACAGCTTTTGCATAGATAATATGTCAAACTGTCATATTTATTGTTCAGATATAGGTTATCTGATTATTGAAAAATCAGCCTTAATATCTATCGAAATAAAGCTCGAAATACAAATACTGGCCCAAAGGTTTAGGATAGAACTAAAGCCAGCAGGCCAAGTTACCCGAAACTGTAAAATTTTCCTAATCAACCTTGAACCTTAATACTTTAGCGATAAAGTTGAAAATCTGTTAAAGAAATTTGACAGATTGTAGTAGCTTAATGTGCTGGCGTCTGTACAATACTAGGAACACATTTATGTGAAAACGCGATAAAATTTCACTCGTGTAATTCCGTGGAGCGTGGCAACATCGTAGACGCGCGTTTTTTGCAAGAAAGTTTATATGTATAACTATATTTCGTCTTATGTATGTCAGAACACGTCTGTTTTCCCCGGAAGGTTAGGTAAAGGTGTAAAATTATAGTACACTCACATTTTTCCAGTTATGAAAAAAAGAAAGAAAAAGTATTTATTGCGACTCGTGCAGGAAGATCACAAACTAAACACAGTCAAAAATAAAAAATCAAGTTAAGTATATAAAAAAGTAACAAAAATAAAAATTAAACAGAAAGTCCTATACGAGACTAAAAGGCTCCTATCTCAGCATGATGCTGCGATATTTAAAAAATAAATGTCGCAGCGCTGGTCATAGACTATTAAATATAATGAGATAGACTGGCAACTTAACGTCTAACAGATTAGGAATACGATCAGCGCCACGAAAAGCCATGGAACTAAAATATCTATAGATAGATAGATGTATAGGGGTAGTAATAAAAGCTCCGAAAAAAAATTAAAATATGAGCATACTCAAAATATGAAATTTACTGCTTTAAATACTAACTTTTCGACAACTTATTATAGATACTTAGCGAATACAAATAAACAAACGACCGAATAAATAAAATGCTGACAATTCAGAAAAATTAATACAATATTTGCTGACGTTGTATTTTTCCACCAGCTTAAATTGCGTTTTACCGAAATCTTCAGGTCATCAGTTTTATCGTAACTTACCTATTTTATATTATAAATTTAGAATCAATCTTACACATTTTATAACTGTGGCGCTGTGGCTTGGTTTGGTTTTACATTCAAAAATGTTTCTGGCACTCGCCGGCCGCTGCCGCGGCACCGCTCGCTTCGCTCGCTCGGCTCGTTATGTGGTCACAGTTCTAACCTAACCTAACCTAGCTCTTTCGATTTAAAGAAGATATATGCGTGTTACGTTGCAAATTTCACTAAACTATAACTTTTCGGAAACTTAGTATTTTTTTCGGAAGTTTAGTATTTTTTTGGAAATTTAGTTTATTATTTGAAAGTATAGAATATTTTTCGTAGAATTATAATTTGAATAAGCTTCATGTTTGTTTGTTAAATACAACATTTTTATCGGTTAATTTTGTATTAACTTTTCTGTAATTCATTTTAACACAGCTTAGTTAGTATTACAGTCAACCACAGATCGCTGGAAGTTAATTTGTTTTTCGGAAGCTTTATTATTTTCCATAGTACAGTATAGATATGCTTAGCTACGTATGAATTGCCGTTAAGTTTCAATTTTGTTTTAAAGTATTAGATACTTTCCAATGTGTTTTGAAAACAAGTAAGCATAGGTACAATAAACAAAATTGAAACGTTGCAACAATTCACACAAGCAGTGCATATAAAATTCATAGATGAAAATCTGAAAATAAAAAAAATAAATAAAACACGAAATATACGAAGGACATAATAACATATTTATTGATTAAACATTAATTTCTACGCCAGTTGGTCTTGTTCGTTTCTTGCATTTCGTTTTATTATAATGTTCTCGAGCCTGTATGAAGATGCGGTCAGTTTCATCAGGTAGATTTACAAAATTATAATAGCTCTTGCCAGTAAGTACATTCCTGACTTCTTTGCACCAATTGTTAATGAAGAACACAACGCTTTTTTGGAGAAAATAATTAAGAAGTACTTTTTTATGTTTTAGACATTCTATAAAATTTAAATCAATGTGGATTGATAAAATTAATTGAATATATTGCGCAATTTTTTCTTTATGCCCATATATATTTAAAACCTCCATTGCAATGTGTTCTACATGAGCAAAAAAGTCAAATAATATACTTATGTTTTTCTGGCATTTTTCCAACTTTCTTCTTTAAGCGTTCAAATATGTTTTCATTAATGCCAGGCACCAAATCTAATTTTTGTAGAAGATTTTGTAGTGTTCTTCGGCTTGGTAGAACACAAAGCCGGCTTAAGAAGCGATATGATTTAGGTGAAGGTTTGTATAATGATAGCGCTAAAATCTTCTCATCAAGAGTAAAACGCCTTCCTCTAGGATTTTTCCAACTTCCTTTTGTTTGCATCATAAACAAAGTTTTAGCTGTTAATGAAAGCTTCTTGGTCACAATTTTGAAAGCATTTTGTTTGGACAGTTTGTTTGCTAGCAAATATCTATTTCGGTAGGTCTGTTTGGCTTTCAGAGCATTACGAGGTTTTAACGACAGTTTATTAACTTATTTGTGTTCATGTTTCCGTTGTAGAAAGGTTTCTGAAAACATAAAATAAAGCTTGTAATTAAATACAATACAAAATATCATTAAGTTGTGCGAAGACGGCTTTATAAGATTGTCATTTCATAATCTTATTCTACTAATAATATAAATGCGAATGTTTGTGAGCATGTATGGATATATGGATGTTGGTTACTCTTGCACTTAAAAACGGCTGAACGGATTTGGATGAAATTTGGCACACAGATAGTTTATAACCTGGATTAACACACAGAGTACTTTTTATCCCGATGTTTCCACGGGATCGAGCCATATGCGGGTGAAACCGTGAGGAGCAGCTAGTACATAACTATATTCCCACTGATGGCGATAAAGTTTGCTCTGTGAGAGTGAAATTTACCAAGAATTTATGATTGTTGTGATTAAAGTAAAAGTTATGTAGGCCTATATAGAACATTTTCGTTTAAAGTGGACTGTTAATAGAAACTTAAGGGTTCCTACTTTTACTAAAGAAGCTAAAACAAGGCTGAGAAAATCAACAACAGCATGCATGTACAATCATTATGTGGAAGACTATGAAGCTGTTAACAAAAAAGATAACATACCTGAACAGCCTTTGTTCTCTTGGGATTTATTACATTAGAATGTAATAATTTAGTGTTCCGAGATGTAGATTGCCGGGCCATACTTAGTGCTGGGAAACAAAGAGCATATAATAAATCTTTTTGCAAAAATATAGGATATGCTAGAGCTTTACCGCTCGACTGATTTGTCGGAGTTTCTTGTTGTTGTTTTTTCTTGGAAACGGCAAAGCCAATATTTTGATTGATATTCCATTAGATTACAGATTAAAATGAATATGTAATTAGTAACATACCACTACCAAGTTTATTGTCAACAGCATTTACTGTTGTGGAGTGTTGAATTACAGGATTTGATAACAAAGCTCCTTGGGAAGTAGATGGTTGGGAGTCTGGAACCAATGGACTTGTAGTTGGTGCTGGAAACCAAAGAACAAGATTCTCATACAAAAATTGAAAAAAGTATGAATTCATTATTTAAACATAATAATATTACCACTACTGGGACACAAGAATCCTCTCTGTGAGACAATGGGCTGTAATCCACCACGCTAGCTAGCCCAGTGCGAGTTGGTGAATTTCTCATGTCCTTGAACATGTTGTTTCATTGTTTCCTCACAATGTTTTGCTACACTCATTTGAGATCAGTGATGATGAAATAAATTGTAAAGATTATGACTGCCTTTTTTTTTTTGAGGATGGGATATCATCAAATGACCCCTCCCGCTCTGGGTGGAGCAGAAGGGAGTGTCAGACTCTTACTGACTAAAACCCACCCGTGTTCCTTCCTTAGCCCTTTATGTACCAGGGCAGCGGTAACCCTTTCGGACGATGCCGCTACCCCGTCAGGCTTCGGCACGGTCGGGCCCCGTCAACTATGCTGACATCTCTTTGAGGCGTGCGTGGAACACATACGCGCCGTCCGGCACGGGCCTGGTCCTGATCGGACGGAGAGCTGCCCATTGCTCTCCGCCCGCAGGCCGCGCCTACGGTGGCCGGGAGTCGTCACGCGGCTCCCGACGCCCGGAGCGTCTCCCTCGGCGGCTGAGGCGTGAGGATCTCTCCCTCGCCCATCCCGCCACCTCCTTCGCTAGCATGACTGCTTCGCAGAAGGAGGTGACCGCCTCCCACTCCCTCTCGCCCCGGACCATGGCTTGAACCAGGGCCGGACGCGAGAGGTCGCCGCCGCTGCCGATCGCCTCTACGAAGACACGGCGGTGCTTTGCCCAAGCGGGGCAGACCAGTTGCCTAAAAAAATCTAATTAGTCCGTCAGTTAGATTATCAAAAAATATTGAACCCGTATTTTTTCTTTTGTCAATTATATAAAAAATGATGAAGATATTGCCCGTTAAAGCTCCGCATGACGTCACGCCTTGCTACACTTTTTAGCAAGGCGTGACGTCACGGCCCCCTACCCCCAAATTTTGACGCGCTTTATTTTTGTCATTTTTTGTTTGATTGACAAAAGAAAAAATACGTGTCCATTATTTTTCGATAATCTAACTGACGGACTAAATATAATAAAAATTTTTTTACCCAGGCAACTACCCTATTCGATCCCATGACCAATACTATTTTTTTTTATGAAGTAGTTGCTGCTGCTATATTTTGCATGTAATTACACCATCTAAATTACATATGTACATATATAGGTCAGAGCTAACCTGATTTTAGCTGTGATTTTGCATATTAAATAAATTCAAAGTTATTGTAATAATATTTGTAAGTACCTGAGATGTCTCCTGAAGGTAAAAGCAAGGTGGGAACAGCCAATTTGCTAAGTCTGTTATTTGGATAAAGAAACTGTGTCTCAAAGTGCTGACGACAAATTCTTCGAGTTTTTAGGAGAGTAGCACTGTCCAGACTCGCAATATCACCCCCAATATTCTTCACCCAAACTTGAAACCTTTCTGCAAATGTTTCAGATTTCGGAAAGTAATGCAGAGGATGATATAGGGGATGTAATGCAGTATGCAGAGGTACACCTGGAAATATAAAAATAACCGTTTTGGATTTACCTTAGTTGGAATCTTAACTAATAAAATAACGAGATAAAATGTTATGTTTGTAAATGGGTAATCTCTGGTAGTACTAAGTTGATTTCGATTTTTTTTCCCTGATAGAAAGCTACACTATCGTTGAGTGTCAAAGGCATTTTTATATCTTAGAAAAATTCACGGTTTCTGCGGGATAAGCCACGGGAGCGAAGCCGCAGTAAAAAGTATATAATATAAAAAACTGGCCGGAAGGTATAACCATGGACGGTATAGACGGTTTGAAAGATTCAGCCCTGTGATGGACAGATGGACAAACGGACAGATTGGCATAGGTTTAGTTTTAGGGACACCGGGGAAAACATTCTGCTTCCCAATCGTCAGTATTATAACTAAATTACGAGTATATCATAACACACAATGTCAAGCAACCTCCCAGGGGTCGGTAACAATAGAAAATTAATTGTCTCATTACATGAAGTTTGAAGGTATAATATACTCACCATCTGTTGCTACGATTGAGCACCCAGGAACATAGCAAACGTATTTCGGCATTGTGTAAAATGTAAACAACACTACACTAAGATACATATATGGTCCAAATTCCTTACGGAGGGCCTATCTACTTGTGTATGCCACAAACACTTTCACAAAACCACAGTCAATGCTGGAATGTTGGTGTTTCTTGATATACCTACGGAGGAACCAAAACTCAACTCGACGTAAATAACACAAAAACACCAAATATTACAAGAAATTTGCGCACAAGTATGTTACCCACACCTGCAAAAAAAATCTTGTGACTTAACAATACGGTGACATTCAAATTTTATGTACGTTACAGGGTTGCTAACATTTGGTGTCAACTGTAAACAAATGTCACATATTTTAGTTTGTTAAATGTTTTAGTTAAGTTAGGATATCATTAGTTACTTTAATTCATTAATGAGGTTTATGTAGTTAATTATGTTCATATTTTTTTTCGTCACATTATTCACGTAAAAAAGTGGTAATATCGACCAAAATTTCCCTGGCTTGGCTTACAGATGGCTCTATATTCAGAAAAAGTTCATGATCATATTTTGTTCGTACTATGTTCCTACTAATAGGCCACCTCTCTTTGAGAGGGAGTGGGCCATAATCCACCACGCGGGCCCATTGCAGGTTGATGGATGTCACATGTGTTCGAATTTTTGGTTATAAGACGTGCCGGTTTCCTCACGATGTTTTCCTTCTCCGTTAGAGTAGTGGTGATGAAGTTAAATACAAAAAGTAAAGTGCCTGTCTGGTTTCGAACTCACGACCTACAACTCGTCAGTTGAGGCCGATACCACTGGACCACCAGTGCTCTCGTCAATCGCTCAACGTCAATTACTTTTAGGTAATAATCGCTTTTAAAATAGCTTTGCTTGTAGGTAATAATAAGTCCTATGAAGCCTGTAAAAACGCCTACTCTACTTAGGTATTAATTTTCCCAAACCCCACTTTAAGTAGGCTCAACATATTGTGTGCCTTACAACCTAAAGGTCGACGAGACAAGTTCTTGCGAACATGTGGTGTACAGCAATATTGCCCTTTATTTCTTTGAAATAAAGACTGAAAGTTTTTTGCAGCTGTTAAAGTAAACTGTTAGTGACGTAGGGATCAAGTGTTGTCTCTAGTGGGATTACGGAGAACGAAAAGTATTTATTTCTTTAAGTTTAATGACTTGTAAGAATGAATGGTTGTATGTATGTGAACTCCATTGTTCGCACTGATGATGGTTGTCTAATGTGCATTAATATTATTACATTATATCGCGGTTGGTCCGTGGATGGGTGACGATCTTTACATACCAAGACCCATCCCAACCACCCCCATCTCGGAAAGCAAGTTAAGCCTTTGGTCTCAGCTGTCATTCGTGGATCTTTGACAGTCGTTACGGGACGTCAGTAGTCCGAAAGTCTGACAACCAGAATTACCACGGGTTATCGGGGTAAAAATTGTCAACCATTTTATTGAAAAGCTGGCACGAGACATTTTTTTATAAGCTCGAGCTTATAATTAAGAAATTGTATTAAACTGAACATTTCAAAGAAATCGGTGAATTATATTGTGCGTTCAATATTTAATATAATAAAGTTTAGGGATTTTGTAAAATTACTTGGTACATTTTATTTATCCTTTATTAAAAAGAACCAGGTTCTTAATAATTAATTACAATCTAGCCTATAAGACTAAGAAGCAATTTTAATCTAACTTAATTTATTACGTGATAATTATTTTAAAACTTAGAATAGTGTTTATTGTACTTTACACAAGTCCGTTCCACTTTCTTAGAGTCTGATATGATGGTATAAGCACTTTGTTCATGTGTTATTATGTGTGTCATTGGCACTATTATTTCTACACTTTTTACTACTACACTAACTCAAAAGGTCTGGTTGGTTACTTGGTACATGATCAGAAAATATATATTTTTATACTTTTTTTCGTTATTTCATTACTTTTAAGCCACTTCGTTGAATTATTATTAGCATTGACGATTTTTAAATACAGGCTGGCAGGGATATCGACGACGTTGTGAAGGCCGCAGGAACCCGTTGGATGCGAGAGCACAGAACCGGTCTAAGTGGAGGTGGTTGAGGAGGCCTATGTCCAGCAGTGGACGTCTTTCGGCTGAAATGATGATGATGATGAGGGATATCGACGCACAACCATGGATTTAATACACGATTCTGGACTCCCATACGTTGAAAGTTTTCGTCGTTTATTAAATACGAGTACTTTGTGTAATTTATTTCATCACCACTGCTCTCAAAAACGGTGATGAAAACGTCGTGAAGAAGACGGTACATTCTAGAAAATTCGAAGACCTGTGTGACAACTACCAACCCGCACTGAGTCTGCGTGGGAGATTACGGCCTACTCTCTCTCACAGAGAGGAGGCCTGTGTCCCAGCAGTAGGAACATTATAGGCTCATTATGATGATGGTGATACTACGTTGTTACTTTATTACAGTACTAGAATTTAATAAAACAATTACACGTTTTTACAGCAACAATTCCAGACATTATCTCTGGCCTCAAAGAGATGTCAGCACGAACTGACGGGGTCCGCTAGGGCCGATGCCGCCAGGGCCGCGGGTTGTTCGAAAGAGATACCATGGCCCCTGGCATAGGCAACTGAAGGAACACGGGTGGGTTTTAGTCAGTAAAAGTCTAACATACCCTCCCGCTCAGCCCAGAGCGGGAGAGGTCATTTGATGATTTCCCCAAAAAAAAAAAAGAAAAAAAAGTCATTATCTCTGGATTCTGGATTAATTTCGTTCCGTTTCAGATTATATTCCACTTGCGAGATTATCGAAAATCGATACAAGTGCCGACATTGAATGCCCTCGTGCGGATAAAGCTTAAGACTTAATCTATTCCTCTAAATGAAACAATGACGAGATGTACGTTCAAGGAGCGGAAATGTAAAGCAATTTGCAAACAAATTCCGTTCCCTCATAGCTGATGCATGTCATGTTGATGTTCATGCAAAATGTTTGCAATGACGTCAATCAATCTAGCCTTTTCCCAGCTATGTTGGGGTCGGCTTCCAGTCTAACCGGATGCAGCTGAATACCAGTATTTTATTTGGAGCGACTGTCTATCGGACCTCCACAATCCAGTTACTGGGTAACACGATACCTCTTGGTAAGACTGATTGTCAGACTTTCGACTGACAACCGGTACCAACGGCTTAACATGCATTCCGAGGCACGAAAGGGTCTCGGTATATAAAGATAGTCACCCATCCACGGACCGACCGCGGCAAGCGTAGCTTAACCTGATCGATCGACCCGTGCGGCTGTTAGGTGTAGAGCAATGGAGCGCAGCATAATAATGCTGCGCTCCATTGCCCCATGGCGTGGGACATTAAAGGATTAAAAAAACTTGATAAAAAAACTAAGTATTGTTTTCTCGTTTGTTCACAGATCGGTTGGAAGTACACAAATGCTTGGCTGGTGGGCAACCTGATGTGCAAGCTGCTACTAGTGTTGCGAGCTTTCGGACTGTACCTGTCTTCAAACGTGCTTGTCTGCATCTCTGTGGACAGGTGAGTAACTTTTTATAAGCACTACAAGGACTGTCTCTAAGTTTTTGAAAATGACCTTCAACGCTTTCGTAAAAAAAAATACATATTGTATTACCTACATTTGTTACTTACTAACATAGTTTATAAAAGAGTGTGTATTACCACTGAATAACTAATAGTACTGTTTTACTTACATCATAATATGGATCAGTCTGCAGTCTGAAGCAAAGTATATTTTTTATTTATTTAATAGGTTCTAAACGTACTTATTAAGAACGCGGTAAAGGGGACAAGGGTTCCAAGGTCATTGCAAGAGATCTGTCTATTGGTCAAAGCCAGCTTACGAACCTGAAGACCAATGCTGCCAGAATCGTATTTATGTAGTCTCATGTAATTACTAAATATGTCATGTAATTAAGGCACAAATCATAGATATTACGTTTGACTAGTCATAAGCAAAACCACAACCGATGTTACATTGCTACTAAATATTTATTTATTTATTGAAACTTCATGCACCAGTAAAAAAAAATACTGTACAAACTTAATGCCTGAGGCATTTTCTACCAGTCAAAAAAAAAAGTCTTGTGAATACCTTTTAGTTGGCGTTTTTGTCATATTTGTGTAAATTATTCGTGCGAACTCGAATTTGGCGCGAAGATCCGTATCGAAGATCTGTCTCATCCTCTATCAAGGTTGAATAAATAAAACCACTTTCCAAGTGCTTATTGGGACCTCTCTCGTTAAAGCTTGACTAGAACCTTAGGTTCGTTCTTTGACTGGAACCATTGATCCATGACTGGAACGGAATGCAAAAAAACACTAAGTTCGCTTTGTCTACTATTAATAACAGCTAACTTCGCATAGGTAATAATAATATTTTGTCGGATCCCGAACACGACACGTGAAAAATTATTATTATGGTTTTAGACATTTATTTCTCAAAAAAATGTACAATTGACTTACAAGTATCATGAGAAATACAAGTTAATCACAACACTTGACACACGAACTTATGAAGAACAGTAGGTACTCGTAAATAAACTAGGAAGTAAAGTTCGTTTTTTAAACCCAGATACCAATTTGACAGGTGTAATGTCAAAGTTCTATAGTAAAAAAACACAAAAGACTTAAATGTCAGATTAGTACCTGGAATTAAAAAACGAACTTTAGTAGATGCACAAATATTTTTCTTACAATGCTGTGGGTAACAAGAAAATGTTAGTGTACCATTACATATCGTTTCTTGATAGCCAGTCAATAGCAATTACACATTGTTAAGCGAGCGCTAAGTTTCTGAACTTATCATCGGAGCTATGAAGGAAAACACTTAATTAGTTAGGTGTTTAGCTTTCATTTTAATGGAGCGTCTGTCGTTCGACTTAGGGCTGATTGTTCCATTAACTTTTAGTTGAGGAATAATATTGACGTTTGACAGTTTTTGTATGACATAACATATTCCTTATGTGGGGACCTGGGCTGGCGAACCTTAATACAGGTTACCATGTAACCTAGCTAGGACGCCAGATTCAATTCTGTTGTAAATCTCTTTTGTTTTTTTTTTCCCTAAATTGTATAATTTTTATCTTTATTGTAACAGACTGTATGTACCTCACTTTTTGAAAATAAATATTATTATTATTTAGAGCCGTGATATAGTTATATCCATAGGGAAATAGCTATACATATACTAGATCATGCTCGTATCATAGTTATATTTCTAGTAAGACAGATATAAACCGCTTTTATATAACTATATTACGGTATATAGCTATATCTCTAGGGATATAACTGTACGGCTTTAACCATCTTGTTACGACAAATACATTATATCGATGCCTTTAAGCAATGAATCGGTAACGTGCTGTTATGGACTTTTTATTGTTATGTCAAATCCGGCACCTATGGGTTGGGATCATAGATTTACATTTCTATGGGTTGGGATCATAGATTTACATTTCTATGGTTGCGGTACATCTTAGTCATTTATTTCACATTTTACATACGTGGTGATATTTACGTACGAGGGGCCCGTGGCTAAATAATAACAGCCGCACAGGTCGATCGGTCAGGTTAAGTTACGCTTGCCGCGGTTGGTCTGTGGATGGGGGACCATCTTTACATACTGAGACCCCTCCGTGCCTCGGAAAGCACGTTAAGCCGTTGGTCCCGGCTGTCATTCGTGGATCTTTGACAGTCGTTACGGTTAGTCAGAAGCCCGAAAGTCTGGCAACCAGTCTTACCAAGGGGTATCGTATTACCTAGTAACTGGGTTGTGGAGCTCAGATAGGCAGTCGCTCCATGTAAAATACTGGTATTGAGCTGCATCCGGTTAGACTGGAAGCCGACCCCAACATAGTTGGGAAAAGGCTAGGTACAGTCACATACGTAGTGATATTTATGAAGATATAATGCGAAACAGTTTTACTGTAGAGAAATTGAAAAACAAAATTATGATGAGAAAAGTATCTCAACGTATCAATACAAAAGTGTTTTGTGTGTTTATCGTTAGTAAGTTACTATTAGCGATTTATTGAGTATTTATCGTTAGTAAGTTACTATTAGCGATTTATTGAGTATTTATCGTTAGTAAGTTACTATTAGCGATTTATTGAGTATTTATCGTTAGTAAGTTACTATTAGCGATTTATTGAGTATTTATCGTTAGTAAGTTACTATTTGCGATTTATTGAGTATTTATCGTTAGTAAGTTACTATTAGCGATTTATTGGTGTAAATTAATTTCGTGCAGCTCTTTGGTAACGCTAGCACGTTGTTGTGGTCGAATTAACGTAAGTAATTTATTTATTTATAGTTAATTACAACGGCTTGCGCCAATGATAGTAATTACCAGGTAAAACTAAACATATTACATAATTAACATGATCCAAAAGCAAATAACTAGAGAGAGATCAGAGATCAAACATACTTAACAATAACTTTAAGAAGAGAAACTAAAATAAAATCGAATGAAGTGATAACAACCTACAACTTATTTACCTAACAAACATAGCTTTCACAGAACATGAGACAATTTGACATGATCACCCTGAGTGTGTCATTAAAGATGTTACATTCCGGGACTGTCTCCATTAAGGAGTTTATAGCTCCATGCATGCGACACAACGGGGATTGCGCGCGCGACACAGTGCGGCAATGGGATTGTGGCGAACAGTCTGTGTCGTCGAGTAGGCCTATGACGCAGGTAGTTGTCAGGTAAATAAAGTGTACAACCATGCTCCTTAAATTTTTTATGGCTATAAAATCTGAAAGCCAATTCTCGCAATTCAAAACGTTCAAAATCTAGTCGCAGTCTCATCTCAGCGACAAACAAATATCAAAAACTTGTCAAATCTCTGACTCTATGCACTGAAAGGGAACTATATCCTAACATTCCCAGCAGGAAATGAGTAGGATACATAAATGGATACCAAATATCCGTAAATCTTTTATATAAAAAACGCAGAAAGGCTTTCTGAGCCTTTTCAATCAATAATTCATATGTCGATTCGTGGGGATTCCAGACGGCTGCAGCAAATTCTAACTTACTTCTAACTAGACAGTTAAATAATAATTTGATGACAATAGGATTATTGAAATCACGGGCATTGCGTAGGACAAAACCTAGGCGTCTGTAAGATTCTGAAGCTAGGGCAGACATGTGTGCTCGGAAAGTCAATCCGCAGTCAAATGTCACGCCAAGATCTATAATGGTTGACACGCGCTTTATTTCAACATCTACTGAGGTATAGGTGGCATGTGTAGGTTGTAACTTGCGGCTAAAGGTCATGACGTAACATTATTTATTGTCTATACTCCACTTATGGATTCGGTCGATGTCACTTTGAAGATGTTCGGGAGTTACATCCTTAACAATTACTTGAACTAATTTTAAATCGTCAGCATATAGGAGGCATTTGGCATACTTGCATTTCGTAATGGGAACTAACAAGGTTTTTGATATAAATAATTTGACGCGTATTACATACGCGTAAATACATACTACGTAGGCACGTGTTGTAACGGCTAGGGCTTTGCAGGTAGGCTGCGCAGGCCGCTAACAAATTAGGTAGGTGTAAAGAAAGATAAACACCAGTTGAGGTTCATAGGTTTAATACTCACTAACAGACATCATAATAGAATAGGTCGCGGGTAAGAACACACATAAGGTACTGAGCTCAAGCACACTGGTAAGGTAGGGAAGGTACCGTCCTTGGGTCTCCAGGATGCAGGCGCGGTTTCGTTCAATCACGCATGCAGCGCGCATTATTATTATTAGACCGGCCAAGAATTTAGGGATGTAGGCGCGGCCGCGGCGCGTCAGCTGGCCGCCGGTGGCGCGCCGCAGGTACGCGGCTCACCCACGCGCACAGTGCGCAGCAAGCAAGCGCACAGATGGCCAGCGCTCAGCCACGTATGTCGCACGTGGTTGTTGAGCTGCCCTGTCCTCAGCCGGTACGTAGAACCCTGGAAGGCGCGATAGGGTGCGCATGTTACCATGGTGCAAAAAGCAGTAAGCCGCGTGCGATGTGTCCAGCCTCATTCCCTCTTCCCCGGCTAAGGACGGTGTAAGGAGCAAGGATAGATGGAAACTAAACACATCGCAGCGGTTTACAGGCAGATAGTTTGTAAGGACAGCGTGGCACAATGACAGATGCAAATGTGAGGTTAAGTATGTGACACGGGAGCATAAAACACAAGATGAACAATGATCATAGCAGCTGGCTTGCTATATAGCTTGTAATACACAGAGAGGCCTTGCACATGCCAGATGCAGCAGCAATACATACATATTTCCGTCTCCCATGCACTGGATAACCGACAGCCTTGTGACCTGTCATTGACAACCACGCAAATAGATACATTGGTAGATAGATATTTACAGCGGCTATCCAGTACAGAGGGTCTGGTATAATTACCAAATTAATGAGGAACTCACCCTAGATTTGGGGTACCAATATCTTGAGGATCAGGGAATCACCCCTGCTTCCTATGCAAGCGGATGTTAAAATGACAGAGTGTTCTTAGAAAATTAGTGTTGTACCATAATTATAGTAATGTGATTTACAACTTACTAATTATCAGTCGACTATTTGCCGTTGACACCCTCACAACGCTACAGTGTAAATACGCGGAAATACTACGTACGCGTACATACGCGTCAAATTATACACACGAACACGTCTGGTCCCGTTTTAGACAAATGTTTTCTTACGATACTGTTACTGTGTCAATTTAAAATAGCCACAATAACACCGTAATATCAAATTATACACACGAACACGTCTGGTCCCGTTTTAGACAAATGTTTTCTTACGATACTGTTACTGTGTCAATTTAAAATAGCCACAATAACACCGTAATATCAAATTATACACACGAACACGTCTGGTCTCGTTTTAGACAAATGTTTTCTTACTATACTGTTACTGTGTCAATTTAAAATAGCCACAATAACACCGTAATATCAAATTATACACACGAACACGTCTGGTCCCGTTTTAGACAAATGTTTTCTTACGATACTGTTACTGTGTCAATTTAAAATAGCCACAATAACACCGTAATATCAAATTATACACACGAACACGTCTGGTCCCGTTTTAGACAAATGTTTTCTTACGATACTGTTACTGTGTCAATTTAAAATAGCCACAATAACACCGTAATATCAAATTATACACACGAACACGTCTGGTCCCGTTTTAGACAAATGTTTTCTTACGATACTGTTACTGTGTCAATTTAAAATAGCCACAATAACACCGTAATATCAAATTATACACACGAACACGTCTGGTCCCGTTTTAGACAAATGTTTTCTTACGATACTGTTACTGTGTCAATTTAAAATAGCCACAATAACACCGTAATATCAAATTATACACACGAACACGTCTGGTCTCGTTTTAGACAAATGTTTTCTTACGATACTGTTACTGTGTCAATTTAAAATAGCCACAATAACACCGTAATATCAAATTATACACACGAACACGTCTGGTCTCGTTTTAGACAAATGTTTTCTTACGATACTGTTACTGTGTCAGTTTAAAATAGCCACAATAACACCGTAATATCAAATTATACACACGAACACGTCTGGTCCCGTTTTAGACAAATGTTTTCTTACGATACTGTTACTGTGTCAATTTAAAATACCCACAATAACACCGTAATATCAAATTATACACACGAACACGTCTGGTCCCGTTTTAGACAAATGTTTTCTTACTATACTGTTACTGTGTCAATTTAAAATAGCCACAATAACACCGTAATATCAAATTATATACACGAACACGTCTGGTCCCGTTTTAGACAAATGTTTTCTTACGATACTGTTACTGTGTCAATTTAAAATAGCCACAATAACACCGTAATATCAAATTATACACACGAACACGTCTGGTCCCGTTTTAGACAAATGTTTTCTTACGATACTGTTACTGTGTCAATTTAAAATACCCACAATAACACCGTAATATCAAATTATACACACGAACACGTCTGGTCCCGTTTTAGACAAATGTTTTCTTACTATACTGTTACTGTGTCAATTTAAAATAGCCACAATAACACCGTAATATCAAATTATATACACGAACACGTCTGGTCCCGTTTTAGACAAATGTTTTCTTACGATACTGTTACTGTGTCAATTTAAAATAGCCACAATAACACCGTAATATCAAATTATACACACGAACACGTCTGGTCCCGTTTTAGACAAATGTTTTCTTACGATACTGTTACTGTGTCAATTTAAAATACCCACAATAACACCGTAATATCAAATTATACACACGAACACGTCTGGTCCCGTTTTAGACAAATGTTTTCTTACGATACTGTTACTGTGTCAGTTTAAAATAGCCACAATAACACCGTAATATCAAATTATACACACGAACACGTCTGGTCCCGTTTTAGACAAATGTTTTCTTACGATACTGTTACTGTGTCAGTTTAAAATAGCCACAATAACACCGTAATATCAAATTACGTATCGTGTTTAAGATACGAAATAACGTTGGAAAAGTCCGTATTTTTAATGTTACGTATCAGCATTTTTAACTAATTCACTGCCACATTGGCGTAAGTATATATCAATGTTTTAATTTACTTATCACATGTTTGTAATATTTATTCTCTTAAATTTTAAGGCTTTTCACACAGATAATTTATTGTTGACATCGTAATTGAATTACACAGAAAAATAACTTTCGTTTGATGCACGAGTATCAATGTCCTCAATACTCCGACTCGTTAAAAAGATATTCATCAAAAATAGAAAAATATTTCTCCTGTAAAATTTGAGTATTACGATTACCGGCGTCTATCTTCAATTTTAAAAACACCACACGATAATTATAGGCTGATCCGTTCCACGTGTAGAATTTAAGGTAGTAATCCAATTAACTATAAATGTGTGCGAGGATCGCCTAAAGCCGGAGTGCCGGATTGCCGTGCTCACTTCCGATTTCCGACACATTTCAGCAGCAAGTTCACCAAAATGCATGTGGAATTCAGAGGTTTTCTTCACGTGAACAGAAATACTAGTGTATCTATTAAACAAACACAAGGAGGAGGTACTTTGTTCGATTGTATTTTTCTAATCATCATTAATTTAAATTTTCGTTCAGATTGAGTTTTAAACACAACAAAAATCAATGCTTCTTTTGTGAACCCGTGAATGTTTTAGACAAGGTACCAACTGATTAACAGATTTATTTCTCAATCTTTGTATTTGACACTTTTGAAAAAATTCTGCCGTAGTTTTAAGAACAAACATTTCTACGAGTATCTCCGAAATTTAACGGATCAAAAAATCCTGTCTGAAAACTCGCGGATTACTTGTCTTTGGTTTACTTTATCATAATATTTTTTCACAAAAAAAAGAGATAAATCTCGGACATGTCATGTACATGGTATGGTTGGAGTTTCGTGCCTCCTTACCTACCTGTTGAAACCTTTAGCTTTGAACTTAACTCAGCAACTAACTCACACGTGAGACTAACTTGATGGAAGGAGGGACAGTCGAACAAAAAGTTTGGTATTCAGGCAAAATTGTTTGTTTTCACTACACTGCCAAGATTTATTTAATTTTTTAATTTTTCTTTCTTTGCTATGTGGTGGTGTACAATAAAGAGTGTCCTCGTTTTAATTGTGTGCGTAATAACTTTTTACGTTTATGCCATACTTAGGTGATTGTTGTAAGTAAAAGAGTTGACTACCCAGCACATTCACAACATTGTTTAAAAGTAATTCCAAGTTTCTGCCTTTATACTCGTACCAATCTCCTTGCTTGACAGTACTGTAATTACGTCGCTCACTCACAATCCAATCTACACCTGTGGGGTAATTACCGTACACACTATAAGTAGAATACAATGGCTTTCATTTATTTACGTTGTTAAGCAGACAAATTTTCAAAACATTTAAAGCAATTACATAATCAGCCTAAAATGTTCCCACTGCTGGGACACAGGCCTCCTCTCGGTGAGAGGGAGTGGGTCGTAATCCACCACGCAGGTCCAGTGCGGGTTGGCGGATGTCAGATGTTTTTGAGAGCAGTGGTGATGAATTAATTTACGCACAGTAAACTGCCTGCCTGGGTTCGAACCTACTACCTACAACTCTCAAATCTCCGGCCGAATCCACGTTAGGGCGCGGTCAACGTATTCCTGAATATTACAGATTACTAAAGGAAGGAAACTAAAAATAAATGAATATCTTTCCGATCAAAATGTAATAATTGTGGCAAATTATCTGTGTGCCGAACTTGCCCCCAATGTATTATGAATACAAAATGATCAAAAAATTTATCATTCCAAACCTACGCAATGCCCATGCTTTCAAATTCAATTGCCTGAGGACACAATTACTACTGTACACGCGTTCGTTCGTAACCGTCGACAGCAAATTATAATTTGGATTTTTTATAAACCGAACTGATCCAATTTATTATGGCTACAAATACCTTCAGAATGTTTTAGTATAAAATGAGTATACACTACAGATACCACAAAATATAGTAAACTGGCTATTGCCTGCGACTTAGTCTGCGATCCAAGCTGAAAAGTAGTAATGGTCTATTTGTGTGCCAAGTTTCATTGACACCCGCGCTACCGTTTCAGCGTGAAAGCGTAACAAACAAACAAACTCACGCGATAGTAAGTTTCTTGAAATAATATTCCTCTTTAACAGTCTAGCCATCGTTTCTTTCGAGGTTTCCTTATAGCCTAGATTCCAACTCATCATCAACATCTTCCTTGCTTGAAGGGAAAAGAAAAGCTTTTCCCTTCAAGTCTATCCGGATGCAGCTGTGTTCAGCTTGTGGCTTCGGTTGTGGAGGTCAGATATGCAGTTAAGTATCTGACCAAAACCCAGTACCCAGGGACTGGCAAGTCTGACAATAAGTGTTACCAAGAGGTTTTTTGGTAAGACTTATTGTCAGACTTGTGAAACTGAACCGCCATGCTCGGGCCTGTGACGCTGATTCGGGTACGTATATTCGGCTGCAGTCGATCGGTGATACTCGGTGCTGAATAGCGTACACCCGGCGCTGAATCGTGTATACTTAGCGCTGATCACGTATACTTAGCGCTGAATCTCGTACACTCCGCGCTGATCGCGCATTCGCGGCGCTGAATCACGGTTACTCAACGCTGAATTGAGGGTACTCGGCTCCAGTCGTAATTTTTCTTCATTGAATGGTCACACTTCCCCATGTCGTATACGCAATGATACATTTTCTTCACTGACACACGCGGGACGATGGTCAAGTCACGTCCTACAAAAAAAAAAAAAAAAACAAACGAAAAGAATAAACAGACACCTATATATGTTGACGATGTCTATAGGTTTCCTGAAGCACCGTAGTTACAGATATATAAACATATAAACTTAACCGCATAGAAACCACAACATCATTATAGTAACAGACCGGAATAGATTCCCTTCATCAACACACACAGGTACCTACCTAGCTGTAGGTACAAGTATCTTATGGCGCGTGGCCAAAATCGGAACTAACGCCGCCATCTGGTTTTGCAATACAATTTCACGTCAATCACCATCCTCCCTGTCAATGCCATTTATCCCGATTTCTCGAACCCCGTGAACTCGTGAACGCCTCTCCTCACGTTTAGACGTAACTAAAACGTCGTATATTAATTCATGTAAGACTATAAGGGTGTAAATTACAATTTTCCATCTGACTGGTGCATGTTACTTTCTCCTACACAACTGCCTTCCCTGACAACCTGATCCCCGACAGTGAAAACTCGTAGAAAACAGCATTTAAGCCATCTCCCACAGGCGCCAAAAGGTCATTGTAGCACGACAAAATAAAATCATTTAAATTAATTGTTTATCAAATTAATAAACTACGTCAATTTGGTGTGTTAAAACCATTTCATACAACTGTGCATAGACTACTATTTTAAACTCAACTGTGAAAGACGATGACAGTTGTGATTCGATTATACAGACAATTTAAGCGGGTAGTCTTATCAATTTAAGCGGATAGTCTTATTAATTTAAGCGGGTAGTCTTATTAATTTAAGCGGGTAGTCTTATTAATTTAAATTTAATTCCGGGAATTTAAGTGTTATTGGCTTTTTCCATTAGGAATTTCTCAGTCGTAGCCTGAAGTCGGAAATTGTGCCCGGTAGATGGTAATAAGCTCGACCCCTATTACATGGGACTTAAACATAACTTGCGAAATTTGGGTGTAACATAAGTAGGTACATCTCTTCCTAACCCTTCAGGGAACGGGCGTGATCATGTTTTGTTATGTTTAGTTTGATTAACTACTAATTTACATGATTCAGAAACCACTTGCTTGGAAGAAGCAATAACTGTAGGTACGCTGACTGGCCAAGGATTACTAAGTATGCCTATCCTATTGGCAAAAATATCTTCTATATTACCTTACAAGGAATTTCTTTTATTTCGTAGAAGATCAAATACCTGCGTTACAAGCACGAATTTCACATTATTTTGTCTTCATCGCCTTCTTACTTCACATTTTTTCTTCAGAGCACACAATAATAATAATTCTAAAATGACATTATGATATGAGTAAACTAAGGTACACTCAGGAAAATTAATAGTTCAAATTGATAAATCAAGTTCAAAATAAATCAAATTGATGCACCACTTCAATTTTCCGTGTTATAACCATTTCATTTTCACATAGAGCAGTTGTGGCCCTGTGGCAACGGCCCCGACGTACGAGGTGTAGGTCGTGGGTTTAAACCCAGACAGGCGCATTACTTTGTGTAAATTATTGTATCACCATAAAAATGGCGAAGGAAACCGGCATGTCCAAGAACCAACAATTCGAAGACATGTGACATCTACCAACCCACACTGGGCCCGCGTGGTGGATTATAGCCCGCGCCCTCTCACAGCGAGGTGAAAGAAAGAAAGAAAAAGTATTTATTGCGACTCGCACAGGAAGATTATAAAACTAAACTAAAAAAAAATTAAAAACCCAAATTATATAAAAAATAATAAAAAATAAAGTAACAAAAAGAACAATGTAACAGAAAGTCCTGTACGAGGCCAAAAGGCTCCTATCTCAGCATGATGCTTCGACATTTAAAAAATAAATGTCGCAGCGCTGGTATTCTGATAGGCCCGCTGTGATGTCACGGGCAATTACAGAGAGAGGTGGCCTGTGTCCCAGCAGTGGGAACATTATAGGCTGGTATATAGGTCAGTATCAGGTTTGTTAGGGTCGTCTATCATATTTTACTCAACATACGACAAAAAACATGATTCACGACCGGAACAAATATGTATTTACCAAATTATAATCATCAATATAACAATCTCAGTTCCAATTACCCTTCTGAACATATTCTGTTGTGAACACACGTTTCGCTTTTACGCATGACGTACAGTCAGTACATTATGTTGTAAAAGGTGATGAGCAGTTGTCATTGGGCTATTGTAACTTAGATAAATTACAAACTGACCCACTAAAAAATAAAAAAATAAAAAAAAAATACAAAAAAAAACAACCGACTTCCAAAAACAACACTTCAAAGTGAAAAATAATAAAGTTATTTTTCACTTTGTAGTGTTTTTTTGGAAGTCGCTTGCTTTTTTTTGTAAAAAAGTTTTTATTAATGAACATATGCTTTTTTAGGGGTTCAATTGGATGAAATTTGGCATATATTAAATATGCAACTTTTTATCCAATTCACCTGATTTTCCGTAAAACATAACAAATTAAATTAATTGAATTGGGTTAATTGAAAAATAAGTATGGATGAATTATATGCCTCATAACGTGGCCTCAGTTTCATCATTTAATTTTTGATTTTAACTGTTCGCTAGTTTTGGAAATTTTTTTTACTCCTTAGTTCTGATGCGAATTGAGTTAATAACTTTTGGAGTCAAAACTGATCACGAATATGTGGCAGCTGTACTAGTAGTAAATGTTTGGTATAATTTACAATCACATACTTTTGAATCACTTCGACGCCACACAGTTCTGACGCGAACTCCGTTCATTAGTATTGAATTTCTGATTTTGATCATCTACTTTTGCTGTTGACTGTACACATGTATTCTATCTCCATCAAGTACTCCCCGTTTCCAATATGACATCAAACTCTACCGGTGTCACTTTACTTTTTAAATAAATGTGCTGTTTCTTCGACCAGATGTTCAGACCATGGAAATAAGCATTTTTCATTATGGACACATTAATGAATTCTTACTTTTTGTTAATTTTCATACTAACTAAATACCTTGAAGTAAAACACCTGATATGCATGCCTCTTTATATTTGTATCCAAAGCATTTGTTAGATAAGACCCTTTCTTACTGCATAGCTTAATTAAATTTCATTAAATGAAATTACTACAAATATCTTTGTAACGAAGCCTTTTTAAGTACTACTTCCTTCGTTAGATTTGATTTGTAAAAGCTATACATAGAAGCGTGTGCCAAAGTTTATGAATAACGTGAAGAGCACGGTGTTTATTGCCTGCCTAAATTACTTGAGATCCGTATCAATAAGTTGTTTGGAGGTCACGAGAAATTCAATAAGTTTTAGTAACGTCTTGTGGGTGACCTACAGAAAGTTTCGGTTGCCTAGTTCCTCCCCTATCGTGACGGCCCAAATTGTGTGAGATAGTAATGCCGTGGGAATACAACACTGTACAAACTTCGATAAGGCTTCCTTACACTTTTCCGCTAAAGCGCTGCTACTGAAGAAATAAATAATTGATAAAATGAAAATAATTTTTGCCAGCAAGTTTACTTTAACGTAATCACCCTTATAATGTTTCCACTGCTGGAACACAGGCCTCCTCTCGGTGAGAGGGAGTGCGCCGTAATCCACTACGCGGGCCCAGTGCGGGTAGGTAGAGGTCACATGTCTTCGAAATTTTGGTTCTAAGACACGATATTTTCCTTTACAGCTTTGAGACCAGTGGTGATGAAATAATTTACACAAAGTAAAGCGCCGGTCTGGGTTCGAATCTACGACCTGCAAGTCGTAAGTCGCGGCTCAGTTACTTTTCTTATTAACAACTAGCTTCTGCCCGCGACTTCGTACGCGGATCCTGTTGCTTATGCCAGCGACAACCGGGTCGTCAAAATCGAAGATCTGAAACGTCTGATGTCGAATTCTAAGAGCCCGGGGACGAGAAAACAGCGTGATGCGCGAGACGATTCAAGACGTTCCAGATCTTTCATTTTTGTAAGTCATCAGGAAATGCCCATCAGACTTAACAACTTTTGCTAAGACGTCCTTCCTATATATGTTATAGTGTCGCTGGGCTTTGGAGTTCCACAACAGGTGTTCCAGATCTTCAAATTTATTCTCACAGCAGAAAATGCTCTTCACGTGGAATATTTTTTGCTATGGCACCATTTTTATATCTCTTATACTTTAGCTGGTCTGTTGCGGTTCTGCATCAGGTGTTCCATTTTCCTTAATAAATTATAGCCTATATATTGCCCTGACTTAATACCTATACAACAAAAAAGTTTTCTTCCCGTAATTCCGCAGTGGATCGCAAGGGTACACTGAATTAACAATAATATTGCAAATAACTTTAAAAAATATCTTTATAAATTATAGCTGTACCCGTGGCTTTGCCCACGTATCCCATAAGTATTTTTTAAATTCTATTTTAATTTTAATAATAGTTAGTGATAGTTTGTTGATTTACAGAAACACTCAAAAGATGCGTCCCATACTATACTATAGCTTCGATCCCTCAAAAACTATTTGGCTTAGTAAACTCAACATTTGAAAGTTATGTAGTTAATTTACTGGTAAGAAACGTCAGGTTAATAAGGAAATTTAGGAGACGTCGAATAACAGAACTGTTATAATTTACTGTAACACTTCTGAGTAAACAACGTTCGTTGTTTTTCCCTCGGTCTCATTCAATATGTACAGCGAGTCAGGACTGGTGACGCGGGAGCAAGCGACGTACAGTTGTCCGTTTGAAAGCAGCTCGTCCTGAGGTCGAAACCCGCAGCCTTCAGTGTCTGCCGCTGCGACTTATTTATTGTCATGGCGAAGCACACGCTCACATGAAACTGCACGCGCTTGAATTGAAAGGGGTAATTGTGGGGAATCAGTTGTATACGTGGTATAAACACTGTCTCGCCGACACCACAACCCGTTAGAATTTTCGCCTCAATGATATTTCCCCATTGCACAGTTTCAGCGGAGTGAGATTCCGAAGAAACATAATTGGCACACCGACCTTTAGCTTAATGGTGTGCGCTGGTAGTCCACTTGCACTGAGGGAATTGAGAAATTCTACGGGGTAATGTGTGGCGTCATCTTGGTCGACAACAGTATTTATTGAAGTGTAGATCACTTCATTTCCCTCAATTTCCCCGAGAATGCATTCATTGATCGCTGAAGCTTGGTCGTTTCTGGGTGTTAAAATGGCTAGTTCTCACACCCAAGAATTATCTTGGTGCGGTATCCTATTGATGTCCCCGTACACCAGGCGAATCAAATCTTCTAAGGTGGACACCACTCTCCCAAGTATCTCAGGTTGAACCACCTGGCCACCGTCTACTGGTAGCGTTCCCTCACCCAGTTTTAAGAGAACATCAGAAAATTCTTGGGCGTGTACATTCCCGTCAAGCTGTGTTCTCATATACATCGTTAAGCGCAACCTATGAATATGTGGCCATAAGAAAGAGCATTTCAACGAAGCATTCACCTCATCAGCCCTAGTTCCTCGCGTCACCACAGGCAGCGTTTGTCGGAAATCGACGCTAAACAGAACTGTAATCCCACCCATCATTTGCTGGTTCCTGCGGATGTCCTGCAAAGTCTTGTTTACCGCCTCTACTGCTTTTCTGTTCGCCATTGTACATTCATCCCACACGATTAAAGAGCAATCTTTAAGCACGCGCCCTTTGTCACTGTTGCGTGACACTCCACAAACAGGTGTTTCATTACTCTCTAAATCGGGAATCTTAAACATTGCGTGCGCTGTTTTGCAACCAGGAAGCAGTGTTGCGGCGATTCCTGACGATGCTACTGCAATGGCAATCTTGCCTTGCCTCCTGACTTCTGCGAGAATGCCAGCGGTGACAAATATTTTCCCTGTTCCAGCAGGAGCATCCAAGAAAAACATTTTACCTTGGCCGAGCCCAACGCTTTCAAGGGTGGTGTAGAAAATTTGCTTTTGCTCTGAGGTAAACTTAGAGACATGGTCATTGACGACGTTACTCATAGCTCTTGAATCAATTACCTACAACAAATGTGCTTGGTAAGATATAACTTAGAACCAAAAGTTTGACTTGACTTCATGATAGTGTAGCTTGTTGTACCACTAATCAATCTGTTTAGTAATATTGGTGTGAAACTCTCCATACAATTAGATAGGACATGTAAAGTTCTCAGATTTCATAACAGTATCGTTCCTAATGCACATAAAAAATGCAAAAACGAAAAAAAGAATTTCACGATTTTTTAATAAAACATTATAGGATTTGAACTCGCACCATTTAGTGCGGTAAACGGTCGCCTGACCTTACCGCTAAATTCCCCGTTGACATATTGTAGAAATAACTGTTCCCTTGCAATTTATAATATTACTGCCCCGCTCCTTTATAAAAATAGCGTGATTATTATGTTCCCAGAGTTAAATTATTATTAACTAAATAAATAACATGTAATTTTGTGCATTCAATTATTTTGTGCATTCAATTACGAACAAAAACCTTTTAAAATCAATATTGCTTACCTCCCATAACATACGGCGTGATAATATGTAACCCAAAGCCTTCCTTGGTTTACAAAGAACATTTTTGCTGAATTTCAATTCAATCTATCCAGTAGTTTTGGCGTGAAGCCGTACCATACACACAGACAAACAGACAAAAATTCTAAAAATTCACTTTTTGTCATCAGTTACGTTTTTCTAACAAAAGCCACTTATTTTTTCTCGAAAATTCTCAATGTACAGTTTTTCTTTCGTTACTGTTTTATTATATGTATAGATTAGTAATATTGATTTGAAACTCTCCATACAATTAGATAGGACATGTAAAGTTCTCAGATTTCATAACAGTTCCTAATGCACATAAAAAATGCAAAAACTAAAAAAAGAATTTCACGATTTTTTAAAACAATATTATAGGATTTGAACTCGCACCACTTAGTGCGGTAAACGGTCGCCTGACCTTACCGCTAAATTCCCCGTTGACATAATGTTGAAATAACTGTTCCCTTGCAATTTATAATATTACTGCCCCGCTCCTTTATAAAAATAGCGTGATTATTATGTTCCCAGAGTTAAATTATTATTAACTAAATAATTAACATGTAATTTTGTGCATTCAATTATTTTGTGCATTCAATTATACAATTACATACAGTATGCTGTCGAAACGGTAAATGAAAATTTACCGTTTCGACAGCATACTGTATGTAATTTCAAATTAACTGCTCCTATTCGACAGGTAAGCTAGCAACAGCAGACCTTCCCTGTTCGTACTCCAGATATGTTCTATAATTCAATTGTTTACTTAGATATAAAATTGGTCGCCCATTACTACAAAAGTTTGTGAGAGCATTACAAAGTTCAGCATACATACGTGATGAAATAGTTTACACAAAGTAAAGTGCCTGCTTGGGTTCGAACCCACGACCTACGACAAGTAACTCGTGGCCGATACCACTGGGACGTCACTGGACCGCTGCGTCTGCTGCTAACGTCAACACCCGTGGTTAGATTACCATTGTAATCCTTAATGTAGGCTTAACATTAAACTTACCTTAACTTTTGAACCGAAAGACAAAATAACTTTTAACCAATACCAAAATTCGGACTTCAAGAACTTAACAGCCATTGAAAGGACAATAACACAATCTTATTCTTCTTTTATATTAAATACTGGTTGAAAAGAATCCAACAAAGAGTACAATCGTAGCTCAGTCTGTGATACAATAGCGAATCGGTCCCAACGAGAATTGCTCTCCTTGGGCTATACGCTATTGTCGCTATTGTATTATCTATAACTAGCTACGCCCCGCGGTTTCACCCGCATAAGTTTCCATCCCGTGGGAACATCGGGATAAAATTATTTTATATGTTAATCCTGGTTATAAACTATCCGTGTGCCAAATTTCATCCAAATCCGTTCTGTAGCTTTTGCGTGAAAGAGTTACAAATATCCATCCGTTCATACAAACTCTCACGTTTATAATATTACTAGCTGCGCCCCACGGTTTCACCCCTATAAGTTTCGATCCCGTGGGAATATCGGGATAAAAAGTATTCTATATGTTAATCCAGGTTATAAACCATCTGTGTGCCAAATTTCATCCAAATCCGTTCAGTCGTTTTTGCGTGAAAGAGTAACAAACATCTATCCATCCATGCATACAAACTTAATATTATAAACGTGAAGTTTATAATATTAAGGATATTAAGGATAGTAGGATAATAATAAACCTGAAGAGTTCGTTTGTTTGAACGCGCTAATCTCTTTTTCTTCGTGTCGCTGGCACGACTGTATTTTAGATCTTGTTGGCCCAAAACTTTGCTACTTCCACGGCGTTGTCGGTGGCAGCGGAGAGGTCAGTTTGACTGTATGTTTTGGGACACAGAGGGCAAAATAGGAGGTGGGTAGAGGTAGGTGGGTGATGGTGGTGGTGGTGGTGGTTTGTGACTTAGCTGTACAATCACACCCTACTGCCGTTCCGTTAAGGTATACTCACTTTACCAGGTTGGACTTACATCTTTCATCTGCGCTAATCTCTGAAACTACTAGTCGGATTTAAAAAATATTTTAGCATTTCATAGCCCAATTTTTGAGGAAGGCTATAGGCTATTCAACTTCACGCTGCGACCCTTAGGAGCCGAGGAAAAATGACAGAAAGAAAGGCAAGCAAAAACGAAGTATTAGCGTGGGCTGGCGATGCGATGCGATGGGATAGGTAAGAAAAATAAATGTCAAACGAAGTCTCGGGCAGGAGCTAGTGTATTATATAAATACCGTATTGAAAGGCTTTCAGCCAATTACAAGTCAGTTATTTCAGTACGTTTCACTTGTTAGACATGTAAAACTAAAAGACTATCTTACAAAAGTAAGACTAAAAACTAAAACTAAGCAAAATATTAAAACTTATAATTTTAAGTTCTAAATTTTAATATTTTGTTTAGTTTTAGTTTTTAGTCTTTTAGTTTTCCTTGTGTTTCGACTTTTTGGCGGTGGGCGTTAATGACTCCGACACAGTATTATACTAATGCAGTTGTTATCGAACACAGAGTTTCTGTAAACTGAGTTTGGGTTTCAATAAATTATTATAATTATTATGCTAAAGGAACCGGTCTTTCATGTGATGTAGGTAGGTAGGTCCGGTTTAGGATTACAGTGTGGCCGACTTTTATCGAATTTATATTGTACACACTTTTAAGTTATCACCAAATTAGAAAAAATGTGGCGATATTAATAACCAATTTGTATATGCAGTGTCTTTTTTATGAGTAATTGCTTCGACTAGCGAGAAATACTGTTAGTTTCATACAAACTAATACATGTTTTGCGAATTTAATCTTTATTAGTAAAGTAAAAAAGTAAAAATCGTTTTTTCATAATTCAAAATTACAATATGGAGGGTCTCAAAGTAGGCACAGCCTGCATTTTGGGCACCATTATATGGTACAACATTTCAATAATTTTAGACAAAATAAGTCAAATTTAAGTTGAAAAGCTATTAAATACAATTGTTGCACTAACGAGTGTCAGGAACGCATTCTCTCGACAGTTGGACCGTAATAAGCAGTGATAGGAATAGGTAGTGCCTATTTGCCTAAACTTCGAAGAACAGAGACAAAAAACAGAGACTTCCTTAGGACTAAATTTTTTCCGGGACAACACTTTTAAGTTCATTAAAAATTTTTATTTGGAATAAGTTCACGACGAATAAGATATTTTTTTAATGTATTTAAAAGTGTTGTCCCGAATTTCGAGACAGATGTCCCGGAAAAAATGTTGTCCTAAGGAAGTCTCCGTTTCTGGTCTCTGTTCTTCGAAGTTTAGGCAAATAGGCACTACCTATTCCTATCACTGGTAATAAGATATGTGAGAAGTAGAAGTTGAGACATGTGAGTTTCCATTATAAACACGTTATAGGCGATTCTTCAGAATTAAAAATTTTTACACGTCGTCGCTATGGTTTGACTAGTTATTGTTAGGTTTGATGATAACGTTGGCCATTTACAGCCGAACCCAATAACTTATTGACAGATCGCTACTTGATAGTAGCCAGTACAAATTATAACTGCCAGTATAATATAATTATAAAGATCCCTACTGTTCTATGTTTATAACAAATTAATATTAAACTATCATTTAAGAGTTTTGAGATTGTATGAATGTCGATGGTTATAAGAGTAGGGGAAGACCAAAGAAATGATGGATGGAATGTGTGAGTGATGATGTGGTAAGAAAGGGGATGACTACCGAGACGGCTGATGGAGAAGTATGGAAGAAAAAGACAAGTTGTGCCGACCACGAATAAATTGGGATACGGGCAGGAGAGTGGTGATTAAACTATCATATAATAAAGAACTCTCAATATTTTATCAAGTCGTAAAAATTGTGCGAAGCCTTTTTTTCTATACTAGCGACCCGCCCCGGGTCGCTAGTACAATAAAAAATATTTATGTCTCAATTCAGGTTTCAGGAAATTTAATTCTAAATAAAAAAAACTAAAAGTTTGGTACTTAGCGGATATCTTCCGTTCCAGGAAAACAGATATCAATATTGTAATATATTTTTCTTCTTTATTTTTTTTCATTTTTCTTTCTTCAGAAAGTATTCATTTTGCCAATAACTGTTTTTACATTCTTATTTTTCTTACGTTTATTGGATGTAGGGCTTAGTTATCCAACGCCAGATAATTTTATTCCAGGAATAATTTTGAATTTTTGAGATTTCTTCCATATAAAAACTGTCAGACGTCAATTACATTCCAAGAATAAATATTATCAGAAGAATTATTAGTCAGATAACTTTTAATTGAGGAATAAATATGACAGTTTCACAGGGTTTGTATAGAAAATATGTCAAATTCTCGTATTACGTATTCTGCATTACGTATTTTAAACATACACAATTCAAATAATTAAAGCCGTGGGAACTTTTTTTCGTTTGAGTATTTAACAACATTAGACTTAATTTGTGATTATTTGGTAACAATACCATAAAGTTGTGTTGAATTGTTGATACCATCACCTCGCGCGTGTCTATAATAATATGTATTATAGACACGTTATTAATAATAATAACCCCACCGCCGTAACTCTACGTTGACGTCGTGGTGGGGCTTGGGCGCTCCGAACTCTAGGCCTGTGCCGGAAGAGTTTACTTTGCCGAAACTCTAGGGTGAGGAGCCAGACCAAGAGAGATACAGAAACCCGCAGGGCAGCATGTGGCGAGCTGTTGGACAGTAGCGACCCCACGGACCCTATCTCCCGGGAGAAATCTTGTTCCTCACCTCTGGCTTGCCTTTATTGGCTGGCTGGAGTGAACAATGACGAGGAACAGAGCTCCCACCTCATTCTTGCCTTTACTGGCCGGCTTGAGTGAAGACTCGCAAGAGCAAACGTGCTCGGGGAAGGAAGTATTCCAGTAAGTGCCCGTAGGGATTGTTCTGAAAGCCGTGGAATACCTCTCCACTCCTCATAAGTACCTCAGGACATGTTGCCCCCTTGTTGCTACGTCACTATGTACTAGCGACAGTTTTCAGGGGCCCATTATTGAGTGTGCAAATACCCCCTACCATTTTATCCGTGTATATATAAAACATTGATCAAGCAGGGGTCATAGTTCTTCCATATTTTTTTATAACCAGTCCACTTTAGCCACCCAAACCCATAGTCCAAATTTGTTTTTTTCCATATCCTGCAATAGTCCTACATTAACCGGGGGTTATCCTTGGGTGCACTTGCATAGTGCATACAGGGATAATCGTCGGGTGGTGCCACATTTCAATGAAATTTCCTAAGGGGCCTCTGCGAGTTGGCTTCGGCCCCTCGTACGCCTTCCAAAGGACCGGGACCCCGTGGTCCCGAGATTTGTTAAAATATAAAAATAAATAATAATAATAATCTTTATTTCACGGACAACAATAGATCCAAAGACATAAAAAAAACAATAAACAACAATACTACAAGAAAAACTTAAAATTCTAGATGTTAGTAGACAATTTAACTTATAAACCCCCATAGAGCCTTACTATCAAGAGTGGTTTATTTCGTGCCATATTTATAAGCTATTTATTGTGGTTAAGTAATTACAGTCACACGGGTCGATCGTTCAGGTGAAGCTACGCTTGCCGCGGTTAGTCCGTGGATCTTTACATACCAAGACCCCTCCGTGCCACAGATGGCACGTTACGCTGTTAGTCCCGGCCGATATTCGCGGACCTTTGACATTCGTTATGGGTCGTCAGAAGCCCGAAAGTCTGACAACCGGTCTCACCAAGGGGTATATGTTATCCAGTGTAGCCCGATTCAATCTTTATTGCGGCTCGGAGCATGACGCGAGTCGCTGCACAGTAACAATTTCATGTGTCAGCGGGGGTGCGGGGTAGCGCACTTCAGAGCCGTCATAAAGTTTGACGCGTACTTTAACTGGGTTGTGGAGGTCAGATAGGCAGTCGCTCCACGTAACATACTGGTTTTCAGCTGCATCCGGTTAGACGGGAAGCCGACCCCAACATAGGGGTTGGGAAAAGGCTAGGCAAATGATGGTATTTTATTTGAAAAATTCAGTTTTCTATTTTGAGGAAAATTGTTATAACAGACTGATAACAACTTATAGTAACCTCTGTACTGTTTAATGTGATAACCTAATCGCCAGTCGGTAGAAGGAACTCTTGTGCACAATTTCAAGCTTATAGACCCAATGAGAAAGAAAGATAGAAGAGGAAGATTTATTCTGTATTTTACAAATTTTTAGTTTTGGCCTGTAGATAGTAGACTGTAGACTTTAGATCTGTAGACCATTTTCTATTTTATCAAGTACCTGGTACTGGTTGACAGGCGTACGCTGTCCACCCATACCAACTGTAATTTGAAAACATTGTAAAAGCCAATTATTTTTTTAAAAGAGTAACCGTGGAGTTTCTTGCCGGCTCTTCTCCATAGGACACGACCAAATGAAACCGTTCACCTAGCTTCTGACGTTTTATAAGTGCCCATGTAGGTTTATGTAAAATAAAATATTTTGATTTATTTATTTATGTTAATGTTTTAGGCTGTGCATTACCTGTCAGTGAATTTAACAGTTTTAGTAAGTAGAGTTATTATGCTAAATCGGGGTCGACCGTCCGACCGTTCGGTATCAATTATTTGACTTTGACAGTTCTGGTTTATGTAGTAATATAATTATATCTCTGACCTCGAGGAATGCTGTAATCCACAGGTTATATGCTAATATGTATCTTAAAGCTCTGAGATACATATTAGCATATTGATATTGCTCGGGATCTAGGTTACTGAGGCCAGATGTTGCGGTTTCTCTGTAACGTTCATTAAAATTCTGCCACATCTGGTTCAATGAAACATAACTAGATATTTGGAAAACTACCAAACTAAACTAAGACGCGTTCCTAATACACTTAGCTGCTCAAATTTGGGAAATAATCTAGTTCTGAGCGATTTTTATCAAACAAAATTAATAGTAAAATCTAGGCAGAAATTTTCTATGAATTGATGACATGTAAATTGGGTGGTCCTCAAGCTATGACGTAAAGAGATATTGGGCCGTTTTCCTTGTTCACAAACTAAACTAAATTTAAGTTCAGTGCATCTTTTCCTTTCTATTTCATTAAGAAAAGGACAGAAGATAAATATTAGTTTAGTCCTGTCAAATTAGTCAGCGCCTGACGTAAATTGACGTCGTTTTAGTAGCAAATTTTTTAATCACGTCTAAACTTGTCTATGGATTATCTTAATTTGACAGGACTAAACTAATATTTATCTTCTGTCCTATTAATAATAATAATTCTTTAATAATAATATAATAATAATAATTCTTTATTGACATAATAGGTTACAAAAACTTGTTTGAAGCCTCTGACTCCTGAACTAGGTGTACCTGTATGTCAGGAGTCAGAAATTCTAAAAAAAGAAAGTCCTATTCTTAATGAAATAGAAAGAAAAAGATGCACTGAACTTAAATTTAGTTTAGTTTGTGAACATGGGAATCGGTGCCATTGCGTTTTATAGTAGTAAGGATATATTAGTATTAATACTGTTCCATAGGACAATCTAGTTTTAAGAGTTTTTTTTATCATTGTCCCTTTCAATTAAAGCACCTGCCATCTAATCTCTTCACCACCCTTGGTTGACTGGTAGAGAATGCCTAAGGCATTAAGTCCGCCTTTGTACCTTTTTGTGCGAAAAGTTTAAATAAATAAATAAATAAATCATTCTGCTGCCCTTCTTCCAAATTATTGGTGGTCGGCGCAACTTGTCTTTATCTTCCATACTTCTCCATTAGTCATCATCTCGACAGTCACCCCCTTTCTAACCATATCATCATTCACACAGTCCATCCACTGTTTCTTTGGTCTTTGTGTGGAAATCGGTCGGCTCAGATACCGGTGCCACTTTCAGACTTCCTCTTATGTACTAATTTTTCAGCAAAGTAACATTTAATAATAGGTTGTGTAAAGTATTTTTTTAGTTGGATTGAGACGCCTCTAGAAAAGGATGCCTGGAAGGATTTGGGGTAGGCCATGGCTAAGCAGGGGGCAGGATAAGTTAACTTAAAAAAAAAAATGTTAAAATGTGAAACAGCAATTTTTAATTTAAATCTTGTTCTAATAGCAAAAGACGTTCATGCTACGAGTACCATCACCCCTGAACATGTTTAACACCATCTCTCTGGGAGAGGGAGTGGGCCATAACCACACGGGTCCCGTGCGAGTTGGTGGATGCTGACCACAGACAACTGTTTCTCCAATGAAATCTCGTTTCCAATTGTAGCTTCAAAGCGAATTTAAATTGGTATTGTTTCGTATAGAAACAATATCGAAATTGATCTGTCACAATATGCCATCCTGCATTCCATCTCGATCACGCCTGATGGAAAGCGATGGAAGAGGTCTATGATGAAACGAGCGTGCCCAGAAGATGCCTGCGTTCGTTTTTGTACAGGTATATTTTTATATAGCAGGCACTTGCCTAACTAAAAAAAACGCTTTTACCACGCATAAAAAATTATAAAATAATTTCATTAAATTGAGTTTTATGGTTAACTTTTTCATTTTTTTTTAATATTCTTAATTAAATTAATAAGGATAAAGTCGACAAAGTTAAGACAGTTAGGGGCTACTAGCAAACTCGAGGGGTGTACAAGTAGCTTGCTACCTTAGCAAGATCTTTGCGTACGAGAGGTAGCTAATTCGCTCCACAACCGTAACACAATTTTCGAATTAAAAGAAAATTATCTATCTATACATATTACAAATTAAAGTCGCTTATCGTGACTGTTTGTGTGACTGCGTTGTTTGTCTAAAGTTGAGCTACACGATTAATAATAGTAATAAGCGTGAAAGTGTAAAAACAGTGCAAAGCAGGGGAGGGTCACTAGTCAATTATAAAATAAAAATCTTCATGCAGTAGCGTATCGTTAAATGCTATGTGTAATCTCACAAAATCATAAAGACACAGTGGCTGGTTGGAGCCTACGCGAGTTCGAAGTCGTAGCTCGCGTAGGCTCCGACCCGCGTAGGCCCAACGTAGGCCAGGCGTAGGCCCAGCGTAGGCCAGGCGTAGGCCCAGCGTAGGCTTGCTACGTTACGTAAGCACATCGTCACGGGATCTACAAAATCGGCACGTACCGTAGCCCATTCACATATGGAATTTTCCAACCATTTTCAAGTTTTTATTGGATTTCAGCTTTAATTTCGCAATAAAAGACTTTAGTTTTTATTTGTTTATTTATTAATAACCAACTTACATTAACAGTTTGCACCACACATATGTGCAAGTTATTAGTCAATATTAATTAGTAATTATACATGTCATACAACCATAAAATTAAGTGAAATCACATAATAAAACTGGACAAATTTTGATGAAAATAAATGAAATGAAACAAAATTGGTAAAAATTAGATAAAATTAGATAAAATAAGACAAAATTAGATAAAATTAGGATAAACTAATGCAATGTATACTGAGGGCCTGTTTACTGTCTACTTAAGATCATCGCACCAGCGAAAAATATATCTTGTGATCCATTAAAAAAAAAGCAATCGTTACGCTTTTATTTTTCTTCTTCTCATTTAATTTTTTGTTTGTGTATAAATAACCAACAATACCTGTTTAAAATAATATTCTAAAAGGGTCGACCCTTATTAATTTATATATTTAAACAGTCGAACCGTAATAAATTTTCTAGTTTGTGTACTGGAGCTTGCCTACAGACCTAACCGGGTCGAAAAACGTAAAAATAAAAAGCCATATTATGAGAATTTTATTCCTGCCATCTTTTCACAATCATAATCAGTCTATATTGTTCCCACTGCTGGGACACAGGCCTCCTCTCTTCGAGAGAGAGTGGGCTATAATCTACCACGCGGGCCCAGTGCGGGTTGGTAGATGTCACATGTCTCCGAATTATTGGTTCAAGGCCTTGCCGGTTTCCTCACGATGTTTTCCTTCACCGTTTTGAGAGCAGTAGTGGTAATGAAATAGTTTACACAAAGTAAAGCGCCCGTCTGGGTTCGAACCTACGACCTACAACTTGTAAGTCGCGCCCGTTACCACTGGGCCAACGCTACTCTACTCTGCTCTTTTCACCGCAGTATTCAACGTGTTCGAACAGGATGTTACTGAATGGAAACTACTGAATGGAATTAGATGAAATATAATTTGACACACAGATAGTTTATAACCAGGGTTAACACAAAAAATTATTTTTATCCCTATCTTCCTACGGGATCGAAACTTAGGCAATCGAAATATAACAAAATGCTGGAGGGTGAGGGTTCCTTCATTTTTATTAGCTTCAAAGTTAGCTTTCAGCGTAAATTTTATTTTTCTGACAGATATGAAATAACTGCGGAAGGACTGTATATAACTGACAGGTATCGGGAACGTATTCTCTCACCGGAAAGTGTGTTAGCAAATTCACAAATTAAATTATATTTTTTTATTCTCCCTTGTGGGATTGAGAGATGTCCGGTAGGGTCCGTTACATCCCAGCGGGACGTATCAGAGTAGTAGCGCTGCGGTATTTTTTTTTTTAATATTCCTTCATTATGCTGAGATAGGAGCCTTTTTGGCCTTGATCTTGGTCTTGGTCTGGTCTTAGTTTTTTGTTATTATTATTTTTTAGTTTCAAATGCGCTTTTTTTTTCAAAATCAAAATATTTTATTTCACATAAACCTACATGGGCACTTATGAAACGGCAGAAGCTAGGTGCACGGTTTCAATTGGTCGTGGTTGGTTGGTTTTACTGTTTGTATTTCCTCTGTGTGTCCCAAATAAAAAACTTTTATTTCTTTCAATTCACGTGATTTGTTTTATTTTCTTACAATTCAAACATAATTTATGTCAACAACGTTCGCTCTTAAAAAGTGACGTAACAAAGTGTCTATTTGCAGGTTCTTCGCTGTGATATACCCGCTGCGGCTGCCGGTTGCGCGTCGGCGTAGCAAGCAGATGCTGCTCTGCGCGTGGGCTTTCGCGCTGGCCTGTAGTTTACCACAGGTAAGGTACACTAAGCTACAAGTTATTATCTAAAAAATATATAATAAGGTGAATAAATAACCACAACAGGCGAGATCACATCAAGAGTTAACTACCCTCAAATATACAATATCATTACCACAGTGATATTCTTACATTTCCGCACTGTGCCCGTACCTTTACAGTCAAAACAGGTAACATTAGCCACATCAGGGGGGCAATTCTCGTAATTTTAAGAACGTTCACAGTCTGATCTCAGTCTCAATCTGTCACAAAATACTTTTAATTTCCCTACATTTTGACAAGTTTCTGACATTTATGTATTTGTCGCCGAGATGAGACTGCGACTTGATTTTAAACGTTTTAAATTACGACAATGAACCTGACTTGCAGTATTTTAAGCACTATTAAAAAACGAGCTAAGGTAAAGGGAACCGTCTAGCACTGGTAAAAGAGCAGCTGTAATGAAAAAATAATTTTATGTTTGTACACTTTAAGTTCTTTAGGGTTCCGTACCTCGAAAAGAAAAAACGGAACCCTTATAGGATCACTCTGTTGTCCGTCCGTCCGTCTATCTATCTGTCAAGACACTTTTTCTCAGGAACGCGTAAAGGTATCAAGCTGGAATAACATCAAATACTCAGGTCTTCTGACTCTTGGAGTTGTGAAAAAATCAAACTTCTAAGCCAACGCAATCAAAAGATACAGCCGCTTATGCCTCAAATTTCTGCAAATTTTCGACACTCGCAAGGGAATCAAAATCAACAGGGTACTTCCCGTGAACTCAGAATCTTGAAATTTGGTACGAAGCAACGTCTTATAGCACAGATAAAGGAAAAATGGCGAAAACCGTACATTTTTAGTTACATCATACAAAAAAAAAATACTTTTGCGATTACAAACTTATTTGTGGTTGGTAAACTAACCGCGACCTATGTCGATGTATGGGGACAACAGTTTTCCAACGGCAAAGTGAAGTTTGTCCCTCAATCCGTTTATCTTTTCGTTAGAGCAATATTCCGTACTTTCATAGTTTATGAACTTTAGTCATTTATAACTTAAAGTTTGTACGGAACCCTCGGAGCGCGAGTCCGACTCGCATTTGGCCAGTTTTTTGTTAAAGACTGGAGACGGTACGACAGGAATAACCTGATCGGAATTGAAAACCAACTCGAGGTTGATCTTCCTGAATGAAAACCTTCAGAAATGGTAATTCTAGCATCAATGCTAATGTCATGCTAGGTTTATATTATCATAGTATCATCATCTGCCTACTATGTTGGGGTCAGCTTCCAGTCTAACCGGACGCAGCTGAATACCAGTATTTTACATGGATCGACTGCATATATGACCACAATCCAGCAGTGGCGTGATGACGTCAAAAAGTCAAATGGTTAGCTTATCATAGTAGAGGGCTATTCTCTTGAAGGACATCGAGCGAGACACAATAGAAGTTTTATTTTTATTACGTCTGGGGGCGTTGAGTGTCCCGCAAAGTGGTAATACGTAAAATTATCACGGATTCCAAAACTCAACTTGAACAATATACCTACTTAACTTATCAAATACGATAAGTGGTATTTATTATTTATGTACTGTAGAGATTGTAGCCTATTTAGTGCTTACATGCAACCTCCGCAAGTCAGATAAAAGTTATTGGCATAAAATACGAGACAAACATGAAGTTAGCTCTGGGGGTCCTCCGACTGGAAAGAAGTTCAAAATTAAAATCTAAGATGGTGATTGCAAAAATATGAAAATAAATGCAGCCGCCATCTTGGATTTTCTTTTTGACCTCACTACCGAGAGTGAGGTCAAAAAGAAAATCCAAAAAAAGAAAATGGTTTTGGTTCCATGAAAACTATTTCTCTCTCACTCTGACTCTCGATCATATGTAATAAAAAGTCACATGGAGGAGGCATAACGCTTTTTCGTTACGTGACGATTTCTCCAAATTTACTCCTACCGCAAGCTCCGTTTAGGGTGAATGAACCTGAACCACTGAACGGTAAGAATGGTACCTACATACACGAAATTTGATAAACATTCAAAGCCCATGTGTCTACCCCCTTATATCCCAGAAGCAATACTTTTTTACACCCACACATGTATTAAAGCACTAAGATTTATACGTTCATATTATAGTGTGCAGACATTAATCTTCCGCTGAGCCACAGAGGGCTGATATTATTTCATGTGGACGTATGGACTCTTTATTCAACGACAACTGAACCCACACTACAAAATTATGGATTAGAAAAAAAAAACACTTGCCGTTATTTATTTTCTAGCCCATCCTCACAAACTTTCGCGTTTATAATATTATAGTAGGAAGTATTAACTATTCTACAGAATGTATTTTCTTACTTTCCTGACGGCGTAAGCAGCCGAACTGAGCCTTCCTGCTAGACTTGATATGTGAGGTCCCCACTGAAGTTTGGTGTCTACTGTTAATCCTAGAAAAATTGCCGAGCCAATAGTTTCAAGTCAACTTAACTCAACTCAAACTATTTATTTCAAATAAACCAATTACAGGCACTTTTGAATTGTCAAGGTCGGTCAGTCAAAAAGATGAAGCTAGTTGCCCATTCCAAAGCGTAGTAGGTACCTATGGAGAAGAACGGGCAAGAAACTCCATGGACACTCTTTTAAATCATAATAATATTGTTACAAAGTATTGGTTACATCATTCATGTTCAAAATTATGAACGTGAGAACGATGCAGAACGTTAAAAGCGTCCGTAATGAAAAGATAAAAAAAAAAAACAATTCAAATATTAATTTAAATCAAAATAAGCCATGGCAGCAAAGAGTTGACCAGTCCCTACTGACGGCGCCCGTTCACGAACATGACGCATAGATTAGCACCATTCAGCTCAACCATTTTGAAGGGAGCTAAATGATCCAACACATGTGCCACCATCAGCGAGACATTAGAGTGAGCATGACATACTCTCATCCGCCAAGGCACATTCAAGTCAATGAAAGACGCAAGCACCTCTTTATCTAAGACAATGTTGGGTCCTAGGTTTCTAACATTCGGTAACCCGAACTTTGAGAACTAGGTTATTTGACGTAAGCCAATCTGTAACTATTGAAAGTGCACTGTTTACGTCGTCAAAATCTTATCTATTCCTGTCTACTTTAAAAATAAGAGAGGTATCATTTGCAAATAGTACAACGTCACAGATGCCCTTCAAATGTAATGGTAAATCATTGATATATACTTAGATCAAGAATGGACCCAGTATTGAGCCTTGCGGAACACCTAACTGAACTGGTAGCCCGGAAGATTTCACACCATTAACATCTACATATGAGGAGGCTATTTAAATTAAAATGTCTTAGCAACTGCTTGAGTATTAACTTTTCAAATATTTTGCTAAAACGACTATCAACAGGATTGACATAAGCTCTCCGGTAGCTTATGTCAATCCAACACATTTTCAATTTTTCCATCATCGTTACGGCTGATTGAATATCACTCTGTCTATTAGCCCTCAGTGTTTTCGATAACAAAAGCACCGAGATATTTTAGAACAAACGTAAAATGGTGTTTATTTTTGTATTATTTAGCTTCATGGAGCAGTGGTGGAAAATTAAACCTAATTAAGTTTGATTACTTGGAACGACACAGTGCTTTTCTGAACATTTGGTTACGGTTGCAATTTGATTAAACAGATAACTTGGTGAGAGCAGTAGTGGTAACGGCCGTGACTTATGAGTTGCAGATCGTAAGTTCAAACCCAGACATGCGCTTTACTTTGTGTAAATTATTTAATCACCACTGCTCTCAAAACGGTGACGGAAAGCATCGTAAGGAAACAGGAATGTGCTAGAAACAAATTCGAACACAACATGTTAAACTGAGCTCTCGTGGTGGATTATGGACGCTGGTGTTAGCGCCAAACAAGTAGCCGAAATCTGGGCCGAGTCCATTTAGATTGCTATCGACATGCTCAGAAGAAGACGGGCCGGTCCACTCCCTCTCTCAGAGAGGAGCCCTGTGTCCCAGCAGTGGGAACATTATAGGTTGATTACGCTAAGCTGTACAGTTAATGAGTGAAGAAAATAATGATATCACAAAGACCTTATTGGTGCACGCTAAAGGTACCACGAAAAATAGGTCGGAGCAAAGCCATCCTACTAACGTTATAAACGTGAAAGTTTGTATGGATGGATGGATGTTTGTTACTCTTTCACGCAAAAACGACTGAATGGATTTGTATGAAATTTGACACACAGATGGTTTATAACTAGTAATAACATAAAGGATACTTTTTATCCCGATATTCTCACGGTATCGAAACTTATGTGGGTGAAACCGCGGGGCCCAGCTAGTTATTCATAAACTTACCATAATTGTCCTTTTGTCGGGTTCGACGACAAATGGAAACAATGAGCAATGCTGAATAATCGACAGACTTATTGAATTTCATTGAAAAGGACATAGTAAAGAGGTGAAATTGACGCGGGGATTTGAAACGAACGATGGAAGCCATTTTGTATTGAATTTCAATGCAGAATGGCAGATTTGGTGTCGATCAATTTCAGAAGCGTTCGTGAATGAAACTATGTACATTATATGAAATAGTTACAGGGATTTGCTTTGTATGTGTTAGCTTTTTTTTATTAAGCTCCACAAATAAAAAAAAACCATTATTGGAACTATTCATTTCCGCCATCTTTGTCTGACCGGATGCAGCTGAATACCAGTAATTTACATGGACACAACCCAATTAAGTACTGGGTAACACGATATCCCCTGGTAAGACTGGTTGTCAGACTTTCGGGCTTCTGACGACCCGTAACGACTGCCAAAGACCCAAGAATCACAGCCGGCACCAACGGCTTAACATGCTTTCCGAGGCACGGAGGGGTCTCAGTATGTAAAGATGGTCCCCCATCCACAGACCAACCATAAGGAACCACCTGCTCTTTAAATAAAGTATTTCTGGCAAAACCAATATCAAAAAATTATGCTGTGATTACCTTATAACTTAATTTGAGTGACATCTATCTTTTGAGAGTATTTGTACGAACGTACGCGAAGTCTAAGTGCGACACACAGCGGGGTAATTGCGTAGCACACTATCAGTAGCAAAGGGTTTCATTTTGACAGTTCAACAACATTCATTGCGTTATTTACGTTGTTGAGCAGACACATTTTTCGAACATACGAAGCAATGGATAAGCAATATCCTTCGAAATTATTCAAATTGAGATTTATAGTGTTACGCAATTAGGGTGCAGGTTACATGGAGTCGTGCCATTCTTCTTTATTTGTCGAGGACAAAAGATTCCAGATCAAATGATCCCAGGTGTATGAAAGTGTCAGCTTCCCCTCTTTAATACAATTCGGCAAAAACATCCATCAAGCACGTGGGTTAGGGTAGCGAGATCATCCGAAAGGGTTACCGCTGCCCTGGAGCATAAAGGGCTAAGGAAGAAACAGGGGTGGGTTTTAGTCAGTAAGAGTCTGATACTCCCTTCCGCAAAAAAAAAAGCACGTGGGTTAAATTAGCTTATTTTGGTATTTATTTCAACACACGCAAAAGCGATTGCTTGTCGATGCAAACCTCGCTGCTATCAAATTACATAATTATGTTATGTAATTAACGCCTGTATTTCTCAAAGGGGTTGCCAAATTGTATAGTGCATCCACATTTCTCTAATTACGTTTGAGTCACATGTAAGTGAGCCTTTGGCCTTAACCGGGAACAAATCCAGTCCCCAGGACAGCCTGTGACCGGGAATTTGACAGTTATGTGACAGTGACAGAACCAACGCTTTGCCAGAGTACGTGACGACTACACTGCGTCTATCGTACAGACTAAAGTCTATTCAAATTTATTTTTCAAATTGATTTTATTGCAAATTAAATAAATATCAACTTTACTTTAATGGTAATTAAGTTGATTTCAGAGTGATTGAAAAAGTTATAAAAATATTTGAATTTGTAGCGTAAACTAGCCTTTATTGTGTAGGAATCAAAGTTATTTTTCCATAAACTCATATTTGTTTACATTTTTGGCAAGTAAATCGTGAATACAGATTATGTGACGACTCGACTACCCCGTTGGTCTCGTGGTCGCAAGCGCGACTGCTGTGCATGGGGTCCTGGGTTCGATTCCCAGGAGGTCGGGCAAAGCCGTTGGTCCTGCGCCTGATCTCTCTCCGATCATATCGGATTGCCGTCCCATCGAACTATGAAAGTAAAGGAACAGAGAAGGAATAGAGAGTGCACCTGAGTTTGTCGCACACACTTGTACACTATAATATCTCCTGCCAACCTTACTAATCTCCGTTGAGATTGGCCACCGTGACCGAAACCGGTCAGGGGGATTATTATTATGATTATGTAACGTTTATAGATCTCAGTCTAAACATTATGTAGGTACTTACTGGATGAGCTTATTCCTACTTTATGCCTGAACCGATTCTAACCAGAATTGCATCCACGTCCAGCGATGTCGCTTTTATACATACATCTATTTATGAGATATCGAGTTAATTTTCTGTATATTCCCACCAAAAATTGTTTTTTTTTCTGTCGAAAACGAAATTCGTCCTTATTGTATTTTTGGCGGTTAACCGAAAACAAAAAAAACTTGTAATCATTTTTTTTTTTTTTGTAAAAATAAAATAAATTTCCTTTACTAGATTTTCATTAGCAAATGAAAATGCAGTGGCCATCTTTTAATCTTAAATCACAAAAAATCTACTTTTTCCAAATAGTTAATTATTTATAGTCAAACAATTTGATGTCATAAAAAACATGTTTTCTGCATTTTCACCGTTTTTTTATTTATCATTTATTCAAAAGAATACAGGATTATTCATATTAAATATCAACCAAAAACCACTAAGGTTTAAACTTGTGCTATCAAGAGTCTATCTTAATATCGAACTATACAATGAAACATTCTATGTGTATGCGTTATTGTAGATACAATTAATAACATCTTTATGTCTTTAAATACTCGTAGTTACAATCATTCCTACATAATACTTAAGTAATATTGCTTAAGTTTACATTTGATATTTTTATGTGTAATACGTTTGTTTATTTCTGAGGGTAGACTATTAACAAGTCTCGGTATAGGTAATAAAACCGTCGGTTCGCTCGCCATACGTATTGTTGGCGCACTGTGTACGAAGCCTATACTCAAAAAATGCCCGAATGTATACAGGATATTCAATTTTGTTTCTTAAAGATTTATTGAAAAATTGATCTTTTATTGACAAAAAAATTTAATTAACTATTGAGCTTTTAGTTGTTGCAATTATCGATATTCTCTAAAGAAACAAATGAATAGAAAGAATTGACTTGCCGTCCCTTAACTTTATTCGGCCGAAAACATATTGTTTGAAGTGGTCGGAAATGGACAATTCCGCCGAAAATTGCCGAAGCCCGAAAATGAAATTCGGTCGGATACTAATTTCCAGTAACAATGATTTCACTCAAGAAAAATGTTATTTTTATCTTCAAAAGGCGGCTGTTGCCTTAGAAACACGAAAAGGTCAAGGTTTTATCTCTAGACAGATATTAATTCTCTAAATCCATTATCAGTTTACTTAACGATACAGTGTCGGAAAGGTTCCTCACTTAAGTTTCTATTGCGGTAAGTTCAGCAAATCTCTCATTTTATAGGACGATATATTTTCAGGCTTTTGCATAGCAAACAGTTCGGTTTTACAAGGGGTCGTTCGACTACTGATGTTGCCGGTGTTGAACTTTTAGGACATATTTATAATGCATGGGAAGATAAATGCGATGCCTTGGGCATCTTTTGTGATTTGTCCAAGGCATTCGATTGCGTTCTTCACGAAACTTTAATCAGGAAACTCCGCCACTACGTAATCCGGAACGCTGCTCTGGATCTTCTTACTTTATACTTGAGTAAGAGGATTCAGAGCGTTGATGTTAATGGAAAAAGATCTTCCGGATCTATAGTAACAATGGGAGTCCCACAGGGCTCAATTCTTGGTACTTTCTTGTTTCTTATTTATATTAATGACTTGCCGTACCTCATAAAGCATAATCATGATATAGTGTTGTTTGCAGATGACACTTCACTTTTGTTTAAACTTAAACGTCAGCAGCACGTTACTGACGATGTAAATAGCGCGATCTCTTTCTTGTAATGTTAATAATTTACTTCTAAACGAGAAAAAAACCAAATGCATTAAGTTTACGCTACCTCACGTTAGGTAGGTGAAAACTAATGTGTTGATAAAGGGCGTTGTATTGAATCCTGAAGACAGCACAGTATTCTTGGGCATAACTTTGGATGCTAAGCTTCAGCGGGGTCCTCATATAGACAAATGGTCAAAAAAGCTAAGTTCCGTAGCTTACCCTGTTAGAAAAATTCGTAATTTAACTGATATAGAGACAGCACGTTTAGTGTACTTTAGCTATTTCCATAGTGTAATGTCGTACGGTATTCTATTGTGGGGAAATGCCGCTGATATTCAGACTATCTTTGTTTTGCAGAAGCGAGCTGTTCGATCAATTTATAAATTAAGTCCGAGACACTCGCTCAGAGACAAATTTAAATAAATAAATAATAATATATATATATAAAATATAATATAATAAAATATAATATATATATATAAATAAAAATTAAATAAAATAATTAATAAAAATAATAATTAATTAAAAAAATTAATTAAAATAATTAATTAAATTTTAATTTTTTTTTTTTTTTTGAGTGTTATGACTGTGCCTTCTCAGTATATTAATGAAAATCTTTGATATGACCATAAAAATATAAAATTGTTTAAGAAATATAGTGATATCCATGATATAAATACTAGGAACAAACACAAATTTGTTGTACCTACAACAAGGCTCAAGAAAATAGGTGGCTCGTTCAGATGCCAATGTATACGCTTTTACAATAAAATTCCAAGCCCCGTTCAAGATCTAAGCCTTAATAAATTCAAATCATTCATTAAACGTAAGTTGTGCCAGAAAGCCTTTTATACCGTTAAGGATTATATCGAGGACAAAAAGGCCTGGGATTAAGCTGCTTCCAATTTTTACATATTGTTTTTTTTTTCTGTTTTGTTGTAGTTCTTTTTTTTATACACTTTGACATTAATGAATTTTATATATACTATGACATTTGCCTATTTAGTAAAGTATTATATTATTTTAATTACTGTGAATGTGAAGACTATGTGGGTCATTTTATTTATATTATTTTTTATTTTTCTCTGTGTTCTGTTAGTTTTGTCATGGTCTGGCAGTTTGAGTAATTAATGTGGCCTACCCAAATGTCCTTTCTTTGGTATTGTTCGTCGAATCGTCGAGCTCCTTAAGTTTTGAGTTGAGCTGGACAATTTCTGACAAATGCGTGTACTGACTGGACAGGTCCTATCAATCTGTTCTTTCCTCAAAAAGCCATCTCAGACATTGATCTACATGGTCTTTATATGATCTGACCAAGATTATGTCTGGACCTTAAAAGAGACTGTGACCTCTGAGTTTGTTTCGGCCTTTCTTCTCAGACTAGGCAGATAGGAAACGCCGACCTCACCTAGTTTTAATATGACGTGTAAAAGTGTTTGTACAAACCTATTTACAAAATAAAATCATTTATCAAAGGTAACAAACAGTCAGTCTTTTAATTTCGCTTCCAATATGACAATACCGGTCACGGTCGCTGCATAAATCAGTGTTTCAAGTAGTAAAACCTTTTGCAGACTCACTTCTGTGTGCTCTATTGTTCGTCCGTATGTATGTCACCGGAATTCGCAAAAACTTTTAAGCTTTACTGACACGCTTTTGTTTACACAGTTGTATAATTTCCACGTTTACTGAAATGTTTCCTTTGTGAAGCTTGTGCTTCACAAAGGAAACATTTCAACAAACGATACAAAAATAAGAATATTACAATAGAATTAAAATATACTATATTGGCCTAATATATATTTTTTTCATTAATTATCATATTTTATCAATAATTTGGCTTATTTTGATAGGCCTAATTAATTAAATGATATCAGGAAAATATATTATTAATATTTTAATGAGTCATAACTGGAATAAAACGACCGTAGTAGGTCGGTACATAGGTAAATACCGAACACAATATTTTTTCCTCCCCACGGTGGGCGCCAGTTTAGCACATATAATGCACGTAGTACTTTATGTCCACTCTTTTTCTTTTCGTGTCGATGGTACTCTTCTTCGATATTTTATATTTTTTGAGCCCAGTAGATGCCCACGTTGATTGCGGCATTCATTAAGTCATCCAAGGTGCAGGTGAACGGGCACTTAGGGCACTCTAGCAAGTGGGGCATGGTCTGATTAGCGGCACCGCACTCGCACTGGGTATTCGATGGGCCAGTAATCCCCCACTTCGATATTGCTTGATTGATTATTTCCAGTAACATAAATATAGGTACATCAAAACAATAAGATTCGCGGCGAAAGTATAGTTTCGTGAATTGTTTATCAGAGAATCCCTTTTCCATGCGTAACCCGTTGGACGGACGTCACACGGCTAATGTCAAAAAAGTTGACGTCGCCTGTTTCTCACACGGCTTCTAGAACATTCTAGAAGCTGCGCCCTTATTGGACGAGCGGATTGTGAGCAGGAGCAGAACGAAACAGGTTTGCGTTTTGAATGTTAATAAATCACATTCGCTACCTGGCATCCATTAAGAAAATAACAGGCACGTCAGAGGTAACGAGATTAAAAATGGTGTTCCATTAAGACGGAGTTCATCAAATACAAACACTTACGTAGGTGTTGATAAAAAGAACTGATGACATTGTGTAAGGCGGTAATAACCTACTTACTAATTAATTAATATTTTATTTTATTTGCTAATTTTTAGCCGACTTCAAAAAAAAGAGGAGGTTCTCAATTCGGATGTTTATATATATACGAGTATATTTTATGTATGTTCGGGCAAAAAACACTACAAAGTGAAAAATAACTTTAATATCGGAAGTCGATGTCAAAAAACGAAAATGCGGAACCAACGACACTTCCAAAATTCAAGTTACTTTTTACTTTGTTGTGTTTTTTTTTTTGGAAGTCGGTTGTTTTATTTCGCAAAAAAGTTTTTTATTATGTATTTATTTCTGTAACTGCCCGTGCCATCACAGCGGGCCCTATCAGAATACCAGCGCTGTGACATTTATTTTTTAAATGTCGCAGCATCATGCCGAGATAGGAGCCTTTTGGCCTCGTATAGGACTTTCTGTTTCATTTTTCTTTTTGTTAACTTTTCTCTTTATAGTTTAGTTTTTTATCTCGATTTAGTTTAGTTTGTGATCTTGCTGTACGAGTCGCAATAAATACTTTTTCTTTCTTTTCTTTACTTACCTACTAACTATACAAATAAAACTGTCTAGTACAGAAACATGTAATCACGAGAACTCTTAGGCCCTATAATCTATATACACACACGGTTTATTCGCCGTATGTAGGCACGGTCGTCAGAGTTGTATGGATCACTATGGAAGCTTGTTGACGGATACGTTTTTTCTACGGCGCGGTTTATACGCCGCATCGTAAAGAAACCGTGCCGTGTGTAAAGGGCCTTACTACCATAATACACTGTTAAATTTTGATCGTTTTAATCCTTAAAAGGGGTCATTGTACTCATCATTATGAACAACTTTTACTACGGGACCAACCCTGAAATCGTGAAAAAAGAATCAGTTGATACATCAATTTATGTTCGCAGAACTCGACATAAGCTATGGATCAACTGATTTTTTTTTTCACGATTTCAGGGTTGGTCCCGGATAAAAATCAACTGATTTCCTATTACGGTTTATGAGATACAGCCCGCTGACAGACAGACAAACAGACGGACGGATTATGCATTCCGAATCGCAAAATGCGAATAGAAGGCGGATGGACGGATGGATGGGCGGACGGACAGATTGAGAGCGCAAGCTTAGTAACAGGGTACCGTTGGCACCCTTTAGGTACGGAACCCTAAAAAGTGCAGCTACGACACATTAAACTTAGGTAGGTATGCTAGAAAAAATCTCAAAAAGTAAAGGAATAATGTACAGTCACCAAAGGCGATAAGTAACCAGTGTCGTCGGATATAGTTAAAGTTTAGTAAGAAACCGATGGATGTTTTCGAATGAAATTTAATTTGTTATATGAACTGTTTGTTTTCTATTAATTAAATTAAATTTTATTCGAAAATATCCATCGGTTACTTATCTCCTTTGGTGACCGTGCATGAAAATTAAGGCATACATATCGTTCACCACAATATACAGGCTGATTTTTTAAAGACCAGCCAAATTTAAGGATGTGGTACAGACCATCAAACTGAAAAACTTTCTCCATGGGACCAACATCGTAATCGCGAATAAAAATTCAGCCGTCCCATACATTTAGGTCGAGTAGGTATTGAAGTTTTCTATGGGACAGTTGATAAAATTTTCGCGATTACGCTATTTGTCCCATGGAGAAAGTTGTTCAGTTTGATGGTCTGTACCACATCCTTAAATTTGGCTGGTCTTTAAAAAATCAGCCTGTATAGCTACCTTGAAATCTATCCCTACATATTATAAATTGAAGTCGTTTTTCGTTAAAAACAACTTGGCAAGTATAGTAACTGTGTAATTCCTAGCCCGTCGTTGAATAAATCTAATTCTGGCATGTTTAAAACTGTATTATTGTATTCATCATCATCATCATCATTATTTCAGCCGAAAGGCTGGGACATAGGCCTTCCTCAAGCACCTCCACTTCAATCGGTTTTGTGCTTCTCGCATCCAACGGGTTCCTGCGGCCTTCACAAGATTATTGAAGATTATTGTATTCATTGCTCATTATTATAATGGGAGACTGTAAGCTTAGGTTAGTTTTACAAAAGTATCAGGGGTTTGCATGATCCGGCTGGCAACATTTAGGGGGATGCGCTATGGTAGGCCACGAAATCCAAATTTTCTCACATTTTATGCGATTTGCAGGTCAGTGTCAGGTCGTTTGTTGATCAAAATATGATTCGTAACAAATACATATTTTTTACCGTTGGTCCCGGCTCCCGGCGGTCGTCATTCGTAGATTTTTTAACAGTCGTTACGGGTACTCAGCAGCCCAAAAGTCCGACAACCAGTCTTACTAAGAGGTATCGTGTTACGCATTAACTGCGTCATGAAAGTCAGATAGGCAGTCGCTTCATATAAAATACTGGTAAGTATTTAACTGCATCCGGTTAGACTGGAAACCGACCCCAACATAGTTGGGAAAAAGCCCGGCAGATTGATCGATGCGCACTAAATATAGAACCTATCCAATGAAACTATTCCTAGAGTTCTGAACTCTAGACAAATGGATTCATTGCCAATAGTGTCACGCCCACATATCTCCGGATGCACGAAGGCACGACATAAACGTAACGTTTTGAACAATTTTTAAATCGAAAGACAACTATCCTACTAATATTATAAATGCGAAAGTTTGTATGGATGGATGGATGGACGGACGTTTGTTACTCTTTCACGCAAAAACTACTGAACGGATTTGGATGAAATTTGGCACACAGATAGTTTATAACCAGGATTAACACATGGGATATCTTTATATTTTAATCCCAATATTCCCATAGGATCGAAACTTATGCAGGTAAAACCGTGAGGCACAACTAGTGTCATATAATTTTAGTACTGCCAATGTTATTGTTGTTGCCATCGCGTGTAAAACCTGGATGAGGCTTAGTAGTGTGGAGATTGGCACGAGAAATGGGAGGCCTATGTTCACCAGTGGGTGATGTCCGGCTGCGGATGATATCATCATCATCTGCTGATGATTGCCAAAGTTCACCTCCAACTCCTTAGACTACAACGAAAAGAGCCACAAAAAATGTATAGATTGTATGCGACAACCACAATTAATATCACCCAGATCTTCCTTAGATAGTTATAATACTTAATAAATGTTATGTGGCGACCAGTGGATGAACACAGCGAATGACAGGGAGAAATGGAAATCTCCAGAGCAGGCTTTCACCTTCAATTAAATGAGGGGTTCTTACTAGTGCAGAAGTTTAAAATATGCTTAACTTTATAGAATTTAAGAACTTGTAGTTAACTTAGGTAGTTTGATAGTTTAATTTATTTTTACTTTTCTTTAATTGTAGTTTAACTTTTTTAGTAAGAAATATAAGGCTTTTTAATTTTATTTATTTATTTGCTGTACCCCGCGGTTTCACCCGCATAAGTTTCGATTCCGTGAGAATATCGGGATAAAAAGTATCTTATGTATTAAGCCTGGTTCTAACCATCTATGTGCTAAATTTCATCCAAATCCGTTCAGTAGTTTTGGCGTGAAAGAGTAAATACACGTTAAAGTTTATATAGATGGATGGATGGACGGATGTTTGTTGAAAGAGTAACAAACATTCTTTCATCCATCCATCCATATAAACTTTCACGTGTTTAATATTAGTAGGATAGCAGGATTATGTGAAACGATTATTTCAATTCTAAAATCGTTTGAATTTATTTTACGTTAAGTTTACTCTGCGCGTTCGTGGTAGGCCTATTGGTCGAACTTAGGGAGGTGCTATTCCTGGAAGCTTGTACAGACTATTAATCGGCAAGTAGTAAGATAAATGACTAGTTTACGATACCTGAGGGGCAATTCTCATAATTTTAGGAACGTTCACAGTCTGATCTCAGTGTCAATCTGGCAAAAATACCTGTAATTTCCCTACCTATTGACAAGTTTTTGACATTTGTTTGTCGCCGAGATGAGACTGCGACTAGATTTTGAACGTTTTAAATTACGAGAACTGGCCTTCTGATCTTAACATGGCAACGGCAGAAGCTTGCGATACAATACAAGCCTAGATATGGACAAAAAAAATGAAAAACTATTCAAGAAAAATTAATGAAATTCGCCGATGTACTTTGCCAATAAAACCTTGATTGAAGTTTGTACAGTCGCGGTTTAAAAATGTTTATCAGTTTTAAAATTAGATTCTTTATGATAAAACTACTGTGTGCAGGTAGGTACTTGTTGTACTACTAAATTGACTTTAATTAATTAAAATAATAAATAATTATTCAATCAATCAATCAACTCAGCCTATCGCAGTCCACTGCTGGTCATAGGCCTTTCCCAGGCTGCGCCACCACACCCTGTCCTCCGCCTTCGCATCCAGTCCGTCCCAGTAACCTTCTTTAGGTTTCTTCACTTCCAAAAACACAAAATACTCACACTTCCCTGTTTATATTTATATTAGAATTATGTATTGGTCAGAAAACACCCAGATTTTTACACCACTTGCGGAGAAACACCAACAAGATACACCTTTCGAAACAACAAAAACAAAATAAACATACCTCAATCCCGACTCAAAATGCACTCAACCAGCCCTTTGGTTATGTCCATAAAAAATATAATAAATTGCCAAATGTCATTAATAAATTGAAACAATTTCTGAAATCCAAGCCAACTCAGTAAAGGAGTTTTTCAGTAAAGATGAAAAATCGATTGCAAAATAAAATTACCTATATATCTCGTATACAATAAATAAATATATTTCATAATGTTTGGTACATTATGAAATATATTTAATATAATATGGAATATAGAAAATCTAATATAGATATGAAAATATGAATACATAAATAATAACATAATTTAATAATAATGAAAACACTTTTAAGAATTACATAATAATTACCTGCATATTCTTACGCAATACATAAAATAACTAATATACTATACCTATTTATATGCACAAAACTAAATATATATATACTATATATATACAGGTAGAAAGGTAATTTTATTTACATTATAATTATTATAAGCTAGTATTTAAAATAATAATACCCACATCTACATGTGAAAAAATAAGCAAAAGAATCATAGGGCATCAAAAAATTCGTCCGCATCGCTGTCAACAGGAACAGTGCCCCAAAGGCTGACAGCATTGCCACGTTGTATGACGATGCTAATTCTTTGGCCAAGAAACAGGCCAGCCCTCTGGTCACGTGAAGAGTCGACTAACCACTTGGTGATATCTCGAAAAACAAAGTGGTCACCCGGACCCCTTGGCCCTAGTGTTTCAACCCCAAACGGCTCGAACATATAACTCCCAATCAGGTTGGATTGTTTCGCCGTTTGAGGTTTTCTGCACCAGCAGCAGCCGCTCCAGCACAACCCACCGTGCTAAGAAGATGGGATGGCGCAAGCGTTGCATCCCACACCAAATGTCTGCCTAACTTCCAGGGCACTATGGTCATTCCGTCTGGTCTCTTCCCATCGTCGCGTGCCAGGCCGTTGGGTTCTAAAACAGCTGGCACCCCCGGCGGTGACAAGAGCACGACGGATGATGTCATTAATGCCGTGCTATCCGACCTGCGCTCCTACTGCAGGATAGGCCATGGTGTCCGAGGCAGTCGATAGCTTCACCGCACTGACAGCGATGCGGACCCCACAAGGAGCGCCCAAACGCAGACAGGTAGCGAGGCGGAAGGTGGTGTCACCCAGCATAGTAACTATGTTGGGTGACGGGAGTGCTCGAAGCCAGAACCCTGACTCCCAGTCACCCACAGCCAGCAGGTGGGCACGCTCAGCAGTATTGGTGGACGTATTGATAAGATTATGCCGTACCAACCTGCAGAGCGGCTCATCCCACGTCTCTGGGAAGATGGGTTTACGGGCCGATCTGTATCCGGGCAAGCCGCTGTCCAGGCGTTCACCGCGTCGGTCGGTCGGTAGATAGATAGATAGAATACTCTTTATTGTACACCATACAAATTACAGAAACCTAAATATATTAAATATTACAAAGGGCGACACAATGGGCGGTCTTATCGCTAAGAGCGATCTTTTAAAGACATCCTTTGGATGGATTAAAATGAAGGAGAGACAAATATAGGTGGTAGTCTGTGGTGTACCATTTACATTATACAATTAATATATATACACATAGTATATTTTATTCGTCTAAATAAATATATACATATAATGTGTCAAAGGAACGGGTGGAATGCATCGGCATCTCTAGTCTCAGGTTTTCCGATGACCTCAGATATCTATTATATGTGTCATGAAGGAACTTGAAACGTTCTTTAAGATAAGAGGGGGTTTTAGGATTAAACAAAATACTGTAGAGCTGAAATAAGATATGTGAATTCCGGCGAAGACGTATAGGAAGCCACTTGAGCTTTGTACGAAATTCAGAAATGTGATCATATTTGCGCAGGCCAAATATAAATCTTATGCAAAAGTTTTGAAGTCGCTCAAGTTTATCTAGTTGTGCCTCAGTAAGATCTGGATAACTGACATCAGCGTAGTCAAGGATGGGAAGTAAAAGAGATTGTGCAAGCGCAGTTTTAGTGGCAGTTTGGAAGAAAGTTCCGCAACCGTCTCAGTGACTTACCGGATGCAAACATTTTACGACTTACCTCCTGTAGCTGAGGACCCCAGGAAAGATGTTTGTCGATCCAAACCCCAAGGTTCTTAACCTTTTCGCTGAAAAGAATAGCAGTTCCGTTAAATTGAACTTGGGGAAGCTGCGACCAGTTTATCTTGGGGATCATCCTAGAGCTGCCAACAACAATGAGCTGAGTCTTCGATGGGTTAACCGGCAACCCATGCGCCTCACCCCACTCACAGATTGAAACCAAATCCTTGTTGATAATGTGGACAGCATCAGCCAAGTTTATGTGACCAGCTTGTTTATAAATTTGCAAATCGTCTGCATAAAGGTGGTAGGAAGAAAGAAGTTTTTTGGTAATGGAGTTTATAAATATTGCGAAAAGTAAAGGAGATAAAACGCCACCCTGAGGTACACCGGCAGAAGTATAACACCACGAATAGCAAGACTCTTCTATGCATATACGTTGCCGGCGGCCATACAGGTAACTACGAAACCAGTCAATTGCCGTTGGAGATATGTTAAGCGAGCGAAGCATACAGTCGGTAGGCACTTTAGAGTCAACCAGGCAGGGGCTAAAATTTTCCCGGTCAACTTTTCGGTGCTGTGGACAGAGGACAAGAACTCCGGTAAGCTAATACTGGTAATTCTGCGGACGCTGAGGCCAGCAAAACAGATGGGTAGTGTGGCTTGAAGCCACGCTCGGTCGTCCAAGGCCACATTTAAAATGGTTGTTAATGTCCTGCGAATAATGTGGTCAATTTTGTCCAACAGATGTGGCTGCTTCCATAAAGAGGAAGAACGTAGAAAATATATAAAATTTGGGCCAAAACAACAGTATCTAATCAGGGTGAATGCCGAATGTAAATTAATTTTAGAGAGTCTGTCCGAAATGTCGTTGAAATTTTTAATTTTGTCATCGATGAAAGGAGAAAAACTATCTTCTAAAATTGGAGAACCTAGGAGGTGCAGTAAACTTTTGTCTAAAATTTTGATTTGTAGGGCTATTGCAATTCAATTTATCTAGAGTCAATTGTCTGTCGGTAATGTCAGAAAGGTAAAGTTCACATCTTGAGGGGTTAAGGTCCAAGCCAATAGATTGAAATTCCTGTTTGAGGAGTTGTAGATCTTCCAAAACAGTGTCTACATCACCTCCTAGCGTTCCAACGTACAAATACCACACATTAACTTTTGAATTTAGTTTCTGTAAAATTGGATGAATAGCTAAACTGAAAATGACTGGCCCGAGAGGGTCACCTTGTTGGCATCCAACTGCAGATTCTTAAACATTGTCCTTGTATAATAATTTGGAGGGGTGCCTGTAGCACTGCCACATAGAACCATTAATTTCGGGTAATAATATAATACATAATTATACACCCAATTAAGCACATGTAATAATATTTAATTGTTTGAATTGCCGCTTAGCTCTCTTCCTCTCTCCTAAATGTTGCTGTGCCCGACAGGGGCTATATTGATCTTTTACCTTGTATATACCATCTTTGTAACACATATGGAATGCAATAAAGATTTGAGTATTGACTATAGAGGTCCCTCCATCTAGCTAGGGGGCCGCCCCATACTACGCTTGCCGATACGCGGTCTCCACTCCAGGACTCATCTGCTCCACCGGCCATCGGTCTTTCGAGAAACATGGCCAGCCCACAAAAAATTAAAATACACGAATAATTATTAATTTATTTAATTTAATTATTTTATCATTTTTAGTGCGTTTAGAAAGCGTGTTTCTTAGTTTTATTTTTATATATATGTCGGAGTCATCCGTTTGACTATTCGAAACGCTAGCGCCATCTCGTGGCACTAGACAGAGTCTAGCCTGAGTTCGTGGAGGTAGACGAGAGTGACAGCTACAAGAACGGTGTAAGCAGAGCTCTCGGGATCATCGAAACATTGGACATCGTACGAACAACATGCGCTTAGAAATTGTCTCCCGTTCCGTATCGTTACGTTGTGTATCTACAGTGTGTGATTGGCTAGTGTGACTATCTTGTTCGTAAATTATAATCTGATTTGAACTGCAAACCATTACGCTATTGCGCTATAACCAACACTACCCATAGTACGCCCACAGTAATTAAATTATGCCTGATGTTAACGAGAGACAGGCATACTTTCTCCGACATATATATATATTTATTTTTAACTTGTGCGTCTAATACAATAATCATTCAGTTAACAAGTATAAAGTCAGCGAAGTTATGACGATTAGGGGCTACTAGCAAACTCGAGGGGTTTACTAGTAGCCCCTTAAAAGTTCCACGATCCACCTCCTGGTTCCATCATCAGACCCTCGACACCAAGTGCAATATATTGGACTCGTCAAAAGAAATCATATGACCCCAAACTCCAAAACAAATCATATGGCTAAGGCTTTACTAGTAACCACGGAAGAGTTCCTACTATGACCATACTACCGAGTTCTCACTATTCACCTCCTTTGGCTCCATCATCAGATCAGCTCCAAGATACCGAACTACATATTCATACAAAGTTTCATTTTTAATACGACAGTTAAAAGTTGGTTGGAATTGACTTGCAAGATTTTGTTACATTGTTAGTTAGTTACCTACAAGTAAAGCTAATAAAAGCGTGTTAATAATGCCTCTGCGTTTGGTAGAAATAACCGAGAAATTATCGTATTTGCCCCACTAACTAAATGTACAAACAAGTACGAAAATTCCTTTTGTTTTGCGGTAATAATGTTTTGCGGTATGTCATACCGCAAAACATATATACCACGGGGCGGTATAATGCCGCCCCGTGGTTTATTTACTCCAACAAAATGCGAACTCTCATTTTATCACTATTCATTTATTTTTCTCTTCCACAATGTGATTAATTAAAATATAATTTAAATAACTTTCCTTTGTCCGCAGAGCATAGTTTTTCGAGTCAAACGTCACCCACAAGTGGCCGAATTTGAGCAATGCGTATCTTTTGGAGCCTTCAACTCAGAGCAACAAGAAGTAGTCTACAATATCTTCTGTCTCTGCGCAATGTACTTCTTACCGCTGGTCGTCATCACCGTGTGTTACGTGTGTATCTTCTGCGAGATACATAGGAGCAGCAAAGAACTGGATGGTAAGAGAATATACTTTAGTTAGTGTAGTTAATTTGTGTGTAATTTCATCTGTCTCTGCGCGATGTACTTATTACCGCTGATTGTCATCACTGTGTTTCATGTATATCTTCTGCGAGATACTCGTACACAGTAAGGAATTAGACAGTAAGAAAATACTATATTTGAGTAATTTGTGAGTTCAAACTGATCACTATTCTTCATGGACATAGCCTTTAAGGTGGATGCTCCAAGGTAGCCCGCAAAATTCAATTTTTTTACGTTTTTTGCAATTTTCTGGTCAGTACTAAGTTGTACGTTGATTAAAATATGTTTCGCGGCCGTAACGAATATGTATTTCCAGAATTATAATCATTAGAATCAGTAATACAACCTGTTAAGTTAGCATAATCCTAAAATGTCAAGATTTCATGAAATAGTCATTCAGTAGGAATACTTGATCTTAGAGAATTGTGTTGATGACTTTAATGATTATAATTCTCTAAATACATATTTGTTACGGCCGCGAATCATATTTTAATCAACGTACAACTTAGTACTGACCAGCAAAATGCAAAAAACGTAAGAAAATTTGAATTTCGCGGGCTGCCTTGGAGCATCCACCTTTTTTTTTTTTGGGTGGGAAATCATTAAATGACCTCTCCCGCTCTGGGCACGGTATCTCTTTCGAACAACCCGCAGCCCCGGCGGCATCGGCCCTAGCGGACCCCGTCAGTTCGTGCTGACATCTCTTTGAGGCGCGCGTGGAACACAACGCGCCGTCGACCCGGGCCTGGTCCTGACCGGGCGGCGACCTGCCCATAGCTCGCCGCCCGCAAGCCCGCGCCTACGGTGGCCGGGAGTCGGCTGTTGACTCCCGTCCAGGGCGTCTCCTGCGGTGGCTAGGCGCGTGAGGGTGCAGAGATTGCCTCTACCTCACGCGCTCCGCCTCCTCCTTCGCGAGCATTACTGCTTCGCAGAAGGAGGTGACGGCCTCCCATTCACTCTCGCTCCGTACCATGGCCTGGACCAGGGCCGGACGCGAGAGATCGCCGCCGCCGATCGCCGCCACGAGGACACGGCGGGGCCCCGCCCAAGCCGGGCAGACCTCCACTGTATGCTCCACCGTGTCCTTCGGGCGATTCACACAGTGGTGACACCCTGGCGTTTCCTCCCGCTTTATCTTGAACAGGAACCTCCCGAAACAACCGTGTCCGGTGAGGACCTGCGTCAGGCGGAAGGTGAGGGCGCCGTGGCGCCTCTCTAGCCACTCCTCAAAGAGGGGACTTATCGCCGCAATTGTGGCGTGCCCAGCGCTGGGTTGCGACAATCGCACTCTCTATGCCACTGTGAGATCCCGCCGGAGCTCTGTCCGCTGTGCCGTGATTTCTCGCGGCAGCGGAGTAACGCCCCGGCGTTTTGCCTCCTCTCGCCACTCCCATATGTGGGCGAGAACTTTGCCCTCCAGATCCCATGGCGGCAATCCGGCAAGGAGGCCCGCCGCCTCAGCGGAGACCGTGCCGTGGTATCCTCGGATCAGCCGGACAGCCATGACCCTTTGGGACGCGTTCAATCGGTGGGCTGGTCGCCGCCTCAGGAAACGCGCCCATACCGGTGCCCCGTAAAGGGCCATGGACCGCACGACCCCCGCATAAACCTCCGGCAGGAGGCGTTTTGTCCCCCTAGATTGGGAAGGAACCGCCTCAAGGCAACCCCGGCCCACTCCAGTCTGGGAGCCAAACGTCGGAAGTGCTTCACGAAGTTCCACCGGCTGTCGAGGACGAGTCCCAGGTACTTCATCGTCAGCTCGACGCCGATGTGAACCCCTCCCACCGTTATTTGTGAACCCGACGGTGGCGCGTCCCGAGGACCATGAAAACACATGGCCTCAGACTTGTCAATGCCACCTCGAGTCCCAATTGCCGGATCCTCTCGACGATTGTCGCAACCCCGCGTGTCGCTGCTTCGGCCGCCGCCTGGTGCGACCTCCCCTGCGCCAGGACCAACGTGTCATCAGCGTACCAAACCAGACTGGAGCATCCACCTTAAAGTACCAAATTTGATTAATAAATGCCATAATCCTTGCTATTTTCACTACACGTATTGATATTGCCAATTATTAAATAGTTAATTTGATTGAAAACTGCAATTGTCACCAATATTTACTTCAATTTCAGAGCTATTGGATAATTTGTACAATAATTACGTACAATTTGTTCAACAAAGTAAACAACATTAATTGCTATTGTTTAAAAACAGCATTTTCCATCTGAGAAATATTACACATTTAAGTACCTAAAACTTCCATTTTATATCCAACAACAGAGAGAAGGCATTAAAATTTAATTGTGATGTTTGCCGACAAAACCACAATGCCGTGTGCCATCACGCGTAAATAAAATTGTAGCGTTTGCCTCATATATATCCGTTTGCCTATTTGCATCTCTTTCTCTTACATGGGCATAAGTAGCATAGATATTATCTCTGTCTTTGTTACGAAAAAGATAAAAATATACCTAGAAAAAATTTAAAAACCAGTCAAGTGTGAGTCGGACTCGCGCACCGAGGGCTCCGTACAAATTAGGTAGGTATGTAAATAGTTTTAATTTTTTTTTTTTTTGTAATGTAACTACAAATTTACGGATTTCGGACTTTTTCCTTTACTTGTGCTAATTACATTGCTTCTTTCCAAATTTCATGATTCTAGGTTAACGGGAAGTACCTATAGGTTTTGATTTCGGCACATATACGCCCGTGTCTTTTGATTGCGTTGACTTAGAAGTTGATTTTTTTACTGCTTCAAGGGATTGCAGCCTTGAGTATTTGATATTAATTTCGACTTGATAACTCCATGCGTTCCTGAGAAAAAGGGTTTTGACTGACGGAGAGACAGAAGGACAACGAAGAGACCTTATAAGGGTTCCGTTTTTCCTTTTGGGGTATGGAACCCTAAAAATATTTGCACATTTTTATCTGTTTTTAATTTAATTTGAAAAGGATCATAAAACATGATGTAGATTGTGTGGTGTGGTACCTAATATAATCTTATTTACATTTTATATTTTCTAGGCTTCAACAATTTGTGGGGAATGGCCTTCGTATTTTACTACAGGAGAGGCAGACACTTTTAGGGCACGTTTCTTGTTAGAGAAGCTAGGAAAGCGTTAATTAATTTTATATCTCATTTCATAGGCTATTAAATCAACTAATAAACTCTTCCGATTAAAATATTAGATCTGTCAATCAATCTATTAACTCGTTTACTCAACCAATTTATTTATTTACTAACTGCGCCCCGCGGTTTCACCCGCATAAGTTTCGATCCCGTACGAATAGATAAAAAGTATCCTATATGTTAATCCTAGTTACAAACCATCAAAATCAGCCTCCCACTGCTGGAACACAGGCCTCCTCTCTGTGAGAGGGAGTGGGCCTTAATCCACCACACGGGCCCAGTGCGTGTTGGTAGATGTCACATGTCTTCGAATTTTTTGCTTCTAGCACATGCCGGTTTCCTCACGATGTTTTCCTTCACCGTTTAGAGAGCAGGTGGTGATGAAATAATTTACACAAAGTAAGGCCTGTCTGGGTTCGAACCTACGACCTTACAACTCGCAAGTCGCGACTGTTACTACTGGGCCACCATTGCTCTTTGTGGCGCTTTACTTTGTGTATATAATTTCATCACCATTGCTCTCAAAACGGTGAAGGAAAACATCCTGAGGAAACCGGCATGTCCCAGAATCAAAATCATACTTTTTGATATTTTAATTAAGATTAATAATGACATTAGTACATTGGACAATTGACATTATTAATAATGACATTAGTACATTGGACAATTGACATTATTAATAATGACATTAGTACATTGGACAATTGACATTATTAATAATGACATTAGTACATTGGACAATTGACATTATTAATAATGACATTAGTACATTGGACAATTGACATTATTAATAATGACATTAGTACATTGGACAATTGACATTATTAATAATGACATTAGTACATTGGACAATTGACATTATTAATAATGACATTAGTACATTGGACAATTGACATTATTAATAATGACATTAGTACATTGGACAATTGACATTATTAATAATGACATTAGTACATTGGACAATTGACATTATTAATAATGACATTAGTACATTGGACAATTGACATTATTATGAATTCTTGGACATTTTAATTTTCATTTTGACATTATAATTTATTCGTTGACATTATGATTAATATTTTTCACCATTTTGACTTATAATTATTTTAGATTTAACTAGGTATTAATATTTTGACATTATAAATAATGAATTTCTGATAAATCATAACCAGTCTGCATGTCTATTGCTTTTAATATTTCTACACCAGCAATGGTAGTATGTGTGAAACAATGTTTAATGTAAGACCTCAAATTCGAAGACATGTGACATCTACCACCATACCTCTACTACATCTACCCGCGCTGGGCCCGCGAGGTGGATTACGGCCTACTCCTTCCCACCGAGAGGACACCTGTGTCTCAGCAGTGGGAACATTATAGGTTGATTATGATATGACATACTCGTATCTATATTAAACCTGAAGAGTTCTTTTGTTTGTTTGTTTGAATGCGCTAATGTCTGTAACTACCAGTCGGAATAAAAAAAAACTTTTTGCATTTGATAGCCCAATCCTTGAGGAAGGCTGTATGCTATATTTATATATTTAACATTACGCTGGGATTCTTAGGAGCCGAGCAAAAATATTTTTTTTTTTAAATAACGCTAAGCAAAAACTAAGTACCTAATAGTGCAGGCAGTTTTTATTTTTTTTTATTTTTGCCCCACACTAGGAATTACTCCTGTATCGTGGGTGCGTTTACAAACATTTAAACTCACATACACAAACACTAGACCCGGAACAACTACCTGTAGGCAATACAAATATTTGTTCCGTGTGGGAATCGAACCCGCGACACGCAGCGCAGCAGTCGTTCGCTCAGCCACTGCGCCAACCGTGTCGTCCGTGTCGTTGATTTATAAAGATACACCAACAGTTTGAGTATACCTATAATATCTTTTTTTATTTTATTTTTTATTATTAGCCTGTGCTGTCCCAATCCTGGGCAAAGGCCTCCCTCACTCCTTCCATCTGTCGCGAGCCCGCGCGTCCCCCTTCCAGTTTTTACGGAACCTATCCAGCTCTTCCAGCCATCTCCTACGTGGTCTGCCGCGACCCCGCCTCGCTGTCTCAGGGCACCAATTCTGTGCTATTTGGGCATAATATATAATAATATGTATATAAAATGACTATTATATAGGTAACAACAGCCTCGCACTTACATACATCGTCACCAATTACAGGATAACCAGCATTTTCAAAAATAAATGATAAGGACACACATACAAATAATAACATTAAATTAAATGGGTTTAGAATTATGTAAGTAATAGAAAAGAAAAAATTATTTATTTGCCACAGAATCACGTGCAAATGAAAAATATAAACAAAATAGATCTGTATTTACGAGCACAGAACAGAAATAGTCGGCAGCTGCACGTCATGACTGTGGCAAGAAGGCTTCCACTCAGCATGATGCTGTGCTATGGGGGTCCCACAGCACTACGCTGATTTCCAGTGGTCACCCGAAAACTGGACTTTCGTAGGGTTTTTATTAGACTGCTGAGCGTGGGGTAAAAAATCAATCAAAATCAAAAGTCATTTATTCAAATTAGGCTGAGAATCAGCACTTTTCGAACGTCAAAATTACAAAAGACAGTCCTCCAAAAACGCCCTCCCGTCACCACTAGTGCTATCGCTGGGAAAAAGAAGTGGCGCAACAAACTCCCCAGCAGCACAGCTGTCTGTTCAGTTAGGAAATACTTGATACTTGATTGTATACAATACTAGGTGTTAAGTAATTAACATTACAAGGCACAGAACATAAAATTAAATTATTTGCCATATATCAGCTAGCCACGCCAATATACCAACAAATATAAAAAAACTATACGTACTCAAGCTAAAAAATAATTAATTAAAATTAAAATGTAAATAAAAACTTAGTACCTAAATAAAAGCCTCCAGGCATAAAGGGCGTGACAGCTTACATATTTATGCATTACTGAGTTCTGGTCACATATGTAGCTGTCACTTGAAGTCACAGATGATAAACTAGGACCATCGAAGTAAAATAAATAAATAACTTAATACTAATAACAATAACCTGCCAGTAAGCTAATTCTGGAGAAAGAAGGTCTTGGGTTTGATTCCCAGGTCGGGCATAGTGTTATTGCGTTTTTTCCACTGGGAATTTCTTAGTAACAGCCCAGCGTTTGGAAGTAAGCCGTGTGATACCCTCGTGCCTCGAAAAGCACGTTAAGCCGTTGGTCCCGAGCCTGATCTGTCTCCGGTCGTCTCGGATTACGTGCCGTCCCATCGGACTATAAGAGTGAGGGAAGAGACAATGCACCTGTGTGTGCGCACACACTTGTGCACTATAATATGTCCCGCGTCGAAGGCTAGTCTCCGTTGAAATGTCTGCCATGGTCGAAACTCGATCTGGAGGACTATTTATTAAACAAAAGGTCCATGAATATAGTTTTATTTATTAATGTGAAATGAACATATTTGGTTGTGGTACAAACAACATAGGCAGTTCAACAAAAGCTAGCGATAAATATCGAATAGCCTACTAAAATATTCGTCTCTCTTACGATGTAGACGAGCGATACAACCAACTTCACTTACCGACCACTCAACGTACAGTCAAACGCACACCAGTGGTATCAATATGACATTGACAGCATCTTCATGTCGTAGCAGTAAGTGTGAATTTCGTAGTGCAATTGTTACCCCTGATGTGCGGCTGGCTGTACAACAACAACTTTTGCGTTATGGCAACAATTAAGGGCATTCTATTATCGTTTAGATTAGTATCTTAACGATGATAGAATTGCCTTAAGTACAGTTTTTTGGCTACTTACTTTGCATAGTTAATTAAGGTGCCACAAAACTGTTACACAATATTTTCTTTGTCAACCAAATTGAACTCAAAACACGCGATGTGATATAAAGTTGCGGACTCGCCCGTATAGAATAAGCCGAGCGTGGCTGAGCGTGGGGTCCTGGGTTCGACTCCCAGGTCGGGCGAAGTGTTATTGTTTTTCTATTCGGAATTTCTCAGCAGCAGCCCAGGGTCTGGATTTGTGCCCGGTTGATGGCAATAGACTCGACCCCGACTTCCACATAACTGGGGAAATGTGGGTGTGCTATAAATACACCTCTACCCAATCCTTTTGCAACAATCTTTAAAAGCATTCTATGTAAGTACATACGTATATATATTTTTTAATAACAAAGTATTTTTTCTTGCACAGAAAAACGCGAGACTCGCAGCACTGTTGGCCACGTGCGTCTGCGCCGATCCGATCGACGCGTGTTAGAGCGCGCGCGACGTCGCACGCTACGCATGACCGTCACTATAGTTGCTGTGTTCGCGCTCTGCTGGCTGCCGTACGCTACTATCACCATGTGGTCAGTGTTTGTGAACACTTTACCAGTGTGATGTCGCACGCCGCTTGTTAGAGCACGTACGACGTCCCACGCAACGCATGACCGTCACTATAGTCGCTGTGTTCGCGCTCTGCGGGCTGCCGTACGCTACTATCACCATGTGGTCAGTATTTATGAACACTGTACCTGTGTGTCGTCACACGCCGCTTGTTAGAGCACGCACAACGTTACACGTAACGCATGACCCACTCACTCTGCGGCACTCTGCGGGCTGCTGTACGCTACTGTCACTATGTGGTCAGTATCTGTGAACACTTAGCCTGTGTAACGTCATACGACGCGTGTTAGAGCGACGTCGTAGGCAACGCATGAGCGTCAGTCACTATATTATGGTCAGTAAAGGAGTTATATAAGTTGAAAATAAATTATAATACAAGAAGTGTGAGAGAGAAAACATTAGTTCAACCGAAAATAACAAATTATTATGGGTAAAGAATTTCAAGATATTTAGTGCCAAAAGTATTTAATTAAATAGTTAAGACAAAACCCTAAACTAAGTAAAGGAATGTTGAAATTAAAATTAAAGAGCATAATAGCATTCAGCCTTTATCGAGAAATAAATTCACACCTTATAGAATGAACGTAGTTAGTAGTTTTAAGGTTATTATGTTAATAGATTTAAAAAAGATTTATTTAGCCAGTAGATTGTCGCTGGGAACTTTAATTCCCATCGCTCTTAGCGATAAGACCACCCATTGTGTCACCCTTTGTAAAATTTTATATATTTAGGTTTCTGTAATTTGTATGGTGTACAATAAAGAGTATTCTATCTATCTTCCCAGACTTTTTAATTAACAAGCGCTTCACGCCATCAAACTAGTTTGGAGAGTAAAATTGTAAAGGATGATTTCCACCAAACGGCTGGTGTCGCATCGAATTGGAACGGATTTTACAATCTTTAAACGATATTAAATCGTGTACACAGTATTTAAAGTCTATATTACCAAGCCGTGCACAGCAGCTTGACCGCGAGCGTCTTCCACGACACGCGATCGTAGCCGAAAGTATGCTGCGACGCACGATCGGCTCCGTTCGCCTGTCGTCGTATCCGATCGAATCCTTTCGGTGGTCGTCGTAATATTAGAACACGTCAACACGGTAGCAATGAAACCAGCTGATTAGGCGCAGAAACGGATACGTTCACAAGCGTCGAAATCCTGCCGGACGTGATCGGCTGTCGCCGCATCCGTTCGCATACTTTCCGATCCGATGCAATGCAAGCCGTTTGGTGGAAATAATCCTTAAGAATAAAAAATTATGTATGTTTGTTAATATTTAAAAAAATAAAAAATCGCCAATCCGCCTTGAGCAAGCGTGGTATCAACACTCATGTCTTCTCTGTATGAGAAGAGTCCATTACCCTGCGAGGAAATTGCGTAACACACTATCAGTAGTTAGGTTTCATTTTGACAGTTCAACAACATTCATTGCGTTATTTGCGTTGTTGAACAGACATATTTTTCGAACATATGAAGCAATGGGTTAGCAATATCCTTCAAAATGATTCAGATTGAGATTAATAGTGTTACGCAGTTATGGTGCTCCAGTGGCACAATATAAGCGGGTATTATTAAAATTAACAATATTTAATAGAATTCACAGATGATTATATTATCAATATCAGGCCACAAAGTATTTTCTTAACAACATTTCATGATCCAGTTTAACGTATCAAGGTATCTCCAGGTACATGGTGGACCGTGAATCAGCAGCTCGGTTATCTCCAAGGGTCCAAGACTTACTCTTCGTGATGGCAGTCTCCAACTCCTGTATGAATCCTCTGGTGTACGGCTCCTACACCCTGGACATCAAGGGTCTGCTGCAGAGGTTTCTGAAGAAGACCTGCTGTCACTCATCAGCTGCCTCAGATACGATAGGTAATATACTCGTAATACACACAGGTTACCAGAAAAGATATGCGCTTCGGTATTGTTCGAGTTTCAGGGCCCTAATTCACTATGACCACTTAACGATTCCTTACTTCGAAACCACGTCAATTCCTTACTTAATCACAACATCAGAAGGGCAATTCCTGTATTTTTAAGACCGTCCGCAGTCCAATCTCAGTCTCAATCTGTCAAAAATACGATATTTACATACATTTTTTGACAAACGTCGAATTCAATTCGAGTCGTAATCTCATTTCAGCGACATTAATTGTCGCTGAAATGAGATTGCGAATTTGAACGTTTTTTAAGTATAGTCACGAACTAAAGGATGTATACACTCGGCTTTATTCAAAAGCGATTAACTCCTTTATTTTTGAATGAAATTTTATGTTGTTACGAAATTAGCATTTTCGAAATTATAGGTTTATGTAATGTAAAATATTAATCTCTAATTTGGTATCCATGGTAATACAAAATAAATAAGTGGTTCCATGGTTTTAAAGAAAGAAAGAAAGAAAAAACATTTATTTAGCACAGACTAAAAGACACACAATACACCAGTTACATACATCTAGCTCATCATCTAGCTCTATATGTACGTCTATATTAAATTTCGAATTTCCGAAGGTGGACGTGATTGCCGAAACGCATACTTTTTCTGAGAGATCTGTATGTAGATTTGATTATTAAAGGTAAATGATAAAAAATTACGTTCTCGTAATCGTTATCATCGTCATGAACATTAACGCAACTATCTAATCGTTAAAACTAACCAATTAGTGAAACTGAATAATTAACGAAACTGGCGAATGAAATAAACTGTCGACTGAGGGAAACGACCAGTGATACGCGGTCTCACTTGTATGAGTCATATATTCGTGTTTGTTCAGCTAAATATTCAGACTAATTTTATTGGTGAGCTTTCCAACTTATCATCTGCCTAGCCTTTTCCCAACTATTTTCATTTTTATTATTTTTATTATTATTTATAGTTAGTAGTAGTCGCTCCACGTACATTCGTAGTATCCCAAAAATAGGTAGTAGTCGCTCCACGTACAATAAAGGTATTCAGCTACAATCAGTTATGATTGTAGCTGATACCTGTATTGTACGTGGAGCGACTGCCTATCTGACCTCCACAATCCAGTTATAGTACGCGTCAAACTTTATGACGGCTCTGAAGTGCGCTACCCCTCACCCCCGCTGACACATGAAATGCAGCGACTCGCCTCATGCTCCAAGCCGCCATAACTTTGAATCGGGCTGTACTGGGTAGCACGATACCCCTTGGTAAGACTGGTTGTCAGACTTTCGGGCTTCTGACGACACGTAACTACTGTCAAAGATCCACGAATGACAGCCGGGACCAATAGCTTAACGTGCTTTCGGAGGCACGCAGGGGTCTCCCACCCATCCAAGGACCAACTGCGGTAAGCATAGCTTAACCTGATCTATGGACCCATGCAGCTGTCATTACTTAGCCACGAGCCCCTTGAGCTTTCCAACTAGATAGGTATTTTCCAATATTGTACTACGTTGAGATAATCTTTGCTAGTTCGCTGAGATAGTCTTGTGGTTATTATAATATGCATACTTGAGGCAAAGCGGGACTGTCTCGTTGCTCTAGTGGTCGCAAGTGCTATTGTTGACTGTAGCGGTATCTACAACGCCACATGCGAACAACTCGTCATACTGACGTCACGCAAATACTGCATCTCGCAAGCAGAGTTTACCGCGCAATTAGGGGCAATGCCCGCCAGACACAACACCCGTCTGGTCGGAGGATCCTCCCTTTTCTATGGAGGATGAGTGAACTTTACACCCTGTTCCTCACACCTCTAAATTGACCTTGAGGTCCTGGCTTCGATTCCTAGATCGGGCAAAATCTTATTGGGTTTTTTCCAACAGGAACTTCTCAGGCTGCACCTGGATGATTGGAATACATTCCCTCCCTCCCACATGGGACTTAAAAATAACTGGTATAATTTGGGTGTAATATTGTTACACCTTTGCCTAACCCTTCGGGGATTACGTGCGTGATGTTATTGTATGTAACATCCATGCTACGTACAAACGACTTAAGTCCTGTAGGTAAAATATTCTACAGCACATTTTGGGGTCAGGTATTTTACAAAACGCCTCATACAGAATGTGTTTTCAACCATCTCAACAGTGGGATTATACTGCCTCGAATGAAATAATTTCAGTACAATACAACGTTGTGTGAACGGAGCATGAATGTGAAACTGTTCAGAATTGTGATATTTGCAACGCAACAAAGTCGAGGATTCTAAGTTTGATTGTTGTTTTTAATTTATTTATGTCTAATTGCAAGCTGCACTGGTTGGCGTCATCATGTCAATGCCGGCTGCCGATGAAAACCAGCGCTGAGGCTCTGTCTCGTATAGGGTCTTAGCATTATGCTGAGCGATGGCCGTTTTGCGTGAATGTGACGCATGTTTACCCCCAACCTGTTATTTTTTTTTTGTGTGTTTATGTTCTTATTTACGCGTCTTGTTTGCCAAAAATAAATCTATTTTCTTTCTTTCTCTTTCTAAGTGATAGTTATAAACTGAGAATAGTTGATAGTTACCATTGCCGTTCTCCTGTCCTTATCACAATTTACGTGAGGCAACATGTCTTTTTCTTCCATACCTCTTTGCACCCCCACCTTTTTTTTACTCTTTATTTATTTCATCTTTTTTTTTTTTCTTTTTAATTTCATTTTTATGTTTTTCCTCATCATAGGAGTGAATCATTGTATTCTTTTTGAGTGAAATAAATTATTTTAAGCCGTAAAATGAAAAACGGAACCCTTATAAGATCACTTCGTTGTCCGTCTGTCCAGACCCTTTTTTATCAAGAACGCGTTACCAAATACTCAAGGCTGCAATCCCTTAAAGCAGTGAAAAAAATCAAACTTCTAAGTCAACGCAATCAAAGGATACGGGGGTTTATGTTTCGTTTATGCCGCATATTTTGACTCTCGCAAGGGAATCAAAACCTATGGAGTACTTCCCGTTGACCTAGAATCTTGAAATTCGGCAAGAAGCAATGTCATGTAGCACAATCCGAAAACCGTAAATTTCTAGTCACATACCTACAAATTTGTACGGAACCTTCGGTGCGCGAGTCCAACTCGCACTTGACCGGTTTTTTTATTTACTTATTCCAGGCCAGGAATGATCGCTTTTACGTATTTCGTGCCAGCTTACACACTGTGTTATTAAATCCTTATTATTCTTCGTACAGGCATCGACGGCTCTGCATCGAGTTCAATGAAAAACAGGAATATGAACTTAGAGACGCCGCTCATGAAATCTACCAAGGTAATTTATTTAAATATTATCTTACAAACAATTGTCGCCGACACACGTTTCATAAAACCCTTGTATTTTGACAAGTCAACTATATCAAATCTATCTACTTAGCCTTTTTCCAACTATGCTGGGGTCGGCTTCCAGACTAACCGGATGCAGTTGAATACCAGTATTTATTTATCTGCTTACCAGCTGCGCCTCGCGGTTTCACCCGCATATCGGCTTATAAATAATGGAGTTCTGAGGGAAAAAACATAAAAAAAGAACAGAGAATTGAGAATCTCCTCGTTTATTTCAAGTCGGTTAAAAATAATTTCTCTTTTAACAAGAAAAAAAATGACATTGACGATTTTGTAAGCAACTCCCTGAAAGACACGATTTCTCATTAGTATCCGACTGTGACCCCCGAGCGATTTGATACAGACGAATTAGAAAACTTTTTCGCTAAGGAGTTCACCATCGTTTGTAATTCTACTGACACCTAAGGTCAAATAATACTTAACTATCTTTCCAGTTGTCTTTACTTATAAATCTGTTTTAATATATGGTGTTAATTGGATTTTCCTGTAGGAATTTCAAAATCAAAGCATTTATTTCAATTAGGTACTATCGCCAAAATCTATATCTGACCACTGTAAGGACTGTTCCTGCTTGCAGCGCATATTAGTCGACCTACAAAGGATGCTCCTTAAGGAGATCCCGAAGAAAGGACGTTTTACTTACGGACGTAATCTCATCTCAGCGACAGTACCTCTAATTTCCCTAAATTAGGGATATTTTTGACAGATAGAGACTGAGATCAACTGTGAACGTTCTTATTTTGAAAACCAAATCATGAAGATTTAAAAATAAAATATTTAGAAAACCTCTTCAAATAAGTTTGCTCCGTCTCAAAAGAGTTTCCACACAAAGTGACAATTTTCAAAACTTTTTATTTAACAACAACACTTGGCTTTTATGAAATAAATGCTTTCGTATAAATTCCGCAATCCAATCCAAGAAGCTAAGTATTTTAATTTTAATGTGGACATGTACACTCGAAACAAGGTCCCCGTGCAAAGTTTGTTCGTTTACAAACTTTTTAATCGAAATCGAATTTCAAGACGAGTCCGATTCGATGTTTTTAAACTTCTAATATAGACTCCCGTCCTGCACCGCATGTCACCTGCGCATTTGATGATTTAATTTAGTTTTCTGTGTCTTGTAATGTTAATTACTTTACATACCTAGTCAATACTAGGTTTGTAAAGTAATTATATGTACAGACAGCAGTGCTGCTGGGGAGTTTGTTGCGCCACTTTTTCTTCGCAGCGAAAGCAGTGAAGGGCGGGCGTTTTGGGGGACTGTCTTTTGTAATTTTGACGTTCGAAAAGTGTTGATTCTCAGCCTAATTTGAATAAATAACTTTTGATTTTGATCTTATGACTGCGTCAGTAAGCGGAGTTCGCGCAGCAGAGGTTTGGGCCAAACATATTTATACTTTTTGCCATCGGTACGCTAAGAAGGAGACCGTTATAATAAACCGTCTCAATTTAAAACAAGTTCTATCTTTGGAACTTTACAGTCGTCGGAATAAAGAACAAAATGACGAATGAAGAATGATGAATTATCCTGACAGTTCAGGAGAATTTCATTTCCACATTTTCATTTACACAATTAATTAATAAATTTCCTAAACAAACCCTGTGGTTTTTTACCCTTTCATTAATGTTAGCATACACAATAATCGACTATTTAACTAATATTATTTGTGGGTTGGACCATTGTCATTTTTAAACATTTTATGCTTTTAAGTTGTAGATGACTTTTGATGAATAACGGCGGGAAATGTGGGAATGCATTTTCTCTCAGCTAAAGACGATGAAAGTGGTCTCGAGTTACAATTACAATTTTACTGTGTTAAGTACCAATAAAGTGATTTGTGTGTATAATTCTTTCATTAAATACTTTTGGAACAGCCCATAGTGTGTCAATTTAATAAACTATTAATTTCCCTGACTTTACCTGTCTGTTAGTGATAAAGCTCTTTTTTTTAAGATAAGATAATTTTTATTTGTCCAAAACATGAGTAGTCCAACACATGGCATGCAAGATGTTACATCAAATTATCTGACAGTCATGTTTTGCCTGAACGGCGTACAAATATAAGACGTAGGACGCTACACAGCATCAAGTGATTTTAAATTCGTCCATTACACACATCAAATATAGCAATTAACAATCCAATTTCGACCTTAACTCAAAACTAAAAGGTACAATCAAATAGTGTCATAAGCTCATCAAAGTAAATAATACAAATAAAAAAAAATCTAATGTTAAAGCAATTATTAATAAAATTATGATGTCATTATACAAGTCAAATTAATGTGTCAGTTAGAAATTCGTCAGTGCTATAATAGACTTTCTCTAACAGAAGGCCTTTTAATATGTTTCTTAATTTTTCAGTAGTTAATTCCAATGTTTTGGCAATCTAGTATAAAGAATTGGCGACATACAGAATATACTTTTACGCATTAGAGTTGTCCTGGATCTCGGGATACATAGCTTACTATTGTCGCGTCTATTTCGAACTACTTTATCTGACACTAAGGGGAATAAGTGTGGATTCAATTTGACAAACATAGTGGACAGTCGTTACCGATCGTCAAAAGCCTAAAAGTTTGACAACCAGTCTTACCAAGGGGTAACTGGGTTGTAGAGGTCAAATAGGCAGTCATCATCATCATCATCATTTCAGCTGAAAGACGTCCACTGCTGGACATAGGCCTCCCCCAAGCACCTCCACTTCGACCGGTTCTGTGCTTCTCGCATCCAACGACCGCGTACCGGAAGACGTAGCGTTGGAAGGCCTCCCACAAGGTGGACCGACGACCTTGTGAAGGCCGCAGGAACCCGTTGGATGCAAAATAGGCAGTTGCTCCATGTAAAATACTAGTATTCAGCTGCATTCGGCTACACTGGAAGCCAACCCCAATATACAAAGTTGGAAAAAGACTAGGCAGATATTATATCTGGAATGACAACGCACCTACAATGCCTCTGGTATCGCAGATATCCATAATCTATGGCCACCACTACTATCAGGTGGGCCGTCTGCTTGTGCCAACATAAAGCAAATATTCTCTAAGAGCTTAAAACTTTATGCAATCAGTAGCCGGCACACGTAGGTATGTCACTTTCCCTGACAGTAATGAAACCGTCCGGTGGAAATAAAGTTAATTCGCTGCATACCAGCATACCAATTCCTCTGTCTTGGATTGACTAAAGCTGGATGTGACTTTATTGCATGACGTTTTTGGGTCACAAAGTATCTTAGGCACGGTTGTTTCAAATAGTTGGTTAACGTAACATACGTACGCCAAATAATAACGATTACGTACTCGTTAATATTTGACGTAAGGCAAGGCAACTGAAGGAACACGGGTGGGTTTTAGTCAGTAAAAGTCTGACACTCCCTTCTGCTCCGCCCAGAGCGGGAGGGGTTATTTGATGATTTCCCACCCAAAAAAAAAAAAAAGGGCAAGGTCATAATTTTGTAATTGTAATAAAGCGAAGCACTAGGAACTGGTGAAGGGTGGGCGCTTTGGGGGACTGTCTTTTGTAAGTTTGACGTTCGAAAAGTGCTAATTCTTAGCGTGATTTGAATAAAAGATTTTTGATTTTGATTTAAGCCCGTTTATTTGAACTGTGCTCAAAAACGTACAAAACTGTGTTTCAAACCTTCGATATGTACGTACAACTGTGCATATATGTTACTTTTGATACGAGATTCATGCTTTTGCACAGACCTAGAGAATACGTGGCTTAATTAAAGCATAGTTTGTCCTAATTGAGGGCGCACCGGTGACGGAATCCACGGTGTATGAATAATATGATTAAATTACATATATTTATAAGTCAGGAGCAGTTTGAAATTGTTTTAGAAACGGATTCAGACTACGAATCGCACATCACACCCAATTCGCAACTTCACTTAGGATATAGTTATACGTATGGTGACCAGACAGACTAAACTACTGAATCTGAAAACAAATTGGGAGGGGACAATGCCCATGCACCTGGCGAACCGTTTGCCTCTGCAAACATGGTGTGACTATGTGGGCGCGCACCCCCCTTAAAACTTCACCGTAATGTAGGTTGCGGATGTGGGTGAGTTATTTTTCAGCGTCATCATCACCATTTCAGCCGAAAGACGTCCACTGCTGGACATAGGCCTCCCCCAAGCACCTCCACTTCGACCAGCCGATTGATTCTGTAAAAATCTCACCGTGAAAAGTTACGTGAAGTGAGCTTAGAGTGAGCTGTCAATAGTGTTGTTGTGCGTGTTATTAATAAGGTCCAGGTAAATGATACGCGAAACAGTTTTATACTGAAATTGTTAATATATTGAATAAAGGTTCAACATAACTCTGATTGCTTATTATAGTAAATGTGGACGTGGCAGGGCGATGGTATGTACGCGACTGGCGACTATAGCGCTCGAGTTCTTTTACCATATCAAAAATTCAATTCAGCAATCGCGTCGCTAAGGTCACTGTGTAAATCCCTAGCATTAGCTCACTCCACGCTCACTTCACCTATGTTTTCACGGTGATATGGCTACAGAATCGCACTGCAGTTTTGTGCTTCTCGCATCCAACGGGTTCCTGCGGCATTCACAAGGTCGTCGGTTCACCTTGTGGGAGGCCTTCCAACGCTACGTCTTCCGGTACGCGGTTGTCACTCCAGAACCTTTCGGCCCCATCGGCCACCTGTTCTGCGAGCAATGTGCCCTGCCCACTGCCACTTAAGTTTCAGCAGCCACTTGAGTTATTTTTATCTTTTCTATTCACGTATTTCTGTGATAATAAAATATTTTTTATTTATTTCTTATGGAGGGGTTGCGATAAATACTACGAAAGGGTTTCGCTACTCCCCAAGCTCATGTCCTTGTCCTCCTCGTCTTTTTGTGTTAACTTCTACAGCAATTTCTACACCCATGTCTTAAAAACTTATCTTACCATTTGTCCACAGAGCAACAAAGTCCGAACCCGGCTCGGGGTCCGCTTCGCCGAGACCTCGCTGACGGCCGTGCCCTCTCGACTCGAGGTACCGAAGGTGGTGCGAGGTCCCGCCTGACACCCACCCTCCCGGCTCCGCTGCGCTGAGCACGAGCGCTGTCGAGTGCTGCACCAGTATTACAGCGATAAGATCGCTACGGTTTAAAGCTTAGACTACAGTACCCAGCAGTAGCCCCGTGTTCATGAAAAGGAAAGTTGCACAGCGTGGTTTTAGCATCGTTTTTTTTGTTGCAGGAAACACTTTATAGTATGTTCCAAAAGTATCTGATGAAAGTGTAAACAAACCCTGTTCAGGTTAAATTCTTACGTAATCAATCACCTAAAGGAATTAGTAAGTGAGTCATTTCTCAATCCTTATTCCAACAATGATGGTTTGAATGACATTATTAAACTGTAATTGAAAAATCATTGACGGAAATTCAGGTTATATAAAAAATTTAGCTCAATTGTCCAATGAAAAACATCTGTTAGTCATTCCAAATTAGGATTTCTGGTTTAAGTATCGAAATAAAGTATCCAACCACTCGATTCGATTTATAAGTGGCACTACAAATTGCCATCAAAAGTACGTTTGCTGATCAATTTGTTTACATTTCCATCAGGTACTTTTGGAACAGTCTATACAAACACAGTTTGATTGTGAATTAAACATATTATGTCGTCGGCAACACAAAATGACATTGCTCAAACAATGTAGCGCAACTTTTGTTTACTGGACATTGTGACACATCGAGCTGTCGGCATCGAGGGACCTGTCCCACCGCCGCCGGCGATTAACGAGAAGCTAGAACTTTAAACGAGTTGACGAGCAACCAGCAGCGAGTGCCTGACTGCGACGTGCGATTACTCGCTGGTATGCGTTTGTACCAAGCGTCTCACCGAGTGTTCTACCCGCCAAGCGAGCGTTGCTGAGGAAGTCCTCTCTTTGATAGTTCTTGTCGCTGCGAAAAACTGGGTCCATCCCACTAGTCAGTACTCGCCGGCGGTGTGTGGTGCTATCAATATATTTCTCTTTTTCTTACACGGGACCTACAATGTTTTGTACGTTTCTTGAGCAAGAAAATCATTGATAGTCACTTCCTTAGCAGTGATGGGACAGGTGCCTTTGAAAGATACTCTCACACAGATATAATATGTAATGAGAGTAAAGACAACTCCTTAAAAAGCCAAAAAAAATACTAAAAGTAGTTGTGCCGACCAAGGGACGCTATTATCAAGTATCGACCAAGGGAGGCTATTATAATTATCGAGTGGATATTAATGAATAGGGGCTATTATATGTAATGGGACAGGTACCTTTAAATGTATTATTACTAAAAGGTCTAAAGCCAGTGTGTAAGTTGTATTCAGTACCAGTGAGTGAACTTACATACGTGTTGATACAACGAAAGTATATTGATGCAGCCTATTCTGTCGGTTGTGTGGATTTTTATACAAAGTGTGGAACGTTTAGAGATGGTGAAATTGTGTATTTTTGGGAAAAAAAAATCTTATCTTACGCATCAATATGTTTTTGTGTACTCATGTTTGTTGTTTTGTAAAAAATTATTTTACTTGATACAATACTCGTCTGGCCTATCAATTGGGAACTGTGTGATTTCCTAATCTAGCCACTGTTTTATCAACCCTGAACTAACGTAACGTCATATGAGGGAATCCTTAAATGTAAAGTCCGATTCAACCCAGTTAAAGTTGAGACCAAGTCATCACCAAAAATCTCACTGTAAAAACTTACATAAAGTGAGCTGTCATTCCACCTTATGAGTATTGTCACTATTGACAGTGGGGATTAACACTATTGACAGCTTGTGTAAAGTACAACGGACCTCTGTAAAGTACAATCAACACTCACCATTATCCCAACGCCTTATCCCAACTGTGTTGGGGTCGGCTTCTAGTCAGTTAAATGGTAGTAAAACTATAAGTTAGATCAGAATAAGGCTGCCATCAGACGGACTGCATCGCAGCAACCACGCGCAGTCGATATATTCAATTGCATGCAGTAGTACGTTCGACTTCGTTCAGTCATGATATCAACTTCACGCGGTCGGCTGCAGTCGTGTGAAGTCAATATTAACTGCATGCAGTCGTGACTTCAACTTTACGCGGTCGGCTACAGTCGTGTAGTGTCGACGCACGCTGTCCATCGCTAACCGCATACAGTAAGAGAAGTAAAGTCTGTCCATTTCGACGTCAAATCTTACTCTGAGCTCCTCGGCAAGACGCGTGGCGTTAACTGCGGAAAGTCAGATCCGACTGCAGATAACTGCATGCAGTTGAATATATCAACTGCGCGCGGTTGCTGCGATGTAGTCCGTCTGATGGCAGCCTTACTTATTAGCCTAATAGGTTAGATTGTAATTAATTATATAAACCCGGGTCTTTTTAATAAAGGATTAATAGTTGTTAGCTCACTTCACCTAAGTTTTCACGGTGAGTTTTTTACAGAATAGATCGGCAGGAGCCTATTTATTATAACTGACAATAAAAAAGCCGCTGTAGTCAGAAAATTACAAAATTATCACATTTCCAAGACAGGTGCAGTTTATAAAGCACTACTATGAAAAATAAATTCGAATTGTTAGTTGGTCACCATCATAAATAGGCCCACGATTTTAACTCGTATTTAACATATATCATTATCTTATGGAGCCGGCTGTATCTAACCGAATCTAACGATACTATTTTAAGGTTCCGAATCGTATTATTGACTGAGGGAGATTGTATTATGACCAGTGCGATGAGATGTTCCTCAGTAATGGCACGATATTATTCTAATGTTTGTTTACGGTAATTGTTTACTGTTGTAGAAAATAGTGTTTGTTCAAATTATTATCTAAGTATGTGTTATTGTGCAAATATGTGTGTTACAATATGCTTAGCATAGGAGACAAGAATGATTATAAACTCAAACTCAACTCATTTATTTCAATTAAACCATTTACAGGCACTTTTGAATTATCAAAATTAAATAATCGGTCAGTTAGTCAGAAAGTTAAAGCTAGTTGCCCATTCCAAAACGTAGATCTCTATGGAGAAGAACGGGCAAGAAACTCCAAGAACACTCTTTTAATTTTTTATCAAGACTACAGAATATATTTGTATGTGACACTATGGATTCTACGAATGTGTTAAGCAATTTTGAAACAAATTACTTTCCCACATAGCGGGCGCACCTTCATTTATTCAAAATGATGACGATAAATAGTCGGAAAAACAGGTGAAATTGAAAAAATATTAACATTTTAATTCATCGACTGTTGGCTATGAATTACTTATTTTATTTAAAATACAGTCGAATTAAGTACTTAAATATTCAATTATTGTGAATTCTGTTAAAATCACTTCACAAAAAAATGTCTCGTCATGATTTAATTTAATTCTATAACTACCGTACTGCTTTTAGCGAGTTATTATTTGCTAACGAGTTCATTAAAAAAATTAATCATCGCGGGAGTCCTGGTACAGTGAAACATCGAAACTATTTTATATGCATGAAAGGGTGGTTTACTAAGGGCTGATTTTTCAATCATCTGATAACTTTATTCGAGGAATGATTTTAAAACTGTCAAACGTCAATTTTATTCCTCAATTAAAAGTTATCTGGCGATGGAAAACTCTGCCCTAAATGAAATAAAGATGGCATAGTGAAAGACAAAGTATTCAGATTTTTTTTTAAAGACAAAAATATGTTTTTGATTTAATTTTCGTATGGATATTGGCTGTTTGGCCGCGTCGCAACGCCAACAGTCGGTCTCACCCGCCACATTAGATGTTTCACACTAAATAAATCTTCATTTTAAAAAATCATATTAATTTAATACCCAAATTAATTTCGTAACTTTGCGAGAGAGTTACGCGGACAGCCGGTCTGACCCGCCCCATTACATATTTCACATAAAAATTAAACTTTTCAAGGAAACTTAATGAGTGCGACACTGAACGATCAATTATAAGGTATATTAATGGAAAAGACTGAATAATGATTGTTCCGCGAAGTAGATAGTGTTGAAAATAACTTGTAAATATGAAATTAAATGTTTATGAAAAGGATTAAACCCATGGTCTATATAAACGATGCCTGATTATCGCATTCATTTCATTCACGAACCCGAACACGTCGTCGCTTTTAATTAGGACGCGGGGTAAGTGAGTGACAAAATGATTGCGACGATCGCGTATTCGCGCGGCAATCGCTTATATTAGGACACGGCCGTAAGAGTCTTAAGAGTCCATTCGCAGTAAAGTTTCAGTACGAACCGATTTAATATTACTTCATCAAATGTATGAAAGCTTTATTAATGTTTCAACATTAAATGCTTTTATTCGTGAGGCTTTTCATAAATGACCGGTGTAAACAGAACCCTGATGATATCGTCATATGTACATTACGATACATGTGACTTAAGTAGTCCATTATAGCATTAATACTAAGGTCTATTCAAATTGATGTTTCCAATTACTGTTATTACATGTCAAGCATATATCAACTTCATCTTAATGGTTATTAAGTTGATTTCAGAGTGACTAGCACTATTGAAAAAGTTATAAAAATGTTTGAAGTTTTAGCGTAAACTGAATTTTATTGTGTAGGAATTAAAGTTATTTTTCCATAAACTCATATTTGTTTAAATTTTTGGCGACTAAATCACGAACGCAGATTACTTAAGTCACACATATCGTATACTATTTTATAGCACGTGTGACCTAAACGCGCTCTTAAGTTACGCTTTTCTGTGTAAAAATGGACTGCTAAAGGCACAGATAAGTGTGACTTAAATGCGGGTTTAGGTCACAGAGTGCTATAAAAGTATTAAGTAAGGGTTCTTCAGTTATAATTGTATGTATCCAAGGACAATTCCAAAAGTGTGAATTCAAGTTAAATGTTACATAAATAACTGGTATATAATCAATGTTTTTTTTTATTATTAGTTAAGGCTAACATTGAGCCCTTTATTTATAAACGTGGCTTAAGGTTAAGAGACGTTAAAAATGTATTATTAAATAGTTGATCCTCCTTAAAAATTTAAGCACCGTTTATAATTAAACCCCTATTGTTTAATTATTAGATTTTTATAATTCTTAATTGTCAGGATTTTGCTTTCGAGCAAATAAAAATACGTGTTCAATGTTGCGCACCTTGTTACTCAATGTCAAAGGAATGTGGAAATAAAATTGACGTCAAATCTGATATGTACTTTGTAGTTTTATTAAGAATCCTATTTCCTTCCCGGCGGGCGGTGTCTGCAGCAAACATCTTATAAGAAACAGCTGAAATTCCATGCCGCGAATATTAAACGGCGGGACTGCTCGTTGTTCTGGTGATCACAAGCGCTGTACTGCTGAGTATGAGGTCCAGGGTTCGATTTCCGATTTTCTATATTTAGCAAGAGGCGAACTCCCAGTTACGGGATGTTATGGACTCAAATTCAAATCATTTATTTCAATTAAACCATTTACAGGCACTTTTGAATTGTCAAAATTAAGTAGTCGGTCAGTTAATCAGAAATTTGAAGCTAGTTGCCCATTCCAAAACGAGAAGAACGGGCAAGAAACTCCACGGACACTCTTTTAAATCAAGATATAATTATAAAATCCGGGGTACATTATTCTTATTGCTTCTATAAATGTGAGAGCAATGTAAAAAAGAAACAATTTAAAATATAAAATAAAAAATAAGCCCTGGCAGTTAAGAGATGACCAGTCTTAACCGACGGCGCCCGTTCACGAACATGACGCGTGGATCAGCACCGGTTGGTGCTGATCCACGCGTCACCGCACCACAGCTCAACCATTTCGTAGGGAACCGAATGATCCAACACACGTGCCACCACCAGTGAGACATTTAAGTGAGCATGACATATTCTCAACTGCCATGCTCTTTCAAGTCAACATCAAAATATCATAAAAAACGGATCCATGGTTCTTACATTTACAAAATTTAAAAAATGCATCTAAATTATACAAAACCAAATAGTTTGCAATTTATTTAAGAGATGAGAAAAAAAAATTACTACCAATCAGGAAGAGGTATTTAATATTGAAGTATTAAGAATTAAATCTTGATTGAATAAAATAAACATTAAGTTCGTAATGTCAGAAGCACTAAACTTTGGTCGTATTGAGGATACAACGCCCCACAAACATAGTTCCTCTCTGCAAGTTCTGCAACACAGCCCAAAAGGTCAAATAGGGACTATACCTTATTACTTTCCTGTGTTAAACAAGCGTGACTCTTTTTTTCGTATCTCAAACTAACAAAACACACCAGTTTAGAATACTCCATCAAAATATAGCGAGTTTATTATCTAAACAAGAACTACTAGAAATGACTATTCAGGAATTAAAAGAAGCGAGTAATGATCCTGATGTTATATGTCTATCTGAAACCTTTGTAAAAAAAGGCTATGAAAATTATGTGAAAATCTGCAACTATCAGTTGGCTACTAACTACTGTAGAGAGAAGCAAAGAGGTGGCACATGCATATTAGTGAAAATGGGTTTACTTTATAAAGAGCTATCATTTGTAAAAAACCATGCAACTCAAAATACTTTTGAAGCTTGTGGCATAGAGATTGTGGCATAGAGATTGTAAATAATAAATTAATAGTAATATGTGTTTATAGAACACCACAATCTGATCCCAATCTGTTTTTGACAAAATTAAACAATCTTTTACACGATTTGTCAAACAAATACAAGTCTAAAATAAATATAGTTGTGGCCGGTGATTTAAACATAAATACTCTTAAAAAAGGTAACATCACAAATGGATTGCAAGATTTATCTAACAATCATAATCTACAAATCCACATCAATGTACCTACTCGCAAACTGACTTGTATTGACCATATTTTAAGCAACATTACCAACGCAACTACCGCTGTACTACCCCTGTATCTATCTGATCACGACACAGCACAAATGTTAAGCTTTCCAATCAAAAAGAAACCACAAACATCAACAATATACTATATTTATAAAAGAGACTATAACGTAGACAACATCCGGAAATTTAAGGAATGTCTGGAAAATCTATCTTGGTCCGATTCTTATCTCAAAACTGACACTAACTGTGCATTCAATGATTTTCATGAGCTACTGTGTCTGTTGTATGGCCTCTGTTTTCCTAAAGTAAGAGTTAAAATCAACAGTAATAACGAAAACAAACAAAAGTGGATAAGTAAAGGTTTGAGACAAAGTTGTAAAACTAAACGGAAGCTACGGTATAGATATTATAAAAATAAAAATTTAATTAATAAAAATAAATATAAAAACTACTCTAGTCTGCTAAATAAATGTATTTATAATTTAAAAAAAAGTGCAAATATAAAATATATTCATAACCATGATAACAAATGTAAAGCCACATGGAATGTCATTAAAACCGAAATAAACAGTAACACTCATAAAGACAACATAGAATGTATTAAATTTAATGATACAATAACTACAGACCCTGTACAAATGGCTACTATATTTAATAACAATTATGTTAACTTAACGCATGTACAAGGGGAAACAAGCACAAATCGAAACAGGTTCAAAAGTACGTGCGTCAACTCTATGTTTCTTAGACCAATGGAGGTTAACGAGGTAAGACAGGAAATAATGTCTCTGTCCAACACTAGGTCGGAGGGCTATGATGAGATTAATACCAAAATCGTCAAAGCCTGCTGCAACGAACTGACCAGTATTCTGACGCATTTAATAAACACGTCATTTTCACAAGGCATCTTTCCTGAAAAATTAAAACTGTCTTTAATAAAGCCCTTATTCAAGAAGGGAGATAAATGTGACATCAACAATTACCGACCTATAACTCTAATACCCATATTATCTAAAATTTTTGAAAAATGTATGTTTAAAAGGTTAACTGACTTTTGCAATAAATTTCATATTATAAGTGACCAGCAGTTTGGATTCCAAAAGAACAAGTCCACATCGTTAGCTACTTTCTCCCTCATGCAAGCTATACTTTCAAATATTAATAATAATTATATAACTACAGGCCTCTTTTTTGATCTATCGAAAGCCTTCGATCTGGTGTCACATGACATATTGCTACAAAAATTGGAAGCTGTTGGTATTAGAGGACCGGCACTTCAGTGGCTGTCGTCCTATTTATGCAACAGAAAACAATGTGTCATCATCAATAAAAAAAATGAAAATAATGTCATAATATCCTACTCATCAGAATATAAACATAATAAATATGGCGTTCCACAGGGAAGCGTGCTAGGCCCGATATTATTCCTCATTTACATAAATGACATCATAAAAATAACTAACCATAAATGCGTATTATTTGCTGACGATATTTCTATTATAGTGACATCTAATAAAAAATTAAATACCATTTCAGAACATAAACTTGACATTAATAATACAATTGACAAATTATTGCATTGGCTTGACATTAACCATTTGAAGATAAATTTAGACAAATCCGTTTACATCCAATTTAATCGATCAAATAATACCAAAAATGACATTAAACTCAATATTAATAAAATCAATGAAGTAACGCGTACTAGATTTTTAGGTGTAATAATAGATAAAGACATTAACTGGAAAGAGCATATAGATAATGTTAGCACTAAAATTAATAAATTTGTTTATGCATTAAAACAAGTAAAAAATGTAACTAATATAAAAACTGCTCTAATGTCATACCACGCGTACGTCGAATCGTTGTTACGTTATGGACTAATAATGTGGGGTAACAGCACTGACTTCCAAAGAGCATTCATCGCTCAAAAAAAGTGCATGAGAGCAATTTGTGGACTTAAGCCCGACGACTCATGTCGACCAATATTTAAAAAACTTGGTTTGTTACCGTTACCGTCGATTTACATTTATGAATTATGTGTTTTTGTTATGAAAAACAAGCAACTATTTAAGACTGCTAATGATGTCAATCCTCGGAACCGACGAGACCCATATAAACTGGTGTTAAATGATTTGCCTAGACTGTCTAAATACAATAGAAACTGCATGGCAATGTGTGTGCGCATTTATAATAAGATACCAAGGCATTTCAAAGCTTTAAATACAAAATTATTTAAAATAAAATTTCATAAGTGGTTACTCGAGTGTAGTTTTTATAGTTTACAAGAATTAATAGATAAAAAATGTTGATGTTTTAAAAAAAATACCGATTATTGTTGCCTTAACTTTTCTTTTCTTTAAAATTTTGCATGCTATGTTATAACCTAGCTAAACATGCTTGTGCCTCAATTTGCATATTTAACACCCTTGTATACCATGTTTTACGCAAATAAATATTCTATTCTATTCTATTCTAAAAAGAACAAAAAATCAAAAAGGGGAAGCATCTCTTCCAAATATTGAAATTGTGATCAACTAGTGAGCCCAAATGCCTGTGGAGCAGGACCAGCATTAAGCCAAGCATTTTTATCTACGATATACTCATCCAACTTATAATATGCTTGTCTACCTATGTAGACACGAGAAACGAGAAGAAATTCAAAACATGCATTAAACGCACACTATTGTGCGTTTAATGCATGTTTTGAATTTCTTCTCGTTTAGTTGAAGAATATCGAGTGGTATTTTATTATAAAATTTTACACCGTACCCCATAAAAGAAGTTTTTACTTTAGACAATCTGAAGCGCGGTTGATCTAGTTTGATCCTATTCCTAGTGTTCCTAGTGTAAAATTATGCCTGTCACTTATCTTACTAAAAAGATGTAGATTTTTTCGAACGTACATAATGTTTTCGTATACAGGCTGATTTTTTAAAGACCAGCCAAATTTAGGGATGTGGTACAGACCATCAAACTGAACAACTTTCTCCATAGGACCAACATCGTAATCGCGAATAAAAATTCAGCCGTCCCATACATTTAGGTCGAGTAGGTATTGAAGTTTTCTATGGGACAGTTGATAAAATTTTCGCGATTACGCTATTTGTCCCATGGAGAAAGTTGTTCAGTTTGATGGTCTGTACCACATCCTTAAATTTGGCTGGTCTTTAAAAAATCAGCCTGTATATATATTGACAAGGACGGTTATGGGACTTAAACATAACTGGCAAAATGTGGGTGTAGCTCTGCCTAGCCTTTCGAGAAATACCAAACTAACACCATATAATTCACAAAATAAATAGTTAAAGCTGTAGAAGGATAGCTTGTTGTTATCCTTGTACAGCTTTAACTATTTATTTTGAGAATTCTATGTAATTAATAACTTAATTTAAGTTATTGTTTAACTAAGAGCTGATTTTTCCATCGCCAGATAAGTTTATCGGAGGAATAATTTTGAATTTTTGACAGTTAGAAAGAAAGAATGAAAGAAAAAGTATTTATTGCGACTTGCACAGGAAGATCATAAAACTAAACTAAACTAAACACAATCAAAAATAAAAAACCCAAATTATATTAAAAAAAAGTAGGTAACAAAACCAAATTCGATACTAAATCTGTCAGACGTAAATTTTATTCCACGAATAACAATTATCTGTGATTTAAAAAATCAGCCCTTATTTGAATAGAATTAGCTAAGTTCTGATCACTATACCCTGTCCATTAGATTAACCGTTTTTTGACAGCTGTCTTAGACATACATATTCCAGATTACGTAAAAGTTAACTTATAAATGCGTAATAAAATAAATAACTACCTTAACTTATTAAATGATCTTATTTATGGCTTCTTACAGACATTACAATACCGTAAGTGTATCAATCAATGTATTGTGTGTTGCTGCAATCACTAGGTACCCAGGTAACTTTTAACTGAAGAATAAAAAAGGGCTGTTTGACAGCTTTTTTATAGGAAATATATCAAGCAGTCATATTTATTCTTCCCATATACATAAGTTATCTGCCTGTTGAAAAATCAGCCCTTAGGCGACGACGGAGGCTTATAATAATAATCAATGTTCAGCTTCAGTCGACATCGTTAACACTGTAAACAAGCCTTCACAAAGTCATTGGGATTGATTGATTTATTTGTTTGTAGTCTAAGCATGAGTATACATACAAGGCATGCAGGTTGTTCATAAACAAAAAAGATCCGTCAAGTTCGGCCTTTGTGGCATACAAATATAAAGGTAAGAAGTCATTCATAGGTATTTAAACAAAGCTAAAAACATTATTAAATTTTCACATGAACTAAAAATTTAATTTAAACAATAGATTTGAATTAAATTGTCCTATAATCTAATTATAAATTGTCAAAATTATAAAATGTCAGTAAATATTTGTTAAATTCGTAATATTACACTTTGTCATTTAAAAATATTGTAGTACCAGCAGCACCCCGCGGTTTCACCCGCATAAGTTTCGATCCCGTGGGAATATCGGGATAAAAAGTAACCTATGTGTTATTCCTGGTTATAATCTATCTGTGTGCCAAATTTCATTCTAATCCGTTTAGCAGTTTTTGCGTGAAAGAAAAAGAAACATCCATCCATCCATCTATCCATCCATCCATAGAAACTTTCGCGTTTATAATATTAGTAGGATATTAGTAGGATGCTTTCTCAACTAAATATAATTTTAGCCGCTCTTTTAATATGTGTGCACTTACGTAGTTCCCTCCATCCCTTAGGAAGATTATTTAATATTTAAGGCGCCATGCAAAATGCTGTTTTGGAACTATGGGAGCAAAGCAGTGTTATCGCGTCTGACGCGACCGACTTTGTCTGCCATGCGTGGAAATAACTGCCGATTACATTTTACAAACATGACAACTTTAAATATCGAGACGGTAACGTCAGTATGTTATAATTAATGAAAAACGGTTTGCAACTGTCAGTCGAACCTAATTTAAACATCGTCCTAATACACCGGTTTTTGGCTTTGAAAGGATATCCTTGTCAGTCGAATTGCCCCAAAGGATAATTCCGAACCTTAGGTGGGATGAAACTAGGCCGTGGTTAGCTGTTAGCAATGCGTCAGTGTTAAGCACAGAAACTAATTTGTAATAAGAAGACTTACTCATTTTTTTGCTTAAAATTTCAACGTGTTCTTTCCAATTTAACTTTTTGTCAATAGTTACACCGAGGAATTTAGCAGTGTTAACTTCTTTAATTATGTTGTCATTATATTGGACCTTAAGATCAGATAAAGTTGGTAAGCGTTGATTGAAATATTAGTTTTATTGAGATTTATCCTTAAATTATTATTATCCAAATATTTTATTATTGATGTAAGAGAATTATTAATGTCACTTTTATAGGAGAGAGAAGAAACAACTTATTACTTTGTTTGGGTAAGCAGGAGGGGGTCAGTAGGATTTTGATAGCCTCGAGTAAAAATAGGTACCTACAGTCGCCAGCACAACAAGCTACTGCAATCTGTCAAATTTCTTTAATTGATTTTCAACTTCATCGCTTATGCATTAGATTCAAGGTTGATTGGGAAAATTTGACAGTTTCGGGTAGCTTGGTGTGCTGGCGTCTGTACGTCACAAGTTATAAGAGACATGCATTACCCCACGTGAAATATTGGTTCTCCATGTACTCATCTGCAAGAATTCCTTTTATCTACAATTTTTGAACCGAGATAACGACTAAATTTTATATCTAAATTCCCCGAAGATGTGCCGATATTATATCAAACTCGAAAACCCTTCAACTTTAGTCATATTTAAACCGTTTAGCAACTGCAGGCATATTTATAGAAGTTGAGAATCTTGAAGCGTACGTTCTCGTTACGAAGTATTCCGAACATTCGTTTACGTTTGCGATTCTACGAAATCTTTCCAACTTCGCAAACTGAGTCGTTTGAGAAAGTCTTATTGAGGAGTACCTACTTCTTAACAGGATGTTTGAATAGTAAATCTGTAAAAGTTTTAAACGAGTTGTTATTGGACGTGCGTTTTGCAATAGCTGCAAGTTTATTTAGCCTTTTGTTAAACTTTTATTGAAGCGAGAACGTCTTCAGGCGGGGCTTGCGCTCTTTCTGAACAGTGAACGAAACTGAACCGTCACGTTCGGGTCGATGACGCTGAATCGGGTATACTCGGCGCTATATCGCGTATAATCGGTTTCAGTCGTAAGTTTTCAGTTTCACTTCTATCGTGTATGATCTCCCCACAGACAACAGCCCACCTTCCATCCTGCGCCGCATGTCCTGCCACGTAATGATCTTATGACTGTGTCAGTGAGCGGAGTTCGCGCAGCTGAATTTTGGACCAAAAATATCCTCCTCCTATAAAATCCCCTCTTTTTTGTATCTACTCCATCATCTGCCTAGCCTTTTCCCAACTACGTTGGGGTCCGCTTCCAGTCTAACCGAATGCAGCTGAATACCAGTATTTTACATTGCACCCGGTCGCACTTACGCTGAGCGCGTAATTAAGTATTTACGATTACCCCCTAATTTTTTATAAATTAAATTACCACAAAAATTTCATCAGTTAATGCAAGCTTAAATGCCTCATGCTGTAATAAGTTTGTAACCATCACTATTATATTCTTATAAAGGTGATCCTAGCCTGTAAAAGTGTTGTTTGTAATATTAGTGTAACTGTTAATTTTGAAGTAGTACAGCTTTGTAAATGTTTTATGATAATAAAGATTTTTTCTAAACAAAGTTTTGTGTGTATTTCACACAGATCATATTATGAATTGTTAATTTGTGAACATTTTACGATTTTTAATAAATGATTCATATTGTTATCCTATTATGATTCTGCCAAAGTGGCCTTTTTAGGCCTCCAGTTCTCCTCTTATTCTATGTTCTGTCGCGACAACTCCCACGGCAACACGTGACGGTTACAAATATTATTTTAAGGGCTGATTTATCCAACGCCAGATAATTTTATCCGAGGAATAATTTTAAATTTTTGACAGTTCTTCCATACAGAATCCGTCAGACGTCAATTTTATTCCATGAATAAAAATTATCCGTCGATTGAAAAATCAGCCCTTACAAGATCAAGAGCTTCATAAATACACGAAAAACGGCAAAAGTGAGAGCTATTGGACACGAACTACGACTTGGTACCACGCCTGCCGTTAATTAAATACGAAACTCATTAATATAATTAATCGTAAAGATAAACGGGAATTTAGTCTTTGCCTCCTCTGTATATGTGTACTAAGTACCTTCTTAGTATGAATAAAAGTATAGGCACAGAATATGGTATAGGCATGGGAGCGATACTCCCACTACCGGGTGATCTGTGATTACCGACATAGCCGCGGTGTTTGCGACAGTGGGAATGGGCGGGCCACATAGGGCGTAGAACACAGTGGCAGCGCAGAGGTCACTTTGACTGCATGTTTTAGGACACAGAGGGCAGGATAGGAGGTGGAGCATGGTTTGCGACATAGCTCCACAGTCACACCCTACTGCCGTTCCGTCAAGGTAGCCCCACTTTACCAGGTTAGATTCTCTCTCAGGTTGGATTCACGGACGATTTTCTTATTCTTTGTTTTCCCTACTAAGTAGGCACCTGTCCCACCGCCGGCGATGAACGAGAAACAAATTCAAACTTATTTATTTTGGGACAACTAGATCCAAAGGAAAAAAAAAATATATATACGAAAACATACAAAGGACAACACTCATCATATACATCATACAAATACACAAATACCCCTGTGCTGAGACACCCCACCCCGTCAAGATAACCAACAGAGAGATACCTCCCTAAAAGATCACCAGACGAACGAAATGCCTCAACACAGATGCACACAGGAACTCCTTTTGAAAACTATAGCTGATGATGTACCTTCAGCTATAGTTTTCAAAACGAGTAGAGCTAGCAACTAAGCAAACAGCAGGCGAGCAACGACAAGCGAGTGCGTGACTGCGATGAGCGATTACTCGCTTGTATGCGTATGTACCAAGCGTGAGTCTCCCAGCGAGTGTCCTGCCCGCCAAGCGAGGGTCGCTTTTTTGTGTATGGCATCTCTTAATTGACCTTGAGAGGTTGTTTTTTTTATCTAAACTTTGCCCAACACTAGGAATTACTCCTGTATCGTGGGTGCGTTTACAAACATTCAAACTATACACAAACAGCCAGACCCGGAACAACTACCTGTAGGCAATACAAATATTTGTTCCGTGCGGGAATCGAACCCGCGACACGCAGCGCAGCAGTCGATCGCTCAGCCCTTGTGCCAACCGTGTCAGTTGTGATTACGAAACCGGACTATCCTGTGGTTGCCTTAAGTGAACTCAAAGCCTCCAGCCAGGGGCGATAACTTACAAACTAAGCGACTGCACGCTAAGGGCACCCTCTGTGGGGTACGGACCTCAGTTTAGGGCGTCGCTGGAGGGGGGGGATATGAAGATGGTACAGGCTAGATCATATTAGTATTATTATAAACAAAGGAATTTAAAGCTACAGACTCAGCTACGGCGCGGGCTGGCACTTCATCGAGCAAGGGTCGGGCGGACGAGCGTCGCTGAGCGAGTCCTCTCTTTAATAACTCTTGTAGCCGCAAACGACGGTGTGAACAATGAGCGATCAACTATTAATATATGCCACTTATATCTTTTAATTACACACGGGACCTACAATCTTTTGTACTTTTCTTGAGCGCGAAAATCGTTAATAACTGGTCGCTTCTTCGTCAGCGGTGGGACAGGTGCCCTAATATATTACGAAGTAAGGAATATTCCACATCCTAGATACTCGTTTATCATTCTTTCAATGATAGAATCTATTAGGTACCTCCTGCTATATACCGACATGATTGTATCGAGCAACTATATAACATCGTTGATCTCATTTATGGAATTTACGATACACTGTGTGCGGAATATAACATCCAATTATAGGAAATATTTTCTTGAAATCTTCGAAGCTGTTTGAAGCCTTTGCTGTAGTTAGGTTAGCGGTGCGGTTTTAGGTCAGTAAACATTTTTCGCGGAAACCGGAATGAAGAAGTTTTATGTCGGAGTACGAACTTTAAGTCACTAAAACAGGAGGGAAAATTCCAGTAACTTTTATAAGTCAGCGTTCCCAGAATTTGTACTTTCTCGACTCTGCTCCCCTTAGGAAAACCACCAACTACTTTTATTGAACAATAAAGTACTTGTCTATGATCGGTCTACCATGCCCACACTGATTGGAGATTCTCTTTCTTCTTTGTGTCGCTGGCCCGACTGTATTTTAATTCCCTTATGTGTTTGTCGGAGATGAAGCGTTTGCTTTACATAACCATTTGCTTCGTCCGTATGGAGGCCAAGAACTAAGTGAAGAAAAAAGCATATTTGTAGAGTGTGCCTTTGGTATAATGGCCAACAAATGGCGTATTTTTCATCGACCTATTAATGTATCGATTGATTTTGCAGTGGACATCGTGAAAGGATGCAGTCTCATGCAAAATTTTATCCACAAAGAACAAAGATTGAATCTCAGTGTTTCTAGTAACGCTACATTGCCTCCTGATTCAGAAATAAGGCCATTACCAAATTCCATATCTGTTCGCGGTGGTTCGTTAGCTAATGAAATTCGTACCAAATTCACAGAATATTTCGTATCTGAACAGGGTAGTATATTTAATTTCGTTTCATTTATTCATAAAAACAATTTAGATTGTGTTGAATATAATATACACATGCAATTTACAAAACAAATACACAATAACCACATTCCAAGTGAAATTCAAAAACGGTTCCACATAGTTTTAAAAATAATGTCAAACAGTTTTAAAATCTAATGTCAAACACTTTTAAATATACTTAAAGTCAACCAGATTTAAGATATAATGTCAAACAGTTTTCAATTTAATGTCAAAATATTTTAGATTATTTAATGTCAAGTGATTAAAAATTAAAAAAATTAACATGTAATTAATTTAGGTACTACGAGTATTGTGTGACATTAGTTCCGATATGTTGTACAGACATTTTTCTAACAAAAAGGCTTTTAATTTTGTTTTAAACAAGTGGGTGTTATAAATCAGGATCTTTAGCTCAGAAGGCAACCCATTAAATATTTCTCCAGCTTGATACTTAGAGCAATGCTCTACTATATTAAATCTTGGTGCTATTCGTTGCTTAAAAATTTTTTTTCGCGTGCTCTCACTTATCTCACGTTCTTCCTGTGATTCAAACTCATGTAGATACTTAACAAAATGACTGAAGAGGACCAATATATATAAGCTAGGTACTGTTAATATTCCCAATTTTTTAAAGTAATCTCTGCATGAGACACATTGCGAAATTTTTACTGTTGTCCTTATGGCTCGTTTCTGTAAGATGAACGCTCTCTGCCAGTTATAACTGTAACTATTACCCCAGAGCACGATGCTATACCTTATCCTCGTCTCGACCAGCGCAAAATATACAGCATTTAACTGTTCTATGTTCAATTCATCCCTAAGGCTCCTGAGTGCGTAAGCTGACGATATGGATGAATCAATAACAGCAAGCTCCGGTTTCCAATTTAAATGCGAATCTATATTAATCCCGAAAAATTTAACCTTGTCCACTAATTCAATCTTGTCTTCTTTTTTTTTGTATATCTAAGTTGTCATTGTGACGAGTCGTAGTCTTAAATAATATGAGGTTAGTTTTACCTGTGCTTAGCAATAAGTTATTGGCTGTAAACCATTCGCAAAGTTGTTCTATAATTATGTGTATTTAATATAAATTTTTCTGTCTTTTCCACCAATTATTATGATTGTGTCATCTGCGAAAACAACAAGTTTCTCGTTCGGCTGAGTTTTATTCATGTAGTTGAGTAAATCATTTGTAAAAATAATTATAAAATAGGTCCTAAAATTGAGCCTTGAGGCACACCAGGTTTTACATATGTCATTTTTGACTTGTATATCACTTCGTGGTTTTACTCGTCCATGCTTTTAATTTCATACCTTGGCAACACCGATAATATTCTTTACACATTATTAACCCGTGGCAATAAAGAAACGTATCTAAAATGGCGGCACTATCATTCCCTCTCACTCGCACATTAATCCTGTATTTTGGGCCCTTTCAATTTAGACGTTTCTTTATTGGCGCGGCGTACCTAATTCTTTTAATAAACATATTTTAAAAGCTAGGTCAAAAAGTTACAATGTAATATAAGTTAAAATGCTTAGTTACGTTAACAATAAAAATATATTATTAAATAATAAAATTAACTTACCAAAATAGTTTTTTTGTTTCGGGTCCATTTCATCAAAACTTGTATTCATATGCTTGCACACCTCTTTCCACGTTCCATATGTGAGACGTTTGTTTTTATGAACTTCCGCAGTCTTGTCCCACAACACTGGCCTCTCTTCTACCAAATTAATTAATAGTTCGTGGTTGATCTCCGTGAGCACCGTGCCCGGTTGCGCGGTGAGCCGGCGCTAGCGCCGGCGTCGTGAGATTGGCTTTATAGTGTCCCTTACAATAGTGACGACCGGACGTAGACCCGGTTTGACGCCGGGCTTAGCTCCGGCAAAAACCTTCTCGTAGGCATGAGCGCTGAAGCTAATTTTACTTGAGACGCGGGACGCGACAACGAGCGTCATTTGTTTTATTGAATAAAAAAGTCTGCACGTAAATAATCTCACCTCTTCTGTAAAATCTCACCCTGAAAACTTAGGTGACGTGAGCTTGTAGTGACTTGTCATTCCACCTGATGCTAGGACACTATTTACGCCTTACTTCAAACTCGCTTCACCTAAGTTTTCACGGTGAGATTTTCATAGAATAGATCGGCAGTTTGAACACCTCCATACAAGTTAGGGTGCGTTCCGATTTGGGCGTGCTTGCTCCCGTTCCAAATTAGCGTGAGCGCGATAACGATGTCCCGCGAATCGTCATTGATGACGTCATGACATGCGCCATCTTGCGATAACGCCGACCATACCATAAAATAATAGCGTGAGTGCTGTCAAAAATGACAGTGGTGCTGTTTTGTATTTAGTTACATCATATGTTTAAACTGACGTGGCATTTTCGAAGTTGTGCTTCTGGCTGACAGTTGCCACCTAACCAAAGAAGAAGAAGAAATGTGGTGTATACACAAAGAAATACTGTAATCCTAAGTAAATATTCATGTGAATATAGTTTTGACATTGAGCGAGCACTGTGAGCGCGTTTATGAGCGTTCCGGATTGTTGACAGCTATCAGATATCTAAATCGGAACGCAAAATATTGATGTGAGCGCTGTGAGCGATTATGACATAATTCGGAATGTAAAAAAAAACAGATTCAATCACATGCAATTCAATGTACAAAATATATCAACGAAATTAAAACACATTTTAGCAAAATAAACTAAGTATTTAATCATTCAGAATTAATTAATTTTATGAAAATAAACTGACAGCACGAAACAAATAAAATTGTATTACGTAATCTGGATAAGAGATCTGACCTATTTTATTGTTTACCTACTTTTATTTATAAATCAACGTACATTTTTGTACGCCTATTTATTACATATTAAAATGTAAGTGGTTCCACGTGTAAACGATCATTGCCGAACCATACGTATCTTACAGACAAAGAAAAGCAATTTTCTGATGTAAGATAATATACAGGGTGTTAAAGAAATTGCGTGCCATAGCTTAGGGGTAGGTTCAGTATCGATAGAGGAACCCAGGAAAAATAAAAAATAAATAAAAACATTAAAATGTTATTGCAAGATCTGCCTAATTTAGTACCTACTAACTTAAAATAGCAATCGTTTGGAATTAAAATTATTTTGTTTAAATGCTTTAATTACTTACCTACTATCGAACGCGTTGTCATTTTGTCCTTTACTTCTCGCGTCCGAATACTAAGGGCTTTTTTTTGTAATTCCTGAGAAGAAGCATAATAAAGGTGGAACTCATCTGAATCAATGGAGGGGAAAGCATTTGCTTGGATTAAAAGGTAGCTACGCCGGCGCATTATTTGCTACTGAAAACGGCTCGCGACAAATGGCGCAAGATGTGCGCCCCTAACGCTACGACGGTTTGTAAATTAAAATTCTAATTTTCCCTTCGTACTTTAACGGGATTTGATTTAACTAGTACCTATTCATTAGAAAAACGAGTAGGTATTGTATTAAGGAAGAAGAAATAGGTACTTGGAATCATTATTGTAATTAACGTTATACATACCTAGTTACCTAACCTTAACCCGGCGTTATCGAAGTGTTCGGGCGTAGGTATTTCATTGCGTTCAATAGTAGGTAGGTATGTAACTCTAGAAAAATATTATTTAGCATTTAAACAAAATGAAAACTTATTTTAACCCATTTTTTGATCAATTCTAAACGATTGCTATTTAATTAGTAGGTACTACATTAGGTTCATCTCATGATAATTTTCGGTTTTTTTTTTAAACTTTTTTTAAAGGTATTATTTTTACGGGTTCCTATATCGATACTGAACTCACCCTGAAGCAATGGCACGCAATTTCTTTAACAGCCTGTATACTTACTAAAATTTTAATTTCCAAAATATTTATTTATAAACGATGATTTAAGATAAAAGACATTTTAAGGCTTCTGCAGACAGGCGTGACACGTCAGAGCGACGCGACAATAGTAGAACAATTTCTGTGAAAACTTCATTGAAATTGTTGTACCAGAATCGCATCGCACCGTCGCGTTGCGGCTGTCTGCTGTCTCCTTTAACGTCACAAAACGTATGGATAAGGGTGACGTTATTTACTTAATTTTAAAGAACGCTTACAATATTATGTGAGGAACAACTTTTTTACGTAAGGAACTCACCAGTGTACTGTAAATCCTTAACAAAGCGTACTGAGTAACCATACTAATAAAAACCAAATTTAACGGCACTTGCGGTCATAAATTGTGCGAGTAGGACGGACAATATCTTTCGTCTCACTCCCTCGTTTTATGACCATGCCTACCACATGCGTTGGCGTATAAAACAGACCCATATAACCCTAAAATCTACCTACGACTAAACTTAACATAAACGGGTCCTTCAGGGCGTATCAAAATGTCTGCTAGAAGCGCTGGTCGATATCCTTTAACTCGCGACGACAATCTGAAGTTACGACATATTGCACTGAACACGCATTTCATCTCGAGCATTGCGAACCTTTGACCTGTGGACAAGAGAATGTTGTTGTAGTTAGCACGCAACGAAAAACTGACTTTCTACAAGAAAGAAGGAAGATGGTTTTTATTGGCACAATAAAAAATAACATTTTACAAAATTACATCATAAGTCCTCCAGACCGTATTTTGGCCACGGCGGCCAATCTCAACGGCGACTAGCCTTCGGCGCGGAAGATGTTATAGTGAACAAGTGTGCGCGCAGACACATGTGCACTACCTCTTCCCTCACTCTCATAGTCCGATGGCACGGCAATCCGAGACGACCGGAGAGAGATCAGGATCAGCTCAGCAAAATGTCAGATGAGAACTTACACTTGGTATTACCAACGGTGCCATCCGTGTCATACGCTCCTGGAACATGCCGTGCCAAATGTAGGATATCATTATATTCCTGCCCTTGTCCCATGTCACTTGGGGTCGGAGCAACACGTTTTCTTCTCCCATTCTCCCCTGTCACGCTATCATTCACTACCTTCTCTTTCATATCTTACCAAATATAAGACTAAGGGCTGATTTTTCCATCGGCAGATAACTTTTATTCGAGAAATAAAATTCACGTTTGACAGTTTTTGTATGAAATAACTAACCAAATTTCAAAATTATTCCTCGACTAAAGGTATCAGATGATTGAAAAGTCAGCCCTTGAGAGTACAAATAACCATTATAGATAGACAAATAAGTCAGTTTCCTGGAAGTCATTATACAGTGATACTTTAGTTTTTTCGCCGATACGTAGTTTTAATGGCTTGGCATAAAACGTTTCATATTTTTACGTATATATTAAAACTGGACGACATTGCGCCCTGAATCTATTCTTGGAGCTATAAATAACGAACACTTATAAAAATGATAAAGACCTTACTTAGGATAAGTCGACAGCGCGACGAGGCGACCGTATGAACGTGTCTGGGTTATATTTACTACCGAATTTTTTGAAGACTCTTAAAGATAGAATAGGTTTTTCCGTATTTCAAAGATTTAAATCGTTAGATTTGCCCTCACCGTACTACGTCGCGCGGAAAAGTGACCATATGAGAAAAGTGAGTAGAGAGAGAGAGAGAGAGAGAGAGAGAGTATGTGTGAGTGAGTGTCTTTCTGCCGTGCCCCACAGGGTCCATAATTGTACCTTAGCTTTAAGCCATTGTAACACCTCTAAAACAATATGGAATGCAAATAAATATATGAAAATGAGCTCATACAACAATAATGTGGTTTCAATGACAATCAAGTCAAGTCTCTGCGCCATTGTGTGGGTCAGAGGTGTCAAAACGTATTTTGACGTGGCAGGTCGAATCTATCATTGAATTCTTTGCTATATCTACAATACAACCTTTTTTTTTTTTTTTTTTTTTTTTTTTCTGGGTGGAAATCATCAAATGACTCCTCCCGCTCTGGGCGGAGCAGAAGGGAGTGTCAGACTTTTACTGACTAAAACCCACCCGTGTTCCTTCAGTTGCCTGTGCCAGGGGCCACTAGCGGACCCCGTCAGTTCTTGCTGACAGCTCTTTGAGGCGCGCGTGGAACACAACGCGCCATCGACCCGGGCCTGGTCCTTACCGGGCGGCGAGCTGCCCATAGCTCGCCGCCCGCAAGCCCGCGCCTACGGTGGCCGGGAGTCAGCTGTTGACTCCCGTCCAGGGCGTCTCCTGCGGCGGCTAGGCGCGCGAGGGTGCAGCGATTGCCTCTCCCTCGCGCGTTCCGCCTCCTCCTTCGCGAGCATTACTGCTTCGCAGAAGGAGGTGACGGCCTCCCATTCACTCTCGCTCCGTACCATGGCCTGTATGAGGGCCGGACGCGAGAGGTCGCCGCCGCCGATCGCCGCCACGAGGACACGGCGGGGCCCCGCCCAACCCGGGCAGACCTCCACCGTATGCTCCACCGTGTCCTCCGGGCGATCTCCACAGTGGTGACACCCTGATCTACAATACAACCTTAAAGTGACAAAAGCAAAATCATTTATTCAACTTAGGCTGAAAAAATTACATAAATCAGTCCCCCAAAACGCCCTTCACCACTTCCTAGTGCTTTCGCTGGGAAGAAGTGGCGCAACAAACTTGTAAACCATGTTAGTAGCTAATGGAGAATGTAGACTAGGTCGATTTTCATCGTGCTTGTGATGTGAGGATCGCTTTTCAAATCGCCTCACAAGCCGAATCGCCACCTCATTCACACAGGCCGATAAAAATCGCAGGTGACTAATCTATTTTGCATCAAAATGGCGACCTTCGTGCGGCGGGCGATCGCCTGCGACTGAACATAATTCACGGTCGATTTTAGTCACCCGCCCCATGCGACCTAGAACTTGCGATTTTGGTCACCTGCGGCCTAGGCGAATTTTCATTTAGACTGGCGATTGTCACCGTGCTGTGAAAATCGAGCGGCTATGGTCTCCTGGGTAAAGCCCGCATTAGTCAAATCTTTAATTCGTCACAGAGAAACTTATTTTTAGAAACAATATATATAATACATACATAAGTACATTGTATGTTAGACACATAGTAAAAATATACTAATTTATTGGTTTGTACTCGAAGAAAACCATTCATCACGAAACATTAGTTTGTGATTAATTGAATAAAAAAACAAAATTGTTTTACTATTTTAATGACAAATAATTGTATTACATGTCATCACGTTGGTTTCAGCTGTTGCTGAAAGTCACGTGCTACACTTTTCGAAACTAATTCTTCTATAAATAAATCTTACGTGCTTACCAATCACGTTTCGAGTTTTTAAACAATATAGACACAGCAGAATCTAATCAGGGACTAAATTCGTTAAAACAATATTATGTTTCTCACAAAATAACGTGTAGAGAAGCAGACAGATTGTAAAAGGCATTTTGATTAAATTCGGTGTTTATCTCTTAAATTATTTCACATAATAAAAGACCATTTACCTTAAAATTTAGCAATCAAAACGTCTGAAAGCCCAGTTTGGAAATGATGAGGTGATACATAAATGCAGATAAGTTATATATTTCAGCTTTATATTTAGTTTACATCAGTGAGTCTGCCTAAGTTTAAAAAATCTTTTAAAGAAGTTTCCATCATGTTTTTATATCTCATGTGTTTGTTTTTCACATTTGTTTATTTTTTTTTGCTTATTTATTTATTTATTTTACCATTTATGTACAGTCACGAGCAAAAGTATGTATTTACTCGGCTTTATTCAAAAGCGATTTACTCCTTTATTTTTTAATGAAATTTTATGTTGTTACGAACATAGCATTTTCGAACCCATAGGTTTATGTAATGTGTCGTATTTCAACGTTGCATTCGTTATTTCTCGAAAAAATCGCAATTGAAAGTTGCCAAGTGTTGACATATTGCAGCTCGTGACTGTACACGCATATATAAACAGACAAGAATAAACAGAACAGAAAAAAGTAGGTACAGAGGTGATGCTTATTTCATAAGAAATCTCTTCCAGCATACCTGCGATAGGAGAATAGATACAGAGATGTGCTTCTTAAAAACCTATAAAGTAGAGTTTGCCTTTCTAATTTAAATTAATTTTATCGATAATTTAACGAATGCTGTGACATCCTGAATTTGTACCCTTAGGAGTGCACTGGACTGGGCACGCCACAATTGCGGCGATAAGTCCCCCCCCCCTCTTTGAGGAGTGGCTAGAGAGGCGCCACGGCGCCCTCACCTTCCGCCTGAGGCAGGTCCTCACCGGACACGGTTGTTTCGGGAGGTTCCTGTTCAGGATAAAGCAGGAGGAAACGCCAGGGTGTCACCACTGTGGGGATCGCCCGGAGGACACGGTGGAGCATACGGTGGAGGTCTGCCCGGCTTGGGCGGGGCCCCGCCGTGTCCTCGTGGCGGCGATCGGCGGCGGCGACCTCTCGCGTCCGGCCCTCATACAGGCCATGGTACGGAGCGAGAGTGAATGGGAGGCCGTCACCTCCTTCTGCGAAGCAGTAATGCTCGCGAAGGAGAAGGCGGAGCGCGTGAGGGAGAGGCAATCGCTGCACCCTCGCGCGCCTAGCCGCCGCAGGAGACGCCCTGGACGGGAGTCAACAGCCGACTCCCGGCCACCGTAGGCGCGGGCTTGCGGGCGGCGAGCTATGGGCAGCTCGCCGCCCGGTAAGGACCAGGCCCGGGTCGACGGCGCGTTGTGTTCCACGCGCGCCTCAAAGAGCTGTCAGCACGAACTGACGGGGTCCGCTAGGGCCGATGCCGCCGGGACTGCGGGTTGTTCGAAAGAGATACCGTGGCCCCTGGCACAGGCAACTGAAGGAACACTGGTGGGTTTTAGTCAGTAAAAGTCTGACACTCCCTTCTGCTCCGCCCAGAGCGGGAGGAGTCATTTGATGATTTCCCACCCAGAAAAAAAAAAAAAAACAAAAGGAGTGCACTGGACAAAAAATGAATATCTATAAATTTGGACTTTTGTACATCTATTGTTGGAGGTCCTCAATCATTCATTATCATCATTTCAGCCGAAAGACGTCCACTGCTGGACATAGGCCTCACCTAAGCACCACTTCGACCGGTTGAATGCTTCTCGCATTCAACGGGTTCCTGCGGCCTTCACAAGGTCGCCGGTCCACCTTGTGGGAGGCCTTCCAACGCTACGTCTTCCGGTACGTAAATAATTAAAATAAATTAAGTTACATAAAGAACCATACCTATACAATTCCTCGGTCCGGCGCTAAACGGCACGAATGCGTACGGATGCATCGGTGCCCCGCTGAAGAACCGGTCCGGTTTGAAGACTTCCGGCTCAGGAAACAGATCCGGTCGCCGGTGCAGATCGTAGATATGGATCGACACTTCCGATCCTGTCTTCACTGGTAGGTCATCTGTAATAAAACAATAAGTTGAAGCCAATAGCAGACAAGTTGACGCACTGAGACAAGAGTTGGAAATTTTAATTTTATAGCATTTTCCAATTTCATTTATTGAAAATTTGGAAAAGCGCCCGGAAGCACTTTTCCGGGGAGACTTCCCCGCAAAGAACGTAACAACGACCTACAGATAGTGTAATAAACAAACACTACAGGCACGTTCACAGAATCATACAAAGTTAAAACAAAATCATTAAGAACCTTTAGAGAGAAAATTTATCAAAAATTTAAATTTATTACAGAGGACCCTTCGAACCCTTTATTTAAGGGCTTTAAATAAATAGCCCGGTGTTGCCAGGCCCGATTATTTATTAACAATGCAATTATGATTTACATATTGAAGTTTGACCAGTTCGACCGTATATTAATCACTCTCAGAAGTTTATAATTGATTGAAGCTGGCAATTTCGGTCAGTTATGAGATGCATTTATTTAAATTGGGATGGGACTAGCGAACGTATTCAAAATTCAGATAATATGTACCATACCGCTTATTACGCACGACATCGCAATTAAATTCCCAGCGATTTATTTTAAATCGTCCGATAAATAAATATAAATATAAATATTCACGATCACGCGGGCATCGCGTACGAATTCTTGAGAGCTCGAGTGGTGTGATTTTTACAACGGATTGTACGATCGTGAAGCGTTTGCTAGTGCTAAACTATTACAGATTTGTTTTATTCTGTTTTTTTTTTTCAAATCCTCTTTGGTAATCCTTTTGTCCCGTATCGATCGGCACGAACCATACATAACATACATAATCAGCCTATAACGTTCCCACTGCTGGGACACAGGCCTCCTCTCTGTGAGAGGGAGTGGGCCTTAATCCACCACACGGGCCCAGTGCGTGTTGGTAGATGTCAGATGTCTTCGAATTTCTGGTTCTAGATTGTTGTTTCACGAAGCTCATGCCGTAGCAAAAATGAAATCGATGAAATTGTTTATCAAATATTGTCCATATTTTCCAATCACAACCGTCATTAACGAACATACATACAACTAAAACGGTTATAACACAGCAAACTATCGTAATGTGTCAATTTAATAAACAATTATTTGTTTGTGCTTATATTTATATGTAATTTGGTGTATTATGTATATTGGTTATATTTATAGTTTTTATAGGTTTATCTTTATATTTAAAATATTTTTTCCTCCATTTTCATGATTGCACGTACCACTGTCTGTCACTGCATCACCCAAAGGTTGACTGGTAGAAAATGCCTATGGCATTAAGTACACCTCTGTACATTTATTGAAGTATTAAATAAATAAATAAATAATTCCCCTGGACGTATTTTCCAGTCAGTAAGATGGTAGTGAAGTTGAATGTCCAGGATGTTCCACTACATACATACATACATTTATATTCCATATATCTCCACTCCTAAAGCTATTTAAACACACCCACAATGCCTCATTATCAGAGGTTTGGAACACTGGTACCACTTCCCATTGTTTTGGGATTACGATGGAAAACAATATCTCATTCCTGTTTCCAATAAATGTAGGCATTGCCTAATTGGACTTCACTTAGGAGTTTCGTAATGCCCTGGTCTTACTTAGAATAGAATAGAATACTCTTTATTGTTCAAATAAGGTGGATTTTTCCTTAATTATGAGTACATTTTGTTTATCTGAGCGTTTGGGTCCTTTGACTACAAGAGGCTCTTGTAAGCTTTCATAATTACTGTTTATTCAGTACCAAGTCAGGCAAAAATCAAGAGTTTTCATTTAGGTACTAAATTAAGTCTCTAAGGCGAATATAGTTTTTATAATAGACCTTTCATTTACAGATTAAAACCATTAATTAACAGGGTAGATTAAAATATCTAAATCCTCTGAAAATACAAATTGATATTTTCCCTCTTGAAACTGAATAACAAAATAATAGTGGTATTCCACTTAGAGCACTGATTTCAACAGCACTCGTAACGTGCGGTTCGGAGGAACAGTTTATCAATATTGTTTTCAGTTCCCGAACAGCACCTATGTAATTTTTTTTTTTTGTGATGGGATCTACTTTTTTGTTCAAGGGATTATGAAGCAAAACATAATATCCGGGCGGATCCTAGGACCAGTAACGAATTGCGTTTCTAGCAAATCCAAAATCCTGTTTTCCATGATTTTTAACATAGCTATTGCAGGAATTATTTGTAGGAAGCAAAATGGGAATAATTTGAGGTTCGATTAAATACGCTACACACGATACGATACGATGCGATCGTTACACTTCTATTGGTATACCCCGCTTGACTATTATACTGGTCACCCCGATGTGACGTCAGTATGACGCGAAGTTCGCATGTGGCGTTGTAGATACCTACATACTTATTCGTTCTTTAAAAGATCTTGAAATCAATTCTAGACATGGCCTGCATGCATTTGTAATCAGAACTTTTCCAATTTCAGAGACCCCAGTTTTTCTCTACATAGAAGCTTCGGCCTTGATTTTAACAAAAACAATATAAGCCTACCCACAGAGTAAAGCCTACTTCTTGTCAATTCAACAAAATGTTTATATCCATATACATAGATACTGAAATTCCGCAAAAACGCGTTGTCGTATTATAAATACATTGATCTCGAAGCTTTATAATGATACCGTTCCACGTGAGCTAACGCAGAAGTTTTAGACTATACTTTACTTTACTCGTATATATAACAAAGAATTATTTACTTTCAAGCTCAATAGTAAAGATCACTCACCAACAGCCGGTTTCTCGAACGAAAATGATCGCAAAACTAATGTGACAAACTGTCAAGCGTGCGTAAACTACTGTGATTGATTAAATGATTTACTTACCAGCAGCTATTAGAAATAAAGAGTTTCTGGGATCCTTTAAGAGGTCTTTGTTTAAATTCCTTTAAAAGATGATGAGATAGATGTTACTACTCCATCACTGAGTTTACTAATGATAAACAGAGGTATGACGATTGCGACATGCCAATCAAACACTTATGATTTTATTTAATTCAATATATTTGACATGCTTTTTCTTTTTTAATATAATCTATTGACATGCCTTTATTGATTGTACCTTATTATTATTATTAATTGCTTGTTAATGTTAATTTTGTATGCCATATATTGGCAAAACACAGTGCACATATTACTATATACCTAATATCTGTAACCATACCTATGTTTAACAAAATAAATGATTGATTGATTGATTTATGAACAGCCAATCGCATCACTTGACTTGCGGTTAATTTTAATGCCTCATTAATTAATCTTCGTTCCAAAAACGTTAGCTTTGCTTTGCCCGAGGGCTTGTATTATATATAGTAGTCATTGCGTAATACACTGACAAAAGCAATGGCTTTCATTGTGACAGTTCAACAACATTCATTGCGTTATTTACGTCGTTGAACAGACAAGTTTTTCGAACACATAAAGCAATAGATTAGCAATATCCTATAAAATGATTCAGGTTGAGATTGAAAGTGGATTACGCAAGGGTGCTGAACGTGTCCTTATGAAATGTATGGTGTGGTATTTTTACTGTAATGGCGCGTTCGTAACATACATACCTAGTCAACCGCCGGCCGTGAGCGTAATGTTCAAAGGAATATAAAACAACGTCAGCGCCCGACCGACTGCTGATTGTGACAGCTATCTGAGTGAGCGTTACGTTTGGTGTCAACACTGCCTAAATATCGCGTAATCTGAAACCAGCTTAATATGAGTCTCTTAAGAAAAAACTGTACTTACCTACCCCATTTATCATGTCCCTGCTCATCAAGAGGGATTTGTGTAATGGAAATATTATCTTTGATATACCTACTTTCATCTTTTCTTTGAGGAGATATTTTGACAATTACACGAGTATGTGATTAGTTTTTTAAAGATAAAAGAAAAAATATTTTAGGGTTGTTTTTATGAGATTGGCAAAGAGTTATTTAAATGAAATATTAATAGTTAACCTCGTCTAACCCTCGGGCCGTGGGGTCTGAGTGCTCATGGTCTTTTTAAGGAAATCTCGAAACGGCTGGTGGACACCGGTGACCCAAGGGCTGGCTTTTACCTTGGGCAGAGGCTAAGAATTGCCATACAATGAGACAACGAGGCATTAAACGCTACATTTTAGTTTTTGAATAGTTTTAGTTATGTCAGGATATAATTTTGTCATTAATAGTTGTTATTTACAAACATATACATATAATAAAAAACCGGTCAAGTGCGAGGTGGACTTGCGCACCGAGGGTTTCGTACAAATTAGTAGGAAAGTAACTACAAATTTATGGTTTTAGGATTTTTTCCTTTACTTGTGCTACATGACATTGCTACTTGTCAAATTTCATGATTCTAGGTCAACGGAAAGTACCCTATAGGTTTTGATTTCCTTGCGAGTGTCAAAATATGTGGCATCAACGGAACATAAACGCCCGTATATTTTGATAGCGTTGACTTAAATATTTGAAATATCCACTGCTACAAGGGATTGCAGCCCTGTGTATTTGATATTAATTACAACTTGATAACTCCACGAGTTCCTGAGAAAAAGGGTCTTGACAGACGGACAACGAAGTAATCTTATAAGGGTTGCGTTATATTTGAGGTAAAAATACGTTGGATTAAGGAAAAATACAAAAAGATGATTTCTGTCGATCACGTTTTGCTTTACCGCGCCCCGTCGCGTGGCGCGTGGTAGTGTGTGATCCGCTTTATTGGTCACGTTTCGTTAAAAATACCTCAGACACTTTCGGTCTAATGTTAAGGCACGTCGGCAAAGTTCGTGTCCTTTGGCAAAGATATCGAGGTCAGACAAAGATGGGTTTCGTTACACTGACTAGTTACTTGAAAGTAAGTGAACCTGCTAATAGTAAATAAATTGGAGAATTATTGGAAATTCTATTAGTAAAAAAAGAGAAAAACTGTTTGATAAATTTGAAACATGAAGACATGATTCAACAATCGGCCAAGTGTCATTTCTCTTTTATATAATGTTCAATAATAAATCTTGAAATCAGCCCTAAGTCTGTTCATATAATTATTATTTTGTATTGATGGAAATTATGAGGAGTACCTATACAACGTGTTTTTTTTTATATCCCATAACTCTAAGGGGGTCATTGTACTCATCATTATGAACAACTTTTACTATGGGACAAAAACCTGAAAGCACGAAAAAAAAATCAGCTGTTCCCTACATCGTATAACTCGTCAAATGTAGGGAACACCAGATTTGTGTTCCACGATTTCGGGTTTGGTCCCATAGTAAAAGTTGTTCATAATGATGAGTACAATGTCCCCCTAGAGTTATGTGATATAAAAAAACACGTTGTATAATTAAAGCATCATTGATTTTTGTAGACATACTTTTTTTAAAGGGTTTCTCATTTGCTTCCAGTCTAACCGGATGCAGCGGAACACCAGTATTTTCCATGAACCGACTGCCTATCTGACCTCCACAAGTCCCAGTTATTGGGTAATAAGATACCCCTTGGTAAGACTGGTTGTCAGACTTTCGGGCTTCTGACGACCCGTAACGACTGTCAAAGATTTACGAATGACAGCCAGGTACGGAGGGGTTGGATTGGTATGTAAAGATGGTCACGTATCCACGGACCAACCGCGGCAAGCGTAGCTTAACCTGATCGATCGAACCGTGTGGCTGTTATTTGTTAACCACAAGCCCTTCATTTCAATTAAACGGAATTTGCTTATTTGTCCTTGACTCTATGTAGTACAGCGATGTTCGTTATAGTCCGAATAAGGTTTTTAAGCGACGAAAAATTGGAAAATGTACCCAGTACATTTTCCAATTTTTCGTGAGTCGATGAATACCAGCGCTGCGGTATTTATTTTTTAATTGATATTTTTTTAATATCGCGGCCTTAACGGCCTCGCACAGGACTTATTTTTTTGCTTGCTTTTAATGTTACTTTGTAACTTTTGTACCTAATAAAAAAAAACTTTTTTTTTTCTATCGAGAAATATGGAAATTCCTAAACAATTTTTTAAAATTTCTTAAGCAGTTTTTTTCTTTCTGGACTGAAATTTGGACATAAAAACATCTGTCGGGTCAGCTAGTCAAGTTAAAAACACATGCTTACCTAGCACAAAGTCTTCAGTGATCTCCCTGGCAATGAAGGGCACGCTCGGGTACAGCCTCAGGGTCTCTTTGATCACAGCCTCCAGGTACTTCATGTCAGCCAGATCAGAGATGGTCGGGGTGCGGTCAGAGTCACCCAGGATCTTCTGACATTCTTCGTAAATTCGATCCTGTTCGAAGAAAAGAAAATATGATAAAATCAAATAATGTTCAACGTGTTATCTGCAGTGGTGTATTAAAAACTATAATCAACCTTTAACATTCCCACTGCTGAGACACAGGCCTCGTATCTGTGAAAGAGCGAGTGGGCCGTTATCCACCACGTGGGGGTCCACGTGTTGGATAACGGCCCACTGGCTCAGTGCGGGTTGGAGAATATCACATGTCTTTTAAATTGTTTGTTCTAGGACGTGCTCACCGTCTCCTCAGGATGGTTTCCTTCACCGTACTGAGTGAAATGCCTGCCTGGGTTCTACCCCCGACCTACAATTTGTAAACCGGGATTTTTAGGTACCACTGGGCCAACACTGCTCTCAGCAGTGCGCACTCATCCTAATCTCTTAAAAAACCACTAATAACATTGCCTTTTGGGTTTGGATAAAGCCATGTGAGATTTGTTGCGATCTACCCAAGATACAGTAAGACATTTTGCTTAAAAGCACGATAAATTCCTTGAAAAGGCCTAAATTTTTTTTTTTGCGTATCGCTAAAATATACGACTGCAATAAACCGGGACGCGACCTAAACGCTCCACAAGATTAGATTAACAAAACCCTTGTAAAAAGCAGAAACCCGAAAAGAAAGTTGTTATACGAAACACCGCAAACTTTTCTTCAAGAAACATTTTAATCTGGTCCTAACTTGTGCTTTCTTAGTGAGCTTAGATTAGCAGAGAGCGTAGGTACTTCTAACGCAGGGGTATTCGAGTAAAGAGTTTTCTTTCTGACCCTGCCATGTCATTGGCCGTATTTCAGCGCGTAATGGAAATTGGCCAATCGGCAGCTTGGATACTTACAAATGTATGTTTTGTATTAATAATCATATTTTTTGTTATGTATTCTCTGGTGTTCCTACAATAAAGTAGGTATGTAGTATATAGTATAAATAGAATGAACGAATTGTTAATTCCTAATGATTAATTTTAAAATAAAATGTTAACATTTTTTGTAATTATATTTAATTGATAATTTAAATTTAATTGTAATAATTAGAATCAATATTATAATAATTATTATGTACAATTTGCAGTGCCCTTACAGGGTGCATGTTTTAACACTGTGTCATGAAATTTGAATACATTATGCACTATAACCAGTGTTTTACTTGTAGAAAATAAATAAATGCCAAACAATACATGCACGTTTACGTATGTACGACCAAATGAAGAAACAGCATCAATGGTCGCACTTTAAACACGCAATTACCCTTTGTTGTTAGCCCATATTCGGGTGCTCGAAAGACTTTACTGGAATTCGGGCACCCGATGCATTAATTCCACTGGTCATCGCATTGGAATCCGGGCTAACGAATACCAGTAGTTTGAGTCACGTCGAGCAGAACTATTCATTGCGATGACTGACAAAACGTGTGTCGGGATCCGAATTCTGGTAACCGAAACGATGAAGCTGGACTAGATTGTCCGGAAACGGGCGAACCCGACCCCGTTCATTTACCCTTGGTCGTTGTCGAAATTCCATAAGCAATCGAATTCGGGAGGACCCAACCTCCAAATGTCCTTGCGCCGTAACATTACAGCAGCCGATCTATTCTGTAAAAATCTCACCGCTAAAACGTAGTTGAAGTGATCTTTCCTTGCACCTCTTGCTTGGGATTGACACTATTGACAGCTTCCTTCACGGTCACTTCACCTAAGTTTTCTCTGCGAGATTTTTACAGAATAGACCGACTGCTGTCGAACCTCATATCCAGCAGTTAGTAGCAGTTTTGTGGCTGAGGTTACTGTTATATGTTCTAATCAGGCAAATTAATTATTACCACTATTAGACTTAAAATATTCTTTATTTTAATAAAAAAAAACGTGCATACAGCATTCATTTATATAATCCTCTATGACAGTCAACATGGCGGCGCTAGTGCTGCCCCTGTTTGATGACTAGTGCTGGGCACATTTCCAGCACTATGACACTAATGCTGACAATTGATTTAGTTACCTGCAATAGCTAAAGGGGCGATTATACCCGTCATACTGAACCCTTTTACTATGAAACATAACCACGAAGGGAAAAACGGGCGTAATGGCAGTTAGGCAGAGATGTACTTACTCGTACCTATAGTGCAGTCACGAGCATAAATGTATACACATACATTTCGTTCACATATTAGTGCTCGTGCCTGTACACCCACATTTCGCCAGTTATGTTGAAGTCCCATGCAATAAGGGGGCGAAGCCATTTCCACCACACCAAACTATGAAACCCATATCCAATTGTAGAAAAAAACTCCTAAATAAAGTAGGCAGGCAAAATATACATGAAGACCTCGCAATTTATCTACGTCATGAAAACATGGCGGCAAGCATGTTAAGACGTACTCCACCAGACGATGCGTCACGTGAACTTAATTAGTGTTTAATTAATTAAGACAAGTTAAGACACGTAAAGCGAACGTCCTCCGGGTTGGGAAACTCTGCCTTATCTAGCTATCAATTTTCACTTGGAGGAAGTCGCTCCTTATTAGTTTCCGTTTCCAGGAAGAACCGGATAAATAGCTCTCGAAATTGGAAATTACTAAAATTCCGAGTTTGGGGACTTTTATTAAACAAAAAGCGATCGTTTACGATTAAGCGAGTTCTAGATAAAGTCAGGGATATTAATTGTTAAGCAAATTGACCTTAACTTTTCGTGTTACAGCCATTTCACTATAGATTTAACTCTCTATCGAAACTGTTTGCTAATAGTGATATGTATAAACTGAATTTAGATGCGGTTATATATGATAAAATGTTTAAAAGGGAGTGAGCCTGGAGACCCGTCATACAGGTCCCGAACCTAGCTCAGACTCCAGCTCTCACAAAGCTTCTAGCATTAAGGCCAAATTGTATATACACACTACTGTAACAATGTTAAAACCTTTGTCGAAACCTTTATGAGAGAAAAGGTTCACTAATGTTTTACCAAAACACCATTGACAAATTTTTAGTTTACAACCAACGTTTAGTATACAATTTATTTCACAAACCACTTATTCCGCAACTGTTTTATTTTGAAGCACTCGCTTTACAAACATTTATTTGCCAAATGTTTCTCTTTACAAATGTTTCGGGTGATATATTATTTAATCATTTATACATTTTTCATTTAATATATTTAGATTATTTTGGAAAAATCAAGTTTATACAAAATATTATTTTATAATACAGAATATAACATACATATTAAGCCAAGAGTTTGCATATTAGATTTTGCGAAAAGCGGCTATCTTAAGCTTGCGATCAATTTTGGAAAACATAATCCTACATAGTTGTTATTTCCATTTGGGTCAAATAATTTACAGGCAAGTACTGAAGTTCTTTAAACCTACTAAAGTATTTTTTTTGTATAACATAGTTGTTTCTGGCACTCGTCGTCCATTGCCGCGGCACCGCTCGCTTCGCTCGCGCGGCTCATGCGTAGAGGGTCACAGTTTTAACCTACCCTAACCTTACCATGTTTTTTTTTTTATATTTAACCTAATTAACTAGTTCGGTTCCGGATAGCCTACTAAAAATAATCTCTTTTTTTTTTCAAAAAGGAGTATTAGGACGATGTTTAAATTCGAATGACAGTTGTAAACCGTATTTCATTAATTATAACATACTGACGTTACCGTCTCTGTACATATTCGAAGTTGTCATGTTGGTTAAAATGTAATCGGCAATTATTTCCACGCATGGCTGACAAAGCGGTTACGTCAGACGCGACAACACTATGCTTGGCTCACATAGTTCCAAAACAGCATTAATGTGGAAAAGTTTATTTTGCATGGCACCTTTAATATTCAATAAATTTCTAATTATTTTCTTCTAAAAAAGCGGGTAAAATTATATTTAGTTGGGAAAGTATACTAAAGTATTTTAGATTTTTTAAATGACAAAGTGTAATATTACAAATTTAACTAATACTTACTAACATTTTATAATTTTGACAATTTATAATTAGATTATAGGACAATTTAATTCAAATTTATTGTTTAAATTTAATTTTAAGTTTATGTGAATATTTAATAATGTTTTTAGTTTTGTTTAAATACCTATGAATGACTTCTTACCCCAACATGACGGATCTTTTTTGTTTATGAACAACCTGCATGCCTTGTATGTATACTCATGTTTCTACAAATAAATCAATCAAATCAAATCAAATCAATTAGCACAATTAGTTACATTTTTAGGAAATTACGGAATAATATGGCAATATGTAAAAAGTTTTTATTCCAAACGTTGTTTCAGGAAATAAAATGAAAAATAATGAATTGTTTGTCAAAGAATACGGTAGTAAAAAAAAGTTAATCGGATTTTTTGGCAAACTTGTTATTGTATAATGATGAAATCACAAATCATATTTTTGCCAATCGTTGCTTGTCAAGTAAAAATTTGTTGGTGAACTGACAGGAGAAATAAACTGTATTATTAAACTGTAAACTGTTATTCCATACAACTTTCAAAAATTATAATTAATATTTTGAATATACGGACAATTAAGTCAGTAGTCAATTTTCTTAACAATGAATTCCCCTGAAGGTAATGTACTTGCCTCGGTGTCCGGAATCATTAAAATGAATTGTTTCTATTACTTGCGGCAGTAAGTATTTGATAGAGCTTTAGCGTTTCTTCAAGTCAAATAACTACTTTAAATTCGCTACTAATCAAAAACACTCAAAGGTGATTGTGGTAAATGATTATGTCCCTTAGTTAATATAACATTACCTGGACTTCCTCATGGTCTGCTACCAACATCAGTCCCATAACGATTGCCATTGCTGTGGTGTCGTGACCCTGAAAATAGACACAATATCAATACATATTCCAATCTAGTCAAATAATGGCTTCAGCTGACTCCGTCCGCGTGAAAGTTATCCTCCAACACTTCGCAATACTGTATGATGCTGATGATATAATATCATTGCTAATGATCAAATAATTATTATTAGTTTAAAAAAATCAACCATTAGATAAACTAAAAATTTATCAAAAAATACATTTTGAAAAAATGAAACCATTAGTTACTATTTTTAACAATTGGTTGAGTTTAACTACGGATCAAATAACCGGCCCATAGAACGTAACTATTCCAGATAACGTAAAAGTTAACTTTAAAATGCGTAATAAAATAAATGTATAAACTGCCTTATCTTATTGAATTATCTTATTTATGGCTTCTTACAGACATTATAATACCGTACGTTTATCAATGTATGTATTATGTGTGTTGCTGCAATCGCTAGTTATATCTGTCAATAAACGGTTTACCTAGTGGACAGGGTATAAAGCACATATTTTATGTAAAGTTACCTCAAACATAAACGTGTTAACTTCTTCTCTTATTCCTTCCAAATCGATTTCGCCTTTGTTTTCCGCTTCAAGCAACAGATCAAGCATAGCATATCTCTTCTTTCCGCCAATAGAAATATCATTTTCAGTAAAGTCACTCTGTCCTGGCTTCCAATTCTTCTTCCTCTCCATTATGACGTCATCAGCGAAAGAATGGACTTTTTCCAGGCAAGTCACGAACCTTCTACCGATTGGAAATTTTCGGAAGAGGTATTCGTTGTGGAGCCATACTCTGGTTAGACGGCCCAGAAGGAGGTGCCCGATCTCCAAAATGGCGGATTTGTATTCCAACGTTTTTGAGGACTTGTCAGCATCCAGTTGGGTTCCCATAGCAGTTTCTGGAAAGATAAGGTGTTAGCATATTTTTGGGTGCATTTAGAAGAGCCTCCACAAGTGCAATAAGTTTCGCCACAAATTTAATAGAAGAATAATTTTTATGATAAGAATAGGAGGGATCATATAGTATGTTTCAAGAAAAAGGACATTTTTCGATCGTGTTTTGTCCACAATCGTTTAGAAGTCATTCGAGGAATACACGATATTTATATGTATACGAAAGAAAAACAACTCTGTAGAATAAGAGGAAGTGGTTCTAATCCCTTAATTACTTGCATGAAAGAAATCACTTATGTGCTCGAATGTGGTCTATAGAGACCCCAATTTGTAAGAACAATTTGAATTTTTTTTGATTATTATTTTTAGGACTGATTTTTCTATCGCTAGATAACTTTATCGAAGGAATAATTTTGAATTATTGACAGTTCTTCCGTACAAAAACTGTCTGACGTCAATTATATTTCACGAATAAAAATTATCGGTCGATTGACAAATCAGCCCTTGATGAAATAAGCTAAAAGTTTTTAGAAAATACAATATTGTTTTACTACTGATGATAAACTATAATAAATACACTACTGGGGAATTTGTTGCGCCACTTCTTCGTCCCAGCGAAAGCAGTAGGAAGCGGTGAAGGGCGGGCGTTTTGGGGGGCTGTTTTTTGTAATTTTGACGTTCGAAAAGTACTGATTCTCAGCCTAATTTGAATAAATGACTTTTGATTTTGATTTTTTACACCTTATAGTAAAATATTTCTGGTGTGGTGACCCCATGCGAGTAATTAAGGGTTAATTCATTCAGCTTGCTTGTGGTTAAACAAGGCAAGTTAAATAAAATCTTGTAACAAAGACATCACGTTCTGTCTCAAATTTACTTTGATACGAAGTATTTACCCAGTGATCCCCACAATTCTAAGAAAATCAAGATGTTTGTTACCCGACCTTCGTATACCAGGGATAGTACCGGCTCAACATAATCCTGGCAAATGTTTCCATAACGGAGACAAGCGTTCCAACCGGATTACGAATCTTATAAAAGTCTGTACTGATTTCATAAGCCATGTATAAAATAAAAATATGAATGATTGCCTCGCAGATGGTTGACCGAATAATTTCTTTGCTTGATAGCTCCTTTAGGAATGTGTTGAAGGTTAATAGTTTTACTTTTAGGGTTCTGTACCCAAAGGGTAAAAACGGAACCCTATTACTAGGACTCCACTGTTCGTGTGTCTGTCTGTTTGTCTGTCACCAGGCTGTATCTCATGAAATTTTCAAAGATGATGTATTTCTGTTGCCGCTATAACTTCAAATACTAAAAACAGAATGAAATAAATATTTAAGTGGGACTCCCATACAACAAACGTGATTATTTTGCCGTTTTTTGCTCGATATTAATAACGGCAACAGGTAGACGCTTGAAATATTCACAGAATATTTAGTTGTATATTCACTTTAAAAATAAATAATTAAATTAAAATAAAATAAATATTTAAGGGGGGCTCACATACAACAGACGTGATTTTATTGCCGTTTTTTTGTTTTCATCTGATGTATTTATCTGGTGTATTGTGTGTCTTTTAGGTGCTAAATAAATGTATTTTCTTTCTTTCTTTTTTTCGGCGATTTTTGCCTTGTGGAACGAAACCCTTCGTGTGCGAGTCCGACTTGCATTTGGCCGGTTTTTACTCATTTAGTTTCGAATTTCATCTGCCTGCCTAGCCTTTTCCCAACTATGTTGGGGTCGGCTTCCAGTCTAACCCGATGCAGCTAAATACCAGTATTTTACATGGAACGACTGCCTATCTTACCTCCACAACCCAGTTACTGAAAAACACGATACCCCTTGGTAAGACTGGTTGTCAGACTTTCGGGCTACTGACGACCCGTAAGGACTGTCAAAGATCCACGAATGACAGTCGGGACCAACGGGTATGTGAAGATGGTCTCCCATCTACGGACCAGCCGCGGCAAGCGTAGCTTAACCTGATCGATCGACCCGTGCGGCTGTTATTACTTACACACAAGCCCCTAGATTTGAACATGAAATTACTAAACGCCTAATGTTCGATGCAGTTACGATCATTAAAAGAGGGAGCAAGACGACACGAGGCACAGGTTTAAGTAACCCTGTATAACATATTTTCTGTTCTACTCACACGTTTGATGACGGTGACTGCCACAAGTTGACGTTGAGCAATGAACATAGCTTAATTTTTCGAAGGCTTCTAGTCCGTTAAAATTAAAATAACGTTAACTTACCACAAATAGTGAACAGAGTATAGTCACTGATGACAGGCAGCAGGTTGACCTCCGTACCCTCGAAGTCCTTAAGCTTCTCCACCAGACCTCGGCTCCTCTCCTTCATGACCACTGTGAAACTCTTCAGAATGTTGAAGTGGAAAGTCGGAGTCAGGATCTTGCGCCGTCTGTGCCATTTTGCACCTGGTGGGGGAAATGGTGATACTCAATTTAATATTTGTCATATCTTTGAATGGATCTCCGTGTTTTTGGTAAACCATGTATTTTTCTTATAGGCCCAAACTTTATAAGGAAAATCCAGGCCGTGGTAAATATAATAAGTCAGTCAGTGAGGTGGAAATGTGACTGACTGCTCAGGGTACATCTATCAGGGTATCGCTACTCGTGTATACCTCGGTCATGCTAACTGTTACTGATATGATTGGTTTATGGTGATACGGTCAGCCTTTTGTCGTATCGGCAAGATTTAATTAACTCTGATGCCGCAATCAATGTGGCCACCTACTGGGCTCAAACAATAAAAAATATCGAAGAAGAGTACCATTGACACGAAAAGAAGAAGATTTAACTCTCAAAATAAAATCAGCAACTCATTGATGTTTTCGAATAAAATGTTATTTAATTATTAGAAAACAAGCAGTTCATTTATCAAATTAAATTTCATTTCAAAACATCTATCGGTTTCTTCCTAAACTTCAACTATATCTGACGACCCTGGTTACTATCTCTTCTGGTGATATTACCTACCTGAGGTAAAAGTTTCAATAACATGAGGCTCGCCACCTACATAACTAGCGAAATGTGGGTGTACTATAATATTAGGGAACCTCTGCCTACCCATACTCTAAACATAACATTACGCCTGTAATCCCCGAAGGGCTCGGGAGAGGTGCAGACCTACATGTCGTCAGGGGGGCTAAAAAGGCCACTTTGGCAGAATCATAATAGGATAACAATATGAATCATATTAAAAATCGTAAAATGGTCACAAACTGGCAATTCATATAATATGATCTGTGTGCAATTCATATCACAATGAAATAACATTTAAACTGTAGAAATAAAAAATAAAAAACTGAATTGATTAATAAAAACTGTGATGATTTACCGATAAAATTACGGTTTTTATTTTTTTCATGAGGCAATGTTTACACCAAGTATGAAATGATATTTTACGAAAATTAGAAGAATTGCTAATGATCTGCTAGAAATTCAGGAAATGAATAGCTTTTAGAGTTATTGCTTAAAGTGGCCTTTTTAGGCCCCGAGATATGTTTACATAATAAGCCTATACTGTTCGCACTGCTAGGACACAGGCCTCCTCTCAGTGAGGGGGACTGGGCCGTAATCCACCACGCAGGCCAAGTGCGGGTTGGTAAATGTCACATGTCTTAAAATTTTTGTTTCTAAGACATGCCAGTTTCCTCACGATGTTTTCCTTCACCGTGATGGAATAATTTACACAAAGTAAGTGCCTGACTGGGTTCGAACCTACGACCTGCAACTCGTAAGTCGAGGCCGTGACCACTGGGCTACCACTGCTCAAATATGTGTAGGTCTTATGTAATAGGGGGCAAGCCTATTGCCCACTGCCTTCCCCTTGACAGTAAACAGGCGTAATGTTGTTACCCTAAAAATGTTTCCATTAAAACTTTTATTAAGCTTGTTGTGATTCGTCTTCGTGATTTCACTGCCAAGCTTTAGAAACTTCTAGTGAAATGTTTTAACGAACCCTTTTTTTCCCTGTATTTTCAATTTATAATGATAGGTATGTTTTTCAAAGACTTTTTCATTTAACTACGTGGAAAGAGTAATTGCCTGAAATATTTTTGCATTATACAGACGTTTTAAAAATATTGAGACCACTCTTTCAATCTTCAACTATTATGTACATATCTCTATTTATTTGGTATCGGCGATGCATATATTTTCTGCATTTTTAAGTGTTAGGTAAGTAAAAGTATTGAAGCAAAAGAAGTATGTAAGCATCGTAGCAGATGGCGTTCTATAGTGTCTGCCTACCCCCAAGGGAAGAAGGCGTAAGTTTATGTATGTATGTGTATAGGCAAGTTATAATAGTCCTTTCTTACCCGAACTCAGCAGCAGTCCTGTGCCGAGCCAAGCTTCCAGGAAAGTGTACGGTTTGCTCTTCTTTATGTTCCGGGAATGAGATAACACGACCTGTAAACAAGATATTAACAAACTTTAAATAAGATGCAAACATTGCCGTTACGACATAGGTATGTATGTACCACGGTAATGAGGTAACATTACCGTGTATGTGCTGTTAATAAAACGTCGAGAGGGGACGTCCTAGAGGACATAATTATAGTGATTATTGGTGATCTTTTTTCAAAAAGGTTAGGTGCATAGTACGCATGAGACGTGCGCGCGTATGACTAGATGCATGAACGTAAACGAAGCAAAAGGAGTATGTAAAGATCATAGCATGTGTCGTACTTATGTGTTATTTATGTTGGTAAATAAATAATTATATACCTACCAAAGTAAAACCAGACATTTTCAAATTATAATAGCATTTTGCGAAGGACAAACCACAATAGACAGCCTAAAACCCGCAGCCTTCGGATTTTTATAAAAAATATTATGTATTTCAACGTACATTGTATCTGATTATCTTGTAAAGAACCCAAAGCATTTTCAGAAACGTTGTTATGTTTATTTATTTATAATTAATTAATTACAACGGCTTGCGCCAATGTACTAATTAATATATAAAACTAAACATATTACATAATTATTAAACTTTGTGTTCTAAACTAATATTATAAAGAGGTAAAAGTGTTTGCTGGTTTGAAAGATGTAATCTCTTGAAGTACTGATCTGATTACAAAACTTATTTCACTGATACTCGTAGTGTCGAAGAGAGAAGGCCTGTGCCAACAGGAACATTATAGGCAGATTATGCTATAATAGAAAGTTACACTATTGCTGAGTGCCATAGGATATTTTTTCATGGTATAATTGACTTCCAGCCGGACGAAAGTCGCGGTCAAGTTTTTTTAGTAGCCATTAATGTCCCACTGCTGGGCAAAGGCCTCCCTACTCTCCAATCTCTCTGTCCAGAGCTGCCAAGGACCAATCTTTCTTACAGAAGCCCAGCTCAACCGCCATATCTGTCTGGGCCTGCCGCGATGTTGTTTGCCATTAAGCGGGACCCACTGGTAGTTTATTTGTATTATTTTGAGATCATATATGAAACAAATCCTCGACAGTTGAACATAAATGCAACCTATTCTTCATTGTACATTCTAGTATATCATCGTCATCGTCCTCCTGCCTTCCCTTGCATAAGCAGCCTATAATGTTCCCACTGCTGGGACACAGGCCTCCTCTCGGTGAGAAGGAATGAGACGTATCCACCACATGGGCCCGGTGCGGATTGGTATATGTCGCAAGTCTTCGAATTTTGGGTTTTAGAACATACCGGTTTCATCACGATGTTTTCCTTCACCGTTTTTAGAAATAATTTACCCAAAGTGAAACTGTGTTCGAACCGACGACCCACAACTCATAAATCGCGGCCATTGCCACTTGGCTACCACTGCTTTGTGGTCACCACTGACTTCTCTTATGCTAAATTATTTGGGATTGGTGCAGCATGTCTTGTTCTTCCATAAATCTCTGTTAGAAGACCCTTTTTTTTTTATGACCCCTTCCGCTCTGGTTGGAGCAGAAGGGAGTGTCAGACTCTTACTGACTAAAACCCACCCGTGTTCCTTCCTTAGCCCTTTATGTACCAGGGCAGCGGTAACCCTTTCGGACGATCCCGCTACCCCGGCAGGACCCCTTCAGTAGCCTTAAAGATCATCTCATCTTAGACTACATACATTATACATAACCTATTTGAGTTAATGGGGACTCCAAAAGAAAGGCCGTTCGATTTCAATATTATACCCTGTCCATTAGGTAAACCGTTTTTTGACAGATGGAACTAGTGATTGCAGCAACACACAATACTTTTTTGATTGATACACGTAATTTATTATAATGTATATAAGAAGCCATCAATAAGATAATTCAATAAGATAAGTCAGTATATTTTTTTTTATATTATTACGCATTTTAAAGTTAACTTTTACTAATCTAGAATATGTACGTTCTAAGACAGCTGTCAAAATTGATTAACCTAATGGACAGGGTATAAGTTTATTATAATTTTCTTGATGTATGGGAAGATGTTTTACTAATATTATTTTAGCCTTGTAGTTCTTAATGACAAGAGATTGCATCCGCCATCAGGTACCTCTCTCAACCCTAAGTATACTTTCCGGGTTATTTTTATCACAAACCACGTTACCTTTTAACAGGCTTTTCCCAGGGCTCACTAATGGCTTTATTTGCTTCAGTGGAGGCTGGTGAGCGGACATAGCGTTATAGGTCCTCGTAACGTTAATGTGTTTTACATTAACGTTAATAGTACGTAACGCTATGTCCACTATTTCTAAATGTTCTACTTACATGACTACATATCATCTTGTAAATACAGGTCCAAGGTTGTATATTATTTTATATATTTATTATTTATTTTCTTTATTTTCAGAAGGCTTACAGGCTAATAGCATTATAATAACAGTAATATATAACGAATGGCTAATTACAAGCCTCCACAGACAAATACAAAAAATATATATTACTCCTTCATAGTCTGTTACATTAGTTATTCCCTCAAAGTGGTTTATTTCGTTTGTTAAAATTTTGCCAATCTGGACAACAAACGGTTCAAGTGCTGGCACATGCCTCCTGTACAAATAATGGCTTTGTTAAGATTGCACTTAAAATGAGACAAAGGCGCCTATGTTTAGCGTTGTGCGGAGTCTAGGGTTGAGTATGGGGTCCGATATGGACCATGGAGCGACAGTGATGGCATTGCAAATTACAGAATTGTGTGGAAAAGTCAGAGTGAGGATTCGATTTTAATTTTAAAGTTTATAATCTCAAGCTGAAGATACATAAAAGTATTCCTTTAAAAAATCCTTATTCTTTTGTTTGTAGGACCATTTGCTCGTAGGACGATGCTAATAAGCCATTTTACTAAAGTGTCGTTTTGATATTAGGACCATTACTTTTACGACTTTTTGATACAGAGGGATTCGTTTAGACGTGGTCGCGATACATACTGACCAAGGAACTGCGTAGTGTTTCATACATTTTTTACGAATCAACGCACGCTACAGGCGGGCCGGACCGCACTTTTTTGTACGAAATTGCTTATGTTACGCTGCGGCCCGTTGCGGCTGTAATGTGCACATGCCTTTAGAGAACAATAAGGCGCCATCTCCACGGGCGAGAAAACCGCGAGGACAGTCATGCGATGCCATCAAATTATTGTTGTGGGAATATCATATCGCCGTGTGGAGATTGATTCATAGAGTTTCTATTGACTTTGATGGCACGGCGAGACTATCGCGGCGATTCTCTCGCTGGTGGAGATGGCGCCTAATGTAGCACCATACATTATTTGCATTTAGATAACATAGCGCAAATAGAATAAATTAGATGTATGCAGAATAGAATCGACTCGTTTGGCAAATTGTACAACTGTAAATTATATACCCAGTGAATATCTTAGGTAAACTTTCAATTAATTTTCCTACACAACTGCATGCAAAACTTTGATTTAATCAAATTTTAAATAAATATTTTAGTCATTTCACGTCGAAACTTTAGTATTCAAATTCTTTACTTGAATATTATACCCTTATAATTATAAAGGTATGAGGAATAGGGTGTAAAGTTCACTCATCCTCCATAGAAAAAGGAGGATCCTCCGACCAGACGGGTGTTCTGTCTGCAACTCTGTTCAACGGTTGATGTCGGTACGTTGTATATAAAAGTATGCTAGTTGCGCGGTAAATTCTGCTTGCGCGATGCAGGATTTTGCGTGAGGTCAGTGTGTGCGTAGTTCGCATGTGGCGGTGTAGATACATAGTAAATACATGCAAATAGTAATTCTTTTTTTTTTATTGCGACTTTTTTTTTTATCTTGGTTTTTTAATAACCGATGAAAAATTTCTACGCTATGGGTTTGCGCGTCGATGTTCCTGCCACCCTGTATAAGAGTAGCGAAAAGCGTTCCCTTTTTATTAAATGGCCCTTTCGTTATTAATTCAATAACTCTACTGAAACTGACATGTTATAGGAACACGTATTTTATGAACGATGAAATATTGAAGCTTCCGTGAACACGTGTATTTCAATGTTATTGTTCGTGCACCTACACCGTGATGTGACCGGCTTTATCCCGTGTCCTGCGGGTGATTTACAACCCGCATATTGGGTAAACATGCTTCTGTTATGGTACAATATCATGTTTTGTTTGGCAGTTCGACTGTCATTCAGTAGATTTACCCGCTAGCTATCAAACAACCGAACTACCCAACCTATGAATAACTATTAACATGCATTATCATTAAACATTCAATGGTTAACGTGGTTGTGCATCTAGCTAAAAGGGAATTTTAAAAAATTCAGCCGTCCCATAAGTTTAGGTCGAGTAGGTATTAGAGTTTTCTATGGGGCAGTTGATAAATTTTACGCGATTACGATATTGGTCCCAAGGAGAAAGTTGTTCAGTTTGATGGTCTGTACCACATCCTTAAATTTGGCTGGTCTTTGAAAATAAACCCTGTATAGTACATATTAGTTTCCACTTTCACCACCTCGACCACAGCTTGACCACCTCAAGCTCAAATAATCTCAGATTGCTCAATACTGACCCATCTCAATGAACCACCCTAAATACCGTAACGATCCGCAGTACATACCTCAACGTCCTTAACGTTAGAGACATGGAGGATCCTCCTCTTCATCATCTGGATGACGTAGCGGTCTCCGAACTCTTCGTTGTACTGACGCATTTTCAGAAACAACTCGCCTGGAACAATGTTTAGAAATGCTTTTTATTGTTACCGTTCTTTTGCTTTTATTGTATATGTACAAATAAACTATAATAGATTATCAGTTTTCATTCTGAAATGAGAAATCGTTAGCTAATTCAATTACATTTCGACCGGTAGCTACTCCACTGCTTAACTTAAAAATACATCTGTGAATTTAAGACTTGCTTTAATATTAAATTTGACATCCATAACACTACCCCACAGTAAGAAATGGAATTTAGTTTAGAAAAAAATAAAAAACTAAGTGAAGAAATCACACTCAATCATCGGTAACCACTCAGGATCGGATCGATAAGTTTGCAGATACCTCGACCAGTAAGTAACTATCACGAACAAATACTCACACTTCCACTCACTCAGGCACGCCCGAGTCGATACAACGTTAACCTAGACTGCATGAGGGATTAAAGACAGGCGCAATTAAGTAGGCCGCCACGGGTCGTGATACTTTAATATGTCTGGTACACCCTGCACCACCAGCCTCGCTAACAAGGCGAGCTTTTCTCATGCATTTCGTGCGCATACGAGAGTTTTGTTAATTGGCTACCAAAAGATTGGACCTTTCATTGATAGTAAAAATAATAAAGAAGCCGTAAAAGGGCAATTATTTAGTTACGGGTAGAACTGACGGCTAAAAAGGAGAAAACAAAAATATAAGCCATGTTGAACTTGGTGGCTGACAAACCAATATGGCAATATAACCATCATCATCATTTCAGCCAAAAGACGTCCACTGCTGGACATAGGTCTCCCCCAAGCACATCCACTTCGACCGGTTCTGTGCTTCCCGCCACCAGCGGGTTCCTGCGGTCTTAACAAGATCGTCGGTCCACCTTGTGGGAGGCCTTCCAACAGTACGTCTTCCAGTACGCGGTTGCCACTCCAGAACCTTTCGGCCCCATCGGCTCCCAGTGATAACCTTACTCGTACGCCTAGTGGCTACAAATAATAATTTCCCTCGAGTCGTATTTCGCTCTAGAGTAATTCAGTCACGTCTAATAAATATGTACATCTTGAGAACTTAATCTTCCTGACGTTAATATACAGCGTGTATCAGAAAGCTGTGGTCAAATTTAATAGTTTCCAACCACTGTTTCCATCAGCTCAGTGCCAAAGTGCCCACAGGATCTCGTGGAGACCATTTAGGCACGACGAAGCCATTAGCTGTCGTCTATTTCCTCACGCAACAAACGTACTAGCTGTCTAACGCATGTAGCTGTCGCTAAAAACCAGAGCAGCGTATAGCGTCTTAACATTATGCTGAGCGACGGCCGTTTTGCGTGGATGATTAAAAAAAATTTAAAATGGTTTATTATTTTAACAAGTGAACCTTAAAAACTAGTGATTGGAGCTTCCTTTTAGGCAGATAAGCCTGTGTTAGGAGACTCCGCTCTTCAGATAAGCCTGTGTTAGGAGACTCCGCTCTTCAGATAAGCCTGTGTTAGGAGACTCCGCTCTTCAGATAAGCCTGTGTTAGGAGACTCCGCTCTTCAGATAAGCCTGTGTTAGGAGACTCCGCTCTTCAGATAAGCCTGTGTTAGGAGACTCCGCTCTTCAGATAAGCCTGTGTTAGGAGACTCCGCTCTTCCATAACTTAATAAATAACATTTAGGTTTGTACTTGTTGTATGCAGATCTAAAAAGAATAATAAACAAAAAAAAAAAAAGAATTAAAGCTAAACATGCAGCACGAACGCAGGCATGCGAGTGTGTGAGTGAGAGTGAGTGAGGGTGTGTGTGTGAATGTAAATGCGAGGGTGTGTGAATGTGTTCACAAATGAATCAGAGTGTATGCATTATGGCTATGAATGGTGCAGGCATTAGGCAGCTGTAGCGTTATATTTTATCCTAGCAGCGCCTCCGTTTCATCATAGGTTAGTGGTTTTATCCAATTAGTTACAATTTTTTTTAATTCATTTTGTTTCTTAGTATATACGTAAATTTGTCTGTTAAGTCTATTGTATAGCTGAGCTGAGCGTTTTTGAATTGTATACGGGCGATGCGTGGATGTGGCGCATGTTGTCCCCCAACTCTTGTGTTTGTGTTATTTGTATACGTCATGTTTACCGCATAAATTTTCTTTCTTTACTAAACATTGTAAGTCCCGTGTCAGTAATAGAGATACATAAAATATCAAGAGTCTATTTCTAGCTGTTTACACCACGGACGAGAACTCTGTCAAACAAACAACTAGTTTTTAGTTACTAGCTCTACTCAGTTCTCGCTAATCGCCGGCGGTACAGGTACCTTAAAACCAATCTACTCTCAAGTTGGGTCTAAAGTTAAAGTTTCCATGCGAACAACGTTGCTGGCTAAACGTAGTGAGAAATATGTAAATACAAGCGGTTATTGCCCTGTATTTAACATTCAAAACAATTATTATCATTATAACAAATATTTATCGAGTTCACTGGTAAATTGAAACTAAAGTGCTGTGTTAAACGTACTGTTTACATTAAAACTCATAACTATTGAACCGTTACGAGTTACAAAATGACATTGAAAGTCAGGAATTGTTGAAAGGATTTTTTTTTTTTAATAATAAAAATAATAATTGTGTTTAGTCCGTCAGTTAGATTATCGAAAAATAATGGATACGTATTTTTTCTTTTGTCAATCAAACAAAAAATGGCAAAGATAAAGCGCGTCAAAATTTGGGAGTGAGTGGTCGTGACATCACTTGCTTGCAAAAGTGTCGCAAGCAAGTGACGTTACGCGGAACTTTAACGGGCGATATCTTCATCATTTTTTATATAAGTAATTGACAAAAGAAAAAAATACGAGCTCAATATTTTTTGATTATCTAACTGACGCGGACTAATTAGATTTTTTTAGGAAAATAGCCTATTGGCGGCCTGTACCAAACGAAAAATCCGCTATCACTACCAAACCAAGTGTATTTGGAAAAGAATTCAATGTTCTTCCTATTATTTATTATTAAAAAGCCTGTGATGTCCCACTGCAGGACAAAGGCTTACCTACTCTCTGTCCACTTCTCTCTGTTTAAAGCTGCTAAGAGCCAGTTCTTGTTGTTACGGTTGAAATAAATGGAAATATCTTAACAAAGATAGTAGCCACTACATTGTCCACAGATTACAACTAAGACATTTACTAACTGAAGGAAAACGTAACTGTGGTTAGGGCAAACTTAATTATATGAACAAAAGAAACTAAAAACAAAATGCTTGTTTGTGTATTGTATCCTAGTTGATTGTCAATTATACCTCGACTTTTAATAGTATTCAGTAACTTGACAGTTGAAGGGTTACCACGTTTTGACAAAAAACAGGTAGTGAGGTGGTGCGAGAATGAACGGAATTGAATGAACTTAAATAATGTACTTAAATGCAATCTTTTTGTTAATAACATGTCTTAAAAATGAATAAGAAGAATGACGTCTACGTCTAGGGTTGCCAGAGGATATAAAATGACAAAAGTAAAATAACATGATTTTTATTTTATTTCGATTAAAAGAAAATAAAAAAAAGGAAATTACTAGTTTACTTAACTAATAACGATTTTTATTAATAATTATTCTTATATTCCACATCTTACATACGAATATTTAAAGTTTTATTTAAGTTAAATCATTTTTACCATTAGTTCTTTACGCAAAATCGTTCACTACCCCAACACTATAGTTTTAGTATGGTAACATTATTTTTCGTTGAACTGTCAAGTTATTGAATACGATTAAAAGTCGATTATAATTATGGAAGTATTACGGTACAGTCAACAACAGATTTATTCTTATACAGGTTAATACATAAAGTTAGGTACCTTATTAGTTTGTGTTCGACTAGCCTGAACTAAAAAGGTGAAGGAAAACATCGTAAGGAAACCGGCATGTCCTAGAACCAGAAATTCGAAGACATCTGACATCTACCAACCCGCACTGGGCCCGCGTGGTGGATTACAGCCCACTCCCTCTCAAAGAGAGGAGGCTTGTGTCCCAGCAGTGGGATCATTGAAGGCTGATTATGTAGACTAGCCTACCGTGAATATATGACAAACCATTTCGGCTTCACTTCTATTATCAACATCAGGGCCCTAGTTCACTATGACCACTTAATGATTCCTTACTTCGAAACCACGTCAATTCCTTAGCTAATCACGATATCTGATGGCCAATTCCCGTAATTAAAAGCGTTCAAAATATAGTCGCAATCTCATCTCAGCGACAATCACATCTCAAAAACTTGTCAAAATGTAGGGAAATTCGTGGTATTTCTGTTTGATTGAAACTGAGATCAGACTGTGAACGTTCTTAAAATTACGAGAATTGCCCCTCTGCTAATAACATATTCTTTGTGACACAATGAACGAAACCGTGCGAAAAAACACGAAGTTGGCGCGGTTGAACTGTCAAAATACCACGCTTGACAACCGTACGTGGTAAGAATCCGTGGGGAATAAAAATTGCCATACTGAATTGGGCCCAGAGCAACTAGACAAAGTGATTCTACCAGCTATAATGATGATGGAAAAGATAAAAATGATAAAATGACTAAAAGATAAAAATGTATTGGATTGACATAAGCTGTCGAACATGTTTTAACAATCCTGTTGAAAGTCCTTATAGAAATAGGAAACGCTTTTAAACCGATTGCCACTTATCTAGGCTAAGCCCCTTTTTTTTTTTTTTTCTGGGTGGGACATCATCAAATGACTCCTCCCGCTCTGGGCGGAGCAGAAGGGAGTGTCAGACTTTTACTGACTAAAACCCACCCGTGTTCCTTCAGTTGCCTGTGCCAGAGGCCACGGTATCTCTTTCGAACAACCCGCAGGCCCGGCGGCATCGGCCCTAGCGGACCCCGTCAGTTCGTGCTGACAGCTCTTTGAGGCGCGCGTGGAACACAACGCGCCGTCGACCCGGGCCTGGTCCTTACCGGGCGGCGAGCTGCCCATAGCTCGCCGCCCGCAGGCCCGCGCCTACGGTGGCCGGGAGTCGGCTGTTGACTCCCGTCCAGGGCGTCTCCTGCGGCGGCTAGGCGCGCGATGGTGCAGCGATTGCCTCACGCGCTCCGCCTCCTCCTTCGCGAGCATTACTGCTTCACAGAAGGAGGTGATGGCCTCCCATTCACTCTCGCTCCGTACCATGGCCTGTATGAGGGCCGGACGCAAGAGGTCGCCGCCGCCGATCGCCGCCACGAGGACACGGCGGGGCCCCGCCCAAGCCGGGCAGACCTCCACCGTATGCTCCACCGTGTCCTCCGGGCGATCCCCACAGTGGTGACACCCTGGCGTTTCCTCCCGCTTTATCCTGAACAGGAACCTCCCGAAACAACCGTGTCCGGTGAGGACCTGCGTCAGGCGGAAGGTGAGGGCGCCGTGGCGGCTCTCTAGCCACTCCTCAAAGAGGGGACTTATCGCCGCTATTGTGGCGTGCCCAGCACTGGGTTGCGACAATCGCACTCTCCATGCCGCTATGAGATCCCGCCGGAGCTTGTCCGCTGTGCCGTGATTTCTCGCGGCAGCGGAGCAACGCCCCGGCGTTTTGCCTCCTCTCGCCACTCCCATATGTGGGCGAGGACTTTGGCCTCCAGATCCCATGGCGCTAGGCGATCTAGGCTAAGCCCTCAGGTCATGTTTTGCACGCACTCGTCTTCACTGGAAAATCTATACTCTGAACGAATGCAAGATGAAAATGCGACATACGATTGGAACCAAAATTGTAGTCCCCAAAGCAATCATTGTCGTAGCACTTTCCTCCGCGTAGCAGACTACGACGTAGCTCGTAGCTTTGGTGCTACGCCGCGCAGTGCTTTAGTATTATTTTGAGCAGTTTACATCATTCTTGTCATGAGGGGCTTGTGGCTAAGTTATAACAGCCACACGGGTCAATTGATCAGGTTAAGCTACGCTTGCCGCGGTTGGTCCGTGGATGGGTGACCATCTTTACATACCAAGACTCCTCCGTGCCTCGGAAAGCACGTTACGCCGTTGATCCCGGCTGTCGTTCGTGGATCTTTGGCAGTCGTTACGGGTCGTCAGAAGCCCGAAAATCTGACAACCATTCTTATCAAGAAGTATCGTATTACCCAGTTACTGGGTTGTGGTCAGCTGCATCCAGTTAGACTGGAAGCCGACCCGAACATAGTTAGGAAAAGGCAGGCATATGATGATATCATCCTTATTCCCAACTATTTTAAAACGCAATACCTTATGTTATGGTATTTCTAAATTAAAAAGCTTTTGCCTACCTTTATACCCACAGTAATATAACTAAACCTTAGCCAGAAAAAATATCATAGTTGTTTATCTTCTCTCCCACAAATGAAAGAAGTTGATATAGAAATACTATTCCTGCAATATTATAATACCTTTAAACTAATTAAATAAAACCTTCTAAATAATCATAAGGCACATAATATTTTCTTTGACGTTGTTCAAGAAAATATTAAGTGCCTCATTAAGACAATTCAAGCAGGTTTTCATCCTGAATCTCAGAGAAAACAAGGAAATATGGCGGCACGGTTGGCGCAGTGGTTAAGCGATTGACTGCTGCGCTGCGTGTCCGATCCCCGCACGGAACAAATATTTGTATGACCTACAAGTAGTTGTTCCGGGTCTGGCTGTTTGTGTATGTGAGTTTAAATGTTTGTAAACGGACCCACGATACAGGAGAAATTCCTAGTGTGGGGAAAAGTTTAAAAAAATATATATATCTGTAAAAATAATAAATCTGTTTAGTCATTTCCATATCCTCCCTTTCCCTTTTCCGTGTGGGAAAGGGAGGTCTTTGCCCTGAAGTGGGATAACACAGGCTAGTTAGATTAGATTATACCGTATCACTTGTCTGACTGTATAGTAGGGTATAGTATAAGTACACCCCTGCCGAACCCTTCGGGAATTACAGGCGCGATGTTATGTAAGAACTACAAAACGTACTTACGTGGTGTAATATTTATAAATTCGAGGGCACATCCTATGATCGGACGGCGCGGCGGCCCGGGCAACTTGTCCAGCGGATGCTCCTCGTCAGCCAAGAGTCTCCAGATCACGAAGGTGATGAAACCCAACAGTGCTAATGTTAGGAGCATTTTGCAAACAGTTCATTGACCTCGGTGTATCCTTCGAGTTGATTGTTTAGATATTGCGGAGGCAGCGAAGATTCGTCTGAAAATAACGGACAAAGGAACAGTAATTAGATAGGTGCTTGATGTCACTTACAGGAACAGAAGGTCTATTAAGGCAAAACATGACTGTGCTATAATTTTATGTAACATCTTGCATGCCATGTATGTGCATACTTATGTTTTGAACAAATAAATGATCTATTTATCTATCTATTATTTAATAGATTAAAGTGCTAACCAACGACGGCTTAATATCCCAAAATGATTGTACAAGATCCTCGCTCCACCTAGCCTGAGGGCGTCCTTACGTTTACCGATTCGCGTTCTCCACTCAAAACACGTCTACCGCAACGGTCATCGGTTCTACGGCTAATATGGCCGGCCCATTGCCACTTCAGCTTGTTTATTCCGTGAGCTATCTCGACAACTTTGGTTCTCTGCCGGATCACTTCGTTGCGGATTCGATCCCTCAGAGAGGCAGTCGCTCCATGTAAAAAAATACTGGTGAAGCTGACCCCAAATGAGTTGGGACAAGGCAAGGTAATTGACTATTATTCAACTAGCGACCCCCCCCCCGCCCCGTTCCGTACTGTTTGCGACCTGACAAAATATCGAGATTTCTTTTTATAGGGAAATTAAATGTAGGGATTATACAAATAAACCTTTTTAGAGGTATGAGGAACAGGGTGTAAAGTTCACTCATCCTCCATAGAAAAGCAAGTTAAGTTAAAGCATTGTTTTCTGTTATTTATAGTTTTGCTGTAATACCTAAACGAATTTTTCTTTCTTTCATTTTTATTTTCTTAGCCTACATTGTGTCCCACTGTCCCAACCAGTCTTACCAAGGGGTATCGTATTACCCAGTAACCGGACTGTGGAGGTCAGATAGGAAGTCGTTTCATGTAAAATACTGGTATTAAGCTGCATCCGGTAAGACTGGAAGCCGACCCCAACATAGTTGGGAAAAGGCTACGCAGATGATGATGATGACATTGTGTCCCACTGCTGGGCAAAGGCCTTCCCTTTTTCCTTCCAAACCTCCTTTCATTCATCAATAAAAATAAATGAAAATATAAAGGGGGTTTAAAAACTAAAAGAACCGAAAAAGTATGTACAGTTCAATGTTGTAAAGTGGAACCCTTCATGTGCGAGTCCGTTGACCGGTTTTTTATTTCTACCGGTTGCCAGGCGGTTGCCGTACCGGTACCGGTACCGGTATCAGTCAGTAGAAAAACACAGCGAACGACAACTAATAATAATAAAATACCTGAGGAGGCTCTCGTTGGGCAGCTGGATCAAGGGCTTGATTCAGAAAGCGGTACTTCTGGACACGGCTAACATTGTCAGGAGGTTCCTCTCTTTGGAGCCCTGACCGCCGGTAGCTTGGACCTTGTTCCCGATACCGGTGTGCTACTATTTTTTATATTTTTAAATGTTTTTTTTTTATCTTTTTGTTTATAAAAAATATTTAAAAATGTAATTTATAAGTAATAGGGGTTAAAGTATGAAATTGCCGTTTCATTGTAATAGGTACTTCGAATGGACATAGAACCTTCATGGTTTGATATTTTTGAGTGAAACTTTTTTCACATGGTACCTATGAAGTTCTTCTTTTAAAAAATGTGCAACATTCGATTATCGACTTTCAGTTGTTTTTTTTATTCAGCTTAGACAAGAAAGATGGATACTTCGAAAATTCGAGTTAATTTTGAATACGAGTTACGACGCGGAACTAACGCGGCAGAAACAGCTCGCAATATCAATGTTGCGTTTGGAGAGGGGACTGCTAATGAACGCACCGTGCGATTTTGGTTTAAACGCTTTTGTGATGGAAAAGCAAAGCTTACCAATAAAAAGGTAATGGTAACTGTTTGGTGGTCTCAGCATGGTGTTATTCACTATAATAATAATAATCATTTATTTGCAGACGTTGAAGTCCATAGAATTAGATTAGTAAAAATTTACATCAAAACATATTCATGAATTACAAATAAGCATCATAACAAAAATAACATAATCAATAACTATAGCTTTCTCCGATCTGGTCAAGCAATAACGGCAGATGTCTACTGTGCCGAATTCCGAACAATGATAGCAAAACTAGCAGTGAAACAGCCCCGACTCATGAATCGATCTTCACCATTATTGCTCCATGATAACGCGAGACCTCATACAGAACGAGAAACCGTTTTAACTCTACAGGAACTGCAATTAGAAACCATTCGTCACCCTCCGTATTCGCCAGACCTTGCTCCAACGGACTACCATTTATTTTTTTTATTTGGACAATTTTCTACGTGATAAAAAGTTTTCTTCTCCGGAGGCAGTACAAAATGCTTTCACACAGTTTGTCGAATCTAGATCACGAGAGTTCTATCGCAAAGGCATAAATGACCTTCCTATTAGATGGCAGCAATGTATAGATAATATTGGTAATTATTTTGATTAAATAAATATGTTAAATTTAAAAAAAAAACGAATTTCAATTTTTCAGTACAAGTCGGCAATTTCATACTTTAACCCCTAATATTTAAATGAAATAAAGGAAATAACTAAAAGATAATATTTTAGTCTATTGAAATATGCAATCATTAAACAATTATATTACCTTGAGAATAAATAATAGGTTTTATTTTTATTTGTCATTGGCAAGGTTAAAGTTAATATCAGACATTTATTTATTTTGTTTACCTTGACAAACAATTTACGTAACAGAAACAAGTTTGTTGGATATATAAAATTAAAATTGAATAATTATAATAAATTGTTTGACATTGGTATTCACGTTCGTATCCGTACGTATCTCAGCTAAGTATAAATATTTGCTATTGAAAATATCTTTTCTGAATGTAAAACAGCACCCTTATTGCGAAAAAAAAAAACACAATCTGAATAATTTTGAAGGATATTGCTAATCCGGATATTAGATAGGATATTGCTTCATATTTTCGAAAAAATCGTTTGCTCAACAACGTTAATAACGCAAAATGAAAGCCATTGCTACTGATTGTGTGTTACGCTATTACCCCGCTGGTACCTACGACTGCCATGCAAGAGTAGGTAATAATATTATCGAGTAACTCGGTAGGTAAATAATAATTGTTATGACGGACAAAGTTACTCGCTTGAAATAATAAACGATTAGAAAACGTTGAAGCTAAACAATAGCTTGGGAAGAGTTTGTCTGTATTTCAAAGTGTACCTACTTGTGTAAAATAACAATTGAATGACGATTGATTGAATGATGATTGATTCATGACGTCATGTTAGTTACGAAAATCCGTAAATGTAACACATCTACCAATTTGCACTGGGCCCTCGTGGTGGATTACGGCCCACTCCCTCTCACAAAGAGGTCTGTGTCCCAAGAGTGGGAAAATTATCGGCTGATTGCCAAACACTTAAATGTATAATGTTTACCAAACATTCAATTACCATTAATCTCAAAATACAGAAATTAATTATCATTTCGGTGAATATAAGCTATTTGAATTCCAATGGTACATAGACAAATTTTATGTTAAACTTATTATATTATTGTTTCTGTATGCTTAAACAATAAAGAATATGGTCTTTTATTTGGCCCACATAGTCTATCCACGATAATAGTTTAATTTAAGGCATTAATAGTTTAAAATAGTTATAAAGATATACCTACTCCTCTGGTATAATCATTATAATCCAGTAATGGGGGAGAGCCCATTACTAGATTATAATGATTTTATGGACAGATACTTTAAATACGTATGACATTATGTTTTTTTTAATATAATCATATGCTTTTATAAACATCGAAACATATTTTATCAAAATACACTGTAAACATAATTATTAATATTAAAAAAAAAAAAAAACATGTCATGTTACAATAATTTCGCTTCATCTGGCGAAACTCAAAGAAGTAAAATTTGCCTTAAAACCGCAAAGGTATGCTTTCGTGCTTGAACTACGCGCGTACAACAGTGTGAAGTTAGAAGCAAGCTAACGACTTTGAGCATAACTGTCGCAATATTATCTGGTAATATTGCGACAGTTTGCGATTCAGTGTAGGAAAGCGTACGTGTTTATGCCAGTCGTTGGAGTATTTCCTTTGGTAAGTAATAGTTTTTTGTATTTAATCGTTACGAAATTGTGTATTTGCAAAATGCAATGTTTATTGTGTGTAGATATCATGTATTACGTTAAACTGTGGTCAGTAAAGCAAGTGATGTTGTTTTTGTAGGTTATGTGCAATTTTGTCACTTCTCTGGCGTCACTTTTCTGTCATATTTCATACCAGAGGAAATACATACGTGGCAGGGCAGTCACCAAATTTTGTTTTGTTAATATTTAACGTTTTAAGGCTTCATTTTATTTGTTCTAGATACTCGGGCATAATCGGACACCATGGCGAATGTTAAAGAGAAGCAAACAAAGGAAGAGAGGTTAGAAAAAAAGCGTAAAGCTGAAAAATTACGCTACCAAAGAATTAAAAACGATCCGGTTGAAAATGCTGAATTAAAAGAAAAAGAAAAGCAGCAATATAAAAAGAAAAAGGAAAAGGGGCAAGTTAAGAGCATAAATGATATGACTAAAAGGAAACGAAGGGCTGTTAGAAAAATATGGAGAGAGAAGACTAAAAAGCATAGAGATCGCGTAAAGCTACAATCTACGATCTCAAAACAGCAATAGTAACATACTATGCGTACGCGTTCGCTTGGCTTAAATACGGAATAATATTATGGGGTAACAGTATAGACGCACCTTCGCTATTTACAATACAGAAGAAACTTATAAGAACATTGGTTAACATAGAAGACACCGACTCATGTAAACCACACTTCAAAGAACTAAACATCCTAACACTACCCTGTCTCTATATATTTGAAATTTGCAAATTTGTAAGGAAGTACCCACAATTCTACAGCAAAAGAGAAGACATACAAACAGAAATCAAACTTAGACATGGAAATAGACTCAACCTGCCAACTTCACGATTAAAAATGCACTCCTCTAGTGCGTTTGTCACGTCAATAAAAATCTACAATAAATTACCTGAACACATAAAAAACACAGAAACACACAATATATTTATAAATAAACTAAAACGATTTCTCTTAGATAAAACCTACTACACAATTGACGAATACTTCAAAGATAAATTCCTCCTAGAGAAACGAAGATAATTAGAATAACCAAGTAGTACCTAATACATCTATTTACCTTATCTACCGTGCAATATCTTTAATTACTTACTATTTAGTTAATAATAAATTACAGCTAATATATAAATAAATATATAAAATAATTACCTAATTTATAATTTAGAAAATATCTATTAATAATAAATAAATAAATATATAAATAAATAAATAAATATAGAAATATTAATAATAAACAAAATTAATATAAATCTACTCATAAATAATATCTACTTAAATATCTAAAAATAAGATTTACTCCTTAATTTCAATATTATTATGTTTTTAAACAAAAAGCGCTTCATCCTCTCCTCTAAAAACTAACTTGCTGTGCCCGACAGGGTCCATAATTGTTTCTCTATAATTTACCTACCAGCCTTGTATACATTATGGAATGCAATAAAGAATTGAGTATTGAGTACGAGAAATTATCCAGTAACACCAACTGCGTCTGATAATGAAGACCAACCTCCACTTCCACAAAACAATATCGTTCTGGCTGCTAAAAGGCGATCAGAAATTCAGTAGAAACTGCGAAATAAACTTATAAAAAAACAAAAATATGGCATTAAACAGTTACGTCAAAAGGTGCGTGAGTATCAAAAGAAAGTACGGCGCAACGGGAAACAGAAAATGACTCCAAACTCAAAAGTGGCCGATCTTTTACAGAATAATAGTACAGAGAATGTAGAAGAGGTAAAGAAAAAAATATTATTTAGTGACGTGATCCAAAATCAACTTAAAGAAAATATAAATTTGACAACGAATGATAATGAAAAGAAGATATTTAAAAAAGTATTAAGTGGCAAAATAGTCAAGAAGTATAAAGTGTTGAACCAAATTAATATGAAACCAATAAGACAGTCATCTAATGCAAATAAAAGTTTGTTAGATATGACACGGAAAACAAGAAACGATCAAACGAATTCGATAAATAGTTACAGAGTTTTTTTAATAAGATTGCAATAGTAGATTATGCCTAGGTAAAACAGATAGCATTAGAAAAGGTAAAATAAAAAAATATCAAGGTTTTCTTCAAGTTTCGTCATAATGTATTTTGGAGCACAGTTTAATGTTATTTTGATATATTTTCGAACACTGCGTTTTTTCTTTGTTTTAGTATCTAAAATGTCCTCTGCTATACATTGCGTATAGAGTATTTGATCAAAACAGAATCTGAGCATATCTAAAACCAGAAGGCCAATTATCGTAATTTAAAACGTTCAAAATCTAGTCGCAGTGTCATCTCGGCGACAAACAAATGTCAAAAACTTGTCAAAATATAGGGAAATTAGAGGTATTTTTGACAGATTGAGGCTCAGATTGTCTGATCTGAGCCTCAATTCTCGTAATTTTAAAATCGTTCACAGTCTTGTGAACGATCTTAAAATAACGAGAATTACCCCTCTGTAATGGAACTCCTTCCGTACTCAGTAGAAAACGTTCATTTTTTAAGCGTTGATCCTGTTACTCAGTACCGTAACAAAGATAATATAAAGTTTTCATTTTTTTTTTTTTTTTTCAGGATGGGAAATCATCAAATGACCCCTCCCGCTCTGGGTGGAGCAGAAGGGAGTGTCAGACTCTTACTGACTAAAACCCACCCGTGTTCCTTCCTTAGCCCTTTATGTACCAGGGCAGCGGTAACCCTTTCGGACGATCCCGCTACCCCGGCAGGCTTCGGCCCTGTCGGGCCCCGTCAACTATGCTGATATCTCTTTGAGGCGCGCGTGGAACACATACGCACGGCACGACGCCTGACGGCACGGTTGGCGCAGTGGTTAAGCGATTGACTGTTGCGCTGCGTGTCGCGAGTTCGATTCCCGCACGGAACAAATACTCGTATGGCCTACAAGTAGTTGTTCCGGGTCTGTTTGTGTATGTGAGTTTAAATGTTTGTAAACGCACCCACGATACAGGAGACATTCCTAGTGTGGAGCAAAGTTTAAAAAAAAAAAAAAAACTGCACTAATAATTTTTAAGTTTATTTGTTTCGATAGCCTCGAGACTGATAGCCTGTGTATCATTAGATAGTACTATTGTTTTGTTATGTAAACGAAGTTTATATTTTTGTTTCATTTAGGTGTCAAATAGAGAAATTATCAATATTGAATGGAACAGCACCCTAATTGCGTAACACACGATCAATCGGAATCTGAATCATTTGGAAGCAAATTGCTAATCCATTGCTTCATAAGTTCGAAAAATTTGTACACGTCTGCTCAACACGTAAATAACGCAATGAATGTTGTTGAACTGTCAAAATGAAACCGATTCCGATTGATCGTGTGTTACGCAATTAGGGTGCCAATTACCTTCAAGGACACAAAAAAATCAAATATCGTATATTCACCGATTTACATAACACAAGATCTACTCACATGGTTAATTGCGAACTTTCATTAAATTATTTACTTTGTGAGAACTATAAGAAGTTATCGTAACAACAACAATTTAGTTCGAATCTAAAGTTACTAATGTTAATTTCATGTTTATTAATATACCGTCGCACAGTGTGAACAGCCAGAATAATTCATTAGCAGTTTAATGCGAAATCGAAACTCTACTGGAATTAGACTGAGAATCTACTTTATTACGCGCGTCATAAATTACGTTAGTTAGGTCGCTTAATTCAACGTAACGAAACATCACGACTGCATTACCCAAAAGGTTGGGCAGAGGTGTACCTATAGTGCACCAAAATTTCACCAGTTCTGTTCGCTTTGTGTTCCATTTACTCAGAAATAAATGATATTCTATTGTATTCTATTCATTCAATTATGTTCAAAATACAGTTTCGCCGCAAAATGCAATGGTAAATTAATAGTGTACACTTGTACATAATATCAAATAACATGTTTGGTTTATTGCTGAAGTTAAATGTTTATTTATGTAAGTAGTTCATACTTGTACACGTGAATGTTTTTTTTTTTTTTGGTTACTCTCTTAAAAACTTGATGGCGCGGAAGGGTCTTTTGAAGAAAGAGCCATCGCAGCTTTGAAACAGACGGCATCTATGCAGCAGTCATCGTACTAATATTACTATCCTACTAATATTATAAACGTGAAAGTTTGTATGGATGGATGGATGGATGTTTGTTACTCTTTCACGCAAAAACTACTGAACGGATTTGGATGAAATTTGGCAAACAGATGGTTTATAACCAGGATTAACATATAGGATACTTTTTAACCTGATATTCCCACGGGATCAAAAAGTATGCGGGTAAAACCGCGGGGCATAGCTAGTAAAAAATAAATTGATATATGTACCTACCAGACCGAACTATGACATGTTTTTACTCTGAATCAGTTTATGAGTTAAAATAATATGTACTATATTAAAGTCCTATATGTACAATTAGTACAACAAACGCAGCTATTTTATTACGTGATAATTAACATTAATAACATAGTTGACAGTCATGTGACACAGTGCCGGCGTGTAAAATACGCTTCTGCTTACCCCTTCAGGGAATAAAAGGATAAAAAGGATGGTGTAAAGTTATACGTGATGTTGTTATTAACACATTTATTTGTTAGCAGTTTTCAAACTTTCGCGAATCATGTTCATTATGATACATATCGGTATCGGTATTTAATTTTTATTATTAGTTACTAGCTGCGCCCCGCGGTTTCACCCACATAAGTCTTGATCCCGTGGAAATATCGGGATAAAAAGTATCCTATGTGTTAATCCTGCTTATAAACTATCTGTGTGCCAAATTTCATTCAAATCCGTTTAGGAGTTTGTGCGTGAAAGAGTAACAAACATCCATCCATCCATCCATCCTAACAAACTTTCGCGTTTATAATATTAGAAGGATAGTAGGATTAATGTCCCACTGCTGGGAGAAGGCCTGTATTTTGACCTCTCTCTGTCCCGAGCTGCCAACGGTGTGTATAACTCCAGCTTCCTCATATGTGATAGAATACTTCTACCTATGCCAATATTTAAGGCATAATAGCTGCAACCAAAGTTCCCAGTCTTAATTTAGCTGCCACAAAAACTTCGTTAATATGAGTCGTTTAGTGTGTGTTAGCAGGAGTGACGTCACCCCAGCTTCTTCATTCGATACAGGCAAACCAGTGAGGTTAGGATTTTGGACTAAAGTCAGAAAAATAAGGCATAATAGCTGCACAAGGAAGGAAAAAACTGAACGATAATACTTAAAAAGTGTAAAAACTACGATCAAAAACGTTTGTGTAAGCTGGAGTGACGTCACCCCAGCTGCTCATTTATATCTTCCAAACGAAAGAAGATATGATTATGTATTATAGCTTAAAAAATAAGGCATAATAGCTGCCATTGGCAGCAAAATTTTCAAATCTCTGGTCAAAATACTCTATGAGTTTTTAAACCGATAAATACGTGTAAGCTGGAGTGACGAACAATCTTTATTAAAGAAGTTCAGCTCATCCCGGTGTCGGTATATTTTAGTATTATCGCGCACAAATATTTGATCAAAAATACATATAATTCTGACTAACCTCCACGGTTCCACCAAGTAACATGGGTCAGGGTCACGAGAACACTGGCCAAACCAAACTATTATTTTCCCCACATGTTTGTATCCATATTAGGGTTCCGTAGTCAACAAGGAACCCTCATAGTTTCGCCATGTCCGTCTGTCTGTCTGTCCGCGGTTTAGCTCAAAAACTATTGATACTAGAAAGTTGTAATTTGGCATGAGTATACACGTTAATGACGCCGAAAAAGTGGAAAATAAAATTTTGAAAAAAACAATTATTGCGGTTACCTCCTCTACATGTAAAGTGGGGATGATAATTTTTTTTTCGTCCTTCCCATTTTGTGTGACATCGTTGAATAGTTCTTTCAAAAATATTAGGGGTTTGGGAAGACCGTTGTTTGATTAAGTAAACCGTTCGTGACTTATTAAGCTTTAAAGTACCAATTTTTATTAGAGTCAAGTGTCCCCCCTCTACCAACTAAACGGTTGTAGTTAGAAATTCAAATGTCACGGCAGTAGTACCTATATATAATGAAGTTTAAAGAAAAACTATCACACGTAAGTGGGCTTTACAATTTTACGAGTAATAGTCGACCAATTGTATTTGACTCGAAAAGGATGGCACCAAAATCTGCCCAAACGAAGTACGGTAAGTACACTTTTTTTTATGGGTTCACTTAGTGGCATTAAATACACTAGATTACAGTGAATAATATTGCATTTATACATTTTTCTTATGGTTACCCGGGGACGAGAATAAAATAACTTTTAACTTAATAAAAAGCTCGCCATTTTGTCACTGTTATACTAACTTGGTCCATTACCTTACCTATTAAAAAAAAACTGTCAAGTTGACAGTTGTCTGCTGTCAGCTTCAGCTGCTGTCGTTTTTGTTTCATTTCAAATATGTTTATAGTATAATTATAATTCTCATTGTATAACCGATTTTCATTAGCCAAAGTTATGTATCTACCTAACTTAAGAAAGGATGCTTATACCCAAAAGTAGCTGAATACAAGGTGTGAATGTTGAAGAACAGTACCTACTTAATATTAGAAGCAGTGTTAGAAGTCTATCAGAGCGATTAACAAACTCGATAAATAAATGAGTTCCTTAGCGTCGACATCCAAGGGTTCCAACTTGATGGGACTCTGATCTCCGTCATATCCCAGCTTAACATAGGTCAAGCCAGGAACGAACGGAATGACATGTGAATGACATTTACCCACGAAATAATGTCCACAGAACAGACATATACTCCTAATGTCAACCCGTACATGCAAAGTTGCCACATGATTTAATTGTATTACAGGTTATTAAAACTTTAAATAATTAATTATGTAGTTTTAAATGATTTATGGATAAAAACACAATTATTTTCGAATTCCTCTATTTTTTCTCAACGATTTGGTGCACGTGTACCTCGAGGTACATGTTTGGGCAAAGTTGTATGGGCTTTTGCTGACCTCCTTTCGAACAACTCCATAGAAATGTCGATAGATGGCGCTAAGCGTCAGTTGTATCGCGCTATTGTTTCATTCCTAAATAAGTTTTTTTAAGTCTTATCCAAGTCTCAAAAAAAAAAAAAAATTTTTCGTGAAAAATTGTCGGATCAGGTGAGGATTTGTATAGGAAGTCAAATTAGGTAGGTAGACATGTTTGGCAGTAAGAGCATGGTACGAAACTATCAGTCAGCGAATACGACCCGTACTTGGCTGTTATAAAAACTACGGAAGCCTACACTGCGCGTGGCCCGACACGCACCTTACCAGTTTTTTTATTATAGTTTGTCAACTTTTTATTACTAATTGATATTGGTAATTGGTCTCCTGGCCGCATTCGAGTATAGCAACTTTACTTTGCCCGGTATGAATTATAATTATGGTATATGTGATACAATACCATATAGTTTTATGATCTTCCTGTGCGAGTCGCAATAAATACTTTTTCTTTCTTTCTTTCTTTAATACAAAGTGAGATAAAACCCAGCCTGACCAAAGTTCAGTTTTGATAAACAACTTTAAGTGCGAGACCGAAGTCCAAAGTCCACTGGCCGCCTTTGAAAGAATGAAAAAGTATTTATTGCGACTCGTACAGGAAGATCATAAAACTAAACTAAACTAAATACAGTCAAAAATAAAAAAAAAACAAATTATTTAAAAAAAGTAAAAAAAAAGAAAAATTGAACAGAAAGTCCTATACGAGGCCAAAAGGCTCCTATCTCAGCATGATGCTGCGATATTTAAAACATAAATGTCACAGCGCTGGTATTCTGATAGGGCCCGCTGTGATGTCACTTTTGCAAACAACAACTAGACTTTGACCCATCATCATCATCAGCCTATAGCAGTCCACTGCTGGACATAGGGCTCTCCTATTGCACGCCATTCAACACGATTTTCGGTAACTCTCATCCAGCTGCTACCAGCCATCCTGCGTAGATCGTCGTCGCTCTACCTAGCCTGCCTACGTTACGTTTACCGATTCGCGCTCTCCACTCAAGAACACGTCTATCCCAATGTTCATCGGTTCTACGGCTAATATGGCCGGTCCATTATTACTATGTCGACAACTTTGGTTCTCTGCTGGATCACCTCATTGCGGATTCGATCTCTCAGAGAAACTCCAAGCCTAGCCCGTTCCATAGTTCGCTGACCGACCTTGAAGTTATGGACTACCCTTACCGACATTGATAAAACTCAAACTCAAAGTATTTATTTCAATTAAACCATTCACAGGCACGTTTGAACTGTCAAACATTCGGTGTCAGTTAGTCAGAAAGTTGAAGCCAGTTGCCCATTCCAAAACGTAGAGAGGACTCATGGAGAAGAACGGGTAAACTCCAAGGGCACTCATTAAAATCAAGATATTACAAAATTCTGGGTACATTATTTTGGTTGCTTCTATATGTGAGAATAATGTAAAAAAAATGAACAATGTATAAGGTGTGAATAGAACCGGTCAAACCAACTTATAATCAAAGCGGTAGGTATTCGCGCATTCGGGAAAATATTTTTGATAAACTAGCTTTTTCCCGCGGCTTCACCTGGGTGGAGGTCATAATTATCCCACAGGAACGTACCTACTATGAGGAAAAAAAATACCGCATGTCCTAACCCAGGTCATGGTGTATTTGTGACCCTTTCATCCAAATCCGGTGAAAAGTTAATAAACCGGCAGAGTTACTTTAGCATTTATAATACTATGGAACTATGGATATAGTATATCATCTGTCTAGCCTACTATGTTGGGGTCGGCTTCCAGCCTAACCGGATGCAGCTGAATACCAATATTTTATATGGAGCGACTGCCTTTCTGACCTCCACAACCCAGTTACTGGGTAACACGATACGCCTTGGTTAGAGTGGTTGTCAGACATTTGGGCTGTGAGTAGTATGCCTATTCTCATTAACCAGGCGCAAGTCCAGACTCCGGGTTGTTTCTGCTAAGTATTTCGAAATGCTTCTGTGTTCCGGTTTCAGGTAAGAGTGTTGCAGCGACTTTTTACTGGTAATTACAGCCACAAGGTACTTTGTATCGTTGTATGTATGCTCGGCAACATTGGTTAGGAACGCATTGGTCAGCAAACTCGCGAATTTTTTGGGGGTCAACGACCGCTCGTAGTGTTGTTACTTGAAGTATGTGTTGATAAAATCTGTTTTATTTTGTTTTATCATCTTGTAGATATCAAAACCCGTTACGTCTGTAAAGTTTACCTAAAAAAAAACTGATATTTGAAGTGTCTACACAAACTGCGGTCCATGACCTCACACAAAAAATCTTTGCATTACTTAATTTGTTTTTTGTTTCATCATGTTTAGATATCGTGTCCATCACGTCTGCGGAGTTTCGCTATTTAATTTAATTTCACCCTGTAGACATAGGTAGTACCTATAGATAGATTTAGTAGCACTAACACACAAATCTTGTCCATTGAAACTTATAAACAGAACGGCAATTCTGGTAAATTTAAGAACGTTCACAGTCTAAAGGCTAATTCTCGTAATTTAAAACGTTCAAAATCTAGTCGCAGTCTCATCTCGGCGACAAACAAATGTCAAAAACTTGTCAAAATGTAGGGAATTACGAGAATTGCCCCTCTGATCTCAGTCTCAATTTGTCAAAAATACGTAAAACGTACGTTTTTGAGTATGATATAATTATTATCATTCGTGTAATATTTATTTTAGAAGTATTTATGTATGTTTATTTGTATGTATGTTAATATATTCTCGTAATTCTTGTTTAGTTTTTAAGTGAATTGTTTTTTTTTGATTCTATGTATTATTTTTTGTCTCCTTTGCTCTATCACACGCTGTCTACATCTCTGTATCTATTGTCCTATCTCAGGTATGCTGGAAGAGATTTCTTATGAAATAAGCATCACCTCTGTACCTATTTTTTCTGTTCTGTTTTTCATTGTCTGTTTATATATGTGTGTACATAAATGGTAAAATTAAAAAAAAATAAAAATAAATAAAATTTCCCTATATTTTGACAAGTTTTTGACATTTGTTTGTCGCCGAGATGAGACTGCGATTAGATTTGGAACGTTTTAAAATACGAGAATTGGCCTGCTGGTGGCTCGTAATGTATTCTATTTTATTGACACGATAATTTGAGTAACATATCCCCGAGACATGTAAATGACCATTTAAAGCTGTGAGTTTGTGTGATACGAGCTAAAATCAAACTGGTATTATACTTGTATTACTAATTATATTATACATATTATCAACAATACTTCAACTTTAAATAAAAAGGTAATTATTACTATTTCTACTCACATCTTTATTAAATGTTTCTCTACGAACTATCACAAACAGATAAGAACAACAATAACAAAACTAACACACACAAACGTCACTTATTAACACAATTATTTGTTCATCGCTTAGGTATAAACAACATATGTCATATTCACTCATTTAATATTTAATTTAATACACAAGCCCTTAATGAAGAGTTGAAGTTATAATATTGAATAAACTAACACTTCTCCACTCATACGCAGACACCCGCGAGTATCTACCAAAGAACTGAGTGAGAACGAAATATTACATCGAAGATAATAACCAATCACACATGATTATTTCCAAGTTTATACTGCATTGACACATATGACACATCCATTGATAGTGGAACGAGATTAGAACAAACATCTTTTAAAACATAAGTGGCAATGTTTAGACACTACGTCAATAGTTACGTGTACAGAACCAAGGTTAGCTACCGGCTTCTATACATTTTTTGTCGCATAATTATTGATGTTTTTATTTGTTGAAAACTGGTTAAAACACTTGTTTTATAACTTTGTTGATTATGATAAGAATTTTTGTATCTTTATTATGTGACGTAATATTATTGTATATCATTGGAGCAACACTTTATTTGCATCTACCACTGTGTGTGCAATTGTTGTGCATGGATAATTCGATAGATGGCGTTGTTAGCTGATGCACTCATGCGTCCAGTTTCCAACTATCTCAACACAGCTGATCTTGATTCATACATATTAACTGTAATTTTACGCTTGGCTGCATTGAACTTTAAACTGGTGTAGCTGGTAATGATATGGAGATTAGACTAGCTTTTGCCAGCGGCTTCGCCCGCGTGGGAGTTGGAAATTCTCCTACGGAAACGTACTACCGGGATAAAAAGTATCCTATGTGTTAAACCAGGTTATAAGCTACCTGTGTGCGAAATTTCATCCTAATCAATTCGGTAGTTTTTGCGTGAAAGAGTAACAAACGTCCATCCATCCTCACAAACTTTTGCGTTTATAATTATTAGAAGGATGTTATCCACAGCTCTATAATGAGCCTATGGAGTCATTGACATACTTGCTGCTACAACATCAGCTTCGAGTTGCATACAAACTTTACCTAAAACAGGCTCTTAGCCTAGCTTTTTTAGGATTTGACTTCGCATAGAATCTGTAACGAATACCTACGACTTTGTTTTTGCAAACTAGCATTTACTACTAGGTACTTACTGCCAATGTGCAGACCCACGGCCAGGTGGGTGGACGACCTACAGAAGATCAAATCAAATCATCTTTATTGTGGACTATAGGTATACATCATAAATACAGGTCTTAAATAATTAAAATAGTGCAGCTATGTCCCGCCGTTGAGGCATACAATAATAAAATACAAATACGAAGTTAAAACACAATTAGTCATATTAGTCTCGATACATTATTAAAATATTCCAAATTATAAATACATACAAATTCAATTCCAAGTCATATTAGTCATAAAAAAATAAAATTAAAAAATGTTTAGTTATCTCCACAAATTACATTCTTAAACATATTAAGTTGACATTGACATAATACATTATGATACTTATTTTTCCTTTCTTGTCATTGGAATACAATATTTTTGTCACACCAGTAATCTTTGACATCATAATAACATTTGTCTATTAATAATGAATGCAGTTTCTTTTTAAACTGGAGGATTGGTAATTGTTTAATGTCATCAGGCAATTTATTATAGATTAATGATGTCATGCATAAAATACTTTTATTTAATAGTGCCGTTTTACCATAAGGTATTTGTACCTCCAACCTTTTTTTATCTTTTAATTTTCGATAGTAGCTTTTGACAGCAGTCTTATAGTAGCTTAGATTTGATTTCACAAAAATATTTGATTCGTAAATGTATAGTGAAGGCAATGTGAGAATTTTTAGATTTTTAAAGTAAGGTTGACAGCTAATTGTACTATTTATTTGGCACATTGCTCTAATGCACTTCTTTTGAGCTTTAAATATAAATTCCTTGTCTACCGAATTACCCCAAAATATAATGCCGTATCTCAGTAATGGTGCCACCAGTCCGTGATAGGCCGTTAAAATCGCGTCTTTCTTAACTATTTTGGAGATCTTGTAAAGAGCGAATGAGGATTTGTTGATTCTTTTGCAGAGATTGTCTATATGGGTTGTCCATGAAAGTCTGTAATCAATATTTATTCCTAGAAATTTTATATTTGTTACAGATTCTACTGTCTGTCCGTTATAATTTACATGAATACTTTTCGGTTGAGTTCTTTGGTGGAAGTGCATTATATTTGTTTTTTCTAAATTTATTTTGAGATTGTTATCAATTAACCATTTAATTATAGTTCTGAAAGTTTCATTAATTTCATTTTCATAGTCATTTTGACTGTCACATTTTATTACTACAGTGCTGTCATCTGCAAAAAGTACCATGGGATGCTTTATGTGTCTAAGGAGATCATTAATGTAAATTACAAAAAGCAAGGGACCCAAGACACTACCTTGTGGAACTCCCAGTTTTATGGTTCTAGTTTGGGATCTATATGTCTTCTCATACCGCGTTTTAAGGCATATTCTAGTTATTTCTGTTAACTGCTTTCTATCACATAGATATCGATAGAGATCGCGGGAAGGAACTGTCTGAGACTCGCTCGGTTGGCCTATGCTCAGGAGAGGATGAAATAAGTTGGTCAGTCATGATAATGGTGATGACTGCTAATGTGCATCTGCGATATGCCTGAATTAAAATATGGCGTCGAAAAGTTCCTCCGCTTCGCTGTCGACTGGCAATGTTCCTAAGAGACTGGTGGCATTGTTTTAGTTCAGTAAGGATAATATTTATTAAGTTCTATTCTGTCTCGCTTAGTGTTCTTTAACCGATTAATTACGTATAGTTGTTGTCACACACACACACACATTTCATTTTAATTCTGAATAAACAATATGTTTAAATAAGTGCTAGATATACCTACGTCATGTAGCCAAAGATCCTGGCATTAATCTCAAAGTAGTTTCCATCTTGTATTTGACGTATTTATTAACACAAACTCCACTAATGCATCACGAGGAAAATCAATAGGAGCTCTGAAACTAACATCCGTATGTAATGTGCAATAAAATAAACAAATACGTACCTGTATAGCTATTCACAACCACTCGAAACGCTTCCGTATCGTATCGAACTCAATATCAATCACTGTTATCGTAGAAGTCCTCTAAGCGCTGTTCACAAGTCCAAAACTCGAAAATGTTGACAGTTTAAGGGATGACTTTTCCATCACCAGATAACTTTTTATTCCGGGAATAAAATTGATGTTTGACAGTTTTTGTATGGAAAAGAATGAATGGAATGTCAAAAATTCAAAATTATTCCTCCGATAAAGTTATCTGGCGTTGGAAAAATAAAAATTATCAGTCGATTGAAAAATCAGCTCCAAGGGCTCACTTTTCCATCGCCAGATAACTTTTATTCGAGGAATAAAATTGACATTTTACAGTTATTGATTATTATTTCCTTTATTTAAAAGTAAACATATAAATTATATTTTTAAATATTAGAACATAAAAAGTATAAAATGTAGTATAAATTATTATTATTATTGTTATACGAAATAACTGTCAAAATTTCAAAATTATTCCTCGAATAAAGTTATCAGATGATTGAAAAATCAGCCCTAATTCAAATAGACGACCGCTATTCTTCCGACAGCTGTTTGCTGTCAGCAGCAAGGAAAAAACAGGTTATCGAAATGTGTAATTTTCGGTACGATAGCTTGTCGTATGGTTGTGAATAGTATGTTGTATGCTGGTGTTAACAATACAAGATAATAACAACAGCTCACAATAAAGCAATAAAAGTGTATTATCACGATGGGCCTCACCTCAGTTGCATTGAAGTCACGTAGACAGTGAATGCAATTTAAGGAGTAACGTTCTGCGACCTATGCAATTGCATGCTACGGTTTGTAGTATTTTCTGCTCTGTAGGTATGTAGAGGTCGGTCGTATGTTGAGAAGGCCCATGTTGCTTGTGAACGAACGCTTTTTAACCACCACCTTCAAGGTTGGTGTGTTTCAGATGCCTATAAATAAATAAATTAATTAATTCAGGCAACAAAGACCCATAACATAAATACCTTAAAGACTCAATTAATTCAGCCTATCGCAGTCCACTGCTGGACATAGGCCACTCCCAGCCTGCGCCACAACACCTTGTCCTCCTTCTTTCGTATACATTCTGTCCCAGCCAGCTTAAGAATTGAATCTGCTCGCTGAAGTAGCAGTTGGCTGGCCATGTTGGTCGAAGGACCGATGGTCGGTGGAGCAAACGAGTCCTGGAGTGGAGACCGCGTATCGGCAAGCGTAGTGTGGAACGCCCCTTTTAAAGAGATACATAATTATAAAAACCACAAAAACATAAGACACTTGGGAGCTGGTTGTCTTTCGCTGTAACGTCTGTACACAACTCCTGCCGCACCAGCTAAACATCTGAACTAAGGAAGACCGCCTTCTGCATCGCAAAAACGGGGAGGATGTAGTGCTTGAACCCAAGTGGCATTTCAGACTTATGAGACACCGTTATGTGTCAACGGAGGTAAACGTGACAATACTTCTAGATAGTATATAGCTAGGTTTCGGAGCAGAAGCAAAAAGTCCCTGAAATTATTGAATTTATGTGAGTTTGCACCGGCATTGAAATAATAAACTCCAATTTCCACGCTTGACCAATGATAATGGTAGCACTCTCCTGTGACCTTTATTGTATTTGAAGTTGTAGTGTATACTGAACTTTATTGTGTAGGATTTAAAATGATTTTTCCATAAACTCATATTTGTTTACATTTTTGGCAAAGAAATCGCGAATGCAGATTAATCTTGTGCGAGTCAGATTTCGTTTAGAGAAAATGGTTTATTGTGAACCATTTTCTCTAAACAAAATCAATTCAATTCAATTTTCTGTAAACCGACCTACAGAGTATTATATTTTTCATTTACTGAGATTGAATAAATATAAAAGAAAGAAATGAATTGTGGATACAATTTAATTTATATTAAAATGCCTTCGGGCTCGCGGGTCAAAACAATGAACCTGATATTTGGGAAAGCCCCTGCGATATGGAAATTAAACAATGATCTGTATGTGAGCCGAATAGCCGGACTGTACACACGCAATTATTATCCGTTGTTGGGGAAAATAGTTTAAGGTATTGGGGTTAGTGGGGTGTTACACCCGAATTCACAAAAGACACTTGATTTTTAGACGTCTGTGCTGTGAGCTTCTTGTGGTCGCGTCAGTTTCTGTGATTTGTCGATCTATTCTGTAAAAATCTCATCGTGAAAACATAGGTGAAGTGAACTTGAAGTAAACTGTCAATAGTAGCCCACTTGCACCACAAATTACATAATACGTTTGGAGTGCTAAACGTAGGTATTTTAAACAGCGTTTTGATTCTGACAATCGTTTGAAGATGATAGAGAATTTTTGGAGGAAAATATCGTGAGAAATTGCTTAGGGACACCTAGTTTACTCACCATGTTTTCCTTCATCGTTTTGAGAGCAGTGGTGATGAAATTAAATACTTAAAGTAAAGTGCCTACGTGGATTCGAACACACGACCAACAAACTCGTAAGTCGGGGACGATACCACTGGCTCACCACTGCTCGCATAGGGACAGAATGATGTTTTAAATAATATGTTTAGCACTAAACGCATTTATGATATGTGGTGCTCAAAGTATCTGAAAATAATAACTTGGACAGAATTATTATAAATTATTTAGAAGCACATCTACATCAGATACCAGATTGAAATTGAAAGAAATTAAAACACTAATGAAAAAAATAATTGAACAGCAGGTTTGTATCTAAATTAATTTAAAAGTTAATAAACTCTCAGATTTGTTTTTTTTGCTAACTTTAGATAAGTACTTAGTATTAAAAATTTATTCTACTAATATTATAAACGCGAAAGTTTGTATGGATTGATGGATGTTTGTTACTCTTTCACGCCAAAACTACTGAATACATTTGGATGAAATTTGGCACACATATAGTTTATAAGCAGGATTAACATATAGTATATTTTTTATCCCGATATTCCCACGGGATCCAAACTTATGCGGGTGAAACCGCGGGGCACAGCTAGTAACTGATACTTTTATATTCTGGCAATTTAGGGTTCCGAGAAACAAGAATTGGAATGTTGTAGTGAAAAGACAAGCCAGCATGCAATATTGGTGTTGGAAGATGGAGCACACTAATTTATTAAAATACTTTCAATCACAATCCGAAGGATTTTGTATGTTGTTCAATTGTCAAAATTAAAGGTATTGCCATTGTACCTAAGTGTGCGTACAATTCAAGGTGGCAAAGACATTGACGCGCAACCTGTTAATATGAATTTAGTACATGATTCTGAACGCCCTGCGTTGAAGATTTCGCCGGTTAAAAAAAAAAATATAACATAACATAATTTAGTTTGAAATAGCAATATCTGCAGGAACCTCATATTGGGCGAAGGCCTCCTCCAAAGATGCCCATTTGTCTCTGTCCTGTGCGATCGGTTTCCAGTTTGGGCCGGCTGTTCTTCCAATCTCTTCTTCCCAACGAGTAAACGGTCTTCCTCTTCTCCTTTTACCTGGAGGACCTTTCCAAAATGTCACTTTTGAAAAGGTCCTCCAGGTAAAAGGAGAAGTGTGCAATAGCAACAAAATAGTTAAGCGTATTATAAATTAGTAATAAGTAAAACAATTTTAAAGAAAAACTAGATGTGAAGTAAATTATTAAATTAATTAAGTAACTCAAAACCAATGTAAAGTAAGTAGTAGGAAATAAAAGGCTTTTTATTTAAAAAATATTGCTGTTCCATATATTTTGACCACGTAGGTATTTTTCTATAAAACTGCTGATTTTTGTTTGATAACCGACGAAAAATTTCTACGCTTGCTAGTTTGCGCGTCGATGTCCCTGCCACCCTGTATAATTAAGTAGGTAATAATAATAATAATAGTTTATTTATCACTTCAAAAATTACAAATTTTTCTTAGTCTAAGCCTACAAAATCATGGCAATGAAAACATATTTATAAGAGATTACGTTGACGACTATACTAGTATAAACTGTGCCACAGTCGTCAGCGTCTTCCACACTTATTTATTAAAACCACAATTCATTGTTTTAAGCACAATATCTGTAATATTGATGAAATGGAACGATTGTAAAATGAAACTAATAAAATTAAATCAAATTTACAGGGAAAACAAACTATGTATTTAGAATAAGTACGGTAAGGTACTATTATATTCCAACTCAGGAGCTTCTAGCGCAGTAGTCGAGAATTCTATCATTTGTTGTACAACCAGAAGGCCAGTTCCCGTAGTTAAAAACGTGTAAAATATCTCAGCGACAGTCAATGTCAAAAACTTGTCAAAAATGTAGTTTTTCTGCTGCCTTACTTAAAAGGAATGTAAAGGCATGCCCTTCGGAGCTTAGGTTTCAGCATACAAACCCCCAGGCTGTTATAAGAGCTTTTAAAGATCTTAAAATTAAATCAACAGAAGATCTCTGGGGTATGTCTGTAAAAGTATGTAGATCTCTCATCGAAACCATTGCGCCCTATTTAGCTTTCATATTTAACACCAGTGTTGACCAAGGAGTCTTTCCGGATCTTATGAAACATAGTAAAGTAGAACCATTGTTCAAATCCGGTGATAGTAAAGATCCCAACAATTATAGACCTGTGTCAATTCTGCCAGTTCTCAGTAAGGTGTTTGAAAAGTTGATGCTCAATCAAATGTTACGTCACTTTAATAAAAATTACATCTTTCATGAACACCAGTACGGTTTCACCAAAGGGCGTTGTACCACTGACGCCGGTGTTACCCTAATGAAGAACATTTTTAACGCCTGGGAAGAAGCACAAGATGCTAGTGGAATCTTTTGCGATCTCTCTAAGGCGTTCGATTGCGTAAACCATGAAACACTTTTGATGAAACTCGAGCACTATGGGATTAGGAAAACAGCACTTGACTTGTTAAGATCATACCTGAAAGATAGAAAGGTTAAAGTCCAAGTAAATGGCGTAAACTCATTAGGGTCTGAAATAACAATGGGCGTTCCTCAAGGTTCGATATTGGGTCGATTCCTCTTTTTAGTTTATATTAATGATTTACCCCAATTACTTCAAAATCAACCGAAGATGGTGTTATTTGCAGATCATCATTGATTTTTAAAATAGACCGACGGACACAAAATCTTGACGACGTGAATAACTCTATTCTTCAGGTCCAAGATTGGTTTACGGTAAATAATTTACTACTTAATGAAAAAAAAACAAAATGTATTCGATTTAAATTACCTAATGTTAGAAGTAGCGAATGTGACATCATATTGAATGGCCAAAAATTAGAATTTGTTAATCAGGCAGTTTTCCTAGGAATCACGCTAGACGAGAAATTACAATGGGGACCTCATATAACATCTATTGCGGGGCGGCTAAGCTCGGCCGCATATGCTGTTAGAAAGATAAGACAATAAACAGATGAAGAAACCGCGCGTTTGGTCTATTTTAGTTACTTCCACAGTATTATGTCATATGGCATCTTACTGTGGGGTCGGGCTGCTGACATTGAATCCATTTTTATTTTGCAAAAGAGAGCTGTCAGTGCCATTTACAATCTACGTCGCCGCGAATCTCTTAGGGAACTATTTAAAAGGATTAATATTATGACGGTACCTTGCCAATTCATTTATGAAAAGATTATGTATGTAAGAAAAAATCAACATCTTTTTAATAAAATAAGTGATAGACATAATTTTAATACTAGAAATAAAGATAAATTAGATCAACCTTTTTTCAGATTATCTAAAGTACAAACATCTTTTATGGGGTACTGTGTTAAATGTTACAACAAAATACCTTGTGAAATATTGCAATTAAATGAAAGAAAATTTAAAACTTATATTAAAATTACACTTTGTAAGCAAGGATATTACAAATTAGAGGATTATATCCAAGATAAGAATGCTTGGAAACATGCTGGTCCTGCTCCATAGGACAATCTCTAGAGTCTAGACAAAATCAAACTGGTTGCTAATGTAATTGTATATAATTTATTCTTTTTTTTTTCTTTAACATTGATTTACATTCTGTAATTACTTGGGGTCACACCCGGACTTATTACTCCTTATTTATTTATTTTGGATTTTGGAATGTTTGTAATGTTTGGAATGTGTGAGCACTATGTATCTATCACATAATTAATCTATATGTCATGGTTTCATTTATCCATTTTAATTCTTTTACCTATTGTGGTATAGTAATTTTATTTTTAGGTGCATCGTTTCACATATAATTATATAAATAATGTATGCAAAATATTGTAAAACAGTTTAAAAGAGTAACGGTGGAGTTTCTTGCCCATTCTTCTCCATACGAAAACTACCTTTTGGAAGGGGCGACTAGAATCAATTTTATCTTAATTTTATTTTTGACGATCAAAAGTGCCTTTTATGTGCCTATTTGAAATAAATGATTTGACTTTGACTTTGTAAGGAGATTAGAGGATGTTTTGACAGATTGAGACTGAGATCAGAGGGGCAACTCAACCTCATAGCGAGTGGGGCGGACTTATTCTGTTGTTCTCTGAGTGAATTCACAAGGAATGCATTATTTATAATAAGTTATAGGTGTTAGTATAGTTTTAAGTTAGGATAAACGCATTTACCGTATTGGGTTATATCCTGTAATGGTAACTGTAAGTAGATAAATAAATAAATAATTTTAAGAACGTTCACAGTCTGATCTCAGTCTCAATCTGTCAAAAATACCTCTAATTTCCTTACGTTTTGACAAGTTTTTGACATGTCGCCGAGATGAGACTGCGACTAGATTTTTAACGTTTTAAATTATGAGAATTGGCCTTCTGACTGTGAACGTTCTTAAAATTACGGGAATGGGCCCCCTGTTTTATGTCAATAAATAATGTTTGTATTTGTATTCTATTCTACTGAAGTGAAAGCAAGCAGCCCGGCTCATTTCAGTAGCACTGAAACAAATATAGCAGACTATTTCCTGTCACGCACCTCACGACACGCCACCCTAGGGGATATTAGGAGTAACAGTAACTACCAAGTTACTTAGCTTCTTTCTTCTCCAGGGGAGGATCAAAATAAAATTACTTACCGAGTCATTGACTTTCCGCAATGTTTGCAGATGCTTTCATCGATGTATTCTTCGCCGTCATCAGGAAACGAACTGCATCGATGATGAGTAAGTAGGGTCCGTAGAGCACCAACACTGTCCTCAGAACGTTAGCGTGCAAAATTAATGGTATATTTACTGTGTACTGGGAAGGTGTACAGTCACGAGCACCAATATGTCAACACTTGGCAACTTTCAAATGCGTTTTTTTCGTGACATAACGAATGCAACGTTAAAATACGATATATTACATAAAACTATGGGTTCGAAACTGCTATGTTCGTAACAACATAAAATTTCATAAAAAATAAAGGAGTAAATCGCTTTTGAACAAAGCTGAGTGTATACATACTTTTACTCGTGACTGTACACCTGCACAGGAATAGGAAATAGTAATTATTGTGCAACTTGTTTTGTTTACTAATACCTTTTTATTTTCTTTTTTTTTGTGTGTACTACAAACAACCGTAGCGCTTTTTTTGTAATCTGAAATAAAGATAAATTAAATTGACACAGGTTTAACAGGATGGACTTTTGAAATGGGTCAGCTAGGAGCTACAGGAATGAAACAACTTAACAGTTGTAACAGGGAAAGAGTCTTAGGAGATTAGGACCGCTCTAACTATTAGCCTACCGTTCTGTTCAAATTTAAAATAGTAGCGGTCCCCCGACAGGACAACTTTTAATCACAATTTCATACGTACTTACGTAGGGTCATAATTTGAAGGTTATTTTTTTTTTTATATAGGGTTTCACGTTTATACCTTTTGTTGTTCTATTTGTGGCTATTTTTTAATAGTTTTTTGGTGTCGGGGGTTTTTTAAATTTTTAATTTATTACCCAAAATGAACGATTTATTTGCACCACAGGTCATTAATAAAACTTAAGCAGGACTTGAAACAAAGACTGAGGTCTGTAATTGAAGTGCAATCAATCTTTTGTCCAGGACATTATTAGTTCTTTGTACATAAAGTTGGTCGTCATGACGAGGCAAAGCGGGAGCAAAGCAATTCATTATACGCTTTAGGGACGATAGAGTACAGATTTTAGAGTAATGAACGTTGATAAATAACTTTAAGGACAAACGCCGACATTAATTGAAAATAGGATCTCGTCCTGATCCTAAGTACTATTGTAAAAAGTTTCCCAAGCATGAATCTTAATTGAGAATTGTCGGATTTCATTTAAATAGAAATACGATCTAGTTACTCAAACGTAGATTTAAATCTAGATTCATACTTGCTCAAGCATGAATTTCATTCTAACATAAGTAGTTATTTTTTCTTTTCAACTCAAAATTTTCTTACAATATCATTCTTCCATTGTTAATCTCTGAACCTAAGAGGCTGTCCCAAAGATCTATGTATCAAAAATCTAAAATATTCATAGATCTTTGGGACAGCCTAAGTAGAAGATAAATATGATATTCATTAATATGATAAATATTAATGAATATCATATTTATCATCTACTAATAAGAAGCCGAGTCGAAGAAGAGTTTGTTGTTTGAACGAGCTAATCTATGGGACAGCCCGTCGTACTTCAAAAATTCTTTTGGCATTTGATAGGCTAACAGTCAATCGCTCAACCACTGCGCCAACCGTGCCGTCGAATCTATTTTATGTTAGAAAAAGGAATTTCACGCGGACGAAGTCGCAGCCATAAACTATACAATATATTTTCCACTTCACTAGGTACAATCGACCGCACATTAGTGGTAGCAATTTTACATTGACATCGCGTTTATGTCGAATCCATGAGGGCGATTATCGTAGTGCAAGTGTTACATGTGCGTTGACTGTCCATAAATACATATATATCTTTGGGTTTTTTTACTAGCCTACGCTGACCCACTTCTGGGCAAAGACTTCCCTCCACTCCTTCCATCTTACGCCAGCCCAGGCGTTCTCCTTTCAGTTTTGACGGAACCTATCCAGCTCGTCCCGCCATCTACTACGTGGTCTTTTTTTTTTTTTTTTTCAGGATGGGAAATCATCAAATGACCCCTCCCGCTCTGGGTGGAGCAGAAGGGAGTGTCAGACTCTTACTGACTAAAACCCACCCGTGTTCCTTCCTTAGCCCTTTATGTACCAGGGCAGCGGTAACCCTTTCGGACGATCCCGCTACCCCGGCATACTACGTGGTCTGCCGTGACTGTTTCAGGACACCAGTTCTGTGCTATTTGCGCCCACAGTTCGGCAGTCTTTTGAGCCAGTCAGCCATCTTTGTTTTGGAGCGCAGTATTTTGTTTCGAACACGATCCGTTAATATTACCGCCTCTAATAAACTACGCTCCATTGCTCGTTGGCAGACCTTGACTTTGGACGCCTGGATGTTAGTCAAACACCAAGTCTGTGCACCATAGATTAAGACGGGAAGAATGTCTATGAGCCTGCGTTTCAGTGCCAACTCAACCTTGAATAATTCCTTCATGAACCAGTAGCTCTTCCAGGCGATTTCCGTTTGTCTTGTTTTTAATTTCTTTATCTTACCTCGCCTGGAAAGGGACTACTTGCCCTATTCTTGGACATGGTGTATTATCTCCCCGTTTACTTTTATGCTTCAAGGTATTTCGTTGCACATAACTTTGGTCTTCGACATATTCATTTTTAGTCCAACCTCAAGGCTTGGATAACTAAGTTCTTGGGGCATCCGTTCAAGTTCAGTAGCTGAGGATGAGCTTTGGTTAAGGGGCTTAAATTATTTCAGGCGTAAAGCATCTTAGATGTCCCCCATTATTTGTTCACCTTAATTACATAACTTTTACATTAAGTGAAAACTTACATTTAGATCCTACATATTACATAATGTTTCATGCGGCGAGTTCCCAGAACTGAGAAGAGGGACTTCGCAATGTATCACATGCAGTGAGATCTTAAAGTGGCAAGTCACGGATGGTGCTGGTTCGTGCCGTATTAATACTCTAACCGACACTCGAACATGTTTGTATGTTATTTACTTATATGCTGTCAATTACACGTGCATTTATGTACACATATATTATTACAATACTAATATTATAAAAAAGAAAGTACTGTCTGTCTGTCACCTTTTCACACCTTAATGGCTGCACGGATTTCGCTATTTGGCTCACGGGTAGACCATACCTGGGTTAGGACACGATTATTTATCCCGGTAGTAAGTTATGGAGAGATAATTTCCGACCTCCACGCAAGCGAAGCCGTGGGAAAACTCTAGTAAGATAATATCTTAACCGGCCGTAAAAATGGCACATTACGTTTCAGAAAAAGGTCAGCTTTGTATAGCGTCGTCTCTTTCACTCCTAAGTTCAAGGTTCTGGAGTGGCGACCTCGTACCGAAAGACGTAGCGTTGGAAGGCCTCCCACAAGGAGGACCGATGACCTGGTGTTGGCTGCAGGAATCAGCTGGATGCGATAAGCACAGAACCGGTCGGAGTGGCAGTGCTTGGGGGAGGCCTGAAGTGATGATGACACTCGAACAAGCTTGTATGTTATTTATTTATATGCTGCCAATTATAGAATACGTGTACACAAAGATTATGTAATTCTAACTTTTTACCCCAGTAAAAAGTTCCCGAGGGATAATTGCCGACTCCCACGCATGTGAAGCCACATGCATGTGTCATTAGTCGTTGTATTATTATTATTAAAATTATTATTATTATAAGCTCACGGATATACCGCATATGTTATTCATTGTAGTCTTATTGCCAACGTGATGTGTAACTTTGCTTTTGAAATGGATATGGAGTGTAGTCAGTGTTCCTAATTGCTCTGATCCTAAATTGGAACAGTATATCCCTCCATTGAAGAGGGTTCTATAATTTACTATGAAACGGGCACGTATTTTCGTTTAAAAACCATTATAATAGACTGTTGTTAAAGATAATATTACCCTATCCCTAATACCCGCACTTAAGTCAATACTCAATAATAATATTTATTGCTTTTTTGTCACACTTATCTGTGACTTAAGGAGTCTATGTTCACACAGGAAAACGTGCTTAAGTGCGCGTTTAGGTAACACGTGCTATAAAATAGTGTACGATACGTGTGACTTAAGTGCACGGCGTGAAATAATGGACTACTTCACTGATACCTTCTGCCTGTGAGTAACGGAGGATTAGATATCCCAGATTCCTGAGGGGCAATTCTCGTAATTTTAAGAACGTTCACAGTCTGTCTGATCTCAGTCTCAATCTGTCAAAAATGCCTCTAATTTCCCTACATTTTGACAAGTTTTTGACATTGACATGAGACTACGACTAGATTTTGAACGTTTTAAATTACGAGAATTGACCTTCTGATGATTGGTCTTCTTCTGTATGTATCTGGTGTATTGTGTGTCTTTTAGTCTGAGCTAAATAAATGTATTTTCTTTCTTTCTTTCTTTCATTCCTTCTGAATAACTACACATTCAACTTATTACCTCTCGCTCGCACATTCTCGTCTCTCTATCGGTATTTATAAGTAACTTACCCATAAACTTACCTAACGACAAGCAGTCACGTATCGAAAATTCTATTGTATCTTTGTAATTCAGTTCCACTATAACAGGCTTAGCAAGGATCCAACCAACAATAAAGTATCGTCACTAAACCCAAGCAACTCCAAACTGAACTTTATTCTAATCTAATCTAACTAACTTTATTCTAATCTGTGGAACTCTCTGCCCGATCTGTATTCCCTCCCACATGTTACCTGTCTGCCTTCAAAGCAAGAGTGAACAGGCATCTTCTGGGCACGCTCATTCCATCATAGACCTCATCTATCGCTTTCCATCAGGCGTGATCGAGGTCAAGAGCAAGCACATTTAACAACAAAAAAAAATTAAAAAATCTAGCCTGTATTGTCCCACTGAAGGGCAAAGGGGAGGCCTTTGCCCTTTCTCTCCTTTCCACACAACTCTGTGTTTTGGTAGTCCTAGCGGTAGGAGTCAAGCTTGTCCCGTTTGTTATATTCATCTTGGCCTGCCACGATGTCCTCGTGCGTCTAGACGTCTAGTAGGACCCAATCGGTGGTTCTCTTAGCCTATTTCTCATCTGACATGCGGCAGACATATCCTGCATTTGTTCTAAGTTAAAGAAAAACCACAAAGTATTTCGAATATTCCAATCAGATTACATCAGGCAAAAACAAATTAAGTGGATGACAAGTCAATCTAAACTTGGACCGCTCAACGACCAAAACAAAATTGGAATCTGTTCAAAGTCCAATAAACAAGATTTGCGAAACTTGTTCTAGAAGTAGATAGGTATACAACAACGGCAATTTCTATATTTAATAGACCGTTGTTTTTAGGGTCCCACACCCAAAGGTTGCCACTGCCAACGGAACCCTATTGGTAACCTACACCGTCCGTATGTCAATCTGTCTGTCACAGGGCATCTTTTTAACCGTAACATCTCTTTTGGTCCGTTGTAATTAATAGAATACGTCTAACTAAAGCCTGATGCACACGGTGCGATTTAAATGCCTGTGGCGTACCATAGACAGCAATAAGGGCCCATCCACACGTACCACAACCACACCACTTTTGCTGTGACAAAATGTGGGCAAGCAGTTGTTTCTTGCAGTTGCATTGTGATTGCGTTAGTGCTAGTAGTTGCGATGTGGTGACGTTGTGGCTAGAGTTCGCAGACAGATTGTTGCGTCGACGCAACGTTGTGGTTGCGTTGTGGCTGCGACATCGCCTTGGCGCGTGGCGCAACAACCTCCCCTAATCGGTGACGGACGTGAAGGTTCTAGTCAATGATAAGTAGATACTCGTACTTGTGTAGGAAGTAACTTAATTAAAGTTAAGTAGTTGATAAGGTACGATGTGTTTGACATATCCCTTTTGATAAGAAATAATAAGAAAATAATTTTCATTTAGGTAGAAATCTAGGAAAGAATACTACTAATTTATGTATAAAAAACAAATACTAAAGTTACTCATCATGACGAAGCAAAATCCAGGTAAATTGTATACATACTGTAAACAAGGTCGTTGAACTATAGTAGGCCTAGTGCAACTGCATTCTCCTTGATAACTTGAAACTTGCAAGTCATCGTGATGATTTATATTATCATATAAAGAAAACTGAGGGGCAATTCTCGTAATTTTAAGTACGTTCACAGTCTGATCTCAGTCTTAATCTGTCAAAAATAACTCTAATTTCCCTACATTTTGACAAGTTTCTGACATTTGTTTGTCGCCGACATGAAACTGCGACTAGATTTTGAACGTTTTAAATTACGAGAATTGGCCTCTGTAATGCAGCTATAGGGCTTAGTTTACACTTACTGGGGATTGTAAAAATGTACAACTTTAAATACAATTTATATTCTTCAAACCGTTTCGTTGGTTAGCCTACTTTACTCGCCTTTCACTCAAAATGTTTTTTTATTCAATATATTTTCAGGATTTTTAGACCTTAAATAAACAGTCTGAAAGCGCAGGACCTCTCGGTACCGTCCGAGACAATGATGAAGTCGAAAGTGTGAATGTGTGTTTGTGCGTGTGTGTTATGTGCTGACGCTACTCGTATTCACAGTGGTTTTGTACACTTGGTTACCACAAGTAAAGCGCGCGTCGCTTCGTGAAATAAAAACACTATACTACCTAAGTTATAAACACGAAAGTGTCTGTCTATTTGCTGATCCTCTCACCCTAACTGTTTGCTAAGCTGATTTTTGTCTGAAATGTAAGCGTACCACAAAATGGAGAACTTACATCATGGAAAAACTTATTGCAATTTTATACAAGTTTGAAGCATAGGACGAGAATATTGGATAAAAATATTAGCTGGCCATACATATTCATTTTACTAGCGCGAATCTTGAAAGCGCAGTAGTAACATGTACCCTTAACCTTATCGAATAACAGTGGCGAGGCGCTCTCACAAGCCGATTCCCACCGGCTTCCCTTCAAAAATTCAGAACACAACCACTCTATAGTCCATTCATCATTGAAATATAATCATATCATACTGTAGGTATTTAATACACCATAACATTAAAACATTGCAAAACGCCTACATTACATTTTTTGTCATTCTTTCCCAACAACAAAATATTTTGCTTAAAATAACTCGTAGGCGCGTACGGCTTCCGTGAGTTCAATTTCTATACAAAACAAACTCGTCATGACGTCACTTCAGGTCACATGGCTTCACATGGCTTGATATTTTTTGAGCGCCCGGTAAGCCGGTGAATACCGAGTTACTATTGCGACAGTACATAGAAAATGCGTGCGCGTGATCGAGATGGAGCAATATCGCCATTCGGTCGGTTTCGCTGAATTTCGTAATGCATTCGGGTCGGAGTTCGGACATTGACATAAATTCATGTGTACATTATTTTGACGTAATAATTTGTTTACACTTGTAGTTAATTTGCATTTTGTTCGTTGTATTCATTGAATTTATTAGTCTAACAGTTGGAAATTGTTTGTTGGTATAAGATAAGATAAGATAACATTTATTTGTCAAAAAACACGTGTAGGTCTTACAATGAGATGGAAGAATAGAAAAAAGAAGTCTCAACATGTTTTGCCTAGAAAGGCGTACAAATACAATCGAAATAAATTATTCGTATTAAAAAGAAGTAGACAATATTGACAAATTCATAACAAGCGATACAATTGATAGTTAAATAGAGTTGTTAAAATACAGATAATTCGTTAATGTCCAATAGCAAATATTTTAGAAAGTAAAATGTCAATAAGCTTTAAAATAATGTCAAGAGGCTTTAAAATAATGTCAAGAGTGTTAATAATGTCAGAATGTTCAAAATCATAATCCAAAATAATAATTAATTACATTAGCATGTATGTCTAAAGTAATTTATCATTTAAATAGTCGGCAACGTTATAATAGCATTTATTTATTAAAAGTTTTTTTAATGCCACACCCTGTTCATCATACCTCTATACTTATATTAAAACTATTTATATTTAAATCTTTGTATGCCTATAAAAGAGTAATTAGTATTTAGTATTAGAATTATAGTTGGAGTTTGTTTTGTTTTGTGTGTAGTGAACTAGTGAAAGTTGTACGCTGTAATTAGGTATTTGGGGTAAGTTGATATATAATTAAGTTGAAATTACTTATTTAGAGTAGATTTGAAAAGTAATCATTAGGATGAGATTATTGGCAGTAGATTGTTGTTTGACAGATTATTTGCTTTGTGAGGAAACACGCTTTTCAATGTTAAGTTTTGAAAATAAAAAACCACGTAGTTGAGTTAGGCCGGGCTCTCCCAGATATGAATATAAACGTTAGTTCTATTAGTTATTCTGTGCTATAGCACAGAATAACTAATAGAACTAACGTCCAAACTAAAATCCATCGCGGCGTTTGTAATTTATAAATTACAAACGCCGCGATGGATTTTTCAAACATTGTAATGTCGCTCTTAATGATAAATATCAATGGCTGACTGGCAGTTATCAATTAAATAAAATGTATTGTTTCCCGTGTTTACTCTTCTCAGATTCTAGTAGTTTATGGAATAAAGGGGGTTTTACAAACATTGATAATCTGACGAATGCATCAAAGAAACATCTCACAACTGAAAAACACGTAAGAAGTTTTTTAGCATTACCTACATGAATTCGTTACTGGTAGTAGTATAGAATCATTTTTCGCTAATTCGCATGAAGCTCATAATAGAAAAGTAGATCGAAATAGGGATTTAATGAAACGGTTTATTGACACCGTTACTTTGTTGGGTAAACTAGAGGTAGGTTTTCGTGGCCACGATGGAAGTCCGAATTCCCGAATTTTTTTTTTGCTCCGGCTTACCACTGTCATAAATTCACCCTTCGCAACTGTCGAATAACCTAACATATGACGTGCATGTAACTAGGCCTATAGTCTTGCACGAAGAGTTGCAACTTGCAAGTCATCGTGACTAAGCGAGTACAGCTGGGCGATCCTGTAACCTTCTCACCGTGAAAACTCAGGTGAAGTGAGCGTGGAGTGAGCTGTCATTCCAACTAATGCTAAGGATTGACACTATTGACAGCTCACTCTAAGCTCACTTCATCTAACTTGTCACGGTGAGATTTTTACAGAATCGGTCGGCTGGTCCAAGGATGGCGAAACTATGACAGGATAAACGTTGGTACTGTGAAGGGCTAGACGAGCCCTTACCGAAGGGCTCGTCTAGATCCCTTTAAGTTTATATTGACAGAACGTCTTTACATATTTCCGACTAAACTAGCACTGACTGACTGTTCCTAAACAAAAATCCTAATAAAATGTTACACCTTATTCTAAACTTGCTTGAATATTCGAATGGAACCCGCGCTAATTTGGGTGTGTAACGTTTGAAGTAATAACAAAAGTTCTAATGATCATATGAACTAATTTCATTTATTATACTTTTTTTTCATATATAGATAATGATATAATTAATAATTATCGATATAATTTCATTTTACCTAATTTTATATGGTTAACGAACATTTTATATAATGCACATTTGAATAGCAATAATATTCAGTTACTATAATATTGAAAATCTATAAGTAACGTTTAATATATATACCTTCGTCAGATACCATCCACTGTTAGTGAATAATGGTTAGGTTAGGTTAGAACAGTGACCATTAACGCGCGAAGGCGAGCGAGCGAATGAGCGTGCCGCGGTAGCGGCCGCCGAGCGCCAGATGCCCCTCTATTGTTGGTGAATCAATTCGGTTAGATGAGGTTATAACAGTGTGATATTTCCTGATATTTACTACTGTTATTGAATCATATGGATTAGGTTAGAACAGTGACCATTAAGGCCAGATCCCCTCTATTGTTGGTGTTGTGGTTTGGGTTAGATGAGGTCATAACAGTATGTTTCCTGATATTTACTTATTCATTACAGAATTAGGCTGAAAATTTGTATATATGAAAATTAGGTCAACTGAACGTTATTTAAAAAGAGTAGGTACTATTATACAAACTGAAAATTATATGAAATGAACGTTATACTAAATGTTATTAGAGCAAAAGGTTATTAATATGAAATATAACATTCGATCACATTAAATTAGTTGGTTATTTGTTTGCATATGAAAATTATATCATGTGAACGTTATTTCAAGTGATATTATACTATATGTTATTATACCATATATTACACACCCCGCTAAATTATAACCAGCCTGCACTACATAAGGTTGACTTTTGCGGACAACCTTTACAGTACTGTTAGACCTCGGAATTGGTTTACCTCTTTTGACAACAATTCCCAGTAAATTGAAACTTCACTATAAAATGAAATTGTCTAACTGCCACATAGACAAATAGACCTTGTCGTTTTATGACGTGCGCGACACATTTTTTTAATTGCTTCCCTCCTTCTTTAACTTTATTAATTTCAAGACGAATAAAATTGTACAGAAGTTGCAGGAACAGGATGAACACGATCAGGCTCAGAATGTCCCTTTCTCAAAAGGTCCCTTGGTTTCAAAACGTCCCTTTCCCGAAATGTCCCCTTCCCATAATGTCCCTTTCCCAGAATGTCCCTTTCCCAAAATGACCATTTCCCGAAAACAGTATATCCCCATCTTATCTTATATTGCTTACGGAGGAAGCTCCGCAGATTAAGCTATTTTTTCGAAATCAAAATATTTTATCTCATAATAAACCTACATGGGCACTTATGAAACGTCAGCAGCTAGGTGCATGGTTCCAATTGGTCGTTTCTCATGGAGAAGAGCCAGCAAGAAACTCCACGATTACTCTTAAATTTTGGCACTCCAAGTACGTCATCCAGAGATGTTGAAGCATAGAACACTAATAACCTAGGTGTTAAAGAGATAGAGGAATTATGTGGGCCGATCCCGGCGGCACTGCAATGCCGGGCCGACCCGCGACGGGAGTGGAGCGAGCCCCGAACATCCCGTCAGCTTTCAAAAATCAGTTTAATATACTGGTCCCTCAGTGAGGGAACTTTCAGATATTAAGCTGAAAAGAACAGATACTACACTTTGATCTTAGCCAAAAGGCCGAGAAGCGATACCACAACACGAAAAATTGAGGAGGGTCGTTCAGCCGCGGAGAATCTTGACACCGCGATTCAGGATTGCGCGTCATATGTACAACGCCATCTATCGAAGCGCTGCGGAACTATCCATCAATATTGTTGGCATTAGTACCGGCGAGATTGTGCTATCACAGTAACTAATTCCGCATTATAATTACTGAAAAAAGCATTTATATACTGCATTCATATATATAGTTCATTGGTCATTTGATACTTAATCCTACTAATATTATAAACGTGAAAGTTTGTATGAATGGATGGATGTTTGTTACTCTTTCACGCAAAAACTACTAAATGGATTTGAATGAAATTTGGCACACAGATGGTTTATATAGCCTGGATTTACACATAGAATACTTTTTATCCCGATATACCCACGGAATCGAAACTTATGCGGGTGGAACCGTGGGGCGCTAATGATAGTTGTGTTGGGAATAATAAATAACTATAAATTCTATATGATGATGGGCTACGATTAGAGAAGAAAACTTAACTCGACTACTTTACGACTTATAAAATCCAAACTTTGTACAAAGTCTTGATGCGCCAAGATCTATTTACCTACTCGTACGTACTTGCATCTCGTCTATACAACCACACCAAAATCTTCCATAAAATAAATGCTAACAGTACAGTTCTTTCACTTCATTTAGTCGGAATTTCTTCTGTTCTAGGAGCTATTCATTGTACCTTAGGTTGATAAAGTACATAAGAGTATGACTATACATTGATTTTGTTAATTTTATGCCTTTTCGAGAGCTCAGAGTGTTCACCTTACTTCTCTCAGTTGTCTGCATTTTTTTAAAGTAAATTGGCCCTCATAATTATTATCTGAAACCATCGTAAGCCATCCCTAATGTAGACTATTTCGGTGAACTAACTCCGCACTCTCATCGAGGCACTCTCACCCCACGTACCGTTTAAGAAAATAAGTATTACTAAATCATAATAAGTACAGACGCAGCACATTAAGCTACTACAATCTGTCAAATTACTTTAATATATTTTCAACTTTATAGTTAAAGCATTAAGGTTCAAGGTTGATTGGGAAAATTCGACAGTTTCGGGTAGCTTGATCTGTTGGCGTCTTTACAAGGTCCCCAGCACTTCGTTTAACTAGGTACTTCACCTAATTTCGACGGAGCTTTTACAGCAGACCGTTGCAGTTTTTACGACAGCTCTCTCAAGAAAACTACTATGAACATGTACATCTAGATAATTCCATAATTTAAGAACAACTCCATTGTAGCCAACTCCTGAGTCTTTTTATGATAACACTTACGCAATAAATCTTAACTTTTTATCGTAAATGTTATCTGAAACGGTTAGCCATCCCTGATCTAGACTATTTCGGTGAACTAACTCCGCACTTTCGTTGAGGCACTCAGATCCCACTTACCCTTTAATAAAATAAGGATTTTTAATTGACTAAATTACAATAAGTACGAAGACAGCAGCACTTTGTTTAACGAGGTACTTCACCTCATTTCGACAGGGAGTTTTTAAAGCACCGCGATGCAGTTTTTACGACAGCTCCCCCAAGAAAAGTGCTATGAACTCATCTACATAGATGAAACCATACTTTGAGAACAACGCCATTTTCACCGACTCCTGGGTCTTATCATGGTACACGCAATATATATCCTAACTTTTTATAATAAGGTATGAACTTTTGAATACAAAATGTTCGAACTTGCGCTGAAAACATGGAAACAGCATTATGTTTTCTGCCATTAGCTGTAGGCTCATAATAACAGTATCAGGCTTGAGTTTGTTGTTATTATAAGCCTGTGTTGTCCCACTGCAGGGCAAAAGCATCCCCCCTTCCCTTTTTCAACTTCTCCCGGTCTACTGCGATTGTGGGCCAATCCTTTGAGAAGGAGTTCATCTCATCCCGCCATATCTTTCTGCACCTGCCGCGTGGTCGTTTCCTGCCTGCCTTGGGATCCACTTACACACGCATGTCGTATATGCGACAGATAGACAGATATGGCCAGCTCCACTTTAGTGCAGCAACTTTCTCCTTGGAACCAACATCGGAATCCGAATCGCGCGCTTCAATACCCACTCGACCTAAATCTATGGGAAGGCTGATTATTTTAGATATATAGAGAGTTAGTAGAGAAAGTTGTTCAGTTTGAAGGTCTGTACCACACCTTTGTGATACATGCTGTATGTACCATGTTGCATATAAGGCTTACTATAGATGCGTGTGGCGCTCGATCGCTTACTAAACCGCAGGACTTGTGGTCATCGGCATGAGAGAAACGAAAACGCGAAACCGTATACATATATGTGTGTTAGATTAATTTTGTATCATTAGAGCGGCACGTAGTATATCCTTCTAGGATCGATGTTCGTCTGGATCTATGTGCAAATGGCGCGCACCCCGCGTCCCATGAGACTCGTGACTTTCCTGACGAAATAAGGCTGTCCATACTATCCCTTTGGAGAATACAGGCGATATATTCACTCTCCTGCCCTTATAGCTATTTATTCGTGGTCGGCGCAACTTGTCTTTATCTTCCATACTTCTCCATTAGTCGTCATCTCGGTAGTCACCCCCTTTCTAACCATATCATCATTCACACAGTCCATCCATCGTTTCTTTGGTCTTCCCCTACTCTTATAGCCATCGATATTTATACCCAAAACTCTCCTCGCGACATTTTCCTCATTCCTCCGTATCATATGTCCATACCATGCCAACCGATTTGCACACAACTTTTCAGTTACCGGTGCCACTTTCAGACTTCATCTTATGTATTCATTTCTTATTCTATAAATTCGTGTAACACCACAGATCCCTCTTAGCATTCTCATTTCAGCTGCATTCAATTGCCTTTCATTCGTCCCTTTTGTGGCCCAACATTCTGATCCATACAAGGCAATACAGGCGATAAATTACGTTATATTATTCTTAAAGAAATTATCTAAAGAGGAACTGAGTTTAAATTAGAGCAAGAATTGGCATCACTTTCGGACGAAATTTGACACTGGCAAGATCCTTTAACACGCGACTTGCCGAACTTCGGGAACAAACTTGCTAAACCAGACGGAAACCACTTATGCGTCCCCGAAATAATTATATCGACGGTACATTTTGGAATAGGAAATGATTCTCGTTAGGATTTCTCGGTAAGGTAGGTGGTGATTCGTGTATAATTTCCTTATTATACTGAACATGTTTACAGCTGTAACTAAATATTCGGGTGATGTGAAAGGGTCTGGCTGTAATGCTAACAGAAAGAATCGTTTTATTCGACACGGTTTCATAAATTATTCAAGGGTTGGAAATATTTATAGGAAAGGTTTTACACTTGTTTTTTTCCTTATTCGACTCAATTTTGGTGTTTTAGGTCGATTCCTAAATCTTACCGGCCGGTAAGAGTTAGATTATAGCCTTAGCCATAAATTTACGATAGGAGCAATGGTGGTAGGTCGTAGGTTCGAACCCAGACAGGCACTTTACTTTGTGCAAATTATTCATTACCACTGCTCTCAAAACGGTAAAGGAAAACATCGTGAGGAAATCGGCATGTCCTAGAACCAAAAAATCGAAGGCATGTGATATCTACCAACTCGCACTGGGCCCGCGTGGTAGATTACAGCCCACTCCCTCTCACAGAGAGGAGGACTGTGTCCCAGCAGTGGGAACGTTATAGGCTGATTATGCTTATGCTAGTTAGGATAGTCAACCCAATTTGGCTAAAATGAGGTTTGGTTTTACTTTATGGAAATTAGGTACTGTCAGCGACCAAATATCTATTGACACCGCTATTTTAACGTAAGGTAGGTACGTACAGGTGGATTGTTCCCAACCAGTAACACCCCGTAATCAATATGATGTTGATATTGATAGCAATAGGCTCGCTATTACATGGGACTTAACCTCTCAAATGTCAAAAGTTCACATAACTGACGTAATGTGGGTGTACAGACGCCAGCACATCATGCTACTACAATCTGTCAAATTTATTTAATAGATTTTCAACTTTATCGCTAAAACATTAAGGTTCAAGGTTGATTGCGAAAATTTGACAGTTTTAGGTAGCTTGACTTGCTGGCGTCTGTACTATAGACCTCTGTTAAGCCCTTCGGGTAAAACAGGAGTGATGTTATTAGTATGTAGAAAAAAAAAATATTCACCGAAAATTATAAAAAAAAAACAGTTCATTGAAATTATAATTTATATTAAAAAAATATAGATAATACGCAAGCAATAGTTGGGCTTGAGCCTTATTCGATACTTTGAAATGTACTTAAAAGTTAACAGAATTAAGCAAAGTTAAACTTGCCCAGTAAATGCTGAAACGCTGCCTACTTGCACCATTGATCACTAAATACATTATTCGCTAAACGAATATAAAACATCGTTCTTACTTCTATCGATTATTAAGGGCTAATTTCACTAATCAAACTAAACGCGATCAGCACATTTAAACCGCGTTCAAGAGCTGTTAGTGCCATCATTGTTTTGGAATATTGACACCAGCAGGTCTTGAACGCGGTTTTGATTTGGATGAGCTAATCACATTCAGTTTTAACGATTTTGTTTAAATTAGTTCAAATTCAAATTTATTTATTTGTACACATAGGTGTAATGTAGTGGTACATGATGGTATATAATTAAAATAAATATGTTGTGCCACTATGTGTTGCCTTGCTAAGTTCTAAATGTATTTGGTGCAAGTAGTGCCGCTACTTGCACCGTTCGAACTTATGTTACGATCGTAACGGAAGTTCGATCGATTTTAAAATCGAAAATACTCGATTGGCACATAATATTTACTTATTATTCATATCAGTTATGGGTCTAATTGTGCTTGTTTAAAAAATTTGAACCCAAATCCTACAGGATAGTTGGTAAAATTTGACCGAGTTTACGTTTCGTGTCCACCGCGCATTCGTACTAGGCCCACTGAACACGATAACTAAGCGTTTATTTAACGTGGAATAAACTTGACGTATATGGGGTCGACGGGCCTCAGCACCAGGTCAGCCATGAGCCTGGGTCGGGCTCCCTTCACTTTCGGCATGATCTTGAAGTTGCGGCACATCTCACTGAGGGTAGTTTTCATTTCTTGCATGGCGAAGCGTTGGCCTGCGGACAACATTGGAGAACTTAACAAACAAAAAATCATGTTTCCCCATAGGAACAGAAACTACTTCTAGAGGCTTCGTGCTTTTTTAGTTGCCATATCTATTAGAACATAGTTAAGCACGTTAAGCCGTTGGTCCCGGCTGTCATTCGTGGATCTTTGACAGTCGTTACGGGAAGCCCGAAAATCTGACAACCAGTCTTACCAAGGGGTATCATATTACCCAATAACTGGGTTGTGGCGGTCAGATAGGCAGTCGCTCCATGTAAAATACTGGTATTCAGCTGCATCCGGTGAGACTGGAAGCCGACCCCAACATCATGTCCCTGCCCTTGTCCCAAGTTACTTGTGGTCGGCGCAACACGTTTTCTTCTTCCATTCTCCCCTGTCAACCGTCACGCTATCATTCACCGACCCCAACATAGTTGGGAAAAGGCTAGCCAGATGATGATCTAATAGAACATAGTTACAGTCACTTTTGGACTCCAAGATGGTAATTTTTTTTATGACAATATGATGTTAAAAAAATTGGTATAAAAGTATAATAATCGGCACTCGTGAAATCTCGCTATTTAACGTTAAAAACAATTTTTCTTACTTTTTGTTTGATTCACTAATAATTTGACTAATAGTTAAGCTAATTTACTGACAACTTTTTTTAGATTAAGTAATTAACTAACAACATCATCTACCTAGCCCTTTCCCAACTATGTTGGGGTCAGCTTCCAGTCTAACCGGATGCAGCTGAATACCAGTATTTTTCATAAAGCGACACCTATCTGACCTCCACAACTTCCATAATACGATACGACACTTAACGACTATTAAAGATCCACGAATGACAGCCAGGACCAACAGCTTAACGTGCTTTCCGAGGCACAGAAGGGTCTTGGTATGTAAAGATGATCACCCATCCACGGACCAACCGCGGCAATCGTAGCTTAACCTGATCGATCGACCCATGCGGCTGTTATTACTAAGCCCCTCTAACAACACACATTAAATAAAAACTTCCGACCAAATTAGTCTCAAACATTTGTAAGGAACCAATTTCAAAACTCGCCGAGAAGTTTTGGTCTTGACGAGGTGCCCCCAACAGCTGCATGGACATTTTTATGCTTGAATGCCGAAAGCATTTCCTTCATCAAAATTTTTAATAGCCACTTAGCGTAAACATTGCCAATATTATGAACACATTTATGTAATTACCCAGCCGGCGGCGGCGGTACGGCCGGCGATTTTCGTATAATCACAAACAAAATAACGCGGCTCCTACAAAATGTGCCAGTGGTCCATTAATGCCGAAAGTATAGAATCCAAATACAAAAAAATTACCCCAAATAAATTGGGATAAGGGAAAGAAATTGGAGATAAAATTTTAAGGACTGTCTCGCAGTTTGAGTACTTTATGCGGCCTAAGCAATAGGCTATTTTCCTAAAAAAATCTAATTAGTCCGTCAGTTAGATTATCAAAAGATATTGGACCGGTATTTTTTCTTTTGTCAATTATATAAAAAATTATGAAGATATCACCCGTTAAAGTTCCGCGTGACGTCACTTGCTTGCGACACTTTTGCAAGCAAGTGACGTCACGAACCCCACTCCCAAATTTTGACGCGCTTTATCTTTGTCATTTTTTGTTCTATTGACAAAAGAAAAAACACGTGTCCATTATTTTTCGATATCATACTGACGGACTAAATATAATTTTTTTTTTTTTACCCAGGCAACTACCCTATTGTCCTTTCTACGACTAACAAACAAACGTTAAAAATCAAAACAATTCAACCATAAAAATCAACTTAGACCACATAACGCTAAAGTACATATATAATTATCTAAGATTTACTGGTTACTGTTAGCCTGCATCATCCCACTGCTGGGTAAAAGCCTCTCCCCATGACTTCCAGCTCTTTCGATCCAGGGCTAAAGTGGACCACTGGTCATTTGTTTTGTCCAGCTCCGCCCGCCATCTTCTACGAGGTCTGCCGCGACACCTTCCAGCTGTGTCAGGGCTCCACGTGGTGGTTATTTTGACCCACAGCTCATTGGGCATGCGGCAGACGTGGCCAGCCCAATCCCACTTCAGCTTACCAGCTTTTTGAGCAACGTCAGTAATCTGAGTTTTGGAGCGCAGTGTGGTGTTGCGAATATGGTCTGTCAATTTGACGCCTAGAATACTGCGCTCCATTGCACGTTGGCAAAATTCTAAGATTCAAATCAAGTTTATTAAAACATCATCACGTCTGTTGCTTTCGAAGGGTTAGGCAGAGGTGTTCTTACAACCACATTTCGAATTTTCATTTACGAATTTTCGATCAGGTCACGTGTCCTGACGCGAGCTTCGTCTTACGAATTTTCGATCAGGTCACGTGTTCTGACGCGAGTTTAACATTTTTTACCCATCCCAAAAAAGTGCACAACGCCGCTAAAGAAGTTTTCACTTCAAAAATCCCAATAACACTGCTCAACCCGGCAATCGAACACATAACCTCCCGCTCAGCAGTAGCAGTAAGTAAGTAAGAAGAAGATTGAAGATTGTATCATCATCATCATCATCATCACCCTATAGCAGTCCACTGCTGGACATTGGCCTCTCCTATTGCACGCCATTCAACTCGATTTTTGAACTCTCATCCAGCTACTACCAGCCATCCTGCGTAGATCGTCGCTCCACCTAGCCTGGGGGCGTCCCACCTTACGTTTATCTATTCGCGGTCTCCACTCAAGAACACGTCTACCCCAACGGTCATCGGTTCTACGGCCAAAATGGCCGGCCCATTGCCACTTCAGCTTGCTTATTCTGTGAGCTATGTCGACAACTTTGGTTCTCTGCCGGATCGTCTCGTTGCGGATTCGATTCCTCAGAGAGACTCCAAGCATAGCCCGATTGTATTAAAGTTTATACTAAACAAATAATGTTGTGCGAAACTCAAATAAATTGGGATAAAGACAAGAGAATAATGATTACACTTTAAGGATTTTCTCGCAGTTTGAATACTTAATGAGACCTACACAAATTTCCTTTCTATAGTATTGTTTGGCGAGTCTTTGAGCTCTTTAAGTTCAGAGTTGAACTACACGATTACTGACAATTGCGTGCACTGACTGGACAGGTCCACTCAAATCTGTGTGGTTTTTTCCTCAAAACACCATATCAGACAATAATCTTCGTGGTCCTCATATGGCCTGACTAAGAATGTCTGGACTTTAAAAGAGACTGTGACCTCTGGGTTTGTTACAACCTTTCTTCTCAGCGTAGCCGTTTAGGAAACACCTAACTCATCTAGTTTTAAATCATAATTTACTTTTGACGTGTTTTTTTAACCAATTTACAGAAATAAATACCAGAGGTGCCTGTGGCTTAGTAATAACAGCCGCAAAGGTCGATCGATCACCGCGGTTGTTCCGTGGATGGGTGACCATCTTTACATACCAAAACCCTCCGTGCCTCAGAAAGCACGTTAAGTCGTTGGTCCGTTTGTCATTCGTGGATCTTTGACAGTCGTTACGGGTCGCCAGAAGCCCGAAAGTCTGACAACCAGTCTTACCAAGGGGTACTGTATTACCTAGTAACTGGGTTGTGGAGGTCAGAAAAGGCAGTCGCTCCATGTAAAATACTAGTATGCAGCTGCATCCGGTTAGACTGGAAGCCGATCCCAACAAAGTCGGAAAAAGTCTAGGCAGATTTACACAAATAACATGAAAGAAAGAAAGAAAAAATTATATATATATCATAATTATTATCATCATTTATCATTAAGAAAAATCGTCTACTAACCAATACAGTTCCGAGGTCCGGCGCTGAACGGCACATAGGCGTAGGGATGCTTCATCTCGTTGTTCAGGAACCGCTCTGGCTTGAACTTCTCCGGCTCAGGGAACATGTCCTCACGCCGATGCAGCTCGAAGATGTGCACGTCCACTGTTGTGCCTTTCTTCACTAGCAGGTCACCTGGTGAAGGTTTCATATCATTAGCATAGATATATGGATTTCGTGATGACTCGTAAGGCCTCACCTCTCATTCACGAGGTTGTGGGCTAAAATCTGAGCAAGTCCCAATGTAATTTTTTTCAATTCATATTTATGTATTTTCCAATTTTATCTTGGACATCACTGACATCGTGAAGGAAACCTGGACTTATTATTGACACTAGCTGTTCCATACATTTTGACCGCACTTTTCTATGTTATAAACAGCTGTTTTATTTTTCTTTTCATAACCGACGTGAACTTTCAACGCTGTCTAGAATTATGTACTGTGCTGAATCTATGGTTATAGTTTGCGCGTCATGTCCCCGCCACCCTATATATCTTCAAAGAAGCAAATTACATTTCACAGACTCCCGACTCCGCTCCCATAAAGCAAAATACCTGTTTTATACGTAACGTATGCGCTGACATGCAACACGACGCACCGACGTGTTGGCAAGTTCCACTTACTCAACTAATGATATTATTATGATGCTACGGAAAAGGCAATTTGTATCACAATTTACTAAAGAACATATTCCTCGTCTAGAATATTCTAATATCACAGTTCGCGGATCAAAGGAAGCAGCAGAATATTAAGCACAAAAGTTTATTAGAATGACGTCTTTTTGCACTTTGCACCGTGTTGATGCAAAGTCTCATTTTGTGCAAGTATCATTTTTTTGGTTTAAATGTGAAAGGGTGGGTAGGTACCGTAAAGGTTGTCCACTAAACTCAACCTTATGTAGTGCAGGTTATAATTTAGCATGGGTTCCATTCTAAAGGCACACAATGCCGGCGGCAATACCGGGGCAGGCCGCCGGCACTGCCGCCGGCAGACCGGCGGCGGGTATTCGAGCCGCCGCGCCGGGCTTGCCGCACACACGAGCCGCCGGCATGGCCGCCGGGGTGTGCCGGCGGGTTGCGCTGGGTGCCGGCGTCAGTTCGTTCCCGGCATTCGAGCGATAGTGGTGTGCAGTTTGTTTATAAAATACAAATTAAAATGTCATTTAACTGAGACGAAGGAGCTGTGTTGCTGTTAATTGAAAAATTTCATGAAAATGATATTTTGTGGAATCACGATCCTAACAAAACTGGCTAAGTGCGTAAACCACTCGACCACGGAGGCAGTTATTTACTTTATTTACAGAATTTCTTTTATTTACAGATGAATTCGCAGCAAAGCCAGCAAGATAAAGAAACAGCGACTAGTTCCCGGAAAAGGAAATGTGGTACTGATGGAGACAGCGATATTGCCGAAGCTCTACAAGTTTTAAAAAATATGTCAGCTTCGACATTTGCTCGCGATGATGCTTCGATATTCGGAGAATATATAGCCAGTAAAATACGAAAAATGGATCCTATAACAATATCTACAGTACAACATCTGATACGAAATATTATTTATCAGGCTGAAACGGGCGCTTACTCAAGACCTTCCACGATAGTGGCAGGTCAAGGATATTTTACCACTTCGATAACTGAAAGTACGCCCTTTCACTAGCCATTCGAATTATACTGACAATTCGGATACTCAGGACAGCCTTTTTTATATTTGGAAAATAATTAAAACACTTTATTTATGATGTTATTATATTAATGATTTAAAAAAATTACATCGTTTTGATTAATAGTGGGGCGAATACATACTAACTAAATGTTACTTTAAATGTCACTTAAAATGTTACTTAAAATATCATTATATATGCATGTATATTATGCTAAATAAATGTTGTTCCTTATAAAAAATTGTGTTTGATTTATGAAATGTAGTTTTGCCATGGAAGCTGTCCTTGTGCTGACACAAAATAGTTCATTAACTCATTTCTGACGATTGAAAGTTCACAATCTCCAGCTATTTCAATATTTTGTGCCGGTATCGTTATCATATCTTCAACATCAACGTCATTTCTTCGAATAAAATTATGCAGGCCCACGCAAGCCATTGCTGCAATTTGTATTTTCTCTGGCTGTAAACTAGCTACTGATTGAAATATTCTAAATTTTTCCGATAATATGCAAAAAGCATTTTCGACGACTCTTCTTCCTCTACAAAATCTATAATTGCATATTCTTTTCGAAGATCCTCGCTCATGTTGTCCAGAAAATGGTTTCATTAAGTTAGGTGAAATCGGAAAAGCATCGTCACCGAGGAAAAAAAATTGTACATTCATAGTCCGTCCAGGTAAAGGTGTTGGTGTCGGTAGATTTATAGATTCATTTCGCAATCCTTCGTAATGTGAGCTATTTCTAAAAAACACGACCGTTCGAGACTCTTCCTTGACATCCAATATCGACATATAAAAAATTATAATTGGCATCGACAAATGCCAATAACACAATACTGAAATACGATTTATAATTGAAAAAATCTGAACCACTATTATTGAGACATTGTATACGTTTATGTATCCCATCAATGGATCCACAACAATTTCGAACATTCCATTTCTTGAAAAACAAACGTGACACCGCAAGCCATTCTTCCTCTGTGGTCGGCATCTAGAAGCAAAAAAGTAAAAATAAGTTTAAAAACTTTCATAAGTAATAGTTTTCGATTATAAATTATAATTTATGTATTAAATATCAATATTTACCGTAATTTGAAGTTTTGATATCAGTGCTTGACGGGAATCAATGAGGAAAGAAGTTGTGGTGAAAATTTATACAGTTCACCAAGGCTGAAGTAACTTTCTCCTGTAGCTAAAAACCGCAACGTGACTGCCAACCTCTCTTTAGCGGGTATGGCTTCTCTCCAGCCCGTTTTTTTTTTTTGCTAATGTACACTTTATAGCCTTCAGCAAAAATTAAAAAACTTCATAAGTCATACATAAAAACCCAAAGAACATATTATTGTGCAAATGCCGACACCCCACATCATCTTTTTTATAGTTTTTTATCATTACAATACCGTTCTGCCATTTTCTATATTGTAAGCTGGGGCGCGCCCAAAATCTGCTCCTTCTTTTATATTTTTTTCTTATTAAAATAAAAATTACAACTGCGAAGGCAGTGCGGATTTCTTTATTCATCGTAACCAACAACAAATGTGCACTTCACTAGCGTTCTACACGACTGTCACAACTGGAATGATGCTTGGCGGCTTTATACGGCATGTGCTTGCATATGCCGGCGGCATGGCCGCTCGGCAGAAACCCGGCGGCACTGCCGCCGGCACTGTGTGTAGGCTCCTGAACATTTAAGCAAGTTTAAAAAAACTAAGCTAAGCAAAAAAACCTAATAAAATATTTGACACCCCGTTCGGGTGTCAAATATTGTATTAGGTTTTTTTGCTTAGGAAAAGACGGTGCTAGTTTATTCGGCAATATGTAAAGACGTTCAGTCAATATAAACGTAAAGGAATCGTATCATTGTTTGATTCTTTTGAAGGGCTCGTCAGCCCTTCGCAGTACGAAGAACTGTCAATAAAAATTAAATCTACAAAAAAAGGAGTATTTACTTTAGTGAACAAGCCTGAACAAAGTACTTCAATATTAATTATATCTAAACTAATATTATTAAGATAAAAGATTAGATTTTTTGTAGATTGGTTTTTGTTTATATTTTAGCAGTAACTATAACATAAAATCATCTTCCTGACTTCAACATAAAAATGGCTATACCTCTAAAACTTTTTTTTTTGCGTCCCTATAGACTTTAAATCAGCATGGTATGTACATGCTACATTGTCCCCAAATTTCAGGCAAATTGATCGAAAGGGTTTTTTGTAACATTTTGTGCGGGATCCACACCCAAATCCCCTTTGGCACATGAGTAGACCATGACCTGGAGAAGGATATGAGCTAACTTTTCATCCTGGATTGCAGACGAAGCCAACAGCTACTCCAATTATAAATTCAGTAGGTACTTAAGGTATTTAATCTCCAAGAAACTTTTCGTCTCGGTGCACCCAAGGATGCGACACGTTTGCAGATATGAAGATATAATTGATAAAGTGAGCAGGGTCTTTAGAAATGGCCATGGTACGGAGCGAGAGTGAATGGGAGGCCGTCACGTCCTTCTGCGAAGCAGTAATGCTCGCGAAGGAGGAGGCGGAGCGCGTGAGGGAGAGGCAATCGCTGCACCCTCGCGCGCCTAGCCGCCGCAGGAGACGCCCTGGACGGGAGTCAACAGCCGACTCCCGGCCACCGTAGGCGCGGGCCTGCGGGCGGCGAGCTATGGGCAGCTCGCCGCCCGGTAAGGACCAGGCCCGGGTCGACGGCCCGTGGTGTTCCACGCGCGCCTCAAAGAGCTGTCAGCACGAACTGACGGGGTCCGCTAGGACCGATGCCGCCGGGGCTGCGGGTTGTTCGAAAGAGATACCGTGGCCCCTGGCACAGGCAACTGAAGGAACACGGGTGGGTTTTAGTCAGTAAAAGTCTGACACTCCCTTCTGCTCCGCCCAGAGCGGGAGGAGTCATTTGATGATTTCCCACCCAGAAAAAAAAAAAAAAAGGGTCTTTAGAAATACCACTAGACCAGTCTAGGGTCGAAGGTCAGAGAAGGTTAGTTAGTATTGAATCATTTTTCTGTTAAAGCAAGTATGAACAATTATTACTTTAGAGCTAGAATTAAATCAAAAATGAATTATTAAGAATCATTGCTAATCCCGTTCAGTTTCAATGGTGAAATTGGTCTTAATGTTTAAATGATCTAACTGTCACATAACAAATAGTTCCTGAAATTCGCCCTTAGTGAAGTTTCAATTTACAGTGATGTTTCAAAAGTCGTAAAGTAATTACAAGTTCGACAATACGTCAAATAAGTGTTACAGTCTTACCCAGTTTAAAGTCTTCATCAATATCTCGTCCAATGAAGGGCACGCTAGGGTACAGCCTCATGATCTCCTTGATCACTGCCTCCAGGTATTTCATATCAGCCAGGTGAGACATGGCCACGTGGTCAGAACCGTTCAAGATGTTCTCAACCTCCTCGCAGATACGATCCTGAAAAGGTATGGGGTGTGAATAAAGATATAAAAATATATATATATATAGTATATATATATATAATATATGTATATATATATATATATATATAGTTATATAAAAATAACATAGAAAACATTATGAAATCGGTTATTTGTTTGTTAGAAGATGTAGTTTTTTTAAAAGTTAATTCAATTTTAAAATGCATTATTAATAATTCTAGAACGTCGTGAATTATATCACTCACTGGAGAAAATCCGGAAGACTGTGCATAGTTTTAAAAGACCCATTTTTTTTTTTCAAGTCCCAAGGCAATAACTACACCTCTCTAAAGTCCTGGAGTTACTGATATAGAAAGGGCATAATTTTCTGCAAAGAAATATGTAAAAGTCGGAATTTACGGACTGTTTTTTTTTTTTTTGTGAGTCTGCTGTAGCCGGCATTGTAGAGAATAGTTTATCAATTCGTCTTTCACAGAAACAGTCGTAAGAAAGATTTATTTTCAAATAAATTTGCCTTCCTCTAGTATAATACACAAGTAATATCAGTTACCCTTTGTTAGAGAAAACTGAATCATTTATGCATTTTCTTTGAGAGAGGACAAATGGAATTTCATTTCTGCTCTAACCAAGAAGGTTTGTTTCATAAAAAGCAACTGCCAAGTCTTGTTATTTATTCTATTTGTGCAACTTGTTCCAATTTGCAAGAGGGAAATTAAAATAAATATGGAATTAAAAGAGTCAACAAAAGCAATGCTCATAGCATTGATTTTTAGGGTTCCGTACCCAAAGGGTAAAAACGGTCCCCTATTACTAAGACTTTGCTGTCTATCCGTCCGTGTGTCTGTCACCAGGCTGTATCTCAAGACCCGCGATAGCTAAACAGTTGAAATTTTCACAATTATGTATTTCTGTTGCCGCTATAACAACAAATACTAAAAACAAAATAAAATAAATATTTAAGGGGGGCCCCCATACAACAGACGTGATTTTTATAGATAATGGTACGGAACCCTTCGTGCGCGAGTCCGACTCGCACTTGGCCGGTTTTTTATGGTATCGGCTACACTTGGTAACTTTTAATAGCGATTTTTGCGTGAAATAACGAAAACAACAATGAAATACGACACATTGCAAAAACCAATGGGTTCGAAATACCGTAGTATTAGAGGTTAAAGTATGAAATTGCGGATTTGTACTGAAAAATTTAAATTCGTTTTTTTTTTAATTTAACATATTTATTTAATCAAAATAATTACCATTATTATCTATACATTGCTGCCATCTAACAGGAAGGTCATTTATGCCTTTGCGATAGAACTCTCGTGATCTAGATTCGACAAACTGTGTGAAAGCATTTTGTACTGCCTCCTGAGAAGAAAACTTTTTATCACGTAGAAAATTGTCCAAATCACGAAAAAAATAGTAGTCCGTTGGAGCAAGGTCTGGCGAATACGGAGGGTGACGAATGGTTTCTAATTGCAGTTTGTGTAGAGTTAAAACGGTTTCTCGTGCTGTATGAGGTCTCGCGTTATCATGGAGCAATAATGGTGAAGATCGATTCATGAGTCGGGGCTGTTTCACTGCTAGTTTTGCTATCATTGTTCGGAGTTCGGCACAGTAGACATCTGCCGTTATTGCTTGACCAGATTAGAGAAAGCTATAGTGAATAACACCATGCTGAGGCCACCAAACAGTTACCATTACCTTTTTATTGGTAAGCTTTGCTTTAGGACACTGGTGCGGCGTTTGACCTGGGGTCAGCCATTGCATTTTTCGCTTACAGTTATCGTAAAGAATCCACTTTTCATCATATGTCACAATTCGATCCAATATTCCTTCATTTCTGTATCGATTCAACAAGGCAACACAAGTTTCAACACGCGTTTCTTTCTGCAAATCAGTCAAATCATGAGGCACCAATTTCTCATATTTTTTTATTTTATTGATTTGACGCAAATGAGTCGATATTGTTGGTAAGGTAACGTTAAACCATGCCGCTAATTCCTGGGTAGTTTGGCTCAGATCGGCTTCCACCATCTCTTTCAATTCATTGTTATTCACCTGCGTAGGCGGTCTTCCACGTGGTTCGTTCTTCAAATCAAAGTTTCCATCACCAAAGCGTTTAAACCAAAATCGCACGGTGCGTTCATTAGCAGTCCCCTCTCCAAACGCAACATTGATATTGCGAGCTGTTTCTGCCACGTTAGTTCCGCGTCGGAACTCGTATTAAAAAATAACTCGAATTTTTGAAGTATCCATCTTTCTTGTCTAAGCTGAATAAAAAAAACAACTGAAAGTCGATAATCGAATGTTGCACATTTTTTAAAAGAAGAACTTCATAGGTACCATGTTAAAAAAAAGTTTCACTCAAAAATCTCAAACCATGAAGGTTCTATGTCAATTCCAAGTACCTATTACAATAAAACGGCAATTTCATACTTTAACCCCTATTATTTCTAACCCATTTCGTAGCAACATAACATTCAAAACTAAAGGAGTAAATCGCTTTTGAATAAAGCCAAGTGTATACATACTTATGCTCGTGACTGTACCTACGTTTAGCCGACGTACATACCTACGCTTTTTTATTATGAAGTTTTTATTACACTCGGCTCGACACAGAGAGTTGAAATCCAGAGTACAGTAAAAAAACGTCGCGAACGTGGACTTACAGCCCGATTAAAACTTTATGGCGGCTCTGAAGTGCGCAACTCGGTCCGCAGTACCTCGCCCCTCACCCCCGCTGACACGTGAATTTGTTGCTGCGCAGCGACTCGCCTCATGTTCCCACCCGCCATAAAGTTTGAATCGGGCTGTACTACTCGTATATCTTGAGTTTTACTCAACGAATAAACATCAAAGTAGTACTAGAGCCTGCGTACATTTCACAGCACTTCAAAAATCCTTTTTTTTTTTGAGGATGGGAAATCATCAAATGACCCCTCCCGCTCTGGGTGGAGCAGAAGGGAGTGTCAGACTCTTACTGACTAAAACCCAGCCGTGTTCCTTCCTTAGCCCTTTATGTTCCAGGGCAGCGGTAACCCTTTCGGACGATCCCGCTACCCCGGACTTCAAAAATCCTTAGGTAATGTTCATTTTATGTGATGTGCAAAAACTATCGAAGGACTTTGAAAAATACAGAAAAAAATACACCTCGATACGACTATAAATAAACTTTATATAAGAAACAATGACGTTCCCAGTTTACAAACAAAAAAATAAATAAAAGCAATGAAATATTAATATTCAAATACAAATAGTCATTATAGCTAGGCGGCTGTTTGGCAAAACCGATCGTCGGCCCACCACACTACTACATATTTAGATTTAGAGAATTTTGGATTCAGATATTCGATGGCTTTAAAATACTCCTAATACACTAGTATTAACGGTGAAGGAAAACATCGTAAGGAAACCGGCATTGCGGGTTGGTAGATGTCACATGTCTTCGAAATTTTAGTTCTAGGACATCTAGAACTAAAACTTCCAAGCCATGTGACATCCACCAACCCGCAATGGGCCCGCATAGTGTCTTATGGCCAAGTCCCTCTCTCAAAAAGAAGAGGCCTGTGTGAATAGCAGTGGGAATATTATAGGCTGATTACATATGCACAAGTATCGCTAGTATTTCCATTTATTGACGTCTTGTCGTCTCCACGGAGTATATAACTCTGATATTACGTTGAGTATCTCATGGCATGACAAGTACTAATATGAAATTAAACAAATTAGAATTGAAAACCCTTTAAACCTAAACGCATACCCATCACATAAATATTACGACGACAAAAAAAAACTACCTGAACATCTTCGTGATCTGCCAGCAGCATCAGACCGAATGTAAGAGCTAACGCCGTGGTGTCGTGACCCTGAAAATAATAAACCTTTTCTGCTTCACTAATTCTACTAATCTAATCGTGGGTAGACAGAAAGAGTAAAAAACAAAGACCTAATCATCAATCTCCGGGTTTCTAAAATTCCCGGATTAAGTTAGTTAAAGTTTCAGATTTCACCACCGTGTGGGAACGAAACCTTTCCAAAACACATTGGTTCTAAATATTGATGGACGGAAAGTTCTGTTACTTTCGGCTTGTTTTTGTTCATCTGTGTCAAAAAAATGTTTCTTCGTATCATTGTTTCTATTTTCTAATGAAAATTGTTATTTTGTAAAACAAAGTACAAGGACAAAACATTCCAACATCTGTGAATCATTTTATGAGTTTAGTGAATCTTTCAAGTCGGGAATCGTAATTCATTACCTTGCTCGTAAGTATATTGATTTTAAACAATTTCGCTCATGAATGACACATTAATATTTAGCACTTCGAGACATTTTGGTGACTCACCTCAAACATAAAAGTGTTGACCTCATCCCTGATGCCGTCCATATCGATCTGCCCTTTCTCCTCTGCCTCCAGCAACAGGTCCAGCATGGCCAGTCTTCTCTTAGTTCCTATACCATCAGATACTTCTACTTCCTCAGCTCCTTGATTCTGAGCCCTTTGTGCTTTCCTATCCATTATAACATTGTCTGCAAACGACCGAGCTACAGAGAGAGTTTTAGCAAACTCCTTCCCTTGAGAAGAGTTCCTGTATATGAGTTCGTTGTGCATCCATATCCTTGTGATTCGACACAACATCTGCATGCCAATGTTCAGGATAGCGTTCTTGTAGTCTACAGTAGCTGATGTTTGGTCTCCATCCAGCTTAGTCCCCATAGCAGTCTCTGTTGATGTAATAGAAATGTTGTTTACGTATTCATTGAAAAAGGTAACGAGTTTATGTGAGGTTCTCCACTTTGAAAGGGGTATACGAAACCTAATTACTTTTTTTCGAGTTGTTCGTGTGTCGATTCACGAAATTCAGAAAAGTTTTTAAGCCCTGCATTAAAAAGAGACCTAAATGTTGGGTCATACACTCTCATTGCCTTTGCAATGAAATGAAAGTAGATATAGATACAGATTACACAAGTGAAAAATATTAGAGCAAGTGGTGGTTGTTATATTTAGTAAACCATAAATTCTTCAGCAAATTGCCTTCAAAATAAAACCGGACATTCTAAAAATAAACATCGACAGTAACAATATCTTCAAGGAACACCATTCAGCTAAACGTAAGGAAATACGAGACGCTACTAGGTCTACAACGAGTAGATTTCAAGACATCTCCAACAATTGGAAGTAATTGAGATAGAAATATATTTGATTGCATTCGTTGAGATGGAATACGACTATATATTGACGTTATTTCTGTTCACATTTTTCTGGCTTTGGATAAAGATGGACATGTGAGGTAATATCGACATAATATTATTGAAGGGTACACGTAAAGTGGGGATGTTTTTTTTTCTCGTCTACCCCATGTTGTGTGGTATCGTTGGATAGATCTTTTAAAAATATTGCGGGTTTGTGAAATCAATTTTTCGATTCAGAGATCTGTTTGTGAAATATTAAGCTTTAAAGTGGCCACTTTTGCTAGAGTCAAGTGTGCCCCCCACGCCCCTGCCAGCTAAATGGTTGCTTTTGAATATGTGAAAAAAATCACGGTAATAGTATAGTTATGTCGCAGCCAACTGTTTAAATTAGCCGTTTAGTCAACCGCCTGGCCTTTGGACATCGCTTCGCTCTCTCGGCTCGCACGCGGTTGATCACAGTTCTAACCTAACCCATTTGGTCGGGGTGCCCTGGCTTAGTTACTGCGACCAATTGGGCTCGCACGTGATTGGTTACAGTTCCAACCTAAACTATAATTTATTGAATATCATTCAGGCCGGTAGTTGAACGGCCGCCGTTTAGTTAAAAGGCTAGGCGGTTAACTAAACGGCCAATTAAACCAGTTGGCTGCGACATATATGTATAACGTAGTTAAAAGGAAAACTATCACAGCTAAGTAGGCTTTACAAGTTTACGAGTAATAGTCGACTAACTTACATTAATTTGGGAGAACATAGTTTTTAACTAGGTTCTCCCAAATTAATGTAAGTTAGTAACTTTTCATTGTGCGTGGTCCGACACGCACTTGGCTGGTTTTTTTTTTTGCGAGTTTTTCTCATGTTTTAATAGTTATTCTGCTATTCGGGGCGGAGACAAATCCAACAAATCAAAAATCATAAAAATTGGTCCTTTGGGCATTAGTACTATTAGTTATTTATTTAAACTTTTCTCACAAAGGTAAAAAGGCGGACTTAATGCCTTAGGCATTCTCTACCAGTCAGCCAAGGGTAACCAAGGGTAGGGTAGGGTCAAGGGTTATTCTGTGCTTTGGGACTTTGTTTTATTTATATTATATATAGATAACGCGGTGATATAAACCACTCCACAAGACTATGCCTAACATTCATTAAAGTGTCGCCACTTTCAAGAATTTCCTAAAGAGCTATGCCATGCTAAGGGGATGTAAATTAGATCTTCTGCTAAGTAAGACAAGATACATAATCGACCTGGTTTGCTGTGACTAAGAGCTGAGCTATATACAGGGTTATTTTTACTTGACTAGCGAAAATCCGCAGACTCCATGAGTATACAGGGTTATTGGTAAAACACTAACTACCTTGCAGGACTGGATTACTAACACCATAAACAACAACTTTTGTTCTATGACTTTTTAGAATACATTTACCAAAAACAAACCTTTAAGATTTCGTTGTTCTATCTAGCCCCCGCTCCTCTTCGCTGCATTTTGTACTAGACACGGCAGTTTGTTTACCTAACTAGCGCTTTCTTTTGCTTCGCGTAGAGTTCGTAACAGAAAATCGAATATTTGAATTTGTTGAATTGAAATATTTTTATTTTTGTATGAAGGTCTGATGAATTAAAATCTGATCAATTAATAAAAGTCATAGAGCAAAAGTTGTTGTTTATGATGTTAGTCATATAGTCCTGAGAGGTTGATAATGTTTTATCAATCACCCTGTATATCTGAACACGATTAAATAAAAAGATTTGTTGTTTAGTTATTGGGAGGTCATAAACCGCTGTTAGTGTTGTTACATGAAGTATGAGTTGACAAAAAACTGTTTTCCCACCTGTAGTTTTCGTACTAACACATTGGCTCGTTATGTCACCAGCAGCCAGGGTCAATACGTCCGCTCTTGCCAACGGCTTGCACACGACTGTTTCCCCCACTGCCCGTGCACCCGAGACAAGTATACAAATACTACACTACCTACTGATATTTCAAGTGACTACAATAACTGCGGTCGATGACCCCACAAACATAAACATCAATTTAATTTTTAAAAATTGTTTCATCATGTTTAGATAGTATTCTACCCTCTACAATAATAACTGACTTTATTGAGCATCAAGAATAAATAATATTCCACATCCGTTTATGGTGACATCAGGTAGGTAGGCATATGAAAGACCGGATATCTTTGTAAAAGACAAGTACATTTGTGTCAAGTACAACTAAAGGGCAGTGAGTGAACCTGAATTAACATCGAGAAGAGATAATAAGCTAAGATTATCTGCAAGACCATAATTACTATGTAAAGCTGACTTGCATTAAAAAAAAATAAGGTACGATTTACAACCACGACACAAGTATGCAGTATTTACCAAAGAACTGCGTACTGAATAAAGTATTCTTTAAATGAGCATTTTGGACATAAATATGTATGACATAGTTATAGTCGTGTTTGGTACCGCTGCCGAGTTCAGTAGCAGTAAGAATGTTTTTTTAAAAGATAATTATTATAATAATTCAAAAAGAGAGGCTGAAGAGAGGGGGGCGGCAGGGTGAAGTCGGGCTGTGGATTAACATGATGAAGAATGAATCTCATCGGCAAAGGTTTGGTTTCCTAAAAAAGCGGTGAACGGTACACAGTAACGGTTGTCCAAATTCTGAGCGTTTTTTGAAATACTGGAGGAAATGACAAATTTTTGTGACGGCCGTTATAATATGACAGAACCCCTCTTTTAGGAAACCGTAGCAGGGCTGTCTGAATACAAACCGTTTTTTGACACCTAATGTCAAATACTGGTGGAAATGACAGATTTTCATGATGGCCGTTAAAATATGACGGAACTGCATTTGGTTTCCTAGAAAACCAAAACTTTTGCCATTTTAACCGTAAGCCTATTATCAACATCATCTTAATTGATATTAGTAATGTATGGAATCGCAAACGTGTATTTTTTTTCAAGCAGTGATTTGACTGTAATTTTTTTTTCTGAATTTTTAAGTACACTTTAAAAGTACGTTTACAAGTCAAACCTTACATGATTTTGAATGCAAAACACAACCTCACCATCTCAGATACGAATTACCTGACCGAAACCTGCAATCATGTCCATCAGATGACGGGCAGATACAGCAGTTGCAAATCACGAGAGCACGTCATCAGACTTTTATGAACATTGACACAAGGTTCAAATTACAATGATGGATGCAGGCTCGTGTAATGAAAAATGCTAACAAAATAAGTAAGTTCAGCACATCAGATATAACCATGGAGAATAATTATGACGTCACTACCACGATTACCTACATGTTGATTACTACTAATTAAAGGCCATGGTAGAGGGCCGCATTCATTGAGGTTATTTGTACAATGATAAAATATATGGACACTACATTGTATTGATAACAACAACAACAATAGGCCACTTGTCATCGAATTAATTAGCAAAAGAATGGCTTAATACGTAATAAGCAATGACCAATACCTTCAGGGTACCCGCATATTTATCTCAGAGTTCATAGATACCAACACTCGAAGGGAAAGGCAATTAATGCGAGAAGAATAGCTTCATGCTCGAAGAAACACATTATTTGCAATCATCAAAGACAATCAATTGTTTATTGAAGGACAGAAAGCTAACCAAAAAAAACGAAACATACAACACGGCACTAAACAATGACTTGAAGGAAACCTCATACAATAACAATGGACACCGAATCTGCGACCTACCTTCCACCAAAGAAGACGCTAGGAATCACTCCCTTCGAAAGCATAGACCTACCTTCTTCCTTCTCTTCCAAAACATGCAAAGCATATATAAAAAACTACACATTATAGAAGCATTTTTAACAGAAAACCCTATCTATATGCATACTTATCTGAATCCTGGCTATCCGAAGACAAAATTTCCCTTTTCCAAATTAGTGGCTATAATATTGCATCGTCATAATGCCGGAAAACTCGAGGAGGAGGCGGGGTATGCATCCTCTTACAAGAACAAATTGAGTATACAGAGAAAATGTGTATCTCTAACATGTCTATAGAATATGTACTGGAAGTGTGCGCTAAAGAGTTACTTAAACAAAACCTTTTATTAATTACTATGTACTGGAATAAAAGAGAGGAAGATATATTTATTGATAAATTAAAACAAATCCTAAACTATTTAAATATTAAGTATACGCATTTACCAGTGTTAACAAATAAAAGTGATTTGATTTGATTTGATTATAATAAATATAACATTCTTATAGGTGGAGATTTTAACATTAATATTTTCGACAAAAAATTAAAAACTTACCAATTTCTGGATCTAATGCTAGAATACAAATTCACTCAACATATAGAAAAACCTACGCGTATTACAGAAATATCGGCAACATGTCTTGATCTAATTATTCACGAATTTCAGCGACAAAAATATGTTTACAGCCGTAGAACATTTCGTACTGTCGGACCACAGTGGAACAAAAATAAACCTAAGCATACCTCAACCAGCGAAAAGAATTACCTGGTACACAAATAAAAGATTATTTAATACAGCAAACATTAAAAAATTGAAATCTATAGTAAGTACGCAAAACTGGCACGCATTATACAAACTAACAATAATATAAATGTTATTCCTGTTCCCGATACCGGTGTATCATGTCAAAACAACACAAGCATAGAAGAAAAACTCAGTTCCATACTCACAAAAACATGTAACTGGATGACCTCACATAATTTTGAAATTATTTATACTAAAACTAAATGATTGACTTTCCACCCTTATCAAAAAGCTCCTCTACACTTAACCTTTGACGGATAAAAAATGGAAACTGTTGATGAATTTACATTACTTGGACTTGCAATAGATAAACATATTAACTGGAGAAACCAAACCAAATTCAAAAAACCCGTTCAAAAATGTTAAGATTCTCATGCGCTCTCCGCGAAATCAAAAAGAAAACTAATTTACAAACTGCCCTCACCACCTACTATACGTATGCCAATGCATGGCTTAGCTACGGCATAACTCTCTGGGGAAATAGTACAGATGCACTGACACTCTTTACCCTACAAAAGAAATTAATTAGAATCTTGGCAAACATTGATCAAACTGACAGCTGCAAACCCTCTTTTATAAAACACAATATTCTAACCCTCCCCAGTAATTACATCCTAGAAATATGTAAATTTGTCCGTAAGCATCAAGAGTTCTACACAAAACGCGAAGACATCCAATCACAGTACACACTTAGGCACCGATCTAGGCTAAACATACCAACATCCAAGCTAAAAATGCATTCTACAAATCCCTACGAAATGTCTATAAAAATATATAACAAACTCCCTGACATAATAAAGAAAGAAGAAAAGTTAAATATATTTATAAAAAAACTTAAAAAGTTATTGACAAGCAAATGCTACTTACTACTCCTTAGATGAATATTTAAATGATAAACATCAATAGGAAAAAAAAGTATTCATATTAATGATAACCACGCAATTTACGCCCAATTTATAAGAATGTTTATATTATATTAATGATACGGCAATAATTAATAAATAATATAAACAAAATATTTTTTTTTTTTTGATACAATAATATTAAATTTATTTCCATTTTATAAGATAACACTAAAATAACAAAATAATATCCTAAATTAACTAAAACTATTTACAAACTAAAAAATAGCGTCGAAAAATTCATCCACATCGCTGTCGACTGGTAATGTACCCAAGACACTGGCGGCATTGCCACGTTGAATGCCAATGCTTATCCTCTGGCCAAAGTAAAAGCCAGCCCTTGGGTCATGGAAAGTGTCAACCAGTCTTTTCGAAATTTCCTTAAAAACACTATGCGCACTCGGACCCCACGGCCCGAGGGTTTCAAAATAATTAATATATATGTCGTGTTAGATTGGGTTAAACTTACCAAGCTCTAAGTTAAAAATGCACTCAACAAGTACACTAATGACTAGTGTACTAACACTACACTAGTCATGTCAATTAAAATATATAATAAATTACCAGAAAAAATTTAAGAAGAACAAGAATTAATACATTCATATATAAATTAAAACAATTTTTATTACATAAATGCTATTATAATTTCAATGAATATATAAAATTTAAATTAAGTACATGTTTTTTTAAGTAGTCAAATAAAAGCCCTCTTCCTCTCTCCTACTTTTGCTGTGCCCGACAGGGTCCACAATGATCATATTCTGTAAAACCTACCACCTAAGTTCACATGTGGACGCAATAAATATATTGAGTATTGTGAGATGATTCTGACATTGAATGTAGTCAGTGACTGCATTTAATTTTCAATAACATACATAATATATTTTTTGCTAACTAACTAAATAACCTTTATTAAAAGAAACGAAGGTGATGTTTCAATAAATTTTGCATAATATTTATTTTTATACGTTGTTGTTTGCCTATGTGGTTTCCCACAGCTGGGCAAGAGCCGGAGAGGTTTTCTTTTTGTGCGATCTCTGGCCATGTTGGCCCTGCAAACATGCTAATATTAGATTCTTACATTAAGGCATTTTAAATGGAAAAAGCAAAACGAAAAAAGAAGCAGCTGGTGCCACGGTGGATTTTAAGTTTTCCATGTTGTGAACAGGGGGCCTAAAAAGGCCACTTTAAGCAATACCTCTAAAAACTATTCATTTCCTGAATTCCCAGCAGATCATTAGCAATTCCTCTAATTTTCGTAAAATTTCATTTCATATTTGGTGTAAACATTGCCGCATGAAAAAAATAAAAACCGTAATTTTATCGGTAAATCTTTCATTACAGTTTTTATTAATCAAATTGGTTTTTCATTTTTTATTTCTACAGTTTAAATGTTATTTCATTGTGATATGAATTGCACACAGATCATATTATGAATTGTCAGTTTGTGACCATTTTACGATTTTTAATATGATTCATATTGTTATCCTATTATGATTCTGCCAAAGTGGTCTTTTTAGGCCCCCTGAACGATGTCAAACAAAAATCAAACGGCGCGAAAACAAATCAACATCTGCCTAGCCTTTTCCCAACTATTATGGGGTTGGCTTCCATTCTAACGGGATGTAGCTGAATACCAGTATTTTCCATGAATAGACTGCCTATCTGACCTCCACAACCAATATTAATTAATAATATACGATACCTCTTGGTAAGACTGGTTGTCAGACTTTCGGGCTTCTGACGACTCGTAACGACTGCTAAAGATCCACGAATGACAGCCAGGACCAACGGCTTAACATGCTTCCCGAGCCACGTAGGGGCTTGATATTTAAAGACGGTCACCCATCCACGGACCTACCGCGGCAAACGTAGCTTAGCCTGATCGATCGACCCGTGCGGCTTGTAATACTTATCTACAAGCTCCTCGGCGCGAAAAACAAATGAATCACTCAATTTCAAACACAAATTTAAATTTAGAGCTCCTAACCAAACGCCAGATATTTGAGATCAAAGGAGCCAGTTTGACAAAACGCCAATTTTATATGTAAGGGAGTAGGTACCTAATATTATAATGAAAAATTTCCTGTGTTCAAAGTTTTCTAATATCGCTCATAGTATGTTCCGCTTTGAAAATAGACGATACAAGACGAACTTACAAGGTAAGGAGTCTTTCAGCTTTCCAAGGTAACATGGTTCTCATAACCGCGCGTTGTCGCGATCCTAATTAACGTACAATTTAACAATCAAGACATGTGATCTTGAATCTGACATCATTAAATTAAATATATGAGAACCTTCAATTGCGGAACCATAGCAAAAAGCATATATTTCTTTCGGTTATTCTTATAAAGATTTAAGGATAACTTAAACGTGTTTAAAATGATTGGCATTTTTCAAATACGTTGTGAATACATGAAAGGCTCTTTTATCGTCAGGGTTAAGGTTTTTTAATACACAGCCGTTTGGTCCGCCTCTAGTAGACCGATGAAGGTAAAATTTGGTACACATGAATTTCTGTGACCCAAACACGGATGTGTAACTTAAATAAATGATTTTTCAATATGGGTCACGTGTGGTAGGCATATAAGCCTTTTTTTTAATGTTTACCGTGTGTCAAATGAAAGGTCTCAATTTTTTTTTTATAATCTTGAAAGTGTTAAAGCTATTTAAGAAACCCCTCCCTCCCTACCCCTTATCACCCCCTCTCCCTTATCTCCGAAACTATTATGACTATAATTTTGAAAAAAAAGCAGACTATAGTTTTATAGACTCATAGATCACAGGAAAACCTATAAGAACTCTACGGTTTTAAAATAAAAATGTAAATGTCATAACGTTGTGCATACAAACTTACATTTGCAGTTGGAATGTATGAGAAAATACATTTTTCAATTACAATGTTAAGTTTGTTCTTGGGGTAAATCCATTGTGCGTGGTGCGACCATATCATGATTAAATGACTTACCGCAAATAGTGAACAGTGTAAAGTCGCTGATCAAGGGCATCAGGCTGACGTTTTCTCCATTCTTCTCCTTCAGCATCTTCACCATATCTTGGGTCCTCTCCTCGATGACGGTCGCGAAGTTCTTCAGGATGTTGAAGTGGAAGGTCGGGGTGAGGATCTTACGACGCTTGTGCCAGTGAGCACCTGGTAGTAGAGAAGATAGGGTGAACATTAAGTATTTATTGATAGATAGATAACTCTCTTGATGAACATATCGTTGATGGGTTCAATAATGTTTATCTCCAGGTCCAGCAGTTTCTAACCCCTACCTACTTTACCCCTTTCGAAAATACAGGTGTGATGTCATGTAAGTACAACGGTAAAAGAATCTTTTGGCGCCAAAATCGGAACTAACGCCGCCATCTTGTTTTTTTAATACATTTCTACCCCTTGTCAATGTCATTCTGGTGCCAAACCATTCTTGTGTACCCTATGCAGGTAGTAATATTTATTGTTTACCAAGTCCAAGTTATGTTTTGTATAGGGTCAAATGTAAAGCAGCGCGGTCTCAATAACATAGTAATTATTTAGTAATCTATGGCGAGATATCAAAGAAAAACTAATTCTCTGTTTAGTGTAATCAGCCTACAATGTTCCCATTGCTGGGACACAGGCCTCCTCTCTACGAGAGGGAGTGGGCTGGTAATCTACCACGTGGGCCCAATGCAGGTTGATAGATGCCACATGTCATCGAATTTTTGGTTCTAGGACATGCCGGTTTCCTTACGATGTTTTTCTTCACCGTTTTGAGAGCAGTGGTGATGAAATAATTCACACAAAGTAAACCGCCTGCCAGGGTTCGAACCACAATCTACAACTCGTAAGTCAGGCCCGTTACCACTGGGCCACCACAGCTCCCTAATTTTAATATTATAGTTTTTGATTTTGTACCTCTTTTATTATTATTTTTTGTTTTCTGAGTAGGAATTACTAACAACCATGTTGAAGGTCGCAGAACCTGACTGTTAATATCAACGTGTCTAGACAAACTGCTTATCTACACAGTAGAAATTTAGCGGTCTGAGCCTAATTATCATTCATTAAAACATCGTCCACTAACGTAATTACCTGATAGTTTTTATGTAACGAAGCCACTATATTTTAAAGATAATATACATACTGGCGCCGATTCCCTTGGTCACAAACTAAACTAAATTTAAGTTCAGTGCATCTTTTTCTTCCTATTTCATTAAGAAAAGGACAGAAGATAAATATTAGTTTAGTCCAGTAAAATTAATCAGAGCCTGACGTAAATTGACGTATTTTTAGTAGCTATTAGCTAGGTATTAATCACGTCTAAACTGTCTATGGAGTATCTTAATTTGACGAGACTAAACTAATATTTATATTATGTCCTTTTCTTAATGAAATAGAAAGAAAAAGATGCACTGAACTTAAATTTAGTTTAGTTTGTGAACAGACTTCGTTAAATCTTGTGGGTACATTATTGACTTACAGCTCTATTCATAAACATTTCTTTACTTAGAATTGGTCTAAAATTCGTTTTTCTGTCATTTTGACTTTTTTGACTGTCAGAACGAGACAAAACCAATTTTATGTTACAGACGCTTACGCACGTACGAATTAACTTGAATTCAATCACTTTTCTATCCAACTGTACCTTCCATTGTTTAAGTAGAATCGAAGAATTTCGTGCATAGCGAAACTTTTTAGTAGATATTTTTCGAGTCCAGCATAGAGGGACTAGAGCATAGGGGGACTAACCGCTTGAGTTTAGATGGGTCAGGATCAGGAGAGGCAATGGCCGTTATCCTTATCAGTGTTATCACACACATTACGTCTAGAGACGGCGAAAGACACACGTCCGTGACGACTAAAAGGGCTGGCGTACGCATGGCGACATTTATGTATATCAAGCTATACATTTCCAGTACGAGCTGACTTTTCATTGTACGAAAAGCCTATACATTACGAGGTCAGCTAAAACTGGAAATGTATAGCTTGATATGTCGTCGTCTGTACCTAAATCTGTAGAGGCGCAGCGCAAAGCATGTCCGCGAAATTCGCTACGGGAGAGCGAGTGTACTTGGACTTACATGATCTCGTATCATTTTGCGTCCAATATGAATACAAGTATGAACAACACCTCACTGTACGCTACCTTCGCCTCTAGTCGTTTCGATGCTAGGGTCTAGTAGCTATGTTAATTGATTTGCGATATTATTAAAATGCTAGCAAGGTCCATAAATGGTTTGGCTATAAGAAATGTTCTGCATTGCGTCTCGCCCGAAGTGGACCTACCCTAAAGGCTCCCCCCACAGGCGCGTTATTATCGGTCGATAATATCGGATGCGTTATTGCAATATCTGTTTTCAGTACATTTTGTATTAGGACGGCCACGACGTTACACACTGCTGCGATAATAACGACGCAATAGAAGTAGGACGCTTGCGTTCCTCCGTCCTACGATATTCCGATATGAGTTCTTAGAACTTCTTAGATTTTATATTAGGACGCATACGATCTTACACACAACTACGTTAATAATGTAACAACGTGTAGTGCGGGTGGGGGGTGTGTAGTGTAAGTTACAGGCACACGTACACGTTAGAAGTATCGGACGATAAATATGTACGCAGCGTGGCAAAGAATCGGGGCGCTAATTCCGATCCAGCCTGCACCTTGCAGCCCTAAGCAGCGATGCCCTAAGCCGAGGTCCGTACCCCACAGGGTATGCCCTTAGCGTGTAGTCGCTTAGTTTTTAAGTTTTTTAAGCCCTGGCTACAGGGCTTAATTTATTAAGGCATCCGCAGGCCAACCCGGTTAAGCTGACGACAACCTCATAGGTTGAACTGCGAGATGCCATTAAAAAAAAAAAGGAATCAGCGCGAATATAGCAATGACGCATCCGATATTATCGACCGACAGTAACGCGCCTGTGGGAGATAGCGTTAATCCTTCCGTGTTCCATGTATACCAGGCGGTATCGGCCTCGTCGGCTTAGCTATCGCTTCGCCAGTCAATCTACACCACACAGCTAGCTTAGAGTAAACTCCACGCCAGCTGAATGGAATTCACCGTAAATCTCCCATAAAATAATGCAATCCCAGCTTGATTGCAACTGGGTGTTAGCGCTTGCGTATAGAAAGCATGCGAGATGATGGTAGGATCAAAGCATGCGAGATGATGGTAGGATCAAAGCATGCGAGATGATGGTAGGATCAAAGTAGCAATAATTTCTCGAGAAATCCAACTTGTAATTTTTTAAATGCAACTTTATTATACTCCAGCTCTTGATATTCTTATGTTGTCTAACTTTCATGATCCGATCTGCCCAGCCTTTTCCCAGCGATGTTGGGGTCGGCTTTCAGCCTAACGGGATCACCCCCACAACCCAATTACTGGGTATCACGATTCCCGTCGGTAAGACGGACGACAGACGGAAGGTTATCAGACTTTTGGGATTCTGACAACCCTTAAAGACTGTCAAAGATCTATGAATGACATCCGGGTCCAACGGCTTAGTGTGCTTTCCGAGGCATGCAGTGGTCTCGGTAATATAATAAATAATATAATAAACGTTATCATGAGGTCACGAGCCCCTCGTAATCCAACTATCAAGCAATTCGTATAATTCTAACATTTCTAAAACAAGATTAGTACTTAGACCAATTTAAACAAGAAAGTGGCAACAAAACCGATTTAAACGGGAAAGTGGCAATAAAAAAAAGGAAGGGGCTTGTGACTAACTAATAAGTGTAATAACAGCCGCACGGGTCGATCGATTGGGTTAAGCTACGCTTGCCGCGGATGGTCCGTGAATGAGTGACCATTTTTACACACCAGGACCCCTCCGTGCCTCGGAAAGCACGTTAAGCGGTTGGTCCCGGCTGTCATTCATCGATCTTTGACAGTCGTTACGGGTAGTCAGAAGTCCGAAAATCTGACAACCAGTCTTACCAAGGGGTAACACGATAGTGTTACCCAGTAGCTAGGTTGTGGAGGTCAGATAGGCAGTCGCTCCATATAAAATACTGGATAATTGGAATGGGAATACTGGATACAGCTGCATCCGGTTAGACTGGAAGCCGACCCCAACATAGTTCGGAAAAGTCTTGGTATAGAATGAGGACGTGCAACAAATCCCTTCCCGACATACAAACTCTCACCAATGATCTACTTAGCAGATGTACTGTCACAAGCATAAATACTACACATACACAAAATTCAAAAGCGATTTTCTCCTCCCTCCTAAAGTATTGATAGATATTTTATGGTGTTACGAACATGAAACCGGACTTTTGTCTAAGTTTCAATTTATATTTTACGAGAAAGACGTCTATAAATGTTGCGTAACTGTGCGGTACTTATGCTCGTGACTGTACGGGCGGTTTTCCGGATCGAGGTTCAAGTACTTAGGTATTTACTTTGTTTGACGTGGGTGCAAACGGGTCTTTGGGTACGTAAATAACTTTTCTACACAGTAACTCGAGCGAACTTCCTGAAAAACATTAAAAGGCCCGTAAACTAGGCCGAACCTCAAGGCTTTGTAACTCAAAGAACCCGCCAGAAAAGATTAAACAGCTTCAGGGCTTGGTTTAAATAATAAAGATATCGGCACCCTAATTGCGTAACACACGATCAATCGGAATCTGAATCATTTTGAAGCAAATTGCTAATCCATTGCTTCATAAGTTCGAAAAATTTGTCTGCTCAACACGTAAATAACGCAATGAATATTGTTGAGCTGTCAAAATGAAACGGATTCCGATTGATCGTGTGTTACGCAATTAGGGTGCGGCTTTCCGTTTCCCTGTAAGTAGGATTGGGTTTAATCTGTAGAAATCCTGCCACGTCATCATCATGATCTGCCTAACTTTTTCCCAACTATGTTGGGGTCGGCTTCCAGTCTAACCGGATGCAGCTGAAATCTCGCCATGTGCATTCAAAAAAATCTTGTCTATTTCAAGCTGACTGCCTATGACAAATATCATCACCGCCATCTCTTTCCGCGAAAACGCCACGAACTACAATTTTTTTTTTATTACTGTTTGTGTGTGGGTGTCGAAAAATATCTCACGGGAACGTACTAAGTACCGAGATAAGAAGTATCCTTTGTCCTGAACGTCAATTCTCGTAATTTAAAACGTTCAAAATCTAGTCGCAGTCTCATCTCGGGGACAAAGAAACGTCAAAAACTTGTCAAAATGTAGGGAAATTAGAGGTATTTTTGACAGATTGAGACTGAGATCAGACTGTAAACGTTCTTAAAATTATGAAAATTGCCCCTGTGGTTATAAAATATCTGTGTACCGAATTGCATCCAAATCCGTACAGCCGTTTTTGCGTGATTGAGTAACAAACATCCAAACTTTCACATTTATAATATTAGTAGGATTTCAATAAAATATGTTGACTGGCAGAGAATGCCTTGTGCTATAAAGTCTGCCTTATGTTCCACGTTTTGTACATAATGCAGCATTGGCAAATGCTACATTATGATTTTATCACGAACGACCTTCTTTTGTAACAAATCCAACCTTATTTTTAATCAGAAAGGTTATTTTCTTCATATTGGTTTTGAATTTTGAATCTAAAAGTGTCATGTCTTTTCACTTACCGAGATTTTTCATTTGAAGTTTTTTTTGGACACAACGGAAGTCTATGATATTTTTTTTTTCCGCTTTACCATGTAATAATACCATGTACTAATTGCCACGATATTAAAGGTATCGATATAACGGTTTGAACGACCGAGTTCGTTCGTTGTTCGACTGGATCCAAGGGTATGTTTGCGTTCCTATTGATTATTCAAAAGTCCTTATCGTTTCCTAAATTTTATTCAATTCTTTTCTTTGTAATAGGCAGTGTTCCCGAAATTAAACGAACTATACAGCATCAAAAACTTGTCGCGAGGCGAGTCAGGTTTCTTCATTCAGACTTGGTATGTAATTTAACTTTTCTTCAGCTCTTTTGTTATAAAAGATTCTGCCTGCGTTTCGGATTATAACTTTTCGTTATTTTCTGTAGATTTGTCCGAAGACTGTAGGCGGATCTTGAATTCGCCCCACCGCTAGTCTGGGACTAGACGACTGCAAGCTTCCTGTTGGGAATCGAACCCAACGCAGGTGGATTCTGATACCAGCCAGCGAGGAGCCTTCCGACTGCCAGCGTGGAGTCTAGGACCGGATTTGCGTATATTTTTTTTTTTTCAGTAGCTACTATTGTCTCGATTTAGTTAAAACAGTGATATAAATTATTACCTCGCTGCCCGATAACCGATTGACTAGGTGCAAAGCTACCCATTTAGGATTACCAGAAATTTATTTATTGCGGGAGTTATAGGAACGTTTGCAAACGTATCGTGACCGACGCGTAATACTGAAATTTACTATAGGGCCAAGGACGTCGCGTCAGTGTTATAACTTATTACTTTGAAATATTATGAACCGTGCTGTGTCCTTCATTAAGTTTTGTTTACAATATTTTTTATTTTACTAAATTAAACGTGTACAAGTGAAGACCTGTTTTTATTTCGCTAAAATAAGTAATACTTATATTATTTATGGTGTTATATGGATAAAATACCAACCTGTGCTCAACAGCAGTCCATTGCCGAGCCAGTCCTTCAGGAACTGGTACGGGGCACTCTTCTTTATGTTCTTCGAATGGGTCAGTACCACCTGGAACAAAATAGTTGTATTAGCAATATATATTAGCATAACATTGTGATGTCAGGCTGCCATATGAGTGATATGAGTGACGTCAGTATCAAAATTCATGTGGTCAACATCAACATGGTGGTCTCTGAAAATTTGTAGGCTACATGGGCCTGGCTGTCTGAGGCATAGCCAACCCCGATGTCATAGGGAAAAGGCAAACCAGATGGGGATGATGGGAGCGGTCTGAAAATCTAAAGTTTTCAGTAGTCACTCCCAGTGGGGTGGCTATCTTCAGCACATATATCAAATCCTAATAATTTATCTATGTAGCGATTTCGATCCTAGTCTACCAAATGCTTAATTAAGTATTTCAAATAAGTAACTTAAAAAATACTTATATAATACTCATATTGGCTTGTTTCAGAAAGCAATCGGTCAATATTATTCGGGAACCCTAATTTATTATTATTCAGCGCCTGACGTAAATTGACGTATTTTTAGTTGCCAACTTTTTAATCACGTCTAAACTGTCTATGGATCATCTTAATTTGACAGGACTAAACTAATATTCGTATTCTGTCATTTTCTTAATGAAATAGAAAGAAAAAGATGCACTGAACTTAAATTTAGTTTAGTTTGTGAACTAAGGAATCGACGCAATGGTCGAGTAGTTTACGCATTTCTACTAAACGCTCACTAAGCTATTCTCTGAAACGTTTTTATCATTTCTAGTCAAAGGAATACCTGCGCTCCAGTTCGAGCTAAATGAATGAAAAAGTTTGGAACACAATTTGTGTAGAGTTTTCCGGTATTCGATAGAGAATTCGTAAGTCTGTCTCCTACTTGGAGAACGTTTTGACCGAGTTTTTTACTAGCGTTCAGCGCTTTTCTATAGTTCAGATAAACAAAAACAAAACATACAAAATAGGACAACAGAAGGCCAATTCTCGTAATATAAAACGTTCAAAATCTAGTCGCAGTCCCATCTCGACGACAAGCAAATGTCCAAAACTTGTCAAAATGTAAGGAAATTAGACGTATTTTTGACAGATTGAGACTGAGATCAGACTGTGAACGTTCTTAAAATTAGGAGAATTGCCCTCTGGTTAGTATTTAGTAAGCGGCCCGCTCGGCTGCCGAACGCAACCCACGTTCGGCTTAATATCATCTGCCTAACCTTTTCCCAACTATGTTTGGGTTGGATTCCAGTCTAATTGGATGCTGCTGAATACCATTATTTTACATGGGGTGACTGCCTCTCTGACCTCCAAAACCCTGTTACTGGGTAACACGGTATCCCTTGGGAAGGCTGGTTGTTAGACTTTCGGGCTGCTGTTGATCCGTAATCGATCGACCCGTGCGGCTGTGATTACTTAGCCACGAGCCCATCCCACGTTACATTAAGCTGTCCGTCATAATAAACCGGTGTTAATTCGGTACCGAATTAACGCCGGTTTAATATGACGGACAGTTTACTTAGTCTGTCAGTCTCTATGAACGCGATAGGGCTGCTATCAAAGTTTCAATAAAGCTTAGTTTACGTTACTCGAGAATTTACGCAGCGCAACTAATTAAGACGCTTAACAGAGTCGAGTGGCAGGTAAATGAAATTGGTCGGTCGAGTGGTAAACAAAATCCTGGATCGCGCCAGCAGAGTTTACCGCGCAACTAACATATATATATATATTTTTTAATGCATATATACAACATCCCGACGTCAATCGACGGGTAGTAGCCCACCAGACTTTATTGATTGGGGGTCGAGGGGCAAACTCAAACTGAAATCATTTCATTCAACTAAACCAATTACAGGCACTTTTGAATTGTCAAAGGGTCGGTCAGTCAGAAAGATGAAGCTAGTTGCCCATTCCAAAGCGTAGGTACCTATGGAGAAGAACGGGCATAAAATTGTTACAAAATATTTGATTACATCATTCGTGTTGAAATTAACCATGCCGCCGAGAATGGACTAAACGGACACAACACTCGTCTGGCCGGAGAATTCTCCCTTTTCTATGGAGGATGAGTGAATTTTACACCCTGTTCCTCATACCTCTATAAAATCATTACAAAGTCGTACTTTGTAAGTTACAGGTAATCTGAAGTCTGAAAGTCTAACAACTAGTCTTACAAAGAAGTGTCGTAAACTGGGTTAAATTGTGGAGGACAGCCGGCAGGTAAGCCGTCGCTCCTTGTAAAATACTAGTATTTAGCTGCATATGGTTAGAATGAAAGCCGACCCAAACTCAAACTCAAAACTCAAACTCAAAGTATTTATTTAAATTAAACCAATTACAGGCACTTTTGAATTGTCAAGGGGTCGGTCAGTCAGAAAAATGAAGCTATAGCCCATTCCAAAGCGTAGGTACCTATTAAGAAGAACGGGCAAGAAACTCCAAACATAGTTGCAAAACACTAGGCAGATGATGACTTTGTTAGTTCAGCTTCTAGGGTTCCGAACGTTCCGTACCTACCATAAGATCACTTCGTTGTCCGTCTGTCAAGACTCTTTTTCTCAAGAACGGTTGGAGTTATCAAATTTTCAGGGCTGCAATCCCTTGAAGCAACCCTCTAAGTCAACGCAATCAAAAGATACGGGTATGTTCCATTTATGCCGCATATTTTGACACTCGCAAGGAAATCTAAACCTAAGTATAGGGTAGGTACTTCCCGTTGACCTTGAATCATGACAGGCAAGAAGCAATGTCATGTAAAATCCGAAAACCGTAAATTTGTAGTTACATACCTACAAAATTGTACGGAACCCTCGGTGCGCGAGTCTGACTCGCACTTGACCGGTTTTTTTATAATATGACGTGTAAAAGTGATTCCGATATCCTATTTACAGAATAAACAATTTCATTTCATTTCAATTCTGCCTGTTAACACACGTCTGTTGGACACAGTTCTTACTGTGTTTCCTTCCGGCAAGAAAGCTTAATATTTACTTTTACTGATACTCGTAGACATCTTCCTTAAGTTACGTCACAATTATGATTGTCTACTTTCATTGGCTTATCTTCCTTTGTAAGCAAATATCGCAGAAAGTATTTTTAGTGTGTCTTGGTAGTCTAGTCTGTCTGGTACACAAACACAATACGAAAATAACGAGTTTTATATTCAATCACACACTAAAGATAGATAGGTATGAAAGTCTTACATTTCTGAGAACTACAAAAAGTATGAATTGCATCAAACAACTGCCTCGAATGTACTTCTTCTTCGTCGTATCGATGATCCCACATATCTATAGGTTCAAATTAAATTAGCTAGCGAAACTCCACTGACGTGATGGGTATCGATATATAAACATGATAATACAAAAAGAAATTAATTTGAAGGTTTTTTATTACATCAGTTACAAAATAAGTTTTTGCTATGTAAACTTCTCAGAAGTATCAATATACACACGATAAAACAAACAACAGAAAACAGATTTTCTCAACTCATAAATGATAAATGATTTTATTTTGTAAGTAGGTTTGTACAAACACTTTTACACGTCAATCATGTTTTAAAAACTAGATGAGGTCGGTGTTTCCTATCTGACTAGTCTGAGAAGAAAGGCTGAAACAAACTCAGAGATCACAGTCTCTTTTAAACATACTTCAAGTAACAACAATCCTAGCGGTCGTTTAACGCCCAAAAAAATTCATCAAATATTTTATTTTTTATCGTGTTTAAATGTCGATACCCATCACCTCTGAAGAGTTTTGCTAGCTAATTTAATTTGGCCCTGTAAATAGTAGGTAAGTATATGTTTCAAGCACAGCTCAGCCGCCGCTTTGACAGCGTTAGCATAGGCCTCTCAGAGGTCTTGAAAAAACACTACAAGAATGTACTGAGAAAACACCTAGATTATCTCAAAATCAAAATCTCTGGACACCATACTATGCAATCAGAAGGGCAATTCTCGTAATTTTAAGACCGTTCACAGTCTGATCTCAGTCTCAATCTGTCAAAAAATACTTCTAATTTCCCTACATTTTGACAAGTTTTTGACATTTGTTTGTCGCTGAAATGCGACTAGATTTTGAACGTTTTAAATTACGAGAATTGGCCTTCTGATCCGTTCTGTAAAAATCTCACCATGAAAACTTACATGAAGTGGCATGTTTGTTTACCAATAAGACAAGTAAAGAAAACACACTTTGCGTACGGTACCTCGACATCAGCGGGTCCGGAAATGTGAAGGACTCTCATGCCCATCACTTTGAACACGTAGCGGTCGCCATATTTCTTCGTATAGTCTACCAGGACATCCAGGAGCTTGTCTGAAAGAGGAAGGGAAGCTGTGTGTTATTTGTCTCATCCATTCTAATATTATAAGTGTGAAAGTAACTCTGACTGTCCCCCATTCCTTAACGGTCGAACAGGCATGGCCTGGGTTAGGACATAGGATAGGTTCCTAGGTTCCCGTGGGATGATTTCGAACAGCTACGTGGTTGAAGCTGCTGACAAAAGCTTGTATTTTATATTTGCTGGTATAAAGTATTGGGATATATTATTATTATTTATATTTATGATCAAGTAATGTAACAGACTCATTATTTGGCACAAAGTTTCAAAAACAACACAAACATTGTAACGGAACATTATATGAATGTTTATGGTTCTAACTCAAAAAGACAAATATTCAACAAAACGAAACGAATGCTTGGTTCTTTGTTTGTGTACGACTAGGAACGCGCCGTGCGGTGCGGGTTGAGTGATGCGAACGAGATCGCGCCCGCGCTATATAATGTTCAGTGCGCCCGCGCAGCTGACGACAGTCCACGTCAGTCGCTTCTAGGCTGATGTAAAAGTGCATGTATCGCTTTGTGTCCTGTCGAGCGCCCGTGATGTAAACCTTTACATTTCGATTCCAAAATTTACAACAAAACTTTTAAGTGCCAACTAAGAATAAGTGTAAATCCCGATTTAGGGTAAGTTTTAAATAGCACACAAATAACGCACATCATAGTCATGCAGCTTTACTGCCAACCACTATTCTGTGTACTACTATTATATTATATTTCTTGTTATAACTCATTTTCTGTTGCTTATCTCATCTTATTAAGTACGCACCATTAGGAATTGCCTCAGGAATCGCTGATAATGCTGTATCATGCTACATAATTTCCTTCTACCTACAAGTACATTTTTAATTATAAAATTTAAATTCTTAACGTTTTAACCGTGACATTACCATTGATTTTGACTGTTTTCTTTTTGCTCAAGCTTGCTTAATATGTAAACTCCGTTCTGGTCAGTACCACCACGTCAATGCTACTACAATTGGATGGGCATCTCTTCCTCGTTGTCGTCGGTGGTACCCCAGCACGGAAGTTATCAAGCCGAGTTCTAATCAGCTGGAACGGTGGTTTCCAGGTTTTTCACTTCCACTCTAAGCGTTCGTCGCCATCAGCTCCGTGTACGGCTACCTACGGAACGAGGGCATCCACGTCGCTTCGCCACGGGTGTGCCGAGCAAGTCGGTCGGCTGTGCCGTTAAATGCCCGTGTGACGTCACCGTACAGCTCATCACAGAACTTCGACCAAATTCCATCTGCGGCTAGCGGTGGGATTTCGCCTGCAACTACAGGGGAGTACCTATCCCTGCAGAAGTGACAACAGTCAATTGTAACCGACGACCTACAAATCTTTGTGTGCCTCCGACTGGCTTTATTTCTAATATAGTTTTAAAGGTACACACCCGTTTTTTATTCTGTCATCATTTATTAGGTGGGAATCAACGATTGGAAGCTACGACATACAAGATATTCCATTAAATTAAACTTATTCAAAATTCATATTATTATTCATACATTATATTGGTCATAAAAATAAAACAAACACAAAAATTACAATTTCCTATCCGGCACTGGAACAGCAACATGCTGCCACAGCAATGCCGGACATAAGGGCAGTCCAGCCTATTCGCGGACATAAGGTCAGTCCAGCCTATTCGCGGACATAAGGTCAGTCCAGCCTATTCGCGGACATAAGGTCAGTCCAGCCTATTCGCGGACATAAGGTCAGTCCAGCCTATTCGCGGACATAAGGTCAGTCCAGCCTATTCGCGGACATAAGGTCAGTCTAGCCTGTTCGCGATCATTGCCAGGATGGCATTGGGGCTGGCCCGCACCCGGCGCACCAGGGACGCGCACCGCTTACGCATAGAAGCGTGGAAACAATCAGTGCAAATATAAACACATAGGCTTTTGGGGAGACCTTTATTCAGGAGCGGGACAAAACAGGTTAATAAAATAAACAGATCAAAATAAACTATTGGGCAGGCATCATAGCGCCTTAGGGTTATTATTTAGGTACGATCAAAAGGTATACAGGGTGACCCAGAAGTCGATGTCAAGCCGGAATCGGGTATTAGGCAAAGTCATAATACTTATTAGAAAAATATTTATAAAAATCTAATTAGTGTATTTTAAAAATTATTGAAACAAAATATATAACTGGTAAGTAAAACCATAAGGGGCTGTTCATTTATTACGTAAGACAGTTTTGACCACTTTTTGGCCCCCCTTCCCCTACGTAAGAATAAATAAGACTAGGATGAACCCCCTCCCCCCTTTTTAATTTTACGTAAGGTCAGTATCTACCAACATTGCAAAGAAAAAGTAGCAAAAAATAAAAAACTATTTTTTGCTTAATTTTATGATCTTAAGTAAGAACAGTCTAGACTCCTCCCACCCCCACGTAAGAAAAATAAGACTTGTTTGGATCCTCTCCCCCCTAAAATCGTCTTACGTAATAAATGAACAACCCCTCTAATTATGATTCTAAAGATAAAACTTTAATTAAAATCTCCGCTTCAGTTATTCATTTAAACCCGTCAACAAATTTAAAAACTTGTTTCAAATGATTTTAGTTGTGTTCACTCAATGGTAAACAAAAAACAATAAATAAAAACTAACGAAACAGCAATTCATGGCAATCTGCTTACATTATAAAGTTTTCGAAACTGATCATTTGAACGCTGAAAACTCTTTTAACAAGGTGCCTACATTAATTTGAGAATTACAATCAAAGAGAACCTAACTTTTGAAAGGAAAAGAAGCAAACTGTTTGACTACTTCATTATGCTGCTACTATTTGACATAATAATACAGTCTCAATATTATAACTTGATAGCACTAAATCCTTTTTTATTGTATGCATAGATAATGAATTCTTTACGCTAGGTACTAAATTAAATTACTAACTAACCAACTATACAAATAAATACAAAAACAAAAGGACACTTAGGCGTCGAAGTACCTACTCGTCCGCATCGCTGTCATTCAGAAACGTGCCCAGAAGACTGGCAGCATTACACGATGAAAGTGAATATTGTTGTATGTTTGTTACTCAATCACGCAATAACGGCTTGACAGATTTGAATAAATTTTCGCATACAGATGAAACATGTCTTGGATTAAAATATAAAATACCTTTTATCCAAGTACATGAAATAGTTTCCTTACGATGCGTGATGCAAGAGAAAGTGCGAGCAAAAGCTAGTTCAAAATAAAACAGTAGGTATTATATTTACCAGGTGGTGACTGAAACAGTTCCCAAGAGTTGCCTATGATTGGTTTCCGAGGAGGCCCAGGTAGCTGATCCAGTGGATTATCGTCTTCTTTGAAGAATAACAGCCATATCACCAGGGCCACGGCCCCCACTATCAGCCCTTCGAACAACATGTTGCTTTATGAAGATCACCTGTGGACAATGTAATCAGTCTGTTAATCATAGGATCTTACTAAAGCGTCTAGTCTAGTCCATCTATGGGGTTAGGAATGCCTATAGCTCTTGGCTTACTAAGATCATACCTGAAAGATAGAAAGGTTAAAGTTCAAGTAAACGGCATAAACGCATTAGGATCAGAAATGGCAATGGACGTTCCTCAAGGTTCGATATTGGGTCCTATTCTCTTTTTTAGTTAACATTAATGATTTACCCCAATTACTTAAAAATCAACCGAATATGGTGGACTTGCAGATGGCACATCATTGATCTTTAAAATAGACCGACGGTCACAAAAGTCTACATCTTTTTAATAAAGTAAGTCATAGACATAATTTTGAACGATGCGCTTGTCCTGATACTTAAAGCTTCATTTATACGACGCAAGTTTCTTGCCCGTGGCATACAATAAATATAAGACAACAAAAGATTTGCACCGTCTTAACACTGCGGAGACGGTGCCACTTTTATTGTTGCTTCTAGTTAGGGTATGCCACAGACAATTAAATCGTACCGTATAAATCAGAACCAAGGTTGTCGACATAGCTCACAGAATAAGCAAGCTGAAGTGGCAATGGGCCGGCCATATTAGCTGTAGAACCGATGACCGTTGGGGTAGACGTGTTCTTGAGTGGAGACCGCTAATCGGTAAACGTAAGGTGGGACGCCCCCAGGCTAGGTGGAGCGACGATCTACGCAGGATGGCTGGTAGCAGCTGGATGAGAGTTGCCGAAAATCGAGTTGAATGGCGTGCAATAGGAGAGGCCTATGTCCAGCAGTGGACTGCTATAAGCTGATGATGAAGATGTGAAAATCAGGCTTTACAGTGGGGTGCACCCATAGAAATGTAAATATTATCGATGAGTGCACTAAAATAGACACCACGTGTAACCAACCCGTGTCTAACTTGAGCAGTTAGCTCGACTACCATCTTGTTAGCTGGCTAATGTGAAACGAGAGAATAAGGTCTAAATTAAATAAATAAATAAATAAATATTCCACAACTATCACACAACGCCATCTAGTCCCAAGCTAAGCAGAGCTTGTGTTATGGGTACTAGACAACTGATAAACATACTTATATATTTCTAAATACATAAATATTATAGATAAATTACACCCAGACACAGAACAAATGATCGTGCTCATTACACAAACATTTGTCCTGGGTGGGAATCGAACCCACGACCTCCGGCATAGCAGTCAGGGTCACTAACCACTAGACCAACAGGCCTGTCAAAAATTAGATTAACTTTTTTGTATGTACACCAGCAACACCTAAACGTGCTCAGCAGATATGTTATGAGGCGGATAAAAGCCCCTTTGGTTCTTTAATATTTGTATACTCCAATCCTTTTATCGCCAAAAGCCATGCGCCAAGGGTCGGATACTTGTGTGCCTCTTGAATGATGTAATATTCTGCTGAATGATTGATGATACTCGTATACTGTGTTTCAAAATGATTGATATGACACAAAAGCAATATTTTACGTTGCATATTAACCCATTCCCTGTCCCATGAATTACATATGATTCAGATTGATAGTTTAACTATTGTGTGTGCGTTGTGGACAGTGACGGTGTTAAGGTCAAAAAAAGATCGACAATTGGTTTTTTGAAAGAACGTATAGAATAATTACCATCATCATCTCCCTAGCCTTTTCCCAACTATGTTGGGGCAGCTTCCAGTCTAACCGGATGCAGCTGAATACCAGTATTTTACATGGAGCGACTACTTTTGTAACCTCCACATCCCAATTACGGGGTAATACGATCGCTTGTCGCTATCGCGCACTCGTTACTGTCCAACTCATTTTTAATTGCCAGTTCTACTCGCTTCTCTCGCCGGCGGCGCGGCGATGGGACAGGTGCCGTAATCCGATCTGGCACCTCACGTCGATATTCTAGGCTTATTCGCGTGACAACACGAACTTCAAGTCGTTCGTGGTGCGTGTTCCGACACATCATCTCGAGAAGTTCCTCAAGGAAGAGTTCTGGCCGAAGGGTGTTGTGTACCGCCGGTTTCGTGGCCGGCTACATGACACCAGTCAGCGAAACACCACGCAGACACTTCGTGTGCGTTAGTTAGTTTTTAGTGTAATTATAATGTTATATGTATTTATAGTATTTTTAAGTTATATTAATATTGTATTGTATGTGTTTATATGGGCCTTGATGCCTGAAATAAATGGATAAATAAATAATGGGTAATGTGCAGACTGATACACTTGTTACCTGCATGTGATTAGACATCTGACAATATTGGTTGATATACATATATCTATACTAAAGGCTGATTTTTCAATCGACAGATAATCAATACTAATAATAAAGCCGAAGAGTTTGTTTTTTTTTGTTTGAACGAGCTGGAATCTCTGGAACTAAACGCCTGATTTGAAAAAAAAAACATTTGATAGCCCAATGCTTGAAAGGCTATTTAACATCACGAGCAAAAGTAAAAAAGTCATAAATAACGCTTAGCGAAAACGAAGCAATAACGCGGGCAGGCGATGCGATGCGATGCGGTGGGTCGGGGGAACAAGACGCTAGGATGATAATAACACAACATCACGCCTGTATTGCTTGTAGGGTAGGCAAAGGTGCCCATCACATACACATTTCTCATTTTGTTTAGATTAGCTTAGTATTGCCTGATTGAGGGTAAGGGTAAGGTTTGTCTATGAACTCAGGGAAAAGGTACCAATGAGTCGTAAATTGTGGTCGTCACCTAATATTCTCGTAGGTAAGTAGTAAAACGGTTTCTCCACAATGACGCAGATTACCTATTGCCTAGTTAAAGTAGGGAAGGTACTGCTCGATTTTTGCTACCAATTTTATATCGAATAATTTTTTTTTTAGAAGTTGTTTAACACCCAATAATCATGAATGTGACAATCAGTTGTCACACGCAAGGGGAAGCCAAAGTTAGACCATATCAAAGGTGTTTTTTGTTTTCATTCCAAAGTTAGAGCATAAAACTTATAAAAAAGTAATTTCATAGCGTGACAAAACCTAATGGTAGTCGGTCTTTAAGATCATTTTCGACTCAATAAAAAAAAACAGCCACGCGAATGAAATTTTTGATTGTTTTAAAAGTGGTTGCCTGATTTAAAACTATTCTCCCGGCCTACTATCCTCCCGGCCTTATACCTAATGTTAAGGCCGAGAGGATTTTACGTGTATGTTAAATCTATCGCTAGGTACATAAAATAGAGGCCATAAGGCTAACTCCTCTGAATATAACTATGTCTATTCCCCATGTTAATATATTCAAAATAAGACTAAAAACAACTCAGACCACACGTTATCTGCGGATCACACCTACTTGAATTTAAAAATAAACGATAAAAACGTACTGCTTAATGTGTTTTTTTTAGTAAAATTATTGAATAAACTTGTTTAATCAGATTGTTCTCTATAAATCTTAGGTCTTAAAATTAGCCTCCTTGGTGTAACTCACAGAGGTCTATCTGCTATGGTTCATTGACACCAACCTTGAAATTCATCACATACACGTGCCCAATATGTTTGAACAATTCCCGGTGGTATTGTTATGATATCGTTTTTATCATAAAACTCTGATAATATGTTATTATATAACATTATTAAACTGATACCGACTACAGGCATATGCAACTACAATCATTGATAGTGTTCCACACAAAACATGTTCTTTAATTAACCTATTATCCAAATTCAAAGCATCTATTTCAAACTAGCAGCGCCCCGCGGCTTCTCCTGCATAAGTTTCGATCCCACGGGAATATTGGGATAAAAAGTTTCTATGTTTTAACCCTGGCTATAAACTATCCGTGTGCTAAAAAATTTCATTCAAATCCGTTCAGTAGTTTTTGCGTGAAAGAGTAACAAACATCTATACATCCATCCATCCAGACCACCAGAATAAAGATCACTAGCTGTGATATTGACAGATTTGTTAGTGACAGCAACCCAAAAGCAACCTTATTAAAACGTCTACAAAGATTACTTTGATTTTGCCAGTGATGCAATATCAGATAAAAAATAACTACCCACTTAACCATTATTGTTGAGGAAAGAGTATCAAAGTATTTGGACGGTCATTTTATTGCCTTAAAGTCCTGAAATAAACAAGTGAAATGAAATTGTTTATTCTGTTAATAGGATATCGGAATCACTTTTACACTTTTTAAATTATTATTTAAAAAAAAAAACAAATAAGCAACATGCGGTCGTCGTTTCCTATCTGACTACTCTGACAAGAAAGGCCGAAACAAACTCACAATTAGTTGTTTTCTAACTTTAAATATCTATATACATAATATTTCTATAATAACGATTAGCATGACTGCTGTAGCTAGTGAATCCGGACAACTCGCCTTGTATAAGTACTTATAGGTAAGTGGGCAGTAGATACCTCACCGACTGTCTTCTAAACACACCCATCTCACCATTAAAGATACGAGAAACAATCCCTAAACCAACTGGGTTCTTATCTTATAAAGAAAATGGGCGTGAAAATGAACCCATTATTTAACTCGTAATCGGTAGGTATCGATAAATCTTGGTTTAATCATCGTTAACTAGACGAACGTCATTAATAAAGTCTGGCTTCTGTAATTGTATAGTAGGTAGGTAGTTAAATAGTCGTCGAGCTTTCATACGACTTTGTGTTATTACTTATTAACAATACATACTAATAATATAAATGCGAAGGTAACTCTGTCTATCTCCCTGTCTATCTTTTTGTATATCTCTCTGTTTATGTTTATCTCTTTTTCTATCTCTATGTCTATCTCTCTGTCTACCTCTTTGTCTATCTCTCTGTCTATCTCTCTGTCTATCTCTTTGTCTATCTCTTTGTCTATCTCTTTGTCTATCTCTTTGTCTATCTCTTTGTCTATCTCTTTGTCTATCTCTTTGTCTATCTCTTTGTCTATCTCTTTGTCTATCTCTCTGTCTAGCTCTTTGTCTAGCTCTTTGTCTAGCTCTTTGTCTATCTCTTTGTCTACCTCTTTGTCTTTCTCTTTGTCTATCTCTTTGTCTATCTATTTGTCTATCTCTTTGTCTATCTCTTTGTCTATCTCTTTGTCTATCTCTTTGTCTATCTCTTTGTCTGTCTCTTTGTCTATCTCTTTGTCTATCTCTTTGTCTATCTCTTTGTCTATCTCTTTGTCTATCTCTTTGTCTATCTCTTTGTCTATCTCTTTGTCTATCTCTTTGTCTATCTCTTTATATATTGCTAATCCTAATCCTTCATATATGTTTGAAAAGTTTGACTGCTCGACAACATGCTTATTATTCAAAGAGATTTAAGATAGGTACAATAGAGAGGCTATGCAATGAAATGTCATAGAAAAACTGTGATCCCATGTCTCAGTGACGCCATCTAGCGTAATATAGCAAAATTAGAGCGGCAATCGGGAACATCAAATAGTAAAAATTAATTAAATTAATTAAAATATATTCAGTTATCGCTCGGTAGGTGGCCAGTGTAGTCAGTGTTGCCAGATCCGATTTTCAATCCGTGGATTAAGCTTGAAAAACCTAATATACATTTAATCAATCAGGTAAACAAATTTTAAAAACTAAACAAACGACAAATTAAACGACATTGCAAGACGCACCGAAAATGCCTGGAAGACCTTTTGGGCCATGAAAGATTGAATCAAGGGCGATCTTCCTCTATCCCTCAAGAGAAGACTCATCGACATTAAGTTAAACTTGTCTCAGACAGTAAAAACTATTTTAGAATTTTATTCGCTACTATTATTACGCGCTAGGTATCAGTTTCAAGTGTATGTTTTCTATGTACATTTTAAAATAAAATAATTTTAAACGTGCTTTGCCTCCGAATTATTATAGCACTTAGTTTATTACGATTTTTGTGTAAAGTAGACCTATTATGTCACAAAGCGCATTTTTTTGCAATTGTCTGTTGTATTTCGTTTTTACAAAAATTATTATATTTGCACTTTTGTTTGCAAATAATTGTAAATCTTATTATATCGACATACGCATATTCGAGGCGAGGTCCAAAAATCCGTAGAACTACTAAATTCGTAAGTCTGGCAATGCGGGGTGGACACTAAGTAGAAACTATAAAACCTGTGGTAAGGATTTTATCATTTAGATATAAAGGTATCGAATATCGATAATATTGAAAAAAGTTATAAGACTATTTTTTTTGCATTTGAATAGATTTGAACAAGTGCCAAAAAATTAGGAAAGCAATAAATTGATTAGTAGTTTCAATGTTTACAAGTTTTTTATCTATAAAATTCTTTTTACATACAAATTAATAAATTATCGTTATTATGGTCTAGTGATCAGAGCGTCAGACTGCTAATCACGAGGACATGGCTTCGATTCCCACAGGACACAAATATTTATGTGATGGATATAAGTGTTTGTGTTGGTCCGGGTGTGTTTTATGTAGGTACGTATTATAAGTATTTATTTACAAAAGAAAGTATTATATACTACCGACCAAATAATGATAGCGACTACTACCAACAGATCAGCATGGGCTGCCATGGTACCTATGTCCCCAACGTCAGACCTACCATCCATTGATGAACTTTTAAAAGTTGTTAACAAACTCCCACATAATAAAGGATCAATAAAATACATTTTAACCGGCTTACATCGCGTTCTTTCTTATTTTTTTTCGTATTATATTTTAAGTGTTATTTATTATTTACTTTAATAAATATTATCGATAACAAAATCGATAAACAACATCACATCTCAACAAGGCAGTAGTAAAACTACTCAGCAATAGAGAGCGTTTATTTCAAAATTAGCAAATTTTCTAAATCTCTTTATGAAAATTATTAATTCTAATTACTGATTAAATATAAATAATTCATGCCTAAATAAACCGAAGTTAGGTCCAGTTGTTTTACCATAACAAGATTTACAATATCGTAATGCACAACTCGGCATGTTTCCTTAGAAAATATTTTTCTTTTGGTGGACACGAATGCGTCTTGACACGCAGGCGTACGACACTAGACTGAGCGACTTTTGACCACTAGGACAAAAGTATTGGATTACGATTTTGTTCGTAATGTCCTGTCTATTGTCAAGTAAATAATTTAATGTCTTTGTTATTATTCAACATTTTAAGCCCCAAGTACACCGGCAGTATTCCACTTGTTTCTCTCCAAAAATATAGTATTTATCACTCTACTTTAGTCCCCAGAACCTCGCGTAATAAGGCAGTCTAATGAATGTTTTTGAATTGTCAAAATAAAAGCCATTCTCATAGTTGGAGTGTGACGTGGGTCACTAGTTCACGATAACATGTTTAAAAGGAGACTGACACGATTAAATACAATCTTGGGCCTGGGTGTAATAAGATGAAAGTGGTGTCAGTTAATAGCTTATATATTATCAACCTTTCACTGAAAATCCTGCGGATTTTGTCAATCTGAGAACAGAGATATAAGACATTAAGTAAAAGTGAGGTTATGTATGTTACAATCTTTAACTAACAGCTGATTCCTAAAGCGCAATATATATTCTTTTGCACTAATAGTTATTATATTTAGTAGAAAATGTTTGAAAAATCATATTAATGAACGTCAATGACTTCAAGTCATAGGGTGGTAACAGGTTTGGAGTTATGGAAAGGATGTCTAAAATAAAACAAAAAATCATTTTAATATATGTAGTGTTTTATTCGTCTTCTATTATAATTAAAATGTCGTCTAAGAATTGTGCAGGTGGTACTATATGATCTTGGTACATATCCCAGCTAAGGTACCATAATGCACATATATGAGCGCAGATGCCTACAGTTCGTCTCCCTAATGCATTACTATAGCCTTTCCTCTACGAGAGCCGTTACTAAAATATAAATAAGTTTTTTGACTTATATGTCGGGATTGTATGTGACCCCTAAGTAACCAGGAGGTATTGGATCATCGTGTAAGGGTCGTCGGCCCAGTGTATTGCAGTGACCAGTTGTTATCCCACAATTCACACAGCGATCCATAGTTTGAACAATATCTAATCCACAAACCGGCGGTAAAATCCAAAATAACAATTCCAAGTCAAACGTGTGAGCGATCTTCCGTGTCCAGAGTGAAACCAAGGGTCGTACAAGGTAGGCAGGGTCGGAATCCATAAAATACAAAGCAGTGGTCGTGAAAAATGCAGAATAATCGGGAAAGCATTCAAAACACATCAGAAAACACGAAACGTGTGAGCAAACAAGAGCAGTCAGCAACTGTCTAGTGTCAATGTCGGTCACCTGTCATGCCAGAGACATAAATAGACTAAAAATGGAAGACTGTTTTTTTTTTATTTATATCGATATGAAATCGATAACCATTAATGTTGGTTTTTCAGTAATTAATTGATATTTTATTTATTAATATGACTGTAATTATATGCACTATATTACATATAAGTATATATAGTGCATTTCATTACTTTGAGTTAATTATTTAGTGCAGAGGTTTTTTTTTTTTCGTAATTGTGTATTCGATTATTCAATCGATAGTCTCATGAAAACTATCTTTCTCATATTTCTCCGCTTCCAGATGGAGAATTGAGGTGATTTTTCATATTCTAAGATAAAAAAATATGACAAATTTTTTAGATCATATCTCAACTTATTACATTTGGGCCACCGTTTTCCGTCTCCTTTTCATACAATCATAAATTATAAATCCCACACAGCACTTAAGCAGGATAATGAGAAAACTTAATTACATGGCATAGAAACATATTTAAATGTTTTCAGTCGAACAATGAAAACTTAATTTTGAAATCTCATAAAAGTACCAAAATTAAAATAAACCTGAAAAATTGATTATGGTGATAAATTAATTTTGAAATGTCACAAAAGTACAAAAATTAAAATAAAACTGAAAAATTAATTATGGCGGCATTACAATGATAAAGCCAAAATTAAACAAAACAAGTTTTTTTACTAAAACCAAAACTACAGAACACAAAGCAGGACTAAGAAGAAAGATAAATGGATCTTTTTATTAATTAGATATCATCTGCCCAGCCTACTCCACACAGTTCTAAAAATTATGTAGAAATAAGATTAAAGCTTTTGCTTCCAATAAACCAAAACAGGTGCGAATCAGACTCGCACACGAAGGGTTCTGTACTGTACAATATGTAACACATTTTTTTTTTAAATACTTTTCTGAAAAAACACTTTTAATACCCCCTTTAATTTTCAACTTTATTTTATTTTTATTATTTGTTGTTTTAACAGCCTTAGCACTTCACACTCTGTGAAAATTTCAAGTGTCTATCTAAAACGATTTTTAAAAGATATATACCTGTGTCAGTCCGACGGACGGACGGACGGACGGATGGACAGCGGAGCCTTATTAATTGGGTCCAATTGGCACCCTTTGGTTACGGAACCCTAAAAAGAGTAATCCATTGCTAGATAATATAGGTCTTGCACGCTATTTAGCACGATCCTCGGGCTCCACCAGCCACCCACCCTCAAATCAAATCAAATCAAATCTATTTATTTGCGAGAATGTAGGTTTACATGATTATCTTAAACTATAACGGCCCCTTTACATCCTACCATTACACAAATGGTGTGCAAATAATTAACATGCACAATACTATAATTTTAAATTTAAAAAAAATGTCAACATGAATCAATTATTATAAGGTCATATTAATTCAAATCATTACAATTCCAATTACCACCATTACCAATATTATTTATTATGTTTCCTTCTCCGCGATCTGACATGTATTCATTAAGATTATAAAAGCATTTTTCTTTTAACCATTGCGTTACCTTTTTTTTAAATAGGGTCAAAGGTAAATCTTTAAAAACGTCGGGTAATTTATTATATACCTTTACAGCATTTACGAACGAGTTCCTCTTATACAATTCGAGCCTGCATTGCGGTACACAGAGCTCAAGATTATAAGTCCACCTAGCCTAAGGGGTAGGTATCATACTCTACATTACGTTTCCCGATTCGCGGTCTCCACTCAAGAACACGTCTACCTACACCAACAGTCGCCAGAAAAATTTGTTTGACAACAATAGTTTAATTAAGCCCACGGTTAAGTTACCCAAATAAATTACCAATCAATTCAAAGTATATTTTTCATATCATTATTTTTCTGTTCCAATAAAACAAACAGCAATTTTGCCGGCATTCCGCTCCAAGCATTTAAATTAATCTATTTCATTGTCATCCATTGTGTTCGTTATTATTTATTCATAATAGAAGGCAAACCAATTTAATTGGTCAATTAGATGCCAAATGAAATGTTGAATTAGATTTTCATTTGATTTAGATTGGAATTAGGTTCTATTGAGTGGATTCAATTTTGTGGATGACTTATAACACTCATTTATTGGGAGGCTGGATCAAGGGATTGATTCAGAAAGCAGTACTTCTGGACACAGCATGCATAGTGAGGAGGTTCCTCTCTCTAGAGCCCTGACCACTGACAGCTTGGACCCTGTTCCTGATGCTGATGAGCAATTCCGAAATACGCTACGTATTTCGGAATCGCCCGACCAGTCTCAAACTCATAGCCCTTAAATCAAGACCTATAAAGGACACTTAGCACGTGCTTTGACTTGGACATTTTCCTGTCTCTATCATGCACTTGTAGTTTAACAGTTATTTGACAGTGATAAAAGTAACGCTTAGCCAAAAAACGTGCTAAGTAACGTTTATAGATATCAGCCTTAGTAGTGGGCGGGAGTAACTACATCACGCGGTGAAGTAGCGAAGTAAACATTAATCTTCAGAAGTGTCTTTCGAATAGTGTTTACTAACACGCAATATGGTTGGTCTAATTGATTTAACCTTCAGACCGTCTGGCCGTGATCTCCAATCATGTTGGTCCGTTAAATCTGTTCTCGAGACTCGAGACAAGTGTAAAATACCAAACGAGAGGCACCCACGTGGATCGTTCATCGATACCTACACCCACAACTGAACTCAATATAAATAAATGTTATAATTTACTTAATACTATAAAATATGAATAATAATCATTTAAATTTGTCTAAGGTGCCTCTGCGAGTTGGCGTCGGCCCCTCATGCGCCTTCCAAAGGTTCGGGACCCGAGGTTCCCGAGGTATGTCAAAGACATTTTTATAATAATAATATGTATGTGTGTGTGTATGTATTTTTACAAGAATATAAAAAGGAGGGGAAAAAGTCAAAAAGCATTAAAAAATTCGTGATACTTAATTGATGTTAATTAAGTGAAGTACTTAAGTGATACTTAATTAAAAAATATTAAATGTTAATTGTTTCCTAATATTTTTTTTTAAGAATTATTTTTATACTTGTTGCTGTGCCCTATAGGGTCCGTAATTTAAGCCGTCCGTAATTTAACCTTAGCTTTAAGTTATTGTAACACATTTTTCAATAAGAAATGCAATTATAGATGTGAATATAAGTTTCTAATATTTTTGAACAGCTGCATACACTGTTCAAAGGTCAGAAAGCCTTGAAACTTCTTGTTGACTTTTTATACTTCTGGAACGTTCATAGATTATTCAAGTTTTACCTACCAATTTCCAAGATGTCCTTCGATAAACGTTTAAATGTTATTTCTTTTGAATGATCAAGTATGCAAGAGTATTGCAGACGAAATTGCTAATATAATATAATACTTTTTTCATATTTATTATAATTCTGAAAAAGTAATATAATTTTGTCTGAAATTCAGCCTTGTTTTCAATAAATATAAAAATACTCATATCGTGAATTTCCAATGCATAAAAAAGTAATATTGATTCCATAGTTGTGGATTTGAATGAGTTTATCATTCACCTTTTTTGTTTTATAGGTTCCTGAGGACACGCTTCGGTTCACCCAGAGAAACAAGTTCTAAGGCCAAAACCAAAGTCAAACTCTTCTAAACCTGAATTAGTATCAAGTACCTAACTCCATTCAATAGACAATAACCCACTATCTATATATATATATATAAATGAATCCTTATTTTCCTTGGTAACGCCATAACTTGAGAACGACTTTACCAATTTCATCCATCTTTTTTTTTAAGTTTTCTAATACTTTGTAGAAGGTTCTTACGAAAATTTTTTTTTAAGAAAGTTGCTTCACGTGGACGAAGTCGCGGGCAGAAGCTATAGTTCAATAATAAAAACACTAATAAGCTGGATCAAGGGCTGGATTCAGAAAGCGGTCCTTCTGGACACTACGAAATTCTTCCCTCTAGAGGCCTGACCGCCAGTAGCTTGGACCCTGATCCCGATAGGACCTAGGCTACTATTTTTTATATTTTTAAATGTTTATCTTTTTGTTTATAAAAATATTTAAAAATGTAATTTATAAGTATTTAAGTGAAATAAAAGAAAACATTAATAAAATCTAAATAAATTCCTAACCTCGTTAACCCAGCTACGCAAGCATCAAATGACACTATACAGAATCCTAGAATAATTTGCATCACAAAAACACCCACTTACTTCAATTATAGTCTGAGAAATCGTTCATTGAAGTCGGTAATTGAATTCAGCACTACACTTAATAAAAGAGACTTTAAATCCGCGAATTGAAGATTTAAATTTCGATTCTACACAACCGTGCGCCTGAGTGCATCGACGCTCCTCAACTGAGTGATAAACACTAATATATACCTACATTTAGTATCTGTTCTCTATGTGTCATGGTTCTACCTGGAACGAGTTTGTATCTGAATCTGATGCAAAATAACAAATAAGTTGCAAAAACAAAAACTATGGAGTTTCTTAATTGTACGTAAGTAGTTACATTACTTTGTGATGTCACTTTTGGCTTTTTGCGGAAATATTCACGCTTGTATTCCCCGAAAGGTTTGGCAGAGGTGCACCTAAAATAGTACACCCATCAAAAAAAACCTGCCAAGTGTGCCTTTTTGGGGTTTTTTAACCGCAGTTGGGATGAATTTATCCCAAAACAAAACTGAAAATTGTTGTTGAAAATCATGTTCTTCCATACATCAATAATGTCCCGATCAATTCTCCAATTGCAATTACAAGTCTGTAACCGCAAAACAATGACTGCGGCGTTTTTAATGATAGGTACCTAGTTCATTTTGTGATGTCACTGAAGTTGGCCAGTTGAGGAAATATTGGTTTTGGAAGTTCTCGTGGGTTCTTCCATACCTAAAGCCTTCATGTATGGATGTTAGATAAAAACAACTCTCCTGTTTCCGGTATGTACGTCCCGGTCTAATTTATTTTAGACTAGCTGCACTTGCTGCGGCTTCTATCACATCTCTTTGAATTCTTTAGCCTTACCAAATCATTGGAAACTTTAAATAGTATTCAGAAAGTAATTTGTTACACATTCGTACGGTGCACGTACATGGGTTTTAAAATATTATTGCAATTAGTTAGCCAGTAGGCTCGCGTATTTGCACTTTGAACGCGACCTACATTTGGCAGTGCATTGATTATTCTATGCATTTTATGTATATTACATTTAGTGTTCAATTAGACGTGGTTTGAGTCGGACATCTTGCATTTTTATTTAGATTAATCCCGTTGAGCATTCACTGACATTTGATGCATTTAAGTTTAATTTGACATTCTGCATTACATTGACCTTTTACATTTGCATACAGTAGTACAGTGTGAGGGATGCACCCTACAACATTTATGAGACATTTCATGTTGTCTCTCCAGCACCCTAATTACGTAGGTAACACTATTCATCTCAATCTGAATCATTTTGAAGGATATTGCGAATCCATTGCTTCATATGTTCGAAAAATGTGTCTGCTCAACAACTTAAATTACGCAATGAATGTTGTTGAACTGTCAAAATGAAACCCATTGCTACTAACATTAGTAACTGCGTAACACACCATGTGTTACGGAGTTACCCCGCAGATCGGCAACGTCTCTAGTATTAGCAAAATGTCTATCGACGTCGGTAACTGACCACTGACCACTTTAAGTTTGTTTTTGGGAAAAATTCATCCCAACTACGGAACCCTTTTTTTTTTTTTTTTTTTTGTGGATGGGAAATCATCAAATGACTCCTCCCGCTCTGGGTGGAGCAGAAGGGAGTGTCAGACTCTTACTGACTAAAACCCACCCGTGTTCCTTCCTTAGCCCTTTATGTACCAGGGCAGCGGTAACCCTTTCGGACGATCCCGCTACCCCGGCAGGCTTCGGCCCTGTCGGGCCCCGTCAACTACGCTGACATCTCTCTGAGGCGCACGTGGAACACTTACGCGCCGTCCGGCACGGGCCGGTCCTGATCGGACGGAGAGCTACCCATTGCTCTCCGCCCGCAGGCCCGCGCCTACGGTGGCCGGGAGTCGTCACGCGGCTCCCGACGCCCGGAGCGTCTCCCTCGGCGGCTGAGGCGTGAGGATCTCTCCCTCGCCCATCCCGCCACCTCCTTCGCTAGCATGACTGCTTCGCAGAAGGAGGTGACCGCCTCCCACTCCCTCTCGCCCCGGACCATGGCTTGCACCAGGGCCGGACGCGAGAGGTCGCCGCCGCTGCCGATCGCCTCTACGAGGACACGGCGGTGCTCTGCCCAAGCGGGGCAGACCTCCACCGTGTGCTCCACCGTGTCCTCGGGGCGATCCTCGCAGTGATGACACCCGGGCGTCTCCTCCCGCCTGATTATGTGCAGGAACCTCCCGAAACATCCGTGTCCGGAGAGGACCTGCGTCAGGCGGTAGGTGAGAGCGCCGTGACGCCTCTCTAGCCACTCCTCAAAGAGGGGTCTTACCGCCGCTATCGTGGCGTGCCCTGCGCTGGGTTGCGATAGTCGCGCCTTCCATTCCACCATGAGACCGCGCCGGAGGTCCGTCCGATCCGCAGCGATTTGCCGCGGGTGCAGAGTTTCCCCCCGACGTAGTGCCTCCGCGCGCCAGTCATACAGGCGCGCGAGGACTATCGCCTCCAGATCCCATGGTGGCAGTCCGGCAAGGAGGCTTGCTGCCTCACGCGAGATCGTGCGGTACCCCCGGATTAGCCTTACGGCTACCACCTTTTGGGGCGCGTTCAGGTAGTGTGCGGCTCGAAGCCGCAGTGAACGCGCCCATACCGGGGCCCCATAAAGGGCCATGGACCGCACGACCCCAGCGTAAAGCCTCCGGCAGGAGGCGTTTGGCCCCCTAAGGTTGGGCAGGAGCCGCTTTAAGGCGGCCCCGGCCCGTTCCAGTTTGGGGGCCAAACGTCGGAAATGCTCGACGAAGTTCCACCGGCTGTCGAGGACGAGACCCAGGTATCTCATCGTATTCTCGACGCCGATGTGAACCCCTCCTACCATCAGCTGGGATCCCGAAGGTGGCCCGTACCGAGGCCCATGAAAGGACATGGCCTCGGACTTGTGCAATGCCACCTCGAGACCCAACTGCCGGATCCTTTCCACGACTATCGCAACCCCGCGTGTCATCGCGTCGGCCGCCGCCTGATGCGACCTCCCCTGCGCCAGGACCAGCGTGTCGTCAGCGTAGCAAACTACGCTGACGCCATCAGGGAGGTCGGCCCGCAGCACCCAGTCGTAACCGATGTCCCACAGGAGCGGCCCCAGAACCGATCCCTGTGGGACACCGCACGACATCTCTCGCCGGTTCCAGTTCCCGTCGCGACCGGGGTAGATGACGGCTCTGTCCGTCAAATACGCCCCGACTATTCGACGGAGGTAAGTCGGCACCCGGTGATACCGGAGTGCCTCCCCTATGCAGCTCCAGGGCAGGGTGTTGAACGCGTTGGCGATGTCGAGTGACACCGCCACGACCACCCCACCCCGGGACACCGCGTCCCCCGTCGTGAGGGCTCTCACGCGCATGATGGCGTCCACCGTCGAGCGCCCCTTGCGGAAGCCAAACTGGCACTCCGCAAGATCCGGCCCCGTCCTCACCAGGTGCCCGACGAGGCGGCCCGCAATCACTCTCTCAAAGAGCTTGCCGACCTCGTCGAGCAGCACTATGGGCCGGTATGCGGACGGAGAGTCCGCAGGGCGCCCTGGCTTCTGAATGAGGACCAGCTTCCCCGTCTTCCAACGGAGTGGAAACTGGCCTCTCTCCATGCATGCGCTTAAGAGCGCCTCCAGTCGAGGCCCGAGAGCCCTCGAGGCCAGGACCCAGGCTTTACCCGGCAAGCCGTCGGGTCCCGGGGCGGTATTTTTGGCCTTCAGCCTGCCTACCGCCGCTCTCAGATCTACCCCGGTCACTTCAGGGGTGTCGTCGTCGTCGTCCGCGTGGTCCGCTTCGGGCACCACAAGTGGCGGAGCCATAGGCGGGGGAGTATGCTCCCCCCGTGAAGGGAACAGAGCGCTCACCACCTCCTCCACCAGCTGTGGGCGGAGACTCTGCGTCAGCGGGGGGGCCCATGTGCGGAGTTTACTCCGCACCATTCTGTAGGGGCGCCCCCATGGATCTCTGTTCAGAGTCTCCAGCATCTCCTCGCGGGCCATATCCTTGGCCCGCAACTACGGAACCCTTCATTGTGCGTGGTCCGAAACGCACCTGGCCGGTTTTATTGTGATACATTGCAATTAAATGAAAGAAAATTTAAAACTCATATTAAAAGTAGGTACACTCGGCAAACATATTAGAAATTAAAGGATTATATCCAGGATAAGAATGCTTGGAAACATGCTGGTCCCTGCTCCATATGACAATCTAGAGTCTAGAAAAAATCAAACTGGTTGCTAATTTAAATGTATAAATTATTATTCTTATGACATTGATTTATGATCTTTAACTCGCACACTTTTAGGAAAATCGTATACTTTTTCAACGTTTGTAAATATGAGAGCATTAAGTATCTATCACATAATTAATATATCTGTCAAGGCTTCATTTTTAATTCTATTTACCTTTAAATTGTAGTAAGTATACTAATTTTATTCTAGGTGCATCGTCTTCAAATATAATTATATAATAAATGTATAAAAAATATTTAGAAGTGTAACGGTGGAGTTTCTTGCCCATTCTTCTCCATACGAAACTACCTTTTGGAAGGTGGCTTTGCCGAAGAGCATGACACCTAATCTAATATCGTGACATATTCGGCAAAAATGTAAACAAATATGAGTTTATGGAAAAATAACTTTAATTCCTGCACAATAAAGTTCAGTTTACGCTACAACTTCAAACATTTTCATAACTTTTTCAATATTGCTTGGCACTCTGAAATCAAGTTAATTGATATTAAAATAAAGTTGATATTTGTTTAACTTGAAATTACGTCAATTTGAAACATAAATAAAATTAGAATATAGAATCAATCCTATTTTATTGAATGTGAATGTTGATGTTGTTTTAACACCAAACTAATCCAAATTGCTCTAGAAACGAATAGATCATTAAAAATAGCTAAACAAGGCACCACATAAGGTAAAAGGTGGATAAACCGCCTTAAAGACAAAAATGGCCAAAAACATCGCAGTAGAGATAAAGTTTTGCAAATCTGCACAAATTATGTACTACAAACTGCTGTACTCAAACTGCCAGTCCCCAGCACCTAGAATAAACTATTTTTGCCCAGATATCATCCCCCCCATCACTGATTTTGAAGTACACACCGCACTTAGTAGAAGGAAATACAACAAGGTAGCAGGTGAGGATTGTATTAGTGCCGAAATTTTTAAAATAGGCGAATCTACTCTTTTCCCTATAATTATAAATCTATTTATTTCCATTTTACAAACAGGTATATTCCCTGATAGCTTTTGCCGCTCAAATACAGGGTGGAATTTTGTAATGCCACCTGAAGGGAAAGTACTCTTAATACTGTAGATAGAAAATTTTACTCAAAGAAAACATTCCTTTATTTTTGAATAGAAAGAAAACTGCATTCAAAGATTTCGAAAATTCGCTTGCCACACCCGGGAATCGAACCGACTAAAATCTGTAAAAATTACACCCTGTACTTTTATTGCATTGATCGTTAGGATCAATTTATAAGAATGAAATCTCTCTAACAAACTTGATAAATTAAATGATAGGAAAACCATGAAATCTTAAATTAAATTTAATTATTTACAAAAAATGGTAAATTAGCTAATTAGTTGCTCGAAATGGGCTCCATTTTCTTGTATAAAGAAATGTATTCTTCTAACGAATTCATTTCTAGTAACCTTTAATAACGTGTTGTGGTGAATATTATAAATCGTATTCTGAACTTCAACTCTCAACTCGTTTACATTCGCATAAGATTTAATGTAAATTAGATTTTTCACATATCCCCACAAAAAAAAAATTAAGGGAAGAGATCTGGTGATCTCGCAGATCATTTGATTGTGCCGTTTGTACCAATCCAGGTATTCAAATGGTTATTAATGTAGGCAGTAGTGATTCTGCTGTTATGGGCTGGAGCACCATCTTGCTGTAGAATTATTTGGTTTCGCTCTTGCTCGGGGAAATCATTTAACGCATTTCTTAAGAGATCCAGTATTTCAAGATAATTGACAGTGTTTAAATGACCTTCGTACACGTGGACGTGGACTAACACAACCATATTTCTCATAATTCCGCACCAACGTTGAAAGAAAATCTTACTTGATTGTTAGTTTCATGAACACGAACAGGATTCACTCGAGACCAATAGTGGTTATTGCGGCAATTGTACATGCCGTTATTGCTGAAGTTTATTTCGTCAGACCATACAATGTTACTCAAAAAATTAGGGTTACGGTTAATTTCTCTCAGCATGTATTGACACAATTGTAATCGTCTCTCACAATCCTCAGGATGCAATTTTTGCACCAACCGACCTTCACGATAACAATTATACTTATAATTTTTCAGCACTTTAAGTACGCGAGTGTGGGTTGTGCCTAGTTCTTCGGCAGCATCTCTGCTTGAAGCCTACGGAAATGATTCAAAATAAGTTAAAACATTTAGATCAAAATCGAAATAGTTCTGAAAAGAAAGAAAGAAAATGCATTTATTTGCGGCAAAACAAAACAACTGCACTGCTGAAGACTTTGCCGTCGCTTTTTGAAACTACCCGTATTCTTTAAATTTTCTATCATTCTTTTCAATACGAACCGAGTTGGTGCCTGTCGGTCTCGATATCTCTTCATACCACCGCCGACCTAGAATCACGTTTTTGTTATTTAAAAAATAAGCTTCCGTTAAATCAAATTGTTCTTGATAAGCCATTTTTACCGTGAGACAATGAAATGATTTGTAACGACGTATTCCACTTAGAGCACAGATACAATCAAATATGAATAACAAATATGACAATCTATTTTCAAATGTAAAATTCCTTATTTAAACTACCTCATACACGCAGTTATGTCGCATCTAAGAAAGGAGTCTGCATTACAAACACGTGCAAATTGCAATCGTCTTATCTAAATAGTAATTCGTCATTTTAATGGATAAATGATGTCAATGATAATTATTCATTACTAACATAAGTAAACAGATGGATCTTTGAGTTAAAGAGCTTTAACTTGACTCATTGAATTTATAAGTCCAGATTTCATCCTTATAATTGGTCCTAACGATCGATGCAATAAAAGTACCTATAGGATGTAATTTTTACAGATTTTAGTCGGGTCGATTACCGGGTGTCGCAAGCGAAGTTTTGAAAATCTTTGAATGCAGTTTTCTTTCTATTCAAAAAAATTGGAATGTTTTCTTTGAGTATAATTTTCTATCTACAGTATTGAGAGTACTTTCCCTTCAGGTGGCATTACAAAATTCCACCCTGTATAATTTTACATAAAAAGGGGGATAAATCAGACCTTAATAACTATCGACCGGTTAGCCTTATATCACATCTCGATAGAACGGGTCCAACGAAAATTTGCTCGCTACCTATATAAAAAAATATATGGGTATTATCCCTATTTGTATCCGTCTCTGTTTGTTGCGGGAATGGTAGGAGTCAACACGTTGGAACTGAGACGGAAGTGTGCGCTGTTGACTTATTGCTCAATAATAAGATCGATGACGCGACTACACTAGCTCGCTGTTCATTGTTTGCTCCGGACCGGCTGCGGGTGTCGCGCGCCTGTGCCTCGCGGGGCCTATTCGCGGCGCCGCCAGTGCATACTCTCACTGCTCGTTATGCTCCCACAACCCAGGCGATCAATCTGCTGAATGGCCTGATTGCTCAGGAGCCGGAAGTTGACATATTTACGTCTAGCAGTAAATCTGTTTAATGTCTGTATGAAGTTTTTTAGTTAAATGTTATGTTGTTAGCTTGTTGCGCGCTTTGGTGTATACTGTAAGTGCAGCAAGCAATTGATATATAAATAAATAAATAAATAAATAAGGCCTTCATTAAAGTCATAAATAATCGTATCTCGCCCCAATTAGACAAGCACCAACCTCCACAACAAGCTGGCTTCCGACCAGGCCGCTCCACTAGACCATCTATGTACATGCAATAAACCAGATAATCGAAAAATATCAAGAGTTCAATATACCACTTTATCTTGCCTTCATCGATGGGGGACCATCATTCTGTGTCGAAAAAGGCGTGAAAAATGGAGACCCGCTTTCACCCAAACTTTTTAACAGCGGTCTTGAAGAAGTGTTTCAAAAGTTATGGGCAAATTGGGAGAGATGCGGCATTGAAGTCGGCGGGGTGCGGTTTACAAACCTCTGCTTTTCTGACGACATTGTCGTATTTTCCTCCACGGCGGCAGAACTGGAGCTTATGTTAAACCAACTCAGTGATGCAAGCCTTGAGGTTGGACTAGCGATGAACATGTCGAAGACCAAGCTGATGTCAAACACCACTAAATATAGGATCAGAGCGAATGGTGAGGAATTGCAATATGTCCATGAATACATTTACTTGGGCCAGTTAGTCTCTTTCCAGTCCAGATAAGACAAGGAAGTCTTAAGACGTACCGAAAATGCCTGGAAGAGCTACCAGGCCATGAAAGATCTTATGAAAAGAAATCTGCCTTTGTCACTCAAGCGAAAAATTATGGACATGTGCGGATGCACATGTCCATAACTTTATGACCAAGTCTGGGATCCATAGGTCAGATTGGAAAGGATTTCCCATTCTGACCTATGGATCCCAGACTTGGTCTTTGACAAACATTCGAATGTCCAAACTCAAGGTTTATGTGCCTCTTTGAAATAAATGCTTTGAATTTGACCACTGAACAAGAACATACCTACATATAACTTAAAGCCTGGAATACACTTTTTTTATTTTATTTACCTATTTTTTTTTATTTTTTTTATGCCTGTTATTAGCGCGAAATTATGCAAGTAGCTTGCATGCCATTATGGTATTCACCAATCAGAATAAGTGAAGGGCGGGCGTTTTTGGGCGACTGTCTTTTGTAATGTTGACGTTCGAAAAGTGTTGATTCTCAGCTTAATTTGAATAAATCAAATTATTAATGTTGTGTGCAATATCGTCAAGACTGTTGACAGGTACTAATCGAATAGTCAATCATTAATCCTTTTTACAATAAAAGGTACTTGCCTACCTATCTTAATAAAATTGAAAATGTCTGATTGACGCACCATAAATCTTGGTCACCCTTCTTCTAACTTGCATTATATGTTTTAAGTTCTATAGGTCGTGAAGTTGAAACATTAGGACTTTATTCATACTGTCTACATTTTCTTCGAAATCGTATCAGTGGTTAGCAAAAACAATGGGACCTCTACTAAGCTGAGAACTGAGTGGCCGCGCAGCTCTCCATATTTCGACCGCGCGGCCATGGTTAAGCCTTTACAACTTTCTGAATTCCTTCGTAATGTTGACGTACCCGTTTTTCTTCTACGACACTGTGTCCGAGCAGTCGAAACGGACACAAGTTTTTATGGCCCACGGAATGCAAGGATATTGTTGACGGCAAGTACAGCCAGTTGACATCATCTAACTTGGATTCTAAGCTTCGTGAAGATTTAGAGAGGCTAAGAAAATCCGTGCCCACAGGGGTATGCATCACTGAGCACGCCAAGACCACTGGCAGGAGAGGAAGAGCTGTCGGTGTATCTAAAGCCGTGTCTCCTGCGCGTGTTTTTTCGAACCCTACCTCAAAAAACCTTACACATTTAAATACATTTGTTTTCATACACAAGCTGTCTCCTGCGAATTAAAATATTTTTAGATTAGTGCCAATTATTCACAAGGACAATATAACCTCAAAATCTGTGTCAGTTGGCATTAAGCTCTCAAAATGCTAAATGCTAGACGGCTAGATGTGCGCGGTGCGCGTGGCGGTTGAAAATGAAACAAACCCTTCCCCTCTTCACCCGCGCGGGAAATGTTTTCCATGAAAAACAAAAACATCGTGTTTACATACGTGTGTGTCCCGTGGTCCCTCCCGTAGTCCCTGGAAGGTACCGTCTCTCCTAGAAATACAATGTGTAACAACATAAGCTTCTTGTATACTTCTGTACAAGTTACAGGCATGTATATTCCGAGTTTTAGGTTCAGTTCGGGACAGGCTGTACCCGCGTCTGCGATCACGTAACTATGTATTCCATTGTCATTAAGTATAATAAGAAATATATATTCTGTGCCAGAAGGCCCTCTTTTGTCATCCAATCCAACCTTTAACGTTAGGCAGAGGTGCTTTATAAAAAAATATAATACATATTCTTAAATCTAATTCTGTCACAAATACGCACAAATAAAGAGCTACTCGTATATTATGTTTATTCTACAGGCGCACATACACAGGTTTTGTAGATACACGATTCTGCAAAACGTTTACTCCAGCAGGAAATGCAATATCTCGAAAACCTGAAGACGCACAAATTATATTTTCGGCGCACATTTTTGCACAAAAATAAGCTCTCTGCCCATGCACAATATTTCTCTCTCCGATCATTCCTTTAGAATTTTCCTGCTGGAACAACGTTACTCCAGCAGAAATCGTTTTTTTTTTTCAAAACGACAAGACGCACAATTTTTTTATGTAGCGCACATTCACGTTAGATTACGCGCACTAATTATACGTCACTCTAGAAGCCACTTTCCTGCTGGAGTAACGTACACCAGGCTTTCAATGATCCCATCGAAATAAATATTAAGAGAATTCTCAGATTCCATAAATTACGTAAAAGCTATTTATAATATAGCCTACCAGATTCAATATTAAACTGCCATATTAAGCAGACTAACGATCTATAGACCCTGAGATCCACGCTACTTATATTGTGAATGGCGTCATTGCGTCGATGAATCAATCTAACGTATTGGAAACATAACCCGTTGTGGTAATTATACTAGGCTAGTCATACAAGACTAGTCGTACTTCTTGGAGGACTGCCTCGTTGGTCTTGCCGTCGCAGGCGCTACTGGTTTGCGCAAGATCCTGGGTTCGGTTACCAAGGCGGATAAATCGTTGGGTTTTTCCGACAGGGATTTCTCTCAGCAGTAGCCCGTAGTCTGGATTTATGCCGGGTTGCGTGCAATATACTCGCCCCTTATTATATGCACGAATTTTCTCGTCCGAAAAGTGCGACTCGCACGAATTGGCACATTTTGAATTTTGGGCAATAAAGTAGGTATAGAAAAAAGGACCCCAGCGCGCAGAAGTGATAAAAGTTAAATATTATAAAACGTGTACCTTTTTTCGTAACTTCATTGCATAAATTTCAATTCGGGCGAGTAAATTTGGCGACTAGTAAGGCACATTTTTTTTTTTTATACGGTACAGCCTTATTTATTATTTCGTTATTAGTAGGTAACAAATATACTTACTATTTACAAAATACATAATTAGCCTACCAAGTAGAATTGTCTTAAAGATGTATTAATTAAATCCTATGTTGTTACATCTTTTATACCTAAATATAGGTAGTTAGCAATTTCGTCAATATTGTTTCACATAATTGACAATACATAATTGACAAAATGTGGGTGTACCATAGACGAAGATGCAAAAGGTGGCGTGACGTTATGTTATCCTTCGTGTACTTCTTCAGAAGCATTAGGCAGTCCAGTGCCTCACCAACTATCTCTAATCTGAGTAAGAGTTAATGTGATAGTCAGCTTCCAAAACATCTAAGACTTATCTGAAGTCGTCCCTAACGGGCTGCGGATCTATGTAAGAAAAGATAGGTCCTATAATAAAGAAACTCTTCTGTTACCCAATCAAAAAAAATGGGCCCTCAGTACAGATGTATATGAATTCTCAATCACTCTCACTCGAAGAAAGGAGGCCTGTATCCCAGTGGTGGGAACATTATAGGCTGATATGACACAGAGAACCTCAACGAAGACGGTGCATGGGATATTTCGAACTCCTAACACTATGGTGAACCTCAAACCTCTTTGTGTCGTTCCTTGCTCTTCCATCTCTTCTCTTCTAAGCCTGACAACAGTACAAAATGGCTTCCAACTCCTAAAACACATTTCCATTACACACATAAAACAATACAACTTCCTTCCAACTTTCATCGTTCAGAAATTAAATTTCCTCGACTTTGTTCGTAGTTGTTTGACAAGTAATACAAACAGGTACAATTCATAAGCTTTATTCCTCTGTACTAACAAGTATGCTAATGTTAATAAAAGTTAGTAACTTTCCTCTATGGGTCCGGGGGCGCGTAAGCTAGGCCAATGTTCCGAAGCTCGCAGTCCTCTTGCATGAAATCCTTTAGCAGAAGTTTCTTGAGTGCCGTGCGACGTACCTGTTAATTAAATTGTAATATATCAGCTTATTTTACAACGTATTTAGCATAGGGAATGAAACTGTAACGTAGGCGGAGATGAAATATCTTCTGGTATGATACATCTAGAAATAACGCAATAACTTAAGCCTCTGGAGGAGGACGACTGGAACCGCTTCGTTGCCACTAGTGCCAGTAACAGTTCCATGATGGAACTACTGATGTTTATTTTAAACCCTAGTTCCATTTTAAAAGAATCTGTGATTGTGAAGTGGCAACGAAGCCTGGAACCTACATGAGGAACATATGTTTACCGAGAAAATCTTGTTTAGCTCACCCAAAAATAAACTTAGTTGTTACTTTGATCGGCTTATTTCTAACTTTATTAATGTCGACCGAGTACCTAGGTTGCCTAATCATTGGGGAACACCGAAATAAACTTGTTTTTTTTTTTTTCATCTTTTTTCCTGCCTAGTTATTATTTGTAAAGTACATATAGGTACCTAGTTCTTGTGGCACAATTGTTACGTTTATGAGTATGCGGTAGGTACATACTAAACCCATATGAAATTGTTACACTAAATTTAAAATTATTAATACATAAAATAGACGGAAGGAGGACGCGCGGGCTCGCTACAGATGGAAGGAATGGAGGGAGGCCCCTGCACAAGGGTGGGACAGCCCAGGCTAGTAAATAAATCATTAATAGATAATAAATTAACTAAAACAATATTATCAAAGAAAAAAAATAACAGTGAAATAAAAACGTGGTTGATATGTAAGTTTCACGCCTTTTGTAAGATACTTTAGCCACGAAACACTTGCAAAACTAAAGCTTCGGCTAAACTCCATGCCTCGGAACACAAGTTAAGCCGTGAGTACCGGCTGTCATTCATGGACCTATGACAGTCGTTACCTATGACGGTCGTCAGAAACCCGAAGTCTGATAAGATAAGATAACATAATTTATTTGCGTAAAACATGGCATACATAGGTGTTACTAAAGCCTACATGTTTTGCCTAAAAATTAAAGCATGCAAATTTCAACGAATAAACTTTGAATTTACAAACATTATAATTTATGTTCAAAAACATCCTTAATATTAAGTATAAAAAATATTTTCATTCAGTCATTTATATAATTTAATTTAGAATAACCTGCTATTTAATACATTAGGTAATTAATTATAAACACGTACACACATAGCCAGACAGCTTTTATTATATTTTGCTGACCTAGGGAACTCATCTAGTACAAGTCTGTATTGTTCACGGCGACTTCGAGAACTTATTTCCTCTGCAGTTTTGAACAATTCTTTACATTTCCTAACAAATATGCATGCTTCATACAAATATAATGAAGGTAACGGCAGCAAACCAAGCCTTTTAAATATTGGATGACATGATTCATCAGATGGAATCCCGTACATGGCTCGTAAACATTATTTTTGGGCGACAAATGTCTGACAACCAGTCTTACCAAGGGGTTTCGTGTTACCCAGTACTTAACTGGATTGTGGAGCTCAGATAGGCCGTCGCTCCATGTAAAATATTGGTAGGTACACAGCTGCATCCGGTTAGACTGGAAGCCGACCCCAACATAGTTGGGAAAAGGCAGATGATGAAATTATGTTAACTTAGGTTACGTTTTTCGCGACCTCGTGGAAAGGATAGCCGTCCCTTGAGCCGACAGTTAACTAAATCGTGGGTAGACACTGCCGAGCTAGTTTACTTATACAGGGTGTCCCGAAACTCAACGATAACGGTACCGGGCGAGAGGCCAAGGTATACAAGTTATGAAAAAAATAAGAAAAAAAATCCATGTCACTTAGTCAAGCGGTAATAGACATTTTTTAAGGACTGTGATCACAATTTTTTATAATTTTAAAGTGATTTTTTTAATAATGTAATCTCAAATAACAGTGCTATTAATCGCAACCACAAACCAAAGTAATAAACATTGTTAACTAAGTAAAATAAATTAAGTTTTGACGAGTTCAACTTTGACATTCCATGTTGGAAAAAACAAATTTTTTCTTATTTTTTTCATAACTGGTAGGTATACCTTGGCCTGTCGCCCGGTACTAGGTTATCGTTGATTTTCGGTACACCCTGTATAAATTAATGAGCTTATTTCAGCGTTGACATTTCACCTCGAACAAACAAAATAGATGCTTAGTTCTATCACGGATGAAAACTTTTTTAATAAATAAATAACGTATACGAGGCAAAGGGAAAATATAATATTTATATAATATATAAGCTAACAGACTTAAATTATAATAATAATATGTATAGAAAAAACTTGAGTTGTGTTTGAGTTCAACAGGAAAAGTGCCCAAAAGGCTGGCAGCATTGCCACGTTGTATGGTGATGCTGATTCTTTAGCCAAAAAATAGGCCAGCCCTCAGGTCACTGGCGAAAAGTAGGTAAGTATATAATATTATTTTTACCTATTTTCTTTTTGCCTCTTGAAAAAAACTGTTAGCTTATGTAAATAACAGATCGGAAATCCTCGTAATTTTAAGAACATTCACAGCCTGCCCTCAGTTCTTAGCCTCCTCAGTCAATTTGTCAAAAATACCTCTAACTTCCCTACATTTTTGACAAGCTTTTGACATTGATTGTCGCTGAGATGAGATTGCGACTAGATTTTGAACGTCTTTAATAACGGGAATTGGCCTCCTGAATTCCTGAATTAAGCAGTTTTTTTCATAATTTTTAGCAAAAGGATTATACTTACAAAATCCCCATCCAACAGGACAGGCCGTGCAATTATGGGGGAATGAACCTTCTTTTTTTTTTTTTTTTTTTTCTGGGTGGGAAATCATCAAATGACTCCTCCCGCTCTGGGCGGAGCAGAAGGGAGTGTCAGACTTTTACTGACTAAAACCCACCCGTGTTCCTTCAGTTGCCTGTGCCAGGGGCCACGGTATCTCTTTCGAACAACCCGCAGCCCCGGCGGCATCGGCCCTAGCGGACCCCGTCAGTTCGTGCTGACAGCTCTTTGAGGCGCGCGTGGAACACAACGCGCCGTCGACCCGGGCCTGGTCCTTACCGGGCGGCGAGCTGCCCATAGCTCGCCGCCCGCAAGCCCGCGCCTACGGTGGCCGGGAGTCGGCTGTTGACTCCCGTCCAGGGCGTCTCCTGCGGCGGCTAGGCGCGCGAGGGTGCAGCGATTGCCTCTCCCTCACGCGCTCCGCCTCCTCCTTCGCGAGCATTACTGCTTCGCAGAAGGAGGTGACGGCCTCCCATTCACTCTCGCTCCGGACCAAGGCCTGTATGAGGGCCGGACGCGAGAGGTCGCCGCCGCCGATCGCCGCCAAGAGGACACGGCGGGGTCCCGCCCAAGCCGGGCAGACCTCCACCGTATGCTCCACCGTGTCCTCCGGGCGATCCCCACAGTGGTGACACCCTTTTTTTTTTTTTTTTTTTGAGGATGGGAAATCATCAAATGACCCCTCCCGCTCTGGGTGGAGCAGAAGGGAGTGTCAGACTCTTACTGACTAAAACCCACCCGTGTTCCATCCTTAGCCCTTTATGTACCAGGGCAGCGGTAACCCTTTCGGACGATCCCGCTACCCGTGGTGACACCCTGGCGTTTCCTCCCGCTTTATCCTGAACAAGAACCTCCCGAAACAACCGTGTCCGGTGAGGACCTGCGTCAGGCGGAAGGTGAGGGCGCCGTGGCGCCTCTCTAGCCACTCCTCAAAGAGGGGACTTATCGCCGCAATTGTGGCGTGCCCAGCGCTGGGTTGCGACAATCGCACTCTCCATGCCGCTATGAGATCCCGCCGGAGCTCTGTCCGCTGTGCCGTGATTTCTCGCGGCAGCGGAGCAACGCCCAGGCATTTTGCCTCCTCTCGCCACTCCCATATGTGGGCGAGGACTTTGGCCTCCAGATCCCATGGCGGCAATCCGGCAAGGAGGCTCGCCGCCTCAGCGGAGACCGTGCGGTATCCTCGAATGAGCCGGACAGCCATGACCCTTTGGGACGCGATCAACCGGCGGGCTGGTCGCCGCCTCAAAGATCGCGCCCATACCGGTGCCCCGTAAAGGGCCATGGCCCGCACGACCCCCGCATAGAGCCTCCGGCAGGAGGCGTTAGGTCCCCCTAGATTGGGAAGGAGCCGCCTCAAGGCAGCCCCGGCCCGCTCCAGTCTGGGAGCCAAACGTCGGAAGTGCTCCTGCGGTACAAAACAAACTCATTATTTTCATATTAGGTTGAAGACGCCGAATAGACAAAAACAATGAAATAAAATGATTTACGAAATTGTACCTACTGCCAAAACTGCATCTTATTGCAAGATGGAATTCTTTTATATTGAGAATCTCAAGTTTGATGAAATACGAAATGTTTTTTTTTTTCTTAGTTCGTTAAAAACAAATCACACTAATATTATAAAGGCGAAAGTTTGTGAGTGAATGTGTGCGTGTGTGTGTTTGTATGTTTGTTACTTCTTCACGCTCAAACGGCTGGACCAATTTTGATGAAATTTGGTATATACATACCAAATTTCGTAGCTGACACCCTGGATGAACACACAGAATGCTTTTTATCCCGATATACGCACGGGATCGAAACTTACGCAGGTGAAACCGCGAGGCGCAGCTAGTTGTTCTATAATAGAAAGAAAGAAAGAAAAAGTATTTATTGCGACTCGCACAGGATGATCATAAAACTAAACATAAACAAAAATAAAAATAAAAAACAAATTATATAAAAAAATAAAAAATAAAATATGTACCAAAACCAAATTATATAAAAATTAAAGTAACAAAAATAAAAATGAAACAGAAAGTCCTGTACGAGGCCAAAAGGCTCCTATCTCAGCATGATGCTACGACATTTAAAAAATAAATGTCGCAGCGCTGGTATTCTGATAGGGCCCGCTGTGATGTCACGGGCAATCACAGTAATAAATAAATAAATAATCTATTTTATTATTTAAATATATATAATTATTTAAAATATTATCAAATAAAATAAATAATTCATTCTTAATCCGCGCCAGACGTAACCTCAATACTTGTCTATGCCTTATATGTCAGAAGCACTCTGTGGCATTGCTGTGACAAGTTTAGGGACGCCTGCGCCGAAAATAAATACAGTATAAATTACGGCTTTCTAGTGGAACAGTATTACAGTGAATATTCTATAAAAGTGGAATGTAGTAGTAAATTAACTAAATAGAAGTGAACTAATGACGACAGTGTTATAAATTCTAGAGACAAATGACAGACAACGAACGAAACAAAACAATATGTAGGCCAGCAATAACAATTCGTACATAGATGCTGCAAGTACGGTATATACGGTATATACGGTAATACGGTATATTCTGCAAAGCAAAGAGCAAACAAGCACAACGTTGTCTGTATGAAGTAAACACTTCGCATAGTAAATGAGTCCTTAAGAACACTAGAACTTCGCATGGTAAGTGAGTACCTACTTAGGTACTTAAGAACACTAGAGCGAACAGTACAAAATACCTTGATTTTGTAGGAACATTTGCTGATAAAATACTGCATCATAAATACAAAATGAAATAGATGTGCATAAAAATTTAAGGCATTAAATTGTAATGCTGTTGCATAATGAGTATTAATAGAAAGGTTGCATAAATGTACAATAGTTTTATCTCACGAAGCGACGCGCACTTGACTTGTGGTTACCAAGTGTACAAACACGCTGTGTGTACAGGAGCTCTCAGTACCTTCCGAGACCATGGCGAAGTCGGAAGTGTGTTTGTGTTTTATGTGCTGACGCTACTCGTCTTCACGCACACATTCCCAGCGCTGAGAGTTGAAAATCCAACAGTGTGTGTTTTTTGACGCGCTTAGATGCGCTCTGTTGGATTCTCAATGCTCGGCTTAACACCGAGAGTTAAAAACCCAGTGCCCGATAAAATCCCGCCGCGCTTTTTTTCGTCCTTGCGTACGTAGGCTATTGCTAATTCACGTCTGTATAAACTTTTAAACAATGAAGTGCGTAATCTGAGAAAAACTACTGAAGCTTACACATAAACGCTTGCTGATCAAATATAAGTCTGATCGTAGGTATATTAAGTAGCCTGTTGCCGTACTTAGTTATTGGTGTCAAGGAACTGACATGACACTGAAACGCGACCGCAATCCGCAAGAGACGTCCTGTGCAGATTTGTAGGATGAGCATTGTATTTAAGTAGATATATCCTGTAGATACATCTGCCAATTTATGGATGGACTGTGTGAATGCTGATATGCTTAGAAAGGGGGACTACCGAGATAATGACTAATAAGAGACGTATGGTCGAAAAAGACATGACCCCCAATAAACTGGGATAAGGACAGGAGAATCATGACATCTGCCAATGTGTCCCAAACGTCCCTTCACCTGCACCCTTGACGATCTGCAATGCTATTCTTTAAAAATATCACCGTGAAAACTGCACGGACGGCACGGTTGGCGCAGTGGTTAAGCGATTGACTGCTGCGCTGCGTGTCGCGGGTTCGATTCCCGCACGGAACAAATATTCGTATGGCCTACAAGTAGTTGTTCCGGATCTGGCTGTTTGTGTATGTGAGTTTAAATGTTTGTAAACGCACCCACGATACAGGAGAAATTCCTAGTGTGGGACAACGTTTTTTTTTTTTCTGAACTTAGGTGAAGTGAGCATGAAGTGAGTTGTCAATAGTGTCAATCCCTATAGTATCAAGTAGTAGCTCACTTCACCCAAGTTTTCACGGTGAGAATTTTAAAGAAAAGACCAGTTGAACAACGCCTCTGACGCCGCAATAAATGTGGCCAAGGTAGTCTGAAATAGATGTAGGCACCATCGAAATGACAAAAAGAAGAAGACTATATAAAGTATGATTGTTTCCCTGGCAAGCAAGGGTCATTGCTTCCCAAGCTTCAAGGCATAATAAATCTTAAAAGCAACCAAAGTTTGAATTGATAAGGAATGGTGGGTTGCAGGTTATCGTGTACTGTTGTCGAATATATTGAAAGGAGCCATTTAGGTAGCAACCAGTAAGTATGACAAAAGAAAGGGGAGGCCTTTGCAGTGGGTGATTCCGGGCTGAGATTATGATGATGATGATAATGGAGGCAACCAACTAGCCGTTCAACCTGAACGCAGAAAAAACTGCAAATTCATAGAACATCGACAAATTGTCGTTTGATTATTAAATAAATTCAAAATATTTTGTTTCACATAAACCTACATGAGCACATAAAACGTCCGAAAGTAGAGGAATAGCAGCCAAATACTTAGCTAGGGAAACTACTGGAAAAGATAGTCAAAGACGGATTTCAGACTGCAGTGAGCTCATAAGGATTAATAAAGTAGAACTTGGGAGTTGATGAAAGACTAAAATTATATATTCATTAATGCAACGTCTATAAAATCTTTGTTTCTAAGAAACCGCAAATCTTAATAGCTCGCCCGTCTCAGCTGGGCTAGAGTTGAATAAGTTCTTGGAAACTTATGAACATTACAGTGCAATTTACTACCTACCAAGCTTACAACATGGAATTTTAATCTGCTTAAAAACTCAAGTAATATAAATGAAAACTCCTTCGTAGTTTCGTAACTGAACAGATACGGAGTCTATAAATAAATAAAATGAATTATGGCTAGAAAGGGAGTGTCTACCGAGGTGACGACTAATAGAGAACCAAGGAAGAAAAAGTCATTATAGAGGTATGAGGAACATGGTGTAAAGTTCACTCATCCTCCATAGAAAAGGGAGGATCCTCCGACCAGACGGGTGTTGTGTCTGGCGGGCAACTGCCCGTCTGGTCGGAGGATCCTCCCTTTTCTATGGAAGATGAGTGAACTTTACACCCTGTTCCCCATACATCTATACTGGTGACCCCGACGTGATTCATCAGGCAGTTGCCCGCCAGACACGACACCCGTCTGGTCGGAGGATCCTCCCTTATCTATGGGAGATAAGTGAACTTTACTCCCTGTTCCTCATACCTCTACAAAATGTTGTGCAGACCCCAAATAAATTTTAATTAGGTGTAAACTCAACATCATTCACCTCCCCTTAGGAGGTGAATGATGTTGAGTTTACACTTAAGCTACAGTTTACGGCATGTGCCTAGCGGTCTACACTTTCGAAGACCACATAAAAGCGGCACGATGGCTCACTAGGCGGCTTGACACGCCATAGCACGGCAAAGCATTAACATCAATATATGGTCCAGCACGCTGAATCCTGCTGCGGCATACCGCTGCTTTCCGCGGTATATTCAAGACTCCTTGCGACGATATCAACGAAATGTGAGTGCTAAATGTATTAAAATAAGATTCAAAACCATCTTCGCTTACGAAAATCCTTTGCTATGCCATGCTGCGCCGTGCGGCCTTAACATGGAAATGCTTAGTATTTGGTCGCGATCCTCCGCAGTGAGGGAATAACGAAGACTAAGAACACTTAAGAGCAATGAGAGGCCAAGAGGGCTGGGTGAAGCGACAATCTTTGCAGGGTGGCTGAAAGCAGCTGAATGAGAGCACCCGAGACCGTGTTGATTGGCGCGACATTGGAGAGGCCTATGTCCAGCAGTGTACTGTTATAAGCTGATAATAAGTAGAGGTCTATTACACATCGCCCTTCCTGAGCACCAGAACATCATCTCATCATCTGCCTAGCCTTTTCCCAACTATTTTTAGGGTAGGCTACCAGTCTGACCGGATACAGCTAAATACCAGTATTTTACGTGGAGCGACTGCCTGTCTGACCTCCACAACTCAGTTACTGGGTACGACACGATACCCCTCGGTAAGCCTGGTTCTCAGACTTTCGGGCTTCTGACACCCATTAACGAATGTCAAAGATCCACGAATGACAGCCGGGACTAACAGCTTACCATGCTTTCCGAGGCACGGAGGGGTCTCACAACCATATTATCACTTTGCTGGTACAGTACAGACAACAACAACAGTCCATTGACTATTGACACTTCAACTTATTTATATTTGGAAAAATACTTACGTAATTAAAATTTAAACAGACGTGAAATTTAAAAAGAACTGGTACCTATTACAAGAAAAGCTAAAAAACAGTTTGTCGAATTATATTGATAAAAGTAACAATGGAGTTTTGTTCCTGACCGTATCTATCTACTTCGATGGAGCTACGACGAATTTCAGAAAGAATCTATCATTTTTTTTTTCTTTAAAATAGCTATCTACCCCAACATTATAGTAGATACCTACCTAAACCCTGTTTGTTTATTTAATGTGACGTAATTCATAAATTTAGATAATAGGTGCAGTGATAGGTAACTATGGAGTTTCTCTACGAAAATATTGTTTCATAGGTCCTTGGAAATAATAATAGACGAGGATAACCTTGTCACATCTAATAACTAATTGGTAAAGTGAAACCTAGTTAAATAAGTTTTAAATCATAAATTGCACGACACATGGCTCTACAACTACCTACACCCCAACACTTGACAGCTGTTGTGGTTGTGGTAGCCAAGTTAAATTAAATGCCAAGAGAAACGGAAATATACAAAAAACCTGTCAAACAAATTATAAACTAACCGCCAATGTTTGCCACTTCGCTTGCCGCAACTCCTCGCGAATGAACATCATTTCGGGGCGAAGATCCCGATGTGCAAAGGGATCCATGATGATTTGCAGCTTGGGGTCGATGCCCGCAAGCTGTTGATCACTGAGAATATAAAAAAAGACTTTATGGATCTAGACTAGACTTATACCTCAAAGATCCATCCCGGTTTCTGGTTCTTTGCAGTTCATATTCATACTTTGGTAACTACTACCACTGCCATCTGTACTTTGTAAAAGAAAACTTGTGGTTTCGTTTTTACAATACTTAAACACAGATGGCGTAAAGAGTTACACAAATTCTGCACTTGGTTCTTCCAAGGCTCAATTATTTGTATTCTAGTATCCAGGTATTTTAATTAATTCTGTATATTATCAGAGTAGTTAAATAATTTTCTCCTGCTTTCAACAAATAAAGTGAATAGGTAATAATAGTGTTATTAGTGCTTATTGAACCAAATCATGTTACGAGCGTTACGGCAATAGTGCGGAAAGCAATTAAGCTGATTTTCAGTTCATTTTCTGCTCATTTGGAGCCAAAAAAGTCACAGCATTGTCAAGTATAAAAACTGTTCAAATCTTGTATGAAAAACTCAAAATCACATCTGACAAATTTTTCAACTACAGTAAGTAGAACTACGCTAGATGGCACTGCCATTAGGGTATCGCTGCTACCACCTGCTCCTAGTCCAGTCCAAGCACATAGTAAAGACTCCAAGCTTATTAACCCTGACAATAGAAATATAATAATATAGGAAGGAAGTACAAATTAGCTCCAACATCTGCTTCTAGCGCTCCTGCTTCTTCTAGAGTCTCTCCTGCGGGATCTTCGTTATTTTTAGCAGACATTTTGCTACTTAGAAGTAAATCAATAGGTACTAATAGGTAAATTAATTTCAAGCAACTCCCAGTAAATAGTTAAGCAAAAGTAAATATCAAGTCGATAACTTTTATAAATTGATTGTTGAATTTGTTTTATTTTGGCGTTTAACGCCAAAAAAAAACAATCAACTCACAGACAAGACATAACTTCACAAGAAACTTATATGATATTGTTTTTAACATAACATAACTGTTAACATAACATGTTGATGTTATGGTCTAACTGTGTTTTCATTTAATTAATATTTTTGTGCAGCTGTGTAACAATAACAAAATCAGAAAAAGGATTACAGCAGCACCATCTATGGTTTTTTGTTGAAATTAATACAAGCTGGAAAATCATGATGGCGTGCGTTCTGAAGATATGTTTTTTAGTGTCGAAAGCGCTCTTGTTTCATAAATAACAATAATCAATATATGAGAAATGTTACAAAACTGTCATTTATTTATCCAGATAAAAAAGTGTCAGTGACTCTTAAATAAAATTAAAAGAATATTTAAATAAACTTTGAGACAGCGATGACTCATCAACATCCAATATTTCTGAACGCACTCCCACTCCGGTAAAAGGGTGAGTGAACCGCCTCATTGTTATTTATTGCATTTGCCTCTAATAATACATTAATTAGCCGTTTTACGGACACATCGAGTGCAATAACATAGGTCGCGACAGCCATGCCGATGTGAGTAATTTAAAAGGTGTGGCACGACAAGGGGCGTAGTTTCTCATCTAGTGACATTAGTGGTGTGAAAAAATATTCTTCCTAGCTCGTCGCAAGATGACCGAGTACAAATTGGTGGTGGTAGGCGCCGGAGGCGTCGGTAAATCCGCATTGACTATACAGCTGATACAGAATCATTTTGTGGACGAGTACGATCCTACGATCGAGGATTCGTATCGGAAACAAGTAGTTATCGATGGTGAGACGTGTTTGTTGGACATCCTCGACACGGCGGGCCAGGAGGAGTACTCCGCGATGCGGGACCAGTACATGCGTACGGGCGAGGGCTTCCTGCTGGTGTTCGCAGTGAACAGTGCTAAAAGTTTCGAAGACATTGGCTCCTATCGGGAGCAGATAAAGCGGGTGAAGGACGCGGAGGAGGTGCCCATGGTGCTGGTGGGGAACAAGTGCGACCTGCAGGCGTGGGCCGTGGACATGGCGCAGGCGCGCGAGGTGAGCTTGTTTACATAATAAACCTGCACCACACTCACCACACTACATTCACATGTCTTTTGTTTGTGTACACTGCACAACAAAAGAACAAGAGCAAGGAACTGTTGGTTCATAAATCAAGTATCTAATCATAGTTACACTTAATTGATCAATTAACTCCCATTTGTCATATAAAAGCTAATGTGAAGCAGTTGTAATGATCTTATGTAAGATCTTTGTTTGTGTACATCCATAATTTAATTCATGAAACCACATTCTCTTAAAGACGGCTGGCAAGAATAAGGCTGTCAGTAGTCAGCCTTAATATATACTCAAACTAGAGTTACTCTTTTGTGTCATAATGTTAAGGATAAAGATTTAAATGAATTCAATCACTGTTTATTAAAAAGTATGATGTCACGACTTAATTTAATAAACACATGATCATTGTCTAGAAATTTTGATCTCAAGGATAGATAGCTACACTACATATGACCTGATCATATTTACCTACTTTGGATCATTCTAAAAGCGCTGTCATAGCTAATGAAAAGGCTAGATGATGTAATCAACAAATGTGATGTCTGTGATGGATGTAAAGTAACATAATTTGTCTACCTGTTGGTTGATATATTTGCATTTATGTTAGTTCTTCAGACAATGTATACAGGGTGGCAAGGACATTGACGCGCAACCTGTTACCATGGATTCAGTACATGAATCTGGACGACGTGTTGACATTTTTCATTAAATAAACAGTTGTTTCCTATAAAAATTTTTCTTTATAATAAAAGAAAAATTTAACTGACAAATAATTTCAAAGCTGGGGTGGCCAGAACCATATACTGGATCTGTGGTAACAGGTTGCACATCAATGTCCCTCCCACCCTGTAGTTGTCCCCAGACAATATTTAGAGTAATATTTAAACCTATTCAAATAAAAATATACATTCTAATATTGTTTTGCTACTGTATGATGACAACGGGCTGTAAATTTCATGAATTCTTCTGTTTTTATGCATGTCTTCCATACCATCACCCCAGTATGTTTTATGTTCCAAAATATTCTTCTAAAAATGCTTACTAGCACTAATTAAAAGCCGCAACGAGGCTTCAGCAAACATAACGTAACAACTATGTTTGAACAATTTAACACATATTTAGTAACACTATCTAATACTTGCGCAAACAGAGTTTATTACGGTATCTCATTAACCTCATATTCAGATTTAATTTAAGAATCCATGTGTGTAACTGCTTTAATTTTATATGAGGCATGGTGAGAACAGTGATGGCCCAGTGGTAATGACCCTGACTTACTAGTTGTATGCTGTGGTTTCGCAACCAGGCAGGCACGTTACTTTTTGTAATTTATTTCATCACCACTGCTCTCAAAAACATGTGACTACTCCAATCCACCACGCGGGCCCAGTGCAGGTTGGTAGATCCAACCCGCACTGGGCCCACATGGTGGATTACGGTGCACTCCGTCTCACAAAGAGGAGGCCTGTGTCCCAGCAGTGGGAACATTATAGGCTGATTGTACTTATGGTAGAATGTTTTTAAGAATACATTGTTATTATTTTCCTTGATAAAACTGTCAACATTTAAAATAGAAAAACAACCTGTAGTTGATACGCAACAAAGGATAGCTTACAAGTACTTCTATATTCCAATGCAAACAAAGTAATCAATCAATTCAGTTTATAAATAAGCATAGTGGCCTATACCTAGAATCATAGTGGTTTATTGATCGCCTTATCTGGCATTCTTTCTCAATACTCATTCTGAAGAACAGCCTTCCCCAAGTTATGCTAGTATTAAAATAACCTTCACAAGTAGCCATGTACTTAAAAATTGGCGCTTGTGTTGGATCATTCGGTTCCACACAAAATGGTTGAGCTGGCTGGTGCTAATCCACGCGTCATGGTCGTGAACGGGTGCCGTCGGTTGAGACTGGTCATCTCTTAACTGCTAGGGCTTATTTTAAATTTTATATTTTAAATTGTTTCTTTTTTACATTGTTCTCACATATAGAAGCAATAACAACAATGTACCCAGGATTTTGTAATAATATGTTGATTTAAAAGAGTGTCCTCGGAGTTTCTTGCCCGATCTTCTCCATAGAGATCTACGTTGTGCAATGGGCAACTAGCTTCAACTTTCTGACTAACTGACCAACTATTTAATTTTTACAATTCAAAAGTGCCTGTAAATGGTTTAATTGAAATAAATGATTTGAGTTTGAGATTGAAGTCGGCCAATCAGCACTGCCAGTATGTTGTCTGTCTAGTGTTTTGGCATGAGCTGTACTAATAACTGCTGAGCGTGGGGTCCTGGGATCGATTCCCAGGTCGGGCAAAGTGTTATTATGTTTTTCCATTAGGAATATGGAAATTGGCGGTGTGATACCCCCGTGTCTCGGAAAACACATTAAACTGTTGGTCCTGCGCCTGATCTCTCTCCGGTCGTGTCGAATTGCCGTTCCATCGAACTATGAGAATGAGGGAAGACAGAGTGTACCTGTGTCGCGCACACTCTTGTGCACTGTAATATCTCCCGCACCGAAGGCTAGTCTCTGTTGAGATTGGCCACCATGATCGAAATACGATGTGGAGGACTATATGCTAATTACTTAATATTGCTATGAGAGAACAAAACACCACAATAATTGACCCTCCACCAGTGTCCCATTCAGGATAGGATAATACAACCTTTTACATTACAAAAACTCTGGCTGTTATATTCAGCCACAGATCCAGGTTGAGTTATTATTATTCCTTACTTATACCCTGTAAACTCGAACCATTGTCCTTTGATCTTTATTAAAGCCCACCAAGACTATGCACTATTAATAAAGCTGAAGAGTTTGTTTGAAAACGCTAATCTCTGGAACGACCAGTCGGATTTGAAAAATTATTTTTGCATTTGATAGCCCAATTCTTGAGGAAACCTATAGGCTTAACATCACGCCTTAGGAAACCCGAAAACGAAGTAATGGGTAGCGCAATGCGATGCGACGGTCAAGGGAATAAGAAATTTCACGCGAAGTCGCGGGCTTATGCTAGTCTGCTTATAAAATCCGTGTGGCTTTAAAAGAGATGCAACTTGTTGATGCAAAAATAAAACATGAAATCATTTCTGAATACTGAATACTTTATTTCTGACCGGATGACCGTGTGTAACTTCGGTATTCTCAAACAAGGCAGGAGAAAATAATACAAGATGGCAATTAAAATTAATTAAGTGTTCTTCTCATGAAGTGAGTCATCAGGCGTCTGCACATTGTTCAATGTACCACTTCAGCTAATGAAAGCACTTTTAAATTATGTTGTTGCACTTTTAGACACTTGGCTTAATCATTTTCAGTCTTGTAATTAAGGAGAAACTTAGATTGTTGTCTCTTTATAACATTCCTTGGAAAAAGATAGTTGAACATCTAAGTGGATACAGCTGAATACCAGTTTTTTACATGGAGTGCCTGCCTATCTGACCTCCACAACCCTGTTACTGGGTAACACAATACCACTTGGTAAGACTGGTGGTCTGAGTTTGGGGCTTCTGACTACCCCTAACAGCAGTCAAAAATCACAATATAATTAATTTAATAACAAACACTCGTACAAAATATGTGCTTCACAACAATCTACCAGCCTATTTCAGTAAGTCAGAAACAAAAAAAAACATGAAAAATAACTCCAAAATCAAATCAGCCATGTAAAATATGTATTGTATTTTTTACACTTACAAAAAATACTTTAAACAGAATAGCATATTATTTAAAGCAAGAATCATGTTTGTATTCAACATCAGAATAACTATTGCACAGATACTTACAATTCAATGTTTATGAAATACTTTATGTCTTCATTTTAAGCATTCCATAAACATGAGCACTTACTACTTTCATTACTCACTTTATAAATAAACCAAATAAAGCAGAAATGTAAGCAACTTCTTTTGATAAAATAAGTATAATATTATGTTTGTGTTCCAGTTTACTATTTATAAATTAATATTAGACAACTGGCCTATCCTTAACAAAAGCAGGTTTTTTATTAACAACTTGGCAATTTGCTTGGGATCTGAGATAAATGTGGAGGTAATTAATTATAGTATGTGTAATTAAAACTGTCATAATATACTAGGGGAACCCAAAATGAAAACAAGCTTTCATTTCAAATTTATAATGCAACAACGTGGCTAAGTAATAGCCGCACGGCTCGATCGATCAGGTTAAGCTACGCTTGCCGCGATTGGCCCGTGGATGGGTAACCATTTACACATACCAAGACTCCTCCGTACCTCGGAAAGCACGTTAAGCCGTTGGGCTGTCATTCGTGGATCTTTGACAGTCGTTACGGCTCGTCAGTAACCCGAAAGTCTGACAACCAATCTTGCGTACCGTATTACCCAGTAACTGGGTTCTGGAGGTCAGATAGGTAGTCGCTCCATGTAAAATACTGGTATTCAGGTGCATCCGGTTTAGTCTGGAAGCCGACCCCAACATAGTTGGGAAAAAGCTTAGGCAGATGAATGCAAGAATGCAATAGGTAACTCACATTATTTTATATTATTCTTTGGGAAATAATGATAGGGATTCCCTGTCAAGTGTGGATTTTAGTGCAATATCAAGACCTCAACAATCACTGGAAAATAGAGATTAGGTACATAGGTACTTATGTACTTTTAATCGGAATTTAATTCTGTAGCCTAGACTAGCCCCCAAACGCCTGTCACTGACAGGCGTTTGGGGGCTGATGCCACCTTTTTAGTGACCCAGGGTGGGTACAGCTTTTTGTCGGAACACCGATACGTTCCACTGGCGCTCCCATACATGTGTTAATACCCGGTATCGTGATGGTTTCAGCTGTTAAGAGTACGGCCTGGCCTTCCCGTAGCGGTGGCTATCCAAAAGTAAATCCCCATTTAAAAAAATCATTAGATTCTACCGACCCCTATAACCGCCGCCACTTCTAAGCAAAGTTCTCCAAAAATGCGGAAATATTTTCGATGCACGTCTGTCACATTTTTCTTCCCATTAACCACATGGATGGCAACATGTTGACAGTCATTCAATAAATACTTAGCCTACAAAAAGTAAACGAAAATTTTGGAAGATGGCAATTTATTTTTCAACATAGTCTCCTTTTAGTTCGATACACTTAGCCCAGCGATGCTCCAACTTTTTTAACCCGTCCGAAAAATAGTTTTTGTCAAACTCTGCAAAATAGGCCTCCGTGGCGGCGATGACCTCCTCATTTGATCCATATCTATTCCCGGCGAGAGATTTTTTCAGATTAGGAAACAGAAAGAAGTCACAAGGGGCCAAATCTGGAGAATACGGTGGATGGGGCAGCAATTCGTAGCGTAATTCGACCAATTTGGCCATGGCAACGGCAGACGTGTGAACCGGTGCGTTGTCGTGGTGAAACAGCACTTTTTTCTTCGCCAGATGGGGTCGTTTTTTCTTTAATTCGGCGTCGAATCGGCCCAATAAATCGGCATAGTAAAGCCCTGTAATTGTTTTACCCTTCTCGAGGTAATCGATGTAGATCACACCTTGTGAATCCCAGAAAACGGTGGCCATAACTTTTCCGGCCGATTTTACAGATTTCGCCTTCTTTGGAGCACGTTCCCCGGTCTGGATCCATTGTTTTGATTGCTCCTTGGTCTCTGGTGTGTACCAGTGGATCCAGGTTTCATCGACGGTCACAAAACGACGCAAAAACTCCGCTGGATTCCGCTTAAACAGCGCCAAACACGTCTCCGATGTGGTCTCACGGTTGCACTTGTTTTCCGGTGTGAGTAAACGCGGCACCCATCGCGCCGACAGCTTTCTCATGCCGAGTTCCTCGTGAAGAATATGATGCACTGTTCCTTCTGAAATGCCTACAGTCTCAGCTAGCTCCCGAACCTTCAATCGGCGATCTGCCAATACGAGATCATGGATTTTTTTAATGTTTTCCTCCGTAGCAGCTGTTTTCGGTGCACCTGGACGTGGTTCATCAAAAACCGACGTACGGCCACGTGCAAACTCGTTGAACCAATTCTTGACGGTGGCCATCGATGGAGAAGAGTCACCGTACACAGCATCCAAGCGCTCTTTGATTTCGATGCGCGTTTTCCCTTCCAAAAATAAGAATCAAATCACCGAACGATATTGCTCTTTTTCCATTTTTGTAAAACCGATCGATACGTTCGCTTCCATAAGTTGTCAAATTAAAACAAATGAAGGGATTGGAATGAAAATTTGAAAAAAGAATGTGTTACACTGTGGTAAAACTCTTTTGAAACTACAGCGCCCTCTGGCGATGAGGCTAGGTACTTATTGAATGCATCTCGTATCGCTAAAGCCCTATTTACACGGTGCTAGTTTCTGGAACGTTCAAGAGCTATAATCGCATGCCATAAAGCGGGTTCAATTGTTGCCAATCAAGAATTGCATGCAAGTTTTACTATTCAATAATTACATGCGACTTCTGTTTACACCAAGGTAATAATTGCAAGTCGTTTACTGCATGAAAGTTTTGCCTCGTCTCACAATTCACAACAAAACACAACTACAATTGATTTAAGTATTGAATGCGATTTTATAGTAGGTACGTGCGATTTTATTGTACGTGCTGTTTACACCAGTACCAGTCCTATACCAGTTTTGAACGGCAACTAACTTGCCCTTTTCGTGCAACAATTGTACGTGTTGTTTAGACGGTGCCAGTCAAATCGTTGCTTCAATTTTATGGAATCCTGCACAGGCAATAAACTAGCACCGTGTAAATAGAGTTTAAGTTGTGTAATCGAAAAACTATGGCGCGCGACTCCTCGCATCTTTGTACCCCTTGTACAAAACTACAGAAACCCAATGGGTGGTCCTATTTGTAACTTAGAACCACACCACATTCTGAATATTTAGTTACTAACCGACAAACAACTACTTTTAGAATCCTTGTACGTTTATTTGTTTATCCTGTTCTTTAATAGCAACAAATGGGTAGGTCAGACAGTCGCTCGCTCGACCAGACACTCTACAAACAAATAACAATGCCTGGTAGATCCGAATTTGTTTCTTTTTTAAAGAAAATCAGTCATGATCATGTCTGTGGTGTTTGTTATACATACATACTTACATGATAGTTATACCTCGACTTTTAGTTGTATTCAGTAACTTGAAGGGTCAAAGAAAAATAATGTTACCATACTAAAACTAATGTAAAGAACGAATGATAAAAAATGTTTAATTTAAATAAAACTTTAAATAGGTAGGTATTCGTAATATTTCCATAATTCATCGAATATTCGAAAAATTTAAACAATTCCCAAGTTGTCCTGGAAGAAAAAAGACATTCAAGAGTGACTGAATAATAATAATAATGAATACATTCTAACTAAGTTGTACTACTGAAACACAAAATATATAACAAATTCTACAATTATTAATAGTGTATATCGTGTTTTTAAGTCAAGTTATTAAAGGAGATGGCTAAATAGAAGTATGGACGACTTTTCAGCAATGTATAAACATGGTACCTAGCAATATGTAATGGTTAATAGCTGAATATTAGTATTTCATATAAAAAAAGTTCCAGGAACTTTTAATATATTTATAATGCTGAAAATGAAATCGTGTAACTCCTACGTCAATAGGCATACAAAAACTGCAAATAAATGACATTGCTATGAACTTTTACCTAGGCGTTTAGATGTATCTGCGATAATATTGGTATTGTATTTTTGCATAACGACCCACCCCGATTTCGCACGGTGGTACTTGAGTAAATATCTACAAAAGGGTAATTGCACCAAAAACCGTGATACAACGAGCATTCTACAATCCGCGCAAAAATCACTCCCCGCCCGCGTGTATTTAAGTATTAAGCTCTTGTAAATCCTAAACTACTTATTCAAATGAGTTGAAATAAAGACAGTTTTTACAGACAATATAATTAAGTGGTTGGAATGATGAAAGTATTTGAAAATAAGGATTAATATAAACTAAAAATAAATGGACTCGAGAGGCGGATTCTGGGCGCTGAATGGGGCAACGCGCGCAAGAATAACACTCAGACGGCAGGATTTTTCCTGACTTGAATTACATTGGTCAATACAACCCACACGAATGTATATAATTCACATTTAAGCAAAACTGTACTAACTAATTTTCATGCCTTATAATATTAGGGGTTAAAGTATGAAATTGCCGATTTCTACTAAAAAATTTAAATTCGTTTTTTTTTTAATTTAATATATTTATTTAATCAAAATAATTACCATTATTATCTATACATTGCTGCCATCTAATAGGAAGGTCATTTATGCCTTGGCGATAGAACTCTCGTGATCTAGATGCGACAAACTGTGTGATAGCATTTTGTACTGCCTCCTGAGAAGAAAACTTTTTATCACGTAAAAAATTGTCCAAATCACGAAAAAAAATGGTAGTCCGTTGGAGCAAGGTCTGGTGAATACGGAGGGAGACGAATGGTTTCTAATTGCATTTCCTATAGAGTTAAAACGGTTTCTCGTGTTGTATGAGGTCTCGCGTTATCATGGAGCAATAATGGTGAAGATCGATTCATGAGTCGGGGCTGTTTCACTGCTAGTTTTGCTATCATTGTTCGGAGTTCAGCACAGTAGACATCTGCCGTTATTGCTTGACCAGATCGAAGAAAGCTATAGTGAATAACACCATGCTGAGACCACCAAACAGTTACCATTACCTTTTTATTGGTAAGCTTTGCTTTTCCATCACGAAAGCGTTTAAACCAAAATCGCACGGTGCGTTCATTAGCAGTCCCCTCTGCAAACGCAACATTGATATTGCGAGCTGTTTCTGCCGCGTTAGTTCCGCGTCGGAACTCGTATTCAAGAAAAACTCGAATTTACGAAGTATCCGTCTTTCTCGTCTAAGCTAAATAAAAAAAACAAGTGAAAGTCGATAATCGAATGTTGCACATTTTTTAAAAGAAGAACTTCATAGGTACCATATGAAAAAAGTTTCACTCAAAAATCTCAAACTATGAAGGTTCTATGTCAATTCGAAGTACATATTACAATAAAATGGCAATTTCATACTTTAACCCCTATTATTTTGAATAAATATATTATTATTTAAAAAAATATTATTATTATACCTAAACCTTCCGGAAGAACCCAGATGGTGACAACCCCATCAAAATCTGTTTGTTGATACATCCGTACAGACAGACTTAGTTTAATTAGTATGTGGTGATTGTTAAATCCTGCCTAAACTAGATAACGAATACACTGAGTAACCAAGCACATAAAAGATATTGAAATAAAACAACAAAAATGTGATTTATTTATTTATTCTGAATCTTATAAAAACATTATCTAAAAAAGTTAGTTTAGGTTATCTGTCTGTCGGATCAAATCATTCTGATTGGATGTTAGCCCAATAACACAACCACCAGAGAGAGAGAGAGAGAGAGGGGTCAGGGACAGTAGTACTGACGATTTATAGGCCGAGAAACTGAATATCTGAAGAGGAAGATGATCCATGCTACCGGATGGGCAAGTAAATATAAAAGAACACACTATGTTTAAAACCATTTTATTTACTTAATGGAAAGCTGGATGTGACGTTGGTAAATTCTGCAACATTGAATCGTTTCTTTCCACTGCATGGCGTTGTATACTTCTCACAGAACGGCCAGAAGTTAAGCGCACCATTGTATGGCCAAATAAACGTACATCACTGGTTGCTTCTGAATTTAGCAGTTCATAACAAGGATGACAAATGTTGGCATCCTTTGGAACCTAGAACAAACTTAATTGCCTTAGTACCCACATGAATTAATTATAATATCTACACAGTTGATTATCATGACATCTAAAGCAACCAGTCAGTAGTAGTTGTGACGTGTTGTGGTCGTGATGAGACGAGATGAGCCTTTCTGATTCAATGCCATTGAGTTCATTATGTATTTTGAAAACACGGTAAACAACTTGAAGTCACATTTGTTCGATATTTCTTATATTTATTAGTTCTAGAATGATTCTAACTGTGGAAAACTTACCTCAATTGTTAACCATCGTGCTAAGATAGTGAGTAGAAAAGCAGGCAATGAAGAGGCGATATGCCGCCGCAGTCTTTGCGTGGCTACACCACAGTTTATGCATCGCATGATGATTTCATTGCGAGTCAAGTCCGTGTCGAGTAGCGAGAGGTCAGTAGGTAGGCGAGCACACACAATAAGTCCAATAAACAAGCGAGGGTCAATGAAAATCCAAAATGAAAAAGCACAACGAACAAGCAAACGGCAGTGCGTTCAAAACGATGTCTAACATCTGACGTTTGTTTTTTCATAGAGATGGGATTGAACGTCAAGTGTAACAAAATCACTAAAATAATCGATAGGGTTGAAAGATAAAAATAGAATTAGTTTTTGTCGACCTCTATTCAGTTAATATTTTTCGACACAAAATAGGTAGTAAGTAACATTAAACGTAGAAGCACATTCTGAAGCTTTCAGTTATCTTTATTTGATTTTGATAAGAAAAGAGTGGAATTAAATAGAGACGATTGTCACTTAAAGAACCCCATTTTCAAACAAGACACCGAATTGAGCGCCATCGATTCTCGCCAAAAACTCTTATTGCCACTTCTTAGTTTCAGAAAATAAATCGTTTTGATACCTGTTATCAAAAATCGATATAAGTATAGTTTTGATTTGACATTCTGGAAAAGCGATATGACCCCTCCCTAGTTTGCAGTACTGCATTATTATTCCCCTTGAACTTGTCATATCAATCAAAAAAGCAACTAAGATACTTTTTTTATGTTTAACAGTTCACGAAAGTTCTAGGAAATGATTAAACGCTTAATAATTCATGAATGAATATTTAATTATTACGAGTTAGAGGTTACTATTCATGCTTGGGGCAGTCATTTAGCCATGTCCTTTAAAATAAAAACTTGCATTTAAGTACATTATTTAAGTTCATTCAATTTAGTTCATTCTTGCACCACCTCACTATCTTTTTTTTGTCAAAATCCGTTCCCATCTCAACTGTCAAGATACTGAATACAATTAAAAGTCGGATTATAAGTCCAAAATTGGTCATTTTCTGTTTCTACATCACCCTTCCCCCATCACTTTTTTTTTATTTTCGTTTGGACTAATTTTTGTAAGTCTCCTGCTGCTATAATTACGGTCGCGGTCATTAATGCAGTATCACCTGAAGGACTCTATTGCTGTGAACGCGCGGTAAAGGCCGTACCTACGTCTGTGTGCATAAAGTGATGTATCAACACAGAACGCTCACCCCATAATTCGCACACTGGCTGGCGTCGAACGAAACAAAAAACATACCGTCGCTTTTGCACACAGGCTACGTAATTACGTATGACCTTGGTTCGTTCATACCATTGCTAAAATTGAAATCATTACATCAAGTACTGATAGCTGGTAGTCTTACGTATTGAACGCATAGGTCTGGGTTCCAATCTCGAATTGGGAGTTTTATTTTTCTTTTATCTTTATCGGTTATTTTGCTATTCGTTTTTTATAGATTAGTAAACAAGAATCATAATGTAATCATTATTTTATTTTCATTATTATATTGCTATTGTAATACGGGGTTAAAATAAAAATGTTTTATAAGTGATTTCAAACATATAAATATAAAAATCAATTGCTGTTCGTTCGAATCGCTAAAACTCGAGAACGGTTAGCCCGATTTACCTGATTTTGGTTTTTAAATGTTTGTCGTGGTCCAGGGAAGGTTTAAACGGTGAGAAAATATGGAAAAATTGCGAGGAAGGTAGTAAAAACAATTTCATTTTCCCATATAAACTGTTCTACCTACTTTCCTGTCAAACATTGACGATCGTCCCTTCGGTACGGTAGATACGGGTCCACTCGAATTGAAGCACGTATTAAATTAATGGTTTTGAATAGTTTAGGAGTAGGTTAGGAGTAGAGTAGGGTAGTAGTAGGTTAGGAGCAGGGTAGGAGTTGGGTAGGGGGGAGCTACTTAATGTGTAATGTGTTAGGACACCACGCGAACGAAGTAGCGCCGGGCAGCTAGAAATAATTTATATGGCAAAACAACGTTTACTGGGTCAGCTAGTTTGTTATAATTATATAAACTAAAAAATAAAATAAAATAAATAAACTTCTAGTCAAAACAGTTTATTTTCTCATAAAGAACAATTTATTGAAGTAAAGCAGGTAATCAGTGAACTACGACCCTTAGACTTAAAATGTTGTATCTTAGTAATATAATAATATTGTGCTTTAACTACTAATGTGTGTGGGTACTCTTAGAAATCACAACTAGCAAATCTTCCCACGTAAATAAAAAAAGTGTGAACTCCTTGACACAATACAATTAAATTACTCAGTAGTACTACTTTTTGTTCACTGCCAGTGCGTTCGTTTTAACTTTAGTTGCCTATCTCAAACGTCAAAGTTAACAAATCGTATTTATTAGGACTTATTGCGGTTATAGCTTAAGTATTAATTTTCATTATTAAAAGCAGATTGAAACTAAACCTCAAAATAATCCTTATTACGGATATGACACAATATTATTTTAATATGACTAAAATCAATTTTAAATTTATAACTTAATACTTTGTTTGTATAACCCCCATTATTATCAATGCTATCAAGTAAACGCTGGCGCATGAATCCAACAATATTGAAACATATACCTGTTCCTCTTAAATGTTCCGATTTTTCCATGCAATGCAACTTCAACTGCTCATCAGATCTCTCATTCCGTGCTTCCCATCGCTGTATCGCAAAATGTAAACATTCTTGTTTATGTTTTTCAATCAAATATGGGCGAAACGAAAACCACCTCAAAAAGCTGGTTTTCATTTGCGGCGAACGGTTCGTAAAGACGTGTCGAATAATACAGCAATATATCTCGTTGGTATGAAACCACTTGTTTCATTATTCACTGACTAGCTGGGGCCATCTTCTGACCCTCCGACTCACAGTAGGTATTTCTCTAAAACAAAAAAAGAGTACTGTTAGGCTACTAGCAAAATACGAATATTACCAATTTGAAACAAAATTATTTTGAAAATATAAATGTTACATATTATATTATTATTATCCTTAATGTTATATTTTATATTTATCATTAATTTTTTTTCTTCTATTTAGGCTTTATGATAAATATAAAACGTTGAAAAAAATAACTAAAAGGTTCAGCAGTTATACTTTAATTAGAAAAAAAAATCGATTAAATAATTAAATCATAATACTCACACTCAGTCCGGTTTCATCAAAGATCTGTGATATTTGATGAAACCGATTAAGTTCAATTTTACGCAGCGCGTTAATATCTGTTTTCATCTCAATATTTAAATATCCTTGCATTTCAAAATGAACTACAACACCGTTAAAAGATTAAACACACGTCACTAATCTACAATAACAACCAACCAAAAACAAATAACGTTCTATTTAGTCGCGGTGAATGAGTCGTAAGTTAACTGCATCTAGATTTCTGTGGGTATAATCACGAATTATGTGAACAAAGCGAACATGATACGGAACTATATTGAATAGCGTGATTATTCGAGTAGGTAATTATAAAAACATTTTTAAAAATTATCACCGCGCGTGAGATTTGAACTCACGGCTCGCTACGCATGAACGTGCTTACCGACGTATGATAACCTAATGGTTGAATTTATGAACTACAATCAGTTGCAAACGAATGTGAGAGTGTGTGTCTATAGTATAGAAATTACTCATTAGAAGAAGGTCGTAAGTTTAACAGAAGTGTCAATCTATTGCTTCGTGACAATGTCACTCCAGTTTTGACCCTTACTGTACATGTAACAATTCACCAAACGTAACTATTCCGATTTGTATCATTATTTAAAGTTTCAAATGCTCATAGTGTAAAATCGGATTTATTGACTTGTCATGTAGACACCACAGAAGTGTTCATCTTGATAGCAATAAAGAGAGATTGGAGGTTTGTTTCTCCGTTTGTCGATGTTATCATGTAAGTGGCTTGCGATGTTGATAATAGGAACCCTTGCTGTAGTCTGTGGGCGCACCTTAAGTTCGTGACGAATACCCAAAATGTCTGAATGTATTAAATCAGTTGACTTAACCTAAAGCCGTCTGCTGGACAAAGGTCTCTCCTAATTCAGGACACACCACTCGATTCCCAGCTTTCCGCATCACGTAATGTCACCGCTGTCCCCGCTTCTTTCTCTAAACCTTTGGTCTCCTAAGAAGAGATCAAGACCCCTCCGCGCCTCGGAAAGCTCGTCAAGCAGTTGGTCCCGGCTGTCAATCGTGGATCTTTAGCAGTCGTTACGGGTCGTCAGAAGCCTGTAAGTCTGACAACCAGTCTTAGGAAGGGATATCATATTACCCAGTAACTGGGTTGTGGAGGTCAGATAGGCAGTCGCTCCATGTAAAATACTGGTATTCAGCTGCACCCGGTTAGACTGGAAGCCGACCCCTACATAGTTGGGAAATGGCTAGGCAGATGATGAATGTCAAATACTGGTGAAAATTACAGGTTTTCAACGGCAGCCGGTCTTCTAGGAAACCGTAACATAAGACGTTGGGCCATCTCGACGAGGAGAACCCACTACGTTTTCCGATAAGCAAACTCCACCCAAGACGTCGTCTGCTTCAACGGTTATTGTTCCTTCGTCAGACATGACCATGAGCACTGCCACTTCAGTTTGCTAGCTCTACAAGCTATGTCGATTAACTGGTCGTTCTACCAATCGCTAATAGGTAGTTTTAATAAAATCGGCTCACATACTTGATCTTTAAAACCTCAGTTCGTGCAGGTCGAAAAGATTTATTTCTAAACGTACTGTTGCGCAGTGCGCTTGACTTCTAAGTTCTAATAGTAATTAGACTTAAAACCTGGCCATTATCGTGCCAGTTTTTAAACTACTGCTAGAAACAAAATGTACCATCACGCAAACCCATTTGATTCACCTGGATCGCGGATAAAATTGTGTGCTTTCACAATTTTATCCTCATAAAATTATTTGTGGTTAATTACTAACAATATAAATTAATATTCAATCAAAACAACGTCATAATAAATTGCCTAATTTGTCATTATCCTGTTCATGAGTTCGAGATCAGAACTATTAATATTAATCGTCTCAGTAAATGTACTAATGTTGCTCCTTCCTGGTGATACATAGGTACCTACATAATATACAATAAATGGATAACTGTTTTACACATTACTCATTGTGACAATGTTTTGATGAGCTTAAAATGTACCTACCATTTACTCAGAGAAGCTGTAGGTATTGCAATTAAAATAATCGTAGCTACTTGCATGAGTAACTTCCTTGTATATATTGTGATCCAGAAAATACTAATTTACTTTATTAAATCTGCCGGTACTTCGCTAAACTTTTCAACCAATCTTTTTCGTCTCTCTCTATCTAGTATAGACAAAATTTACTTGCCGTTCCTAGTCGTTACAAAAATCTTGATGTATTTAAAACGCTGTCCAAATATTCGAAACTAAATTGAATATTTCTAAGTTCCTGAACTTTGTTACTAAGTTTCCCTGAAGTTTGTTGCTAGTTCATCAGGATCTAAATTGATGGTTCTATTTGGCAACTTACGGGTGACCTTTCAAGACCTGTAAAGGCCTACTTTGAAGACAAAGTTTGAGAAGTTGAACACAAACTGAAAGTGTAAACCCAAACTTCAGCCTATATCTCTTTGTGAGCATTGTTCTCCCCAAGACTTGAGAAGAGATTCCAAATCTCAAAATTATAGAAATTCTCTATTTGTTGTTTTGAATGGGAAAAACCCACCAAGTTTTTGCATTTAAATACTTAATTGCAATTCGATTGTCTCCTCAAGTAAAGCAAAGCTCACTACTACAAGCCTTTTAACCGTTGATATTTCTCTATTATGGACCGTTTTGGTAACGATGACATTTTAATAGAATAATTTATAGTTGTTTGTTATGTTTAAGGTCTTAAAATGTTTTTTTTATTGGTTTGACGTTCAGTCTTATCGCTTCTGTGTTCGCTTGACTGACGATATTGGTTACAAGTTTAATAAAGGCTCAAGCCTGCCAGAATTGCCTTTGGTTGCCATTTTTGCCGCTACGGTTAGCATCTAGGCTTACAGAATGTAATGTCATCCATTAGGGTCGTCCTTAACCTACGAACTTTAAAATGTAACGATCGCTGCCTGACCTACTTAACGCAACTAGTCTTTGAAATGACTTCGTCCTTCCTAAAATATTTATGCGATTAGCATTTTTGTCGGTCGTCATAGACACTTTTTAGCATTTCTGGATTGACGTCATTGTCGTTTCATTTACGTCATTTCATCATACAGCTACATATATTTATTTTTTATTTATATTATTATTGTATATGTATTGTTGTCTCGTTTCCACCACGTTATAGTACGGTTTACTTTACCTTCCTTGTTTATAGCCGGCAAAGTTAGTAGGTAGTAAGTAACTTTACATCCAGGAATCCGTAATTAAAGCACCGAATTCATTAGGCAACTAAAAAGTTACACGTGCACATAAAACGAAAGATGTGACGAAAACCGCGGAATGAGCTCTGGCAATACTGCCGATTTTAATAAACGTTGACAAAGCTATGCGAGACCTTGCTGGCGTACCTACTACTTCCTTAACAAGTCCCATGAGCCAGATATGCTTCACAAGACAAGACATTTAACTCCTGTATTTTTTATGCCTAGGTCCGTACAACGGATAAAACTTTTACGGCGAAAATAACCATGGAATTTGCTAGAATTGTACAGTTATTTAACAAATCATTACGTTGTTTTCAAGTTTCCTTCGGGCGCTCTCACGTAGTTTGAGAGCAACCCCTATGCACGTGCACTTTGTTTGTCCGCTAGATCCTTTATTTCCTCGCAACACGGGCCATTGCTGCTCGAGGGAGCACAGAGATGTGGGAAGATTAATAAGTTGTAATAAAGGATGATTTTGTCGTCAGCCTTGTCACTGGCTTATTCGAATAAGTATTGGGTAAGGAAAAATAATACCCAGACTGTCTCGCCGTCCGGCCATGTCGACAATGTTGCGCTTCTTTCAATGTTCTGTCGTCGCATCTATTACTAAACCAGCACCCTAATTGCGTAACACACGATCAATCTCAATCTGAATCATTTTGAAGGATATTATTGCTAATCCATTGCTTCATATTGCTCGAATAATTTGCCTGCCCAACAACGGAAATAACGCAATGAATGTTGTTGAACTGTCAAAATGAAAGCCATTGCGTTAATGTGTTACGCAATTACCCGTATTACTGCGCTGGCATTACAGCATACTATAGTTATCTAATGAGTTCAATATCTGCATTTTTCAGGTGGCGCGGAGTTACGGTGTTCCTTTCGTCGAGACGTCGGCTAAAACCCGCATGGGTGTCGACGACGCCTTCTACACGCTCGTCCGAGAGATCCGCAAAGACAAGGCGAGTCGAGTCAAAAGGAATAGGAGAGGACGAACCATAGGACCCGGCCGGAAGTTCAGATGCACGTTTCTGTAATTCGGTATATAATTTAGTGATAATATTTGTGGATATTATCTGACGGCGACGAGTCGGTTAGTCAATGTTATTGTCGACAAACACTGCTTGTTTAGTTTTGTAAACTTTTTACTCTAGTGCTGTTTGTAGTGACACTGACACTTCCGATGTCCAAAAGTTAATCGATAAATGACAATCAAGTTTTACTTCGTCGAAATAGTATTTTTTGTATCTATTAGTTAGAGTACACTGAATAACTTTTTGTTAACAATAATATTGACTTCGTGCCAGTAGACTAGCTTATTGACTACACAGCTTACTGTCATAGACTTTGAATCGTATTACTATCAGTCTTAAGGTTCAATTTCCATGTTCATAGTGTAGCTAAGTTTAGGGAAAAATGCTAATGGTATAAAATTAAATACTTATTAGCCTTAATATAAATTTATAATACGAATATTTGAAATATCCGTTCAATTAAAATCGATTCTTGACCTTAATACAATTACCTTATACAATTATTGATCGAAGGCAAGCCCTTCTACTACTCACCGTCATACAAAATATACAAATATTAATGAAATAATTATGTATAGACAAGAGGTATCGATAATAGTATTTATCGACACTGTCACATCCATGCGCTCCTCCACTGGTTTACAAAATAATAGTTCGAATGCGCAGCTACGTTCACATCGCGCTTTTGACTAATTTCTTAACATTTATATAAAACATTCTACATAGCATGTAATCCTTGTATAATATTAATCATAATTAGCTAATCTCTGTGAGAAATATCCATAAATATTATATGTATAATGTAGTAATGAGGCAGTTATGAAATCTAAGGCATTCTCTTCTGTGGCTGAGTAAAAATAACTATTTGTACAGTGAAATATTTCAGAACTACTTTGTGCTTATTTGTATGAGATACTTCAAGCTTGAACGTGTGGACAGAGTTTGTGTCTTTTGTGAGAGTAACTGAAGCTACAATTTAATGTATCAACTAGAATACATCTCTCATTGAAGATATCTACTAGGTTTGTGGGGTTTATCACTGCTGCCCCAATGTGTTAACCTACCCAGTCTCAAGACTGATGAAGGATAGACAAAAGATTCTAATTATTTATTTTTAAGTATTAAACCCAAATTAGATAATTAAGAATAATTTTTGTGACGAAAGAATGTGCTATATCAATAAGTTTCTGATCATGAGGGTAATCTTTACTAAGCTCACGTGTCTGGACGGTTTTTTCCCTACTGTTACTATAATGAATGTTACCCTGTCTGGAATCTTTTCCTCGCTGTTATCAAGTATAATACTCAACTTACAAGCACAGGCGTCAAGTTCTCAAGGTGCTATTTGAAGCATAGTATACTTGTAGCGAAGGCCGTGTCTATTTATTAGAAAAAACTTGTAAGTGTGGATTAAATTACATGTTATACAAAATTATATAAATACAGTTGTACTTATAAATTGTAGATGAAATGTATGTCAAATTACCCTAAATTCGCCTTTACCCAATTTATTACTGTTTACCCTAAAAATTATTTATCCGATTTAAAGGGTAAATTCGAATCATTTTCGCGTAGTAAATAATGGTTGTGCATTATTCAAGTACAATTTTTGATTGGTTGTAAAAACTGTTACGTTACTAGTACAAATAGTGCACAATTATTGGGTATACAACCGATTAGTATTACCCCATGTCTCCTTATAACTTAATAAAAGGGTAAAATTGTTTACTGTATTACTCAACAAGACTTACAAGTCCTAGCTATCTATTGTATAATAATTACCACACTTTCTGTTCTAAAGATCTTTTTACTATGTAATTCCTGTTTTACTAGACTTATCTTTGATAAAAATGGCTGCCGGGAGTGGAGGGCAGCCGATATCATATACAATCGTTATTGTAGCATAATATTAGGAACATTGTTAAATGTTTTCTACCTTAGCTAGAAGCAAATTTGCAAGCTGTAATGAAGTTTGAACTACTTTACGACTTATGCTTGTATTTTTTTTTGGCGTAATGCCAAATAAACGTGATTAAAGGATTTCTATAATTTTCCTTATGAAATAAAATAATGTCCCACATATTTTTGCCGCCAATGTAATTTGACAAAGGACAAATTCTACTAATTCTAGTTAGGATTATAATTTGCTCACAAATCTCCCTGTAGGAACTAACTTATTAGGTAATGCAGATTTTTTATGAGAGACCGAAGTTTGTGTTTCATATCCGCAAAATATAATTCAATATTTTCTTTATATTAATTGTTATTTTACTCAGCATGTACAATGAATTATTCAAACGAATTTTTTTTATCAAATATCAACAATCATAAATTTTAATATTTTGACAGCGTTTTTTAGCATTTTAAGTTTATTATAATGATTAGTTATTAGATTAATTATAGTCTAAAAATACACCAGGTACTTGCAACTTACATTTTCTTTTTGGACAGTTTGTATGAATGATTGTTCGTTTTATCCTCTGAACGACAAAAAGTAGTAAAAAACTAATTATTGTAAGGACTCGTTAAATTATAGTCTAGCCATGCAGTACATACAGATAAAAAGTGTCGCTCAAGTGTGTTTTTTTTTTAAACTTACTGAAGCAGACCTGGACGTTTGCTCATGTAATTCAGCTGTGTACATACGCGTATAGCCTTATATGCGTTTTTTTAATTAGGTGCCAAACTATAAGTACTTGGTATATTTTTACGAATATTGTATAATTTTAAATACGAACGAAAATCCAAGCTGCCATGAAATCGTCATCAGCCAGAATCATTTTTGCCATGAATTATGTATACCTACCCCCATTTCGTAGCCATAATTTTGTATTTACCTAACGAAAATATTTTTAAAGCTTTGCAATAAACATTTACAGTTTATAAATCTATATAATGCTGTATATTAATTACCTTGCTTGTAAACGTTGTTCAAACGATTTCTTCTTTTTTCTTAAGTAGTTTTATTTTTTATGTCCTGAAAAAGAATCTAATATTTGAAAATGTTTACGAGTAAGGGCTATAGTATGTAATATTTTTTATTATATTACTTAAATATAAATTTCAAAGCTAGTGCACAATTTTGTTGGAAATAGTTGATATTTTATAACTAATTAATTCTGTAACAATATAGCACAATACTGTGTGCTAATTGAAATAAATAAAATTGACGAGGCAAATTGTTTTATTTATTCACTACTAACAGTGTCCCGCGGTTTCACCCGCATAAGGGACTACTCACACTTATTCAGCTTATGCCCATAGAAAACAACGATTTTGTCTGGAGACGCGTACGCATCCGTTTAGCTTTCCGCGTCAAACAAGTATAAAATGAGGACAAACGTGTTATTATCATGCGAGTGCTATAGATAAGAGTTCAATGCTGTTCTGCCGCCTTCAGCGCTGTTCCGCCGCATTCGGCGTCGAACTCGGCGGAACAGCGCTGTACACAGATGGTTCTCGACAAGTTGCGACCTGCATAGTTTTGATTTATTATTACGTAATCATTATGCACGCAAGGATTGAGTGAGTTTGGACGTCGGACTTTAAAAGTAAAGTAATTATAATTATTTTATTTTTACGAAATAAAATGATGGACGAAGAGAAACTTATATTGCTAGTGCAAAAATATTATTGCTTGTACTATATTAGTTCATCACATAATAGCAATCGACAGAGAAAAAATAATGCTTGGGAAGAGAGAAGCGTTTCAACGGAGGTAACACGCTATGGCGGCTGTTCTCATTCTTACGACGCTGTACGCGGCTGATAGAAGCAGAACTGTATAAGTGTGGCCAAAATCGTTCAGCGAAACGCGAATGGAGCTGAATAAGTGTGAGTAGTCCCTTAGTGTCGATCCCTTGGGAACATCGGGATAAAAATTATCCTGTGGTATTCTGATTCTGAGCTATATTACTGTAATGTTTCATCAAAGTCCGTTTGAAGTTTTTGCGTGAAAAAGTAACAAACATACATTCTCACAAATTTTCGCATTTATAATATTAGTAGGATTAAGTTCAATTTTGGCCCTTGGAATCAAACCTGGAGGTCGGATCCCAGTTCAGTAAGTACGCAATTTTATTCCAAAGATACTTTGGCGCCTGAATAATATTCTCAAGGGTGCTGTTTGTAATCATTTGTGCAATTTTATTGTTTAGACTTTTGTGAGATATGTGGAAAAAGCAAGATGGCGGCGTCAAAAAAACAATATTATGTAAAACACCTATAGCTACAAGAGTATTCTTATTTTAAATTACTTATTATTTGGCCTTAAAATAACAAAAGAAAAATGCCCACTGGAGATGGACTGGTCGTATGATGTGATGAAAATCCAAAAGGGGAAAAGTGCACGAAGCATGGAACTCTAACCGAACGAGACATTGGGCAAAATATCCTAGGAGCCTATGTCCAATGGGATATTCATTTATTTATATATTCTTCGCTTATCCCTTTGGGCAATGCAGCAATCATAAGAATGAAAATTCTTGCAATCCTTAGTAAAGTTGCCCAAATGAAGCTATAGATAGATTGACTGAATTTTTCCGTATCTATAGCCTCAAAAGTATTGTATAAATCTATGTCTGGTGTTCTGTGACTCTGTGAGAGAAAGTATGCAAGGCAGTCCACTGTTCCATGTTGGTTTTAAGTTATTATTGTCAACGTAATTATTGTATCTGTGTTAATTAATGTAATTGGTGTTGTACCGTTTTAATTAACTATAAATAAATTGTGCGAATGTAGGGCTAAGGTGGTGGGATGGGCGAGGGAGAGATCCTCACGCCTCAGCCACCGAGGGAGACGCTCCGGGCGTCGGGAGCCGCGTGACGACGCGTGACGAATGGGTAGCTCTCCGTCCGATCAGGACCAGGCCCGTGCCGAACGGCGCGTATGTGTTCCACGCGCGCCTCAGAGAGATGTCAGCGTAGTTGACGGGGCCCGACAGGGCCGAAGCCTGCCGGGGTAGCGGGATCGTCCGAAAGGGTTACCGCTGCCCTGGTACATAAAGGGCTAAGGAAGGAACACGGGTGGGTTTTAGTCAGTAAGAGTCTGACACTCCCTTCTGCTCCACCCAGAGCGGGAGGGGTCATTTGATGATTTCCAATCCTGAAAAAAAAAAAAAAAGACCTTTCGCCGTAAGCCAGTCCTAACGATTTTTCTGCTTGGTCACCCAGATTCCTAAAACTGTCTAGTGTGACAGGTGTTATTGTCATTGATGTCATCAAAAAACTTGTAAACACCCGGAATAAAACTTCATTTTAGTTGTGTTTCAACAAACTAGATAAGAAAACTTGTTCAAAATTATGGATGCAAAAGACGTGTGTGTAGAAATTGAGAACGATGAGTTTTACAGCAAGTTCTTAGATGAGTCTGTAAAGCCCATAATCAATGAACACCTCTCGGTTACGGATCAAGTGAATAAACTCGCCCAGGGGATAGAAAAACTAAGCAAAAGCTTGGAGAAACAAGTTCTTGCCAAACACAATGATCTACTTACACAGGCAAGTCATATTTCCGACTTAGAAATGACTTTAGAGTCGGTCCAATCTCAAGTCCAGAGTTTGCTACATGGTGCCGAAAAAATGAAAGATCGAGTACATACACCGTATTTCGCGCTAGAGAACCAGACCATGATGCTTGAAAGAGTTCAAACTACGTGCAATTTACTAAGGCACTCTTCCAAAATCTTAAACTTATGGAATAAACTGCAGAGCATCAAAGATAACCCATCAAAAGAGGCTATTATACTATTTGAGCTGAATGAGTTGATCAGTGACTACGATTTTGAAGGAATTGACCTACTCGACGAGGTTGTAAAAGCTGTTCAACGTAGGAGAACTGAATTATTAACTAACTCTACTGAACTATTGCAGTCAAGTCTACTGAATGGAGACAAAATAAAACTTTTGCAATGCTTCAAAGTATTCCACAACCTGCAATGTACTGAGGAACAGATTAAGAATTCTGTTAATAGCATACTGAGTGATTTGAAGAAGGAAATTACAACTGCATTGAATGTGCAAATGGTTTCAATTGAAGTAAAGAAATCAAGCTCTGGAAGAATTGCACCAGGGAAAGCAAACATCATGAATGCTCAAGACTTCAAAATAAAACTTTGGGACAATATTGAGAAGCTCTTCAAAATCGACATTTATAACAGCTGCACTAAAGTCATAATGCTTCAGAATGTAGTCAATGAATTACATGCAATTGGAAACTTCAGGAATATAGCTAAAAATTTCTGGGCCGACTTGTCCCTTGTCTTCAGCAGTGAACTGGAAAAGAGCCCTCTAACTGTCAACCAATCTGTGGAGATTGACTTCCCAAGGTTACTGAAAAGCTTTAATGATTTGCTCTCTAGACTAAAATGCAAGGATCTGGAGATGAACCGCTCATGTCTCACCAAATGGGAGAACTCCTTCTTATCAAAATCATTGGGAAAGCTACTAGAGCCTGTAAGGAGTATGTGGCACTTGTCTCAAGTTCCAAACATGGATCAAATAGACAATGCTATCAGAGTTATCGCTGAAGCACTGAGTATTTCTCTTGGTGACAAACAGTTGAGCATCAGTTTGGCCAACAGTGTGGCCAAGTCTATCAAACAGATGACTGTAGAGGCTGAGCAGAGATTATCAATGGACAGTGATGTTTCACAGATCATAGAATCACCAACAAGTTCACAGCAGAAGAACGCTGACCTCTGCAACTCCTTGTATTACTTCTCTTCACAAATCAAGAGAGTGCTCATAAATATGAACTCAATGTTGCCCCAAGAAAGTATCCAAATAGTTCAGAATAGCTTGAAAGACATCTCCAGCATGCCAATACTTCAGTTGTTTGCAGAGTCAATCAAGAATTCACTGTACATTATTTTAATGACAATGCATGATGAACCTGACTTGATTAGGGCTGATGATCCAGCTGGCAAAACTTTGTCATGTTCCCCATACATGAAAGAACTCCAGCAATTTGTGTCCAGATGCAAAGACATTTACTTATCAATGTTCAGTGAGAAATCTGCTCTCAATGAATGCTGTATTAACATAGCCAGAGCTTGCATTGAGAGATTTACACAGCACATCTGCAATGTAAGGCCCTTGAGTAAGTTTGGGCGAGCAAAGTTGCAGATAGATTGTAAACACCTGGAGTTTGCTTTGTCTCCATTAGTAAATGATATGACAGAGTTAGGGGATCACTACAGACAGTTGAAGGCTCTGCACCTTTTGTTAGAGAAGACTCCTCAAGACATCGCCAAGAGTCAGACTGAAGGTGCTTGCTTACCATACTCTTTGGTTATGATGTTCCTGTTCTCTCACGGTGGGCATCAGCTGTTGGCTCCCCATACCTGTGCTGGATGGAATGTGCAGAAGTTGATGCAATGGCTGGACTCACATAGGAATGAGAGGGATAGGCTGGAGTTTGTGGCAGGAGCTTTGCAAAGATATCAGAACCATGTGAGACAGAACCAAATCGCGACATATGACGAGGTGTATCCTGTGCTGGTACAGTTGCTGGAGGATGGAAGGAAGTCTTTGAAGAAGTAGAAAAGTATTACCACCTAGTGCCATATTATGATGGTTTAATGCCATTATGATTCCAGTGTAAGAGAGAGACGGAGCCATGCATGACTGATAGCACCATCCATTTTTCGCAGTGGAATCATGATGGCCTTAATACTTTGTAATATAGCCCCTGCAATAGGTTGGGGTATTCGCAAGTACCTAGTGGATTATTAGCTGATTCTATGTATAGAAATTATTTAAATAAGCCATCGCATAATTTATTTTAATGTTATGTGTAATCACAAAACGTCTTTCTACTTAATCTGGTATATCCTTAGTATAAAATAAAACTTTTATTTAAATCATAGTTATTTATTGAAAATAAACTCGTTTGAAACAAAAACAGTGTCTTCGTTGGCGTCCATCTTCTACAAGCAAGTATTGTTTGTGATGTTGCCCACTGCGATCTGACGCCAGAAATTCATTAGTTAAATCCCTGTTTTTCTTGACCCATCTGGTAAAGAATGAACAGGAGGATAATATTCTAACATCTAGGAAGCAAGCCATACTCGCGAATTAATTTATGAAAATAGGGAAATAAAATAGAGATAGAACCAAATCGAATTTGATTACAATAAGGGCCGGTTTTTTGTGTTTTTGTTTTTTTGTGTTTTTTGTAGATAAAGTCAACCAATTGTTAAAAATAGTAACTAATGGTTCTGCAAAATGTGTTTTCATCAATTTTTAGTGTATCTAATGATATAATATCATTGTTAATGGTCAAATAATTACCTATTAGTTAAAAAAATAACCATTAGATAAACTAACAATTGATCAAAAAACACATTTTGCAAAAATTTAACCATTAATTACTATTTTTAACAATTGGTTGAGTTAAACTACGGATCAAAAAAACCATCCCTTAGTCTCAATTTGATGCTTATTCGTCGATTCGATTCTGAGCTGGATACATTGGAAGTAAGCTCACTGTGGCTATAATCCAATTCTTCTAATCTACGAATAATAATATGTCAAAAAACGTAACTCTCAATACAGTTTTTACCTCTTCGATTTAGGATCCATTGTTTACACACCAACTGACTGTTATAATATCGAAACATTGTTGTCATTGCCAAGCAAATATCGACTTTGCGCTAGTTGAACTTAAAGGTATAAACTTCCTTTGGCCCGAGAGCGTATCAAAGCGGATAGACGCGCGTCGTGCTTCAGGTTAGAGTCAGATCATTTATTTTCGACTTTATTTTAAGAATCGTAATGTTGATTTTGGTTTGGCAGTGACAACCGCACTGGACTGGGCTTCGCTATATTATATGGACAGGGACTTACTAGTCTATATTTGCGTGGAATCGTTTTTGAGCTTGAGATACATGTCTTTACATATTATTATTATTCATAGCTTCGAATGTAAAAATGAAAAGGCGCAGAATAAGGCCAGGTTCATACCAAGCGCTTGCAACACGTTGAAATATCGTCAGAAACGCATGTTGTTAGTATACAAGGTGTATCTATTCATACACGAAGTATGTTAAAAATCGTTTACCACCTATACGTTTATCGTATAGCTTCAATGACAGACAGAAATACTACGAAGAAATCTAAAACATAAAAGGAGCCAGTATATAATACGTGTCAAGTAATTTTAGATTATTTAATTTTTTCAAATAATATACTTAAATTAAAAATATATCGTTTCTAGTTTCTTAAGCACTTGTAGGTGTATCTCTTAAAACATATCGTGTATGAATAGATACACCTTATATAGTAACGTCAATTAATTTATTAATTATGGTAACAACGACTCCTGTTCATTATAAACACGCAAGAAACTCTTTTTATCCAAACTGCGCAACATCAAACTACATAAATAAAAAAGAAAATATTTATTTCAATTCAACAACATTCTTAAACAGCTATCAGCTATTCAACAACCATCAACATACTCGCACTATATAGCAACTATAACTATCTTTAGGTACTTATGATAAACAAATGCATAGACTTAGAATAAATTGGACAGGTGAACACATTATTTTATGATAGGTAGTTGAAACGTTGAAAGATCTACCACACTATCTATGAACATAATCCATACAGTAGGTCAACGCAAAAAAAAAAAACAAAAAGTTGACAGGATGTCATGACCCGAACCCTCCCGAGTTGCATTATAGAAACTCGGTATCATACATTTATTTATTTACATTCTTGATACACTACTGTATGGAGTGTAGCTATACGTGCTACAAATTGCAGAATTGATGGAAAATACTGGTTACAAAATAAAGTTCAGGAAGGTTTCAATAATGTTATTGTAATGTGCTGCCATCTCTGTGACTTTCTTAGTTGATACTTTCCTCTTATAAATAATAATGAAACATTCATACACGATTATAAAATATTGTCTTTAAGCCACTTTCACCAGATTCAAATATAAGTTATCATTTACATATTCCACCAATTCCTTGATCCAATGTCTATTAAAGCCTATTACTCGAATAATATGTACTTTTACACAACTGCCTACAAAAAAAGAAACTATAAAAAAAGGAATAATATTCGTACAAAAGCGAAAGTAGTGTGTCGAACACGTTTAAAATAGAATAGATGTATAGTGTTGTACACATCATTTAGCGCGTCGCTAAAATCGGGACTAATGCTGCCATTATGGTTTTTTAAATTTCACTAATGTTTACCTACAGCGCTCTCCGTCAATGTCATTCAAGCGTCAAAACTATCGAACTATCAAAGATACGTGCAGCACTCTTTATTGAATAGAAAATTAAGGAAACATGTAAATGAATTTTACAAAAAGAGCTGTTTTTATCGTAATCGTAATAAATAATGGTGCTGTTACTAGTTTCCGGACGTTTATTATTTCCAATCAGTCAAGATAGTACCAGATACAAGAATATTTTATGTAATTGTGACAAATATTCAGAACGCTTACACCTGCGGGCATGTGATAGGCACTCACACTTTCGCTTCTGCACGAAGTATAGTCGAACAAGTTATTTGGTAAACAGGAAAAATAAACATCTTTCCACTGCACTACCAATATTTTTATTGTGTGCGTAATAACTATATAGCATATTTAGATAATGATGTTAAAGAATTGACTGGTCAGCACACTCACAATATTGTTTAAAAGTAGTTGCAAGTTATCTGTCTGAGGACCTAATGCGAGTTTTTATATTCACTCGATCGCGCTAACGTAAATAAGCGCCGTCTGGTGACTCTAACGGGAAACAATTATTTTATACAAATTGACGTAAAGTGGACGTTAACGCGATCGAGTAAAGCGCTACAAGGTTATTTAGGCGCGTGGCCATCTTGTTTAGAACACATTTCAAGTGACATTTGCCAAAACAAAGGCACAAATGTTTACCAACAGCGCTCCCCTGACAACATCATTCGAGCGCCAAAAGATCCTTACAGCAGCGTAAGTATAAAAACCCGCACTAAGGCCACTGTATACCAAATAGCTTGTTCTACAGTACTATTTCTCACTGACTAACGCCCGATTTCGGGAACGAAAATCTACACAAAAATTTGCTAACAAATTGTCAAGCGCCCGAATACTTATGTGATTGGATGATTGAATTATCAACAGCCAAAGGGATCACTTGACTTGTGTTTAATTTTGACCTGCCGATAATTTTCCCTCCAAAAACCGGGTGTGAACCTTATGTCCATAGCACTACAGTCTACAATTGTTAAACCTGCTGATCTTCGAAGGCCACTTTGAACACATCTTCGATATCGCTGACGAAGTGCACGTCGACCTTGTCCCGGATGAAGGCGGGCAGGTCGTCGTAGTCGCGGCGGTTGTCTTCTGGGAGAATCACGCAGCTAACGCCAGCGCGTTTGGCCTGGAGAAACAATACACCTTATTATGTAGTGTTAGGATGTTTGGTAGACGAGATATACAATGAAAACCTGAATAGATGAAAATTCATGTAATATCTAAACATATTATAAATTTAAGTGTATTGTAACAGGTGGCGTTCTTCTGTAGTTTCTGCCTACCCCCATGCGAAGGTGTGAATTGATGTGTGTGTGAAAATAAGTTTGTTCTTGTCGGATCGTATCTAGGGCTCGGAGGTTAATTTTTTTAGCCTGCACTGTCCCACTGCTGAGCAAAGACAAATCCTTCCAGGCATCCTTTTCTAGAGCCACTTCTATCCAAAATTTTAGTAACCGTCTTCAAGAGAGAAGGTTATGCATTTCTCCTGGATTTCTGGGGCCGATTTACGTGATTACCAAAATTTCAAATCCAAAATAATAAAATATTACCAAAATTGTTTCAATCTCTCTTTGAACATTTTAAATATTATTAATATTTTAACATTGTTAATTTAGCTGTTAACTTTATTGTGCATGCTATAGTCTCCTACAAATGAAGATTAGTCTTTATTTACCTTAAATATGGTATAAAATTGTTGCAGTCTGGTTTTGATAAAATGTCCACGTGTTTAGCTATACAGAATATTGTTTCAATTGCATGCAAAATAATTAATACAAGAGAGAAAGAGGAGAACTACTACTTAATACCTGAGTTTTCCATTTATTTTTGTGTTATGATCTAGTAAGTATATACACAGTCTGGCCATAAATACTGTTACTATTAAAAATAAGAAAGATTGAATTGAATTGATTGATTGATTTCATTTGAATTTGGAATCTGTCATTTTATACGATTGTTCATTGAGTTTTCTAATTTTGGCGCCAATACATTGTACAATATTTTGCGATATTAAAATGGAGTGGGGTGATAAAGAGAACCGAATCGCTGTGATTGCATTACACAAAGTTGGTATGGAGCCAAATGCAATTTTTGAAACTCTCCATACGCTTGGTATCAGTCAAATGTTTGTGTACCGGGCTATTAATAGGTACAATGAGACCTCCTCTGTTCGTGACAGAAAAAGATCTGGCCGTGCACGTAGTGTTCGTACGAAAAAGGTGGTACCAAAGCAGTAAGGGAAAGAATTCGAAGAAATCCTGTCCGAAAGCAAAAGATTTTATCTCGGGAGATGAAGATAGCACCCAGAACCATGTCGCGTATTTTAAAAGATGACTTACAGCCTATAAGAGACGCACTGGTCATTTTTTAACTGATAATTTAAAAAAGAATAGGGTGGTAAAATCGAAACAACTACTGAAGCGGTACGCAAAGGAGGTCACAGAAAGGTTTTGTTTACGGATGAGAAAATCTTTACAATTGAGCAACATTTTAACAAACAAAATGACCGTATTTATGCTCAAAGCTCTAAGGAAGCTTCGAGTTTTCGAAGTTTGGTGGGGTGTTAGCTATGAAGGAGTGACTGAGCAATATTTTTGTGAAAAATGTATCAAAACATCGGCACAAGTGTATCAAGATACCATTCTTGAGAAGGTAGTTAAGCCCCTTAACAACACCATGTTCAATAACCAAGTATGGTCCTTCCAACAAGACTCGGCGCCGGGTCATAAAGCTCGGTCCACGCAGTCTTGGTTGGAAGTGAACGTTTCGGACTTCATCAGAGCTGAAGACTGGCCGTCGTCTAGTCCCGATCTTAATCCGCTGGATTATGATTTATGGTCAGTTTTAGAGAGTACGGCTTGCTCTAAACGCCATGATAATTTGGAGTCCCTAAAACAATCCATACGATTGAAGAATTTTCCCATGGAAAGAGTGGGTCCTTCTATTGATAACTGGCCTCAACGTTTAAAGGACTGTATTGCAGCCAATGAAGACTAAACTAACTTCGAATAAGCTTTTTTATATTTTAAATTGTTATATATTTATGTATTAAACTAACACACTGTAAAATTAATAAATATTACTTGCAATAAAAAAAAATTTTTTTCTGCGTGACTTTATTTATGGCAAGACTAGGTAGAAGAAAGAAAGAAAATACTTTTATTTGTGGTAAATATGACGCAAAAAAGAACATAAAACCTAAAAAAAATACAATAAGAAATGGTGGGGGGAAATATGCGTCATATCCACGCAAAACGGCTATCGCTCAGCATTACGCTGCGACCCTATGCAAGACAGAGCCCCGGCGCTGGTGTATCTTTATTTGAAGATCCTAAATAAATAAATAAGAGTACGTACCGCAATAATCTTCTCCTTGATCCCGCCCACGGGTAGCACTCGGCCGGTGAGCGAGATCTCTCCCGTCATGGCGAGGTCGCTGCGCACGCGCCGCCCGAGCGCCAGTGACGTCAGCGCCGTGGCCACGGTGGCGCCGGCCGACGGGCCGTCCTTGGGCGTCGCGCCCTCGGGCACGTGCAGGTGGATGTGGCTGCGGCCCATCGTAGATACTCATTAGTCTCTTGCCCTTAGCATAATCAGCCTATAATTTTCCCACTGCTGGGACACAGGCCTCCTGTCTGTGAGAGGGAGTGGGCCATAATCCACCGCGCGGACCCAGTGCGCGTCGGTAGATGTCACATGTCTTCGAATTTATGGTTTTAGGAGATGCCGGTTTCCTCACGATGTTTTCCTTCACCGTTTTGAGAACAGTGGTGATGTAATAATTTACACAAAGTAAAGCTCCCGACTGGGTCCGAACCTACAACCTACGACTTATAAGTCGCGGCAGTTACCACTGGGCCAGTGGGTCTATTGTCCTTATCCGAATTTATTTAAATTGCGATAAATAAATCACCAAATGAGCTCACAAACATGAATCGCGACCAACAAAGTAGTTCAAAAAAGCACATTTTACGGGGGTGTGACAGACGGACAAACATGACGAAATATTATAATTTTTCGACCACGGAACCCAAAATTGCTCACTTCTCCTCACCTAGTGTTCAAGAACTTGTTCTTCGGGTAGTGGATGTTCATGTAGTTCCTGGCGACCGTGAGCGCGATGCGCGCGGACTCCTTCATGACGTCACCGAGGTGGCCCGTCAGCTCCATGGAGCCCAGCGGGGACTTGTCGTCCGTGGCCGAGTTGCGGAGGGCTGTTTCTATGAACAGAGTGCTGCCACCTGGGAGGACAAAAAATATTTACTTTGAGTCCAAAAAAGGCAAAATGAAAATGATTTTACACAAAAAAGAGCCAAAAATGGACTCCCATCTTAGCACAAATTGCAATGGTAAAATGTAATGCTGATGCTTCTGACGACAGAAGAGGATGTCAGGGGAGCCGCTGTCGTATCACATCCTCGACGAACTGCTATATTCCAGCACAATCCTGATGATATTGAAGCTGCTGAGCCACTAATACGATAACTACTTCTGGTAAAGGTTATCCTGCGCTGTTATATAAAACATCCCGACATCATCAACCGTCGGCCAGTAGCCCACTAGACACAACACCCGTTTGGAGGATCCTCCCTTCTCTATGGAGGATAAGGAAATTTCCTCCTTTTTTCCTCATACCTCTATAGTCCCATAGCAACATGGTGATCTAAAAGCAGATATTTGTGCACACTCACCCATGGCAGTCCACGCGAGGCCCATGACGACTCCTGGCGGCGTGATGTCGTACATACGATCGTGTTTGAACGTCGGCTTGCCCACTAACTCGGATAGATTTGCGTCCGTCACTTTAAGTTTCTCTGTTTCCTGTTTCACTATCTTGTATGCTACTTTGCGGCAAATCTGAGGATTGAATAAGGCATGTATGTAATTGAACTCTAAATAATTCCCATTGTAGTTTCCTAAAAATATTAATGGACACTCATCAGAGTAGCCATAAATGACTGTCCATTGAGATTCATAACAAGAAATAGTTTTAATTAACACTAAATAGACTAAAAGCAAGTAGCTGCTCATAAATACATATCGGGAGTAAAGTCAACTGTCAAATCATGTTTTCATTCATTCTTAGTTCGGGTCCTGCGCTAGTTGTAGCGGTATCTACAACGCCACATGCGAACAACGCGTCATACTGACGTCACGCAAATCCTGCATCTCGCATGCAGAGTTTACCGCGCAATTAGCATAGATACAATTTCCCAACATCAATCGTTGGGCAGTTGCCCGCCAGACACAACACCCGTCTGGTCGGAGGATCCTCCCTTTTCTAAAGAGTATGAGTGAACTTTACACCCTGTTCCTCATACCTCTATATACCCGTAATATCCGTATCATATATACGTAAGTGACACGGAGTGCGAATTGCCGGTAACTTCGGTCAAAAACTGCGGACTTCGTGTTTAGGGAGTAGACCCCCAGGTACTGTTGTATTGCTAGCTTCCTTTTTCAATAAAGAAAAAAGTAAGAAACGACATTTATCTGCGGCAAACATGACGCATAAAAAAGAACACAAACACAAAAAAAAAAAAAGTAAAAGTAACAATAGTGGCCTGTAGTACTAACATACCTTCTCAATATGTTTCTGCAGGTTCCTGACGCCACTCTCGCGGCAGTAACTCTTGATGAGCGTATGCAGCGACTCGGGCGTCAAATCTAACTGTTCTTCGCTGAGGCCGCAGTTCTTGCGGGCGGTCGGGATTAAGTACTGTTGGGCTATCGCGAGTTTTTCTTCGGCTACGTATCCTGGATAGAGACGGAAGATTAGAAGGTCGAAAAAGAAAATTGGTTACAGATAAGCTGATGAATAACTGAGCGTAAAACACTGGTTCGTCTGAACGGCTCACTTAATAGAAATTGGTTGACGCCACTTATGCCATCAATACTAAGTTTACAGATGCAATGCCGGCATTAGGAACACACTTGAAACGTCTCTTGTGCCTTTCATTTTACCAGCGTCTTAAGGATCTATAGACACAACTTTTTCTTGCCGCGTTCCCGTCCCTCGCAAAAATTACTTTTTAACCCCCGTCACTTATAACACCCCTAGTGTTATAAGTTTGACGTGTATATCTGTGTGTCTGGGTATCTGTCTGCGCCATCGTAACTCCCAAACGGCTGAACCGATTTTGATTATTATTTATTTTTATAGATTATCAATGTACAGTTTTGACTTCGTTAACAATTTACTATAAATATTATGTATAGATTTTTATGCGGTTCATAATGAAGAGTATTCTATCTTCTATGTATCTAGCCTACAACTCACCAGACATATCAATAAGCTCCATCCTGTCCCTCAGCGGTTCAGGTATGTGTTCCACAACGTTGGCGGTACATATGAACAGCACCTTGGACAGGTCTACAGGGACATCCAGGTAGTGATCCAAGAAGTTCGCGTTCTGTTCCGGGTCTAGCAGTTCCAGGAGGGCTGACGATGGGTCGCCGTGGACACCCCTAGGATTAAGAAAGGAGTTTATATTTTTTTTAAGGAGATTTTATAATCATAATAACATACAGAATTTCCTCGGGGAATCCTGTATTCCCCGAGGAAATTCTGTAATCCTGTATGTGTAGGCAGCGGTGTACATATAGTACACCCTATGTCGCCAGTTATGTTTAAGTCCCTGTAATAGGGGTTCAAAACCAAACGAAAACATCGTGAGGAAACCGGCATGGCCTGGAACCAAAAAATCGGAGACATGTGACCTCTACGAATCCGCACAGTCCCTCTCACTGAGAGGAGGCCTGTGTCCCAGCAGTGGGAACGTTATAGACTGATTATGTAATAGGGGTTGAGCCTATTACTACTAAACGAGTATGTGTGTTTGCACATTTGGTAACCACAAGTAAAGTGCGCGCCGCTTCGTAAGATAAAAATACTATAAGTACGAAACTCGTGTAAACTAGGCAACGCTCACGGCATTCTTCACTAAGTGAAAGAAACTCACGAAATGCTAGGTATACTTACTTGCCAATCTTGTCGACCTCATCGATCAACACCAGCGGGTTCTCCGTGCCTGTCTTCTTGAGGCACTGCACCAGTTTGCCCGGCATGGCGCCCACGTATGTCCGTCTGTGTCCCTTGATCTCCGCAACATCTGTCATGCCGCCTACTGAGAACCTGAAGTATTGTCTATTGAGCGCGCGGGCGATTGAACGGGCTGAAATAGAACGTATTGTTACTGGGTGTAGGTTGAAATTTAATGGTTCATAGCAGGAGTCCTTTATTACTAACCGAAGTAAAGACAAGAGGCGGTGCTATTCTGAACCAAATCTATAATGATTTTGTGGTTAATGGTTTTGAAAGTACACATTTACACAACTCTAAGGCATGGGCCTTTTTTAAATCGAGAGTCATGCTTGAAAATCTTTCTTGTATATGGATACAAGAAAGATTTTCAAGCATGGATACAAGAAAGATTTCCAAGCATGAGTCTCGATTTAAAAATTCATTTATCCTTTTTTTGTACGAGGGCGACACTGAAAGTTTTTAGAACTGGCCACTTGTAAACGATACAATAAAAAAATAAGTCCAAATTTTGAAAATGGAACTCTTTGCCAATATTATTGTGTATGTATTTTATTCATTTGTCATTTGTTTAGGATTTGGCGGCAAATTGAAAATTGTCTTCGTCACGTCAGCATGAATGTATCGCGAGAAAATTTTCATAGAATGATTTTTTATGAGTTTCGATGTCATTTAAGTCAACATGAAAGTTATGATAGACTTCGATCGGCCTTTCACGATGAAGCCCCGTCTCGTGCCACTGTTTACAACTGGTTTAATGAGTTTAAACGTGGTCGCACTAATCTCACCGATGATCTGCGTGAGGGACGGCCTACTACGGCGACGACTGAAGATAACATCAGTGTTGTGCGGCGTATGATAGAGACTGACAAAAGAGTGACTTATCAGCAGATTCGGACAAGCTTAGGCATCGGTATGAGTCAAGTGCACAAAATCCTCCATGAACATTCAGCGGTCAGGAAGCTTTGTGCCCGGGGGATACCTCATAATTTGACAGAGGCCCAAAAGCTCCGTCGTGTTGATAGGTGTCGTGAAATGGTTCAAAGATTTAACGGACGTGACTCAAATGCTGTGTTCTCGGAAGGACAGGTTCTTCGTTACGCAACAATTGTTTTAGAGGATCGAAAAACAGTTACTGCAGAGTGGTACACTAACAATTGTTTGCCACTTGTCTTGGAAAAAGTTCGGGAGAAACGACCTCGCAGGAGGATCCTCCTTCACCACGACAACGCCGCAAACAATCGACTACTTGGCGACGTCAGACGTGGAATTACTGGGTCACCCGCCCTATAGCCCTGACCTCGCATCTTGCGATTTTTATTTATTTCCGAAAATAAAAGAAAAACTTCGAAGAAAACGTTTTATGGACGCCGAGGAAGCAGTGGCTGCGTTTCAAAATGCCGTCGAAGAGGCCCCTAAGGACGAGTCAGTGTCACCCTCGTATCAAGATAAGCTTGACTTACGAGTATGGTTCTATATTATGTCTCTTCTTGAGTTCTTAAATAAAAATAACTAAAACACTTTTTCTCTTGAACTTTACGCGGCACAATATTAAAAAACTATCTTTCGATAGAGCAATGGTGGCCAAGTGGTATCGTCCTCGACTCATGAGTTGTATATCGTGAGTAAGAACCCAGGCAGGCACTTTACTTTGTGTATTTAATTTCATCACCACTCTCAAAACGGTGAAGGAAAACATCGTGAGGAAACCGGCATGTCCTAGAACCAAAAATTCGAAGACATCCACCATCCAACTTGACGACATCCAACCCGCCCCACTCCCTCTCACAGAGAGGAGGCCTGTGTCCCAGCAGTGGGAACGTTATAGGGTGATTTTTTGATCATTCAAGATCAGAAGACTCACCTATACTAGTTTTCCCCACCCCCGGCGGTCCATGGAAGCACAATATCTTTCCTTGGGTAGACCCCTTCAACTGCGACACGGCTATAAACTCCAAGATTCTCTTCTTGATGTCGTCCATGCCGTAGTGGTCCTGGTCCAGTATAACTTGCGCGTCGTCTAGTTTGAGGTTCTCTTCGGAAAATCGGCCCCAAGGTAGGGAAGTTAGCCAGTCTAGATAGCAGCGGGTGACGCTGGAAAAGTAGGAAGTATTTTTGAATTATTTTTGTGTATAAAAAAAACTATTTTACAAAAAAGAGTAAAGAAGTTGGTGTCTTTGGTTACGTTTTTTTTTTCTTGCCATCGACTTCCGAAATAAAACTTATTTTTCATTTTGTAGGATTTTTTTTTTAAATTCCGTTGGCCACCTTCCAACCTTCAACTATTTTTTAAGTAGGTTAAAAAGAAATGAATATTTGTAACTAATACACTTATTTTTAAATGGCGCTGTATCTCGTCTCTGAGATAGGTTTAAAGAATCTTTATTTCTCATAAGAACAAGATACAGTTCACTTATATGAGATTTTAACATAAAAATAATCGTCGTCTAATGACGAAGCATGCAGAAGTAGAACAAGTAAAACAATAACTACAATGTTCGAGATCAGTAGCAAACAAAGCAAAAAAGTAGGTAGTTACACAATATTATTTATAACAAGTTAATATAGCTGGCCAATTTGACACCAAGGTATAGGTAGATATAATAATAATATGGTTTTTTTTTTTTTTTTTTTTTTTTTTTTTTCAGGATGGGAAATCATCAAATGACTCCTCCCGCTCTGGGTGGAGCAGAAGGGAGTGTCAGACTCTTACTGACTAAAACCCACCCGTGTTCCTTCCTTAGCCCTTTACATACCAGGGCAGCGGTAACCCTTTCGGACAATCCCGCTACAATATGGCTAATATATAATAATATGGCTTGAAGTCTCACGTAAAGAGTCGTATTTAAAGTCATGTCTGTCTATCTGTCTATTTGTCACACAACTCAGTCGCAGCAATAGTTAAGGTTACAACCAGATGAATTTTCTAGTTAGGTATATGATTTGGTTGTGGCATGAAACTGAACAAAATGGCTATACAACAGATCTCACAGATCTTTCACAGTTATTTTACCCCTGACAGCAGTAACCCAATAGCAGCCTTATTGTAACGATAAATAAAGATCACTGTGATTTTGACAGTGATGCCAAATCAGAGGTAATTTCTAACTTCGGACTTTACACTTTTTTATTTGTTTTTATCTGATGTATGTCTCTGGTGTACTGTGTGTCTTTCAGGGCCGGCGCCCACTGGCGGCACGGAACGGCAAGGGATTTTTATGCGACGAATTGAAAATATAACTTAAAAGTATGACAATAAAATTGAAATTTCATCGGCAACGATGCCGCGGTATCCTTAGGCATGCCGCGACTCCTTTGGCATCATCATTGAAAAGAAGAAGTGACGCAACAAACTCCCCAGCAACATAGCTATTTGTTAAGTAAGAAAAACAGTAAGGTCTTATAAAATATTTAGGTGCGTGCTCATAAATCTACCCTACACTATGTTACTTTCATGAATTATCCTATCGTGGTCCACTTGGAAGTTACTGAACCGCCTACGGACACAAGTGGGAAGATGTAACTCCAACCTGGTAAAGGGGGCCTACCTAGACGCTAAGGCAGCAGGATGTAGGTGTGGAGCTATATCGCAAACTATGCTCCTCCTCCTATCCCATGTTCACTGAAAATCGGTCAAAGTGACCTCTGCCCTGCCACCGACGACGTCGTGCAAGTGGCGCAGTTTTAGGCCAACAAGGAGCCTTATTCTCTATGACACAATGAACGAAACCGCGCGAAATGAACGCCGAGATTGGCGGGATTTGCTAAGGAATTAACTTGGTTTTGAAGTAAGGAATCCTTAAATGGTCTTAGTGAATTAGGGCCCTGATCTGAAATACTGTCGTGCCAGCCACACCAAGAAGAAGATTAATCACTGTTTGATAACTTACTTGAACTCCGAACTGTGGCTCTCCAAGAAGTTGAGCTTGTTAAGTTCTTCGTCGATCACAGTCTGTATTGCTTGAGGTACCTTCTTATCAGCTAAACGTTCCCTGAACTTGTCGCCAATCGCATCCTTGTCGTCTTTTTCTAGACCTAACTCTTTTTTGATTACCTGTTGGAGAATAAATGAAAATTGGTGTTTGTTAAACACCGTCTACCTTCAAAGCAAGAGTGAACAGGCATCTTCTGGGTGCACTCGTTCCATCATAGACCTCATCCATCGCTTTCCATTACGCGTGATCGTGGTCAAGAGCACATTCAGCAACAAAAAAATAAAATTTCCAGCCAGTCAGAGCGTTTTTACAAAATATACCTTGCATTAAAAATGCACTTCCACTCGCTTACCGTATTATCGAAAAATGAAATGAAAGGAGCAGATAAACGTTCATTCTTATATGAGTATAATTATGTCGGTGTCGTGCAATGAAAAAAAAATGAACCTTAACTACTCTCGAGTGAAGCATCTATATCAGATGATTCACTCGAGAGTAGTTTAGGTTCATTTTTGTTTATATAAGCAAAATCTTAAGCACAAAACAAACGCCTATTGTGAAGTCGTTTTGCATTCAAGTTCAAAATCACTTATTTGAACGTTACGTAAAGCGAAAATAAAGTTGTATTGGCCATATTTCTACATTAAATAAATAATATCTTTATCTTGAAAGGAACCTACAAGCTACTCCGATACAAAATAGATTGTCCCCTATTACTATCCAAGTTCCAGTTTCGGGCTGTGCTAGACTCCCTCGTGCTCCTATTACTCCTTTACACCCTCCACTCCGCAGAACAATTCTTGGTGCAAACTCTGTCGTTCCTCGTCTTTGCCAATTGTTAGATAGCTGTAGCGATCATGTTCACGTGCATTTTGACTCATATGCCAAGTTTCATAGAACAACTATTAGTAAAGTTTAATCCTGTTTTTTTTCATTGTTTTGTCTCTATTTGCTTTGCTTTAATGAATTTTACTTTTACTGCTTATTTTAGTTTTATATCCCATCACGTAATATCATTTTAAACTTGTTAATTTTAGTTAATAAGATATCAATTTTAATTTTATAGTATAGTGCTTGTGGCACACCTAATGTTTATGGGGCATGCGGTGCTAACCTGTAAGAAATTGTTACACTAACCCTAGATTATGGTAGATAGCACTTTAAATATTTACAGTGTAAACAATTGTTGGTTGGCCAATTAAGAAAAAATAAAAAACCTCAAACTTAGCCATTCTTACCTTTAGCTGTTCATGCAGGATGTACTTTCGGTGCTGTTGCTTGACCTTCTCCTCCACTTCCTTGCCGATCTTCTGCTGCAGCTTCGACAGCTCTAACTCCTTCTTCAGGAGCGAGAGGGACATCATCAGCCGCTTCGGTATCTGGTGGAGAAAATAGAATTGTTTGAAGAATGTCGCGTGCAGGGAATGCTTGATTCAGTAGGGCTGTCATATTTATGGGATCTTGCTTCATTTGAAGTTCTTTATCAGCTTATAATGTTCCCACAGCTCGGACCCAGGCCTTCTCTCTATCAGAGGGAGCAGCCGTGGAGAACCGAAATCTACCACGCGGGCCCAGTGCGGGTTGGTAGATGTCACATATCTTGGAATTTTTTGGTTCTAGGACAAGCAGGTTTCCTCACGATGTTTTCCTTCGCCGTTTTGAGAATAATAATAATAAATAATAATTTTTATTTGTACACTTGGAGAACATACATAAGTACACAGGATTAAAAATATATTGTACAGACGCCAGCAGGTCAAGCTACCCGTAACTGTCAAATTTTCCCAATCAACCTTGAACCTTAATGCTTTAGTCATAAAGTTGAAAATGTATTAAAGAAATTTGACAGATTGTAGTAGCTTCATGTGCTGGCGCCTGTACAATAGAGTCACATTATAGGGCGAATGATATATCCATAATTATATTGTCTTGATCGTCACTGAACCTTCTGACTCTGAACAGTATTAAGATACGACACTATTTCTGCAGTATTACTAGAATTAAATAAATTAAAATTAAATTAACTAAATTATAGAATACTTTGTTAACAACAATAATTTTATTTTAATAATAACTCTTACATCATTACTCGTATAAGTGGAAGGAGGGAGGGAAGGGACACTACAATTCTATGCACAAGGGGGGTTTTTTATTCGCGCGTTCCATGTACGAGTACCTACTTGAAAAAGCAGCGCTAGGTGCGTTTGAAGCGCGTATACGCACGTCAATGGCGCAAAAAACCGCTGTGTGCATAGGCCCTTAGCCCTATAGGTTAAAACTAGAAGGTCACTCACATCCATTTCTTCGAGTACAGCCTGTAGTTCCGTGGGCTCTGACCCAGTGAGCGCGGCGCCCAAGTCTGACAAGTACACCGGGTTGTCGACCACGCGCTGTCCTTGTGCCAACATATGATGCAAGGACTCCCTGTAAAACAGGAGGTTAGTTTGAATTGCCTAGTTAGTTAAATAGTAACATAACTGCTGCACATAAAACTGCACTGCAGCATTTAAAGCTCACAGCGTCGCACGGCGCGTGGTATCACGAGTGACGACTATGTTTTTTTTATTTTTATTTTCTTTATATCTGTTGGTTTTATTTTTATTTTCTTTATTTCTGTTGGTTTTATTTTTATTTTCTTTATTTCTGTGGGTTTTATTTTATATTTTCTTTATTTCTGTTGGTTTTATTTTTTCCATTTCTAGTTATTCTATTTAGTTTGTGTTCTTTCTGTCCAAATCCGAAAAAATATTTCTTTTGTACTTTCTTTAGTCGCGCAGCGCAGAGGATTTTACTGCGAACGCAAACTATGTGGCAAGAGCGAGCTCGCGCCTCCTCGAACCGTTCCTACCAATCTCACGGACGCGCCAAGACCCGCTTCGTCGCGATATGCTATAACTTAACTTTGGGTAACTAGGTAAGCTACAAAAGCCTGCACGAATGACACAACATTGTCGCGGTTTGAGAGGCATCACGCAAGGCAGTGCGCTCAAGTACTTTCGAATAATTATTTTATGGCATGCCATGGAATCATGGCCATTGACTGTTGACTAAGCATGTATTTCTTGGGCAAAGTGGTTAGTGGAATACTTCTTTTTTTACATGTAGATGCAACTATTTTTCACAAAACCCTTATATTAAATCTTACCTATTATACCCTTCCTTTTGGCTTTGCCATAGTCGTGTAAATAGGGTTGTGATAACAGTAATATTAAAGAGGAGTTTTACCACAAAAAAATATTTTTATAAAACTCACCTGTACAAAGGATTCAAGTTAATAATATCCCTGATGGTCTTTATAACCTCCTGCGTCAAGGCTTTCACCTCCTCGGTATGCTGGAACTTCTCATGCATCATATTCTCCACTTTGGCCATCATAACCTGATCTGGAGCAGTATTCTTGGTATCCTTGGCTGGCTGTTCAGGAGTCTCCTGTTCGGCCTTGGTGGACTGTTTCCTGGTGTTCCGGTACTTCCGACGTCGCCGCTCCGCATCAGACTCTTCGCGGGCAACGTTAAGCTCCACGTTAAATAGTGGAAACTTCAACTTCATTTCTGAAATGATTTTGACATTTCAGAAATGAAGTTGGTGTGTGAGGGTGAGATGATTTTGGATGAAAAAATACATTATAAAATACAATGAAAGGAAGGGAAATATTGGGTGGACTATAATGAAAGTAATTACAATATAACAGTATGATATTTTCAAGATATGAATAGGTGGAAACGCTGCTCATAAAAAAAACAAAAGAAAAAAAAAGCAAAATAGATTTCTTTAGAAATAAGCATAGTCTTTGTACATATTTTTCTGTTCTTGTCAGTTTATATGAGTGTACATTAATGGTTAAATAAATAAATAAAGATATTTGGTAAGTTTTAAGCCGACCCCAACATAGTTGGGAAAAGGCTAGGCAGATGATGATGATGGCAAGTTTTAATAAGAAGTTTGTCAAAAAGATCTTTAGAGTGCTGACCAAACATATCTATCTCAAAAATAATTCATAAAATGGGCCATAAAAGTCATATAGATATGATATGATATGATATAGTAAAAGATGATTTACCTTATCACTAAGGACCATAAACCATTCAAAATGACAGTATCACTCACCAGCAGGCCCACTTTCAATCTCATCTTCAACAAACTGTCCCGTAATCCTTATCCGTCTGTGAGCCATTACGACAAGCCTCAGTTTATAGTCCATGTCCTGCATCTCATGGATCTGAGCGAACACACCCACTTGATGTACATCGTCCAGGCTTGACACAATATCTGACTTCTCATCCTCCTTTTTGCGTAGAAAGATACCAACATATGGCTGGTTTAGTTTCACTTTACGTCTTATTAAATCTATTAAAGCTGGGTTTGATATCTGTAAATAAGTTAAAATGAAGGTGAGGCAGGTTGTCTTATTTCAACAAGAAAGGCATCTCTCAAAACAAAGAAAGAAAAACAAATTATATGCGTTGATATGCGTTTTGCACAAACAAAACGCATATCACACTAATATTATAAAGGTAAAAGTTTGTCAATGTATGTGTATGTTTGTTACTTCTTCATGCTGAAACGGCTGGACCAATTTTGATGAAATTTGGTATGGACGTAGCTGACACCCTGGATTAACACATAGGATACATTTTATCCTGATATTCCCACAGGATCGAAACTTAGGTATGCGGCTGAAACCGCGGGCGAAGCTAGTTACAAATAAAAAAAAGACAAAATATACACATACAACATAGTCAACAGCCAACAACATCAAGCATATAAAAAGTTGTCAATTTTATCCATTGCTTGATGTCAGGGCCAGGGACCAAAAGTATATATAAGTCTATTGTCTTAAATCATTTATATGCCATTGAATAAAAACTATTATTTTAGCTTGTTTATTATTCATTACACTGTAAAATTGCAGGAATTAAAATTGGTAGTACAATTGCAGGAATATATGGCCTGTTAGACACCTCAATGAAAGTATATCCATTTTATAGCACAGCTTGTGTTCTTCAATGTATAGATTCCTTGTTATTACAGCGGCATCACAAAGGCTTTATTGAAACGCGCTACCAGCAGTACCAGATCCTACTTGCCACGGAGAAACTATTCCTCAGATACTTTCAATAGAAGAACTAACCTCAATAAGCTTGATAAAACGCGGGAAGACAGGATTCCTATTGATAGCGATGACGGGCACCTGCGGCCACACCTCAGGCACAGCCACCGTCGCCGGGAGCTGGCTGCTGAACAGTGGCGTCTCGTCCTTATGCTCGGGGTCGTCCTCGGGTGGATCACTCTTATTCGTCGAGAAATACCTCCCAAATCCAACCTGCTTACTGGGACTCAAATAGCTGCTACTATAACTACATATCCGCGCACCCCTCGCACCAGAAACCCCAGAATAAGTAGAATAACACAACCTTTGCACCGGTTTGCTGTGTGATGCAACTTTTGCTATATTGCGAACCACAGATGACTTCAAGTTCGGACTGAGGAAGCTATTCCGCAACAAACTACTAGCGGTATGCATTTTTATAGTTCTGTAACCGATCTTCGCGTTTTATATGCCGTGTTCCATTTAAAATACTAATTCGGCAAATGAGTAGGTTATTTTTCCAGATTCTTCAAGAATCGCAACTTCGCGAGATTTTGAAATGTCAAAGTACTGACAATTGACATACATGACATAAGATTTTTATAGATTATTTTTTATCTATGGGCGGTCAAGCACAGCTTGACATGGGTCGTACTGGCAAAATCGAGTATGTACCAGGGCTTCCAAGTACGTCCACCTTAAAAAACCAGGGCCTAAAACCAGGGTTCGAAATACTTTCAAGTATTTTCTATCTCCATCGAAAATAATTAATCCATGACTTCATACAAATAAGAAGTACAATCACGTATTCAAAAGCCCTGTTGGAAGTAAAAATACTTACATAGGAAATTAACCCGTGAGTTCCTATAAATAAGGAGCAAAATCGCGTTTACAAATAAATACTTACAAACCAATAAAGTAAAAAAATATTCCGTACTTTCTTACTGATAAGGAGCATAATCGCATTTGCGAAAACTAACGCAGTTGAATACCTACGTAGTTGAGCGAGTAGCCGTATAAAATACTTTGAAGTCATGCAAGTATTTCGGTTCGGTACCTGGTGTGCGTGTGGCGTACCTTGGAAGAAAATACATGGTATAAAAACCTGGTTGCGTAAATATGTACATACCTTCCCTACACAGCTGCATATCCTACGTAGACAGAGGATAGTAGGATACTATACTCTGTCTACGATATCCTAGCAGTCTGTTGTGACCCGACATAATACTTTACTCTATGCTGTTGTGTAAGTACGGTTTTCGCGATCTAATATTCTAATTTTCCTTTTTAAAATAATAACTTTTCCACAATGTGGCAGTGTTTCCATGTTGGTCGATGTTGGTATTTTTTAGCTTTCGTTCAGGAACAAATAGAGGGTGTGAAACGATCACCAACCAAGTAACCACAGAGCATGTAACCTTTTACAAGTAACCAACCAATTTTTTTTTTTTTTTTTTTTTTTTCAGGATGGGAAGTCATCAAATGACCCCTCCCGCTCTGGGTGGAGCAGAAGGGAGTGTCAGACTCTTACTGACTAAAACCCACCCGTGTTCCTTCCTTAGCTCTTTATGTACCAGGGCAGCGGTAACCCTTTCGGACGATCCCGCTACCCCGGCAGGTTTCGGCCCTGTCGGGCCCCGTCAACTATGCTGACATCTCTTTGAGGCGCACGTGGAACACATACGCGCCGTCCGGCACGGGCCTGGTCCTGATCGGACGGAGAGCTACCCATTGCTCTCCGCCCGCAGGCCCGCGCCTACGGTGGCCGGGAGTCGTCACGCGGCTCCCGACGCCCGGAGCGTCTTCCTCGGCGGCTGAGGCGTGAGGATCTCTCCCTCGCCCATCCCGCCACCTCCTTCGCTAGCATGACTGCTTCGCAGAAGGAGGTGACCGCCTCCCACTCCCTCTCGCCCCGGACCATGGCTTGCACCAGGGCCGGGCGCGAGAGGTCGCCGCCGCTGCCGATCGCCTCTACGAGGACACGGCGGTGCTCTGCCCAAGCGGGGCAGACCTCCACCGTATCCTCTGGGCGATCCTCGCAGTGGTGACACCCGGGCGTCTCCTCCCGCCTGATTATGTGCAGGAACCTCCCGAAACATCCGTGTCCGGAGAGGACCTGCGTCAGGCGGTAGGTGAGAGCGCCGTGACGCCTCTCTAGCCACTCCTCAAAGAAGGATCTTACCGCCGCTATCGTGGCGTGCCCTGCGCTGGGTTGCGATAGTCGCGCCTTCCATTCCACCATGAGTCCGCGCCGGAGGTCCGTCCGCTCCGCAGCGATTTGCCGCGGGTGCAGAGTTTCCCCCCGACGTAGTGCCTCCGCGCGCCAGTCATACAGGCGCGCGAGGACTATCGCCTCCAGATCCCATGGTGGCAGTCCGGCAAGGAGGCTTGCTGCCTCGCCCGAGATCGTGCGGTACCCCCGGATTAGCCTTATGGCTACCACCTTTTGGGGCGCGTTCAGGAAGTGTGCGGCTCGCAGCCGCAGTGAACGCGCCCATACCGGGGCCCCATATAGGGCCATGGACCGCACGACCCCCGCGTAAAGCCTCCGGCAGGAGGCGTTTGGCCCCCTCAGGTTGGGCAGGAGCCGCTTTAAGGCGGCCCCGGCCCGTTCCAGTTTGGGGGCCAAACGTCGGAAATGCTCGACGAAGTTCCACCGGCTGTCAAGGACGAGACCCAGGTATCTCATCGTTGTCTCGACGCCGATGTGAACCCCTCCTACCATCAGTTGGGATCCCGAAGGTGGCCCGTACCGAGGCCCATGAAAGGACATGGCCTCGGACTTGTGTAATGCCACCTCGAGACCCAACTGCCGGATCCTTTCCATGACTATCGCAACCCCGCGTGTCATCGCGTCGGCCGCCGCCTGATGCGACCTCCCCTGCGCCAGGACCAGCGTGTCATCAGCGTAGCAAACTACACTGACGCCATCAGGGAGGTCGGCCCGCAGCACCCAGTCGTAACCGATGTCCCACAGGAGCGGCCCCAGAACCGATCCCTGTGGGACACCGCACGACATCTCTCGCCGGTTCCAGTTCCCGTCGCGACCGGGGTAGATGACGGCTCTGTCCGTCAAATACGCCCCGACTATTCGACGGAGGTAAGTCGGCACCCGGTGATACCGGAGTGCCTCCCCTATGCAGCTCCAGGGCAGGGTGTTGAACGCGTTGGCGATGTCGAGTGACACCGCCACGACCACCCCACCCCGGGACACCGCGTCCCCCGTCGTGAGGGCTCTCACGCGCATGATGGCGTCCACCGTCGAGCGCCCCTTGCGGAAGCCAAACTGGCACTCCGCAAGATCCGGCCCCGTCCTCACCAGGTGCCCGACGAGGCGGCCCGCAATCACTCTCTCAAAGAGGTTGCCGACCTCGTTACTCGACCATGCGCTTAAGAGCGCCTCCAGTCGAGGCCCGAGAGCCCTCGAGGCCAGGACCCAGGCTTTACCCGGCAAGCCGTCGGGTCCCGGGGCGGTATTTTTGGCCTTCAGCCTGCCTACCGCCGCTCTCAGATCTACCCCGGTCACTTCAGGGATGTCGTCGTCGTCGTCCGCGTGGTCCGCTTCGGGCACCGCAAGTGGCGGAGCCATAGGCGGGGGAGTATGCTCCCCCCGTGAAGGAAACAGAGCGCTCACCACCTCCTCCACCAGCTGTGGGCGGAGACTCTGCGTCAGCGGGGGGGCCCATGTGCGCAGTTTATTCCGCACCATTCTGTAGGGGCCACCAACTAATAAGGGGTAAGGGGTAACCAACCAATGGATTTGACATTGACATTTAATTCAATAATCCTTTTTAGTTAATATCAGCGTTGCTAGAAGGTTACTTTTGTAACCTTTTAGGTGATTTTGCGGAATTTGTAGAATTCATTTTTAATTTCTTACGTGAAACCAACTTGAAACGGAACGCAAGGGTGGCCAACGCAAACGGCAAAGCTTCGTTCGTAGGCAGTGAGTGAAACTCTTAAAAACAAGTCTTTCTCTCTCGCACTAATGATGTATCCATAACACAAAATGACCAAAGCGTCTCGGTTACTCACTCGTTCAATCGGATGGATTCGTTCTTGTTCGTGTTGAGTTTAATTTCAGGTGTTTAAAAAAAGTACCTGATAAATGCAACTTAAAATGGAAAACATTAATATATTATCCACATTTCTGTAAGTTAATACAACCAACATCTGTCTATCAACTTTTAATCTTACTGCTGGAAAAAAAATGAAAGGTTAATTTTCACACTAAAAGGTTACTTTTTTTTCCATTTCATATAAATTAAATTACTATACTCTATGTCCAGTGTGACTTTGGTATTTTTAGTACTAAATTATATTTGAGGCTCCGAAGAATGACAATAGCATATTTTTAGTATATTACTAAATATCGGTATAATATTGGTGCAATTTCAACTGTCATGGTATTAATTTGGTATATTCACCTGGCAACCCTGAAAAGGAAAATACATAGGTAAGTCAAGATCGTTTCTTAAGCTGTCTTAGTCGCGACTGAGTTCTTTGTGGCGATCTTTCTCTTTTACACACCGATTGAATGAAATTGAATGAATGTTTGTATAGAGTACCAGTACTAATTAGTTAATAATAATAATTGTGAACAATTTAGGAGCAAGGTTGGTAATATTGTTGACAATAAAAAAAAATGTTTAATGTGTTTGCCCATTTCTAATGCTAAGTGTGAACGAATTTTTTCCCAAGTTAATATGGTCAAAACTAAATATAGAAACAGATTTACATCAAATCACATTTCTTCTTTATTATAAATATGTTAAACAAGGTTTGACTGACGGTTGTAATTCATTTGATCCGACGACAGACATGCTTAAAGTAAATAAATTTAGTAATAATGATTAAACTATTGATTTAGAATTAACAATTTTGATTAAAAAAAGATGTTTTATTTGCAATATTTTCAAAATATGAAGCAAACATTTTAGTAGTGTTTTGGTGTAATTGAATTTTCTTTTTAGTATTTTTTAGTAGATTTCAAAGATTCCGTTGGTAGGTTTATAAAATTAGAAACGGTCACACTGTCTATGTCAATAATCAATAATATTAATGGACAGTGGAAGACAAAACTACAATTACTTTTTTACATAGTTTATAAACTTTATGAATGTAACGAAGTATCGTAGATTAGCTACAATCCTTTCCCAGGTTTGTTATTAAATTTTGCAAGTAATTATTTCATTTTAGCTTTTACTATTTGTCCATAAACCTAACCTCAATAGAAACATAACCATACCTTTTGTTATAACTGCAGAGGATTATGAAAATGGATGATGCTAGTGCTGCTTCAAAGCACACGTCGATAAAAGAAGGAAAAGCTGAAATACTTCTCAAAACCGACCAGGTGTTTTATAACCCAGTGCAAGAATTCAACAGAGATTTAAGCATAGCTGTGTTGACTATATTTACGAATGATTATAAAGCTGAGCAACTTGTTAAAAATGAAAAGTTCGCAAAAAATAGTAAATATAAAGAAAAAGTTGATACAGAGGTTTGTTTATTTAATTTTAATAACACTTGCAGTTGGCCCTTGTGTCTATCAATCTGTTTAAAGTACTAGTAACTAAAGTACTTTAACAATGAATCCTTATTCCATCAGCAGGGGGTGGTAATCTTCTCTTGCATTAGCAAGGGTTATTAAAATAGCTCAAGCTGTTTTTTGTAAATATTATCCAGTTAGCATGGTGGTAGGTAGTAGGGTTCTGTGACTGTCTGCTCAGGGAGGGCCAGACACATTAATGTGATACTTGTGGAGACTATTTTCTGCACCCCATTATAATTAAAATATTATCCTATTCCCTCTTACCCATACTGTTGGGCTACTGTGTATTTTAAATGTATTTTTATTTTTCATAATGAAAAATGTGTTTACTATTTTTTATTACATATAAACATCAGACAGGGTGAATGACATTCAAAATTTAGGCTAAATGTTCTTCCATAACATCAGAGTCCTCAATCGTTTTCAAGAAATAATTAATTTGAAATGGCCTAATAATATCAATACTTTTTCAGGTAGAAATAACAATATTAGAAGCTCTATCAGCAACAGGACTAAGAAGCATCCGCTATGCTAAGGAAGTACCAAATATCACTAAGATTGTTGCTAATGACCTGTCACCGCAGGCAGTGGATACTATCAAGGAAAATATTGTGCATAATAACGTGAAGGATTTGATTGAGACCAGCCAGGATGATGCTTGGTGGGATTTAATTAATTAAATTAAATAAAGAACTACATTTATAATAATACCAGCCACTTATCACTGCGCTTAGCACCAAGTATTGATCACCGCGCTTGCTCAAGAACTACTTACTCGTGTTTATATTTTAATTCAGAATCCGATATAATTATCAAGTTTTTGAACAACTCAATGTAAATAAAGTTCAAATCCATTGCAGCCAAAATAGTTTTAGAACCTTTTCATTACAGATGTCACTCAAAAATGAACTTAAAAACATAACACTTAAGTAAATAGTTGAGTGAATGGGGATGAAATTTAAATTATCTGAGATTATGTATTCAATAGGTTACTTGACAGTTCTGAAGAAATCAATTAGTAAGTAATGTTACTTGTGGTTTGTTTTCCTCAAACAATGAATATTTCAGCAAAACATTATTGATCTAAAACATTTTATAAATTAAGTTGACCTATGATATTTTTAGCTCAGACCCACTCTACAAAACAAAGTACATAAGGTACAGCCGATTCAAACTTTATGGCGGCTCGGAACATAAAGCGAGTTGCTGCGTAGTAACAAATTCACGTGTCAGCGGGGGTGAGGGGTAGCGGTATTGCGCAGCGAGTAGCGCGGTACTCGCTGCGCGGGTATCGGAGTTTGGGGTTTATATTTCTTACTGTCAAGTTACCTATTATAGCTAGTTTACATTTACAATATCACCGACCAATGGAATGATATATAAGTAATACGGGCTGGTCTCCGCAACTTCACGTCAATGCGCGTATTTTGCGTACGGGTGGGAAAATCGATTATTCGATCCATCCAGCTCCTCAAGGAAGGCCAGCAATGCCACCGTACAGAGCAAAGCCCTGTACGTGGCGACCACCGGGTAGTTTAGAAGCACCTGACCAATGGAAGGGGTCTAATATCACTCAATTCGTTAATCTTTCTTGTTTCCAGCATGCTAATGTACAAACACAAACAATACTGGAACCGTTTCGTGGCTATAGACCTGGACCCTTACGGATGTCCGTCCATATTCCTCGATGCAGCGGTACAAAGTGTGCAGGAAGGAGGCCTACTGCTGGTGACTGCTACAGATATGGCAGTGTTAGCAGGAAACACTCCGGAGACGTGTTACGTTAAATATGGAGCTATTAGTTTGAAGACTAAGTGCTGTCATGAAGTGGTGAGTAGAAAATGTTTCAGAAAAATACTTGCTAGAAACTTATTCCCTATATGCCTAGACATGTGGTGTGCCTCTTCTTTGAACCTGCAAATTTTTATGCTTAATGTCTGCTCCAAAAGTATATGTAAAATGATTTTATTTCTGCAAGTAGGTTTACACAAAGACTTTTACATGTCAATCATATTTTAAAAACTTGATGAGGTCGGCGTTTCCTATCAGACTACTCTGAGAAGAAAGGCCGAAACAAACTCAGAAGTCACAGTCTCTTTTAAAGTCAGGACATAATCTTGGTCAGATCATGTGAATTAAAATATAAACAGTTTTAATAAAAAATATGATTGACGTGTAAAAGTGTTTGTGTAAACCTACTTGCAGAAATAAAATCATTTTACATATACTTTTGGAGCAGACATTAAGCATATATGTTTCAAAAATATCTAATTAAAATTTAAACAAATCAATCAGAAAATGTACTTTTGCTCGATTTTACGAAAGTTTACAAAGGGTTTCTTTTTTTAAATACCCTATTTCTTTTTCAGGCTCTAAGGATACTGCTACAGTGCATAGAGTCGCACGCCAACCGCTACAGTCGCTACATAGTGCCGCTGCTCAGTATATCTGCAGACTTCTATATCCGCGTGTTCGTGAGGGTCTTCACTGGTGCCATTCACTGTAAGAACACTACTAGGTAAGCACACAATAGTGCTACAATAGTTACGAAGTCAGAGAAAAATAACTAACAAAAATTTTTTGAAAAAAAAAAAAACAAAGTCCTCTTTTCTTCATGAGCTCATCAGGTGGTGTGGAAACATACTGACTTGTGTTTGATTGACTCGGGCATGTGAGTTTAGAAGAACAACGCTTTCACACAGACATACATGAAAAACAACTTTGTTTTATACTATTTACAAGAAAAGCGATTTTAATTTATAATAATATGTCGATCGGCCTAGCCTTTTCCCAACTATGCTGGGGTCGTCTTCCAGTCTAGCCGGATGCAGCAGAATACCAGAATTTTACATGGAGCGAATGCCTATCTGACATCCACAACCCAGTTACTGGGCAACACTATACTCCTTGGCAAGACTGATTGACAGAATTTCGGCCTTCTAACTACCCGCAGCGACTGTCAAAGATGTCAATTTATAATATGTTATATATATTAAACGTATACTTAAATACAGTTTCATTTTTCCAGCAAGCTATCTATGGCGTACCAATGTACCGGTTGCGACAACATAACCCTACAACCACTAGGCGGCTTCAGACCTAACCCTACGGAGAAAAACCCGGCGCAAATGAAGGCCTACTTGCCTACAGCGCCACCTATCAGAGAACATTGTGTTAATTGTAACCAGAGGCATCATGTAAGTAAATAATTTTCTGACAAATCTTGTCCTTTTTTTTCATACAAAGCGACTTTATTCTACTTTTTTCTTTAATCCCTGCCCTCTGTGCTCCATTCGACCTACAACAACGACAAAGCAGTTATGACACCACAAGCCATGTGCCCGATGGGGTTTCCCACCGCCAAAATTGGCGAACTTCCATCCCCTATTTACGCCCTATCAGAATACCAGCACTACGACATTTGTTTTTTTATCAAGAAGAAGCATCATGCTGAGATAGGAGCCTTTTGGCCTCGTATAGGACTTTCTGTTTCATTTTTCCTTTTGTTACTTTTTTTATATAATTTGTTTTATTTTTATTTTTAACTGTGTTTAGTTTAGTTTATGATCCTGTATGAGTCGCAATAAATACTTTTTCTTTCTTTCTATTTAACCCCTTTAGGTAAGGCGCCCACGAACAACTTTTTGTCTATATAGCTGCCTCCTCGCCGGGAATTGGACGATGCGCACACAGGAACGACAGCAACGCTACTTTTTTTTAAATTTTCGTTTGAGCGGCGACTGGCTAACCAGCAACTTTTTTGTCGCCGTGCGCGCACTTGCATTACAACCAATCGACGGGCGACAATTGCGTCCAAACCCGCGAACAAAAATGTCTCCCAGCTGTCACGTCGCTACATGCGCGCACTTATAAACAAACCTGTAGACTTGATGTGAGAGACAAATTAGTTGCGGAGACAAAAGTTGGTCGTGGGGAAGCCCTCCATTAAAAAAAAACAAAATTTACCGTTTTGCAATAAGTTACTTAATTAATTTTATAAAGTGTTTGATACCCACATTTTCTTATTAGCTTAGTGAACCAAAAAATAATACACACAAAAGCTTGATGAAAAAACCTTCGAAACACTAATGTATTTCAGAGGCTCATTTATCATTCTGAGAGACAAATTATTTGTGGAAACAAAAGTTGCTCGATGGATTTTCAAAAATCCTTTTTTAGTCCTCATTTTTGTTTTATCAGGAATTCTTGTGCCATGTTTCTAGACCCAGCATGTTGTCTGTCAGTGAATTTAACAGTAGATTATTTCAACCTGACAAGACAAGATTCTTTCTATTAGAAAGGGGGTGACTGCCGAGATGGCGACTAATAGAGAAGTATGACCGACCCCAAATAGATTGGGATAGGGACAGGAGACTGATGAAGATCCTTTCAGTCTGCGCAAAACCATAGAGTGGGCCTCGAAAGACCATAGATTAATATCACACCATTTTTTCACCCTCAGCTAGGCGGACCAATCTGGTCAGCGCCTATCCACGACGAGCTCTTCGTGACCCGCGTCCTAACCCACGTAGAACATAACCCCGAGCTCTTTGGAACTGCCAAGCGCTTGGCTGGAGTACTGGCAATGGTGAGGGAAGAGCTACAGGAGGTACCGCTGTACTATACCATGGATAGATTGTTTGGGAGAGTCCATTTGGAGACTATGCCGATGTTGGTTATGAGGTGAGTTTGGGATTTGTTTTTTTTACTTTCTGTGCCCCCAACTTCGTTCGCGTGCATTTGGGAAGACAAAATGGATTTCATGGGTTTCATTTTTAGACGCGGAACCATAATTATTTTTCTAAAATAAAAATAGCCTAAGTTATAACATCAGCTGTCTGCCTGTGAAAGTCCCGTCAAAATCCGTCCAGCCGTTTCGGAGATTAGCCGGGACAAACAGATTAAATTTTAAAAAAATAATTGTTATAAGATTTATAGTATATGCTCATAATACATATTTCATATGAATTTAGTAAAAAAAAAACTGTTATTTTAATGTTACAAACAGATACTTTTATTTTATTTATTTGTATAGATGAGAGTGTAAGCATTTTAAAATGATCCAGTAGTTGCAGATGACCAATATCTATTTTTCTTGTTATCATAGCCTGTTTTTTATCTAACTTCGATAAACCAAAAGATATTTTATAATTAAGTATGTTATGCCAGGTTAAGATTAGTGAAACCTAACATGCAATGGAACACAAATGAGCCGTCCAAATCTGGAATGCAACATGAAATTTAACACAACTAGGCGAATTTGTTTTAACGTGTGTTCAACACATTTCCTGTTATGTTTCACCAATCTGCACCCGGCATTAGGCTCCAATCTAATCTAAAATCACGTTTCACACAAATGTCTGGCCTCTTTAAAAAATCGCACGATTCTGAGCTTAACATTATCTCCAAGGCAAGAAGAAATCGATATTTTACCAATCCAATATTCCAATAAATGAGGCCATGTCCTTTATTCATCAGATCAGCAGCGTCTGCTTTTGGGGTTGATTTTTCTAACGCCAGACAATCTAACCCGAGAAATAATTTCGAATTTTTGTCAATAGTTCCATACAAAAACTGTCAGACGTGAATTCTATTCCACGTTAAGTTATCTGACGATTGAAAAATCAGCCCTTGTTGTACTGCAAACATGTTCTCAGGTCAGCGCTCCTGAACTCGGGGTACAAAGTGTCGTACTCGCACGCGTCGCGCATGTCCATAAAGACGGCGGCGCCTGCGCAAGTGCTGTGGGACATCATACGGACGTGGGAGAAGACGCATCCCGCCAAACCTGCTAAGTATGTGAAATAATTAACTCAGCCTTTTAAGGCCCACTCTAATAATAATAGAGCAGGGGTGACCCAGTGTTCACTACTTTATGCGATTTATTTTATGACCACTGCTCTCGAAACGGTGAAGGATCACATCGTGAGGAAACCGGCATCTCTTAGAACTAAAAATTCGAAGACATGTGACATCCACCAAACCGCACTGGGCCCGCGTTTTGGACTACGCCCCACTCCCTCTCACAGAGAGGAGGCCTGTGTCCCAGCAGTGGGAGCTATTTAGGCTGGGCACACGACACGGACTCAATTTAAATCGGCTAGTTTGCGAGAATCATTTTCGGTGGTCCAAAAACTTATCATCATCATCGGCTTCCAGTCTAACGGGATGCAGCTGAATACCAGCATTTTACATTGAGCGACTGCCTATCTGAAGGCCAATTCTCGTAATTAAAAATGTTCAAAATCTCGGGTTTGAGATATCTTTATTTCCCATAAGAAATTTCACTTACATGAGAAATATAAACTAGTTTTAAAACATTATTGAATTTACGTATAGTTTTAGCAAAAAAAAATAAATAATACAAAATAGATACAACATAGGTAATAATTCTAAGAGTGTAGGGTAATCGCTATTAATTTAACACAGCCAAAATGTAAACATACACGGAAAAATCTAGTCCCAATATCATCTCAGCGACAATCAATGTCAATAATGTAGGGAAATTAGAGGTAGTTATGACAGATTGAGACTGAGATCAGACTGTGAACGTGCTTAAAATTACGAGAATTAATTCACAGACCTCCACAACCTCGTTTTTGCTGGTTAACACGGGAAGTTCCTTAGGAAGACTTGTTGTTAGACTTTCGGGCGTCTGACTACCGAAACGTCTATCGCGAAAGATAGCCGAGACCACGAATTGCGGGCGTAAGCCGAGCCCTTCCAATACCGAAGATAATTTAAAAAGTCAAACGAGAAGTTATAATACATTTCTATTTTTAGACTGGTAACAGATCCGGTAGCACGGTTCATCCTGAACCAAGACATCAAAACGCAAAACATAGACCTCAGTGCCCGTGGCGACGCCAACCCTACCAGCCGCCGCGACGGTAGGCTGCGGTTCCAGTACAATCCTACTTCTCACTGGGGACCAGGCTCTAAGGCTGCTGTTAAGTAAGTATTGTTGCTTAAACTCAAAACGGTGTAAGAAAACATCGTGAGGAAACCGGCATGTCTTAGAACCAAACATTCGAAGACATGTGATATCTACCAACCCGCACTGGGCCCGCGTGATGGATTACGGCCTCTCGGTGGGAGAGAGCTCCCACCGAGAGGAGGCCTGAGCAGTGGGAACATTATAGGCAGATTATGTTCTTCTGTTGTTGCTTAAGGCCACGAAATTCAAATGTTCTTACGTTGTGCATTTATTTTTATTCTGTCATATTTCTCTCTCATATTTTGTTCAACATACAACCTGCCACTGACCCGAAAATTGCAAAAAACGTAAGAAAATCATCCCATATTAAGCTGTTATCAGACGCTTAACTTTTTGTTCATTTTTGTCTTTCATTCTCTCATCATTCATCTTTCACTGAAAGTGATATGTCGGGACGCAAAATGAATCAAAAGTGTAAAATGAATTTATTAGTGAACCGAACCAACGATGTTCGTTTTCAGTAGTCGGCATCTTTCACTCGTCTACTAAATGCGGATGAACTTTCATTCTTCTGTAATTTTGTCGTTGTCATAAGAGGGTCTGTGTCGTTCACATATAATTATTTATTTAATGTATACAAAATATTGTAAAACATTTTAAAAGAGTAACGGTGTAGCTTCTTGCACATTCTTCTCCATACGAAAACTACCTTTTGGAAGGGGCGACTAGAATCAATTCTATTTGATTGTAAATTTTGACGCTTAAAAGTGCCTTTTATGTGCCTATTTGAAATAAATACTTTGACATTGGGTGAAATGAAACAAAAAAAAAAAACCGGTCAAGTGCGAGTCGGACTCACTCACTGAGGGCTCCGTACAAATTTGTAGGTATGTAAATAGTTTTAAATTTTTTTGTTTTTGTAATGTTACTACAAATTTACGGTTTTCGGACTTTTTCCTTTACTTGTGCCACATGACATTGCTTCTTGCCAAATTTTATGATTCTAGGTCAACGGGTAATGGGTCCCTATATATAGGTTTTGATTTCGGAACATAAACGCCCATATCTTTTGTTTGTGTTGCCTTAGAAGTTTGATTTTTTCACTGCTTCAAGGGATTGCAGCCCTGAGAATTTGATATTAATTTCATAACTGATTAATACTTGATAACTCCACGCGTTCCTGAGAAAAAGGGTCTTGACTGAAGGGCAGACAGACGGACAACGAAGTGATCTTATAAGGGGTTCCGTTTTTCCTTTTGAAGTACGGAACCCTAAAAAATTAACCCGGAATCACCCACTGCTGAGTATAGGCATCCCCTTTCTTCTGTCATACTCTCCGGTTCTGTGCGTCCCTCATCCAGGTGGTACCCGCGACTTTGACGATATCGTTAATCCAGCGCGCTTTCGGACGGCCCTGGTTTCTTTGGCCCAACCTTGGCCACCATTCGGACACAGCTTTACTCCATCGGCTGTCTCCTCGTCTAACTAGATGTCCTGCTTAACTCCACTTGAGGCGCATTTCAGAATTTACAAACAATAAACAAATTAACGGTTAGGTACCATCATTTTCATTCATCATTGGGCCCGCGTGATGGATTACGGGCCACCCCCCTTTACCGGGAGGCCTGTGTCCCAGCATTGGGAACATTATAGACTGGTTATGAGAAACAAGAACGTTATATGAGCTTACCGAACTTGTCTTTCTTACCACAGTGTAGGAGACGAAAAGATAACAAAGGCGCTCAAGAATCAAAACAAACACTCTAAAGATAAGAAGAATGACAAACGGCAACACTCGCCAAGCGATGAAGAAGAAAGGAAGAAACTTAATACAGGCAGTGAACCTGCTGAGTAAATAAATTTTGTATACTCCATTTGGTATTTTATTTATAGAAGAACGCTTTGAGGATATTGAACTCATGTTTGTCTTGTCCAGTGATTAGACAAACATGAGTTCAATATCTTCAAAGCGTCGATTATCATTTTTACCCCCTGTGGCCCTGTAAATCCACAGCCCACCCCGCCAAGCATAAGGATCTAATTTAAACTTATTTACTTACTATAGGCGTACCATTAACAGTTCCGGATTAGCCTATAAGCAATTGCTCAGGGCATCATGTCTCGGGGGCACCATAAACAGCACCAAAAAAAAATTTGCTAACACATGAAAAGCAAGGCTGTTTGAAAACCCGCGCGTTTTGTCGGCGGGAGATGTCGTCGCGTTGACGTTGGAAAGGCTCGATGCTTTGTCAATATATCTATACTAATAATAAAGCAGAAGTTTGTTTGTTCAAACATCTCAAACAAAAAATCTTTGGGACCACCAGTCGGATTTCAAAAAACCGATACTATGTAGTTTAGTAGTGGATAGGAGGGCCCACTGGCGTGGATTGCTAAGGGCATCAAGTAGTCTTAATCGCACACTGACCATTAATATTAGTAAATCCACCACGGCTTCTCTCGAAGCCCTTGAACGGTGTCTATCTACTTCACCCAATTTATACACACCTCAACATGACGTTCTCAAAGTTTCTTGGTGTAATTCATTGATGAGAGTTTTGCAAAGCTCCCGCAGTGAAATAAATGTTCAAAATAAACTTAATAAATAATTAACTTAAACAAACCCTGTACAGGCACAGGGTGTGTTTACACTTTCATCAGATACTTGTAAATCATATTAAGAAATAATGACGAGAAAAGTGTTTTCGTCATACATATACATGTAATGCATTAGGAGCATTAAAAATAAATAATAAATCCTATGTTTTTTTATTTTTTATTTAATATACTTTATTTAACATACACAGATTAATTATTATTTTTACAAGATAACACTAATTATACTATTATACAGGTACATAATACGAAAAAAAATAGAAAAAGGCAGAAGCTCATTGGGCATAAAAAAATTCGTCCGCATCACTGTCAATGGGATAAGTGCCCAAAAAGCTGGCAGCATTACCACGTTGGATGGCAATGCTGATTCTTTGGGCTAAAAATAGGCCACCCTTCTGGTCACGTGAACAGTCAACCAACCGCTTGGCGATGTCCCGAAAAATTCGATGAGCACTCGGACCCCAAGGCCCTAGTGTTTCAACCCCAAACGGCTCAAACATAGCTCCCAATAAGGTTGTTATATTTGTGCCGTTTGAGGTTTTCTGCTCCTGTAGCAGCCGCCCCAGCACAGCCCGCCGTGCTAGAAAGATGGGATGGCGCGAGGGTGTCAACACAGGTTGCATCCCACAGCAAAGGCCTACCCAACTTCCAAGGCATTATGGTCATTACATCGGGCCTCTTTCCATCGTCGCGTGCCAAGCCATTGGGTTCTAAAACAGCTGGCACCCCGGCGGAGACAAGAGCCCGACGGATGATGTCGATAATTTATTTTGTTAATTTGTTAAAAAAAAAAATTGTTTAAAAAAAAAAAGCAAACATTTACTACGCACCAATAGCTATCTATCTATATCTAATATTTGGTTCCAGGCTGAACGAATTTTTGAAAATCGTATTTGCCAGGGTAACGTTTCAAACGTTACTCCAGCAAAATGTGTTTTTCTCAAATAACTTTAAAACCACAATTCACACAAATTTTGCTATTAGTAAACAAATTGCCCCTCATGATACACTAATTATTTGTTATGGTCTCACCTCACAAATGCACAACATTTTGCCAGGGTAACGCACACCAATTTACAACATATTTTGGCTGTCGTACGCCTGTAGGTGCACCCAACGGAAATGGGACGAATGCCGCCGTTCCTCTTGCGCAGGCACATAAATTGGCCCCGTACAAGACATCGACGATGGCATCATTCACACTGCCGTTGAGCATCAGGTTAATTAGAGCCGCAAGCTCCTTCAAAAGCGGCTCACCAGCTTCCCCAGCGCCTGAGCTCAATAAATCTTTTAAAAGCTGAGGAGTCAGGCCGTCGAGGCCACCGACGGAACCACATCGGAAGGAGCTCACGGCTGCAATCAGCTGGGGGGCAGTGACATTAAAAGGCGTTGAATCCGAGTCGAGAGGGGGGGGGGGGGAAAGGTGAGACCATCTACAGGCGCCGGATGTTTACTCTCCAGGGCAGAAAGGGTTTCTGGAGAGTAGGGCGCCACCACATCACTACTGAAAAGTAGCCTGGCCGCTCCCCTGATATCACCTTCGCTTAATTTGGATTCTACATGTGAACATAACCCTTTTCCTGAAAGGTTATTGAAAACAGGTAATTTTAGATCCAAAATAAGAGTCAATTGTTGCAATTGTCTTTAATTTGGATTTTCAATGTTTTTCTAGTTGCCAAATTTTTTTGGAAATGCAAAATCCTCTATGGGAAGGTGAGTAGTTGCTCCCAGGCACTTTCTGAGGTCTCCTGGGTCGCACGACGGAGACATCGAGCCAAACTCAATGCAACAGACCGTCTCGCGCCCCGGGGAACTCTCTTTAATATTGGGATCGAATTTTTGAATTTTGCTAACGTTTTCCACAAAGTTTGATCTGGAGTTGTTGATGTTGGGGATGTGGGTGGGGGGCACAAAGGTACACTATGAGGTTTGTGAACCTTGCCATAATGTATCCGAAGCCCCCGTTCGCCTTTAAAGAAACGTGGCTGGAAGCAATGGGGACATCTCACCTGGACATCGAGACATGTGGCAGGTTACTGGCACTATTTCCGACGTCGCTACAGCCGGCATTTAGCATAAATATACTTACCCAAAAGTAAAATAACTATAAACGCTTAACACAATAAACACTTAAATTATTATTTACACAAACAAAGATCAAAAGAAAACGTTATAAAATTGTCTGTCATATCACTTGGTGACACGAGCTTAACGAAACCTATGTTCCAATTTGTATTTTATGCTAGCTTTTGCCCGCGATTTCATCCGCGTGAAGCAACTTTCTTAATTTTTTCTTAAGAACCTTCTACAAAGTATTAAAAAACTTTAAAAAAAAGATGGATGAAATCGGTAAAGTCGATCTCAAGTTATGACGTGACCAAGGAAAATAGGGATTCATTTTTATATAATATAGATTATACTTTCTCTGCAATGATTGTCACGAGTTAGCGTTTGGCGATCAAAAGTTCCGTTGACCCATCGTTTGTCGAGAAAACAATCAGTCGCACTAGCGTACACCATCGCACGTCGTCGTGCTGTGGCACCACCTAGGGTATTAGTGTTCTGTGGGCACCAGGCACCACTGATGGTCGAAACATCGTAATGTCGCCCTAACATTATTTGTCGCGTATTTGTCTGTCGCAACCATAGAAATGTAAAAAATAGGAGAAGTGGCAAGGGGGCGTGCCTGTGTCGTCGCGGAATGTTCAAAACGACCATGTTCTTGTCAAATGGCCGTCTCCGCGAACTAGTGCGCTTTCGACCGTGATCGTGAAAAAATATAAGAATGCCGTGTTGGTGAGTGGTTTCTTGTAAAAACCGAAACCAATGTTGTGAGGAATTAAAAAAGTCGCTTGTTTACAAAAAAAATATTACAGCTAGCTGTCAAATTCTTGTAGTTTGGATAGCGAACAAGTGGCATGTTTTTATACCCGTTCGCTTGAATTAACTGTCAATACTGGAATATACCGTCTATAGTACAGAAAACTGCATAGGTACTAAAGTTTGTAGTAATAATAGTATAATCTCACAAAGTTTTTAGCCTCTGAATTCCTCACAAAAAAATTGTCAGTCTTATCATAACATTAATGTATTGTGATTTGTAATAGGTACATAGATAATCTTGTTAGAAATAAGTGTTACATTCTGTTGTGTAAGTTTTTGATCGAGTTTGTATCCGATCATGCTGTCAACTATAATGACAACAAAATTTCTAAACGAAACTGACAGCGCTGTCAGATATTACCCGAATAAATTGAAAAGGCAGCGCTTTGACAGCATAGATTTGGTTCCCGTTAAAAATAACCAGAGCGCTAGCGCTATTAAATTTCCGAAATAGAATATCTTAATTGGCCGTATTACAGTATGACGCAAATGCGAGGTGAACGCGTAAAAATTACAAAGAGAGAGCTATAAATTATTTAATTGATAGTACTTATCGTGTAGGGAATAATTGTCGACGTCGTAGCGAGTACACGTGCCGATGTCATTATCATTTGTTTATTGTACTGTGACACCGAGGCGCTGATATATTAACAATAACAAATTGATTGTTTTGTGTGAAAAATTCGTTTCCTCTTACGATAAGGATGCATTTACAAACTTTATTAATTGTTTTTTTACTATCTTTCGCGTGTGGACAAGATAGACAGGTGGGTTTATTTGTGAGCATATTTTTTTTAATTGATGGGTGTAGGTTTAAGCTAAGGCATAGGCCCAATATTTTTGAAACCCCCTTTTTGTTTGACTTTATTTCTTTGTGTTTAAAGGACAAAGGTCAGCAGTGTTCAGTGATATTGGGTCATTGTTAGTTCATCTGACATTGTATTACATTTTTTCCTACTTTATTTCGCTGTATTGGCTTAAGAATTCATTTATAAGGCCTTTAATTCGAAAAGGTTTAATACCAAACCTGTTACCATGCCCTCCTTTTTATTTAGCCTTGCTCTGGTGTCATGCTACACATCCACCCACTAAACCCAATAATCTAATGTTTACGTTATTCTGACCATATCTAAATATATTTAACCTACATTGCTAGAATAATGTAGTTTATTTACTAATTACATCATTAAGATTAATCGATTTATTAGAATATACATAACTAATAGCTTGATCATTAACTTGTAATTATCCTAAAACAATAACTTGTAATAAATTAATCCAAATTCAATAGTTAACTTTTCCTATTTTATAAAAAAATAATAATTAAGGTTATACAGCAATTGGATTTTAAGTTTCAACTACTTTACAGATAATCCCAAAACTGAACCCAGGATGTGAAAGCTGTGATATAAGAACAACACTTGTATACATCAAAGCTGAAGGCACCCATGACACCATCCACCAGCTATGGGACTTCACGAGGGGCGTGCCCACCATCATCTATGTGATCACCAAACTCAACTCTTCATTAAATATAACCTGGGAGAAGGAAGAACCTGTTAAATTTGTGCTCACTGAAAAACCACAGTATAGTTTTGCTGCAACAATAGATAAGGTATTCAGGTTTTAGTACTTTTCAAGGCTTGTTTCCACATTTTTCTGAGTAACATTACTTGTATTAGTTGTATTGCAGGTGTTTAGAAAAAATGCTCTCCTGACGAATGGAATTTTACTCAACCCTATACAGATATAGAAAGTCACATGATTGCTGATAAAAATTTTACCTCTCGGGGAAATTCCATCAAAATCCACTGCACTGCTGTTGAAAACCCGCATTAAGTCACGGATTGATTTGTGATTGTGAGGCATGGTGCCCCAATTATTTGTGATTGTGACGCATGCTACTCCAAATTAACCATAAGTAACTACATGGAATGTAATATTATCCTATATAATGCAAATTCAAACTCATGTTTATCAATAAGTGACGTAATTCGTAAATGGACCCGCATCGGTTACACTAACATTCGTCATTTGTCTGGTGATTTTAGGTCGGCGTATATGCAGACTAAGGGGACAGGATCCCTTTTTGTATTCTTATTGAATTTGTTTATTATTTCCGTACCTGTTCCAAAGAGGGGAGTGATAAAATTTTTATTAAGAACATCCTCTGGTGGTCCGCTGTATGCGCATTTCCGTCGTCCCAGACTATTTCTGGCAAAGCTTGAGTTATCTTCTTTTTTAAGAACTTAAACCGTAACATACGAAAGACCCCTTAATTCCTGAAAGACGTAGGTAAAGGTTTGTAGTACGCCAGCACATCAAGCTACTCGACCAAATTTCTTTTACAGATTTTCAACTTCATCGCTGAAGCATTAAGGTTCAAGGTTGATTGGGAAAATTTGACAGTTTCGGGTAGTTTGACCTGCTGGCGTCTGTACACTAAGCTGTAGAGTTTGTTTGTTTGGACGCGCCAATCTCTGGAACTACTGCTCGGATTTGAAAAAAACATTTTGCATTTGACAGCCCAATTCTTGAGAAAGTAATATGCTATTTAACGTCACGCTACGCCCCTTAGGAACCGAGCAAAAAGAAAAAAAAGGCAGAAAGAACGCTAAACGAAAACGAATTAATAGTGCGGGCAGGCGATGCGATGCGACGGGGTGGGGAGGGGGAACAAGTAATTTCACGCGGACGAAGTCGCGGGGAATTAGAAGCTTGTGTGTTGTGTGTGACAAGCCGTGTGCCCGATCCGATTTCCCATCGGCAAAATGGACGAACTTCCATACTGACTTTTACTATAATCTCCTTTATTAAAATATAAATTATATTTTAAAATATTAGAATATAAAAAGTATAAAAACATTTAAAAATATAAAAAATAGTAGTCCACCGGTATGGGGAACGGGGTCCAAGCTATCGGTGGTCAGGGCTCCAGAGAGAGGAACCTCCTGACAATGCGAGCCGTGTCCAGAAGTACCGCTTTCTGAGTCAAGCCCTTGATCCAGCTGCCCAACGAGAGCCTCCTCAGGTGTTGGTCGAGGCTCTTGGCTATTAAGCCATTGGCTGTCACGACTATCGGCACAATGATCGCTGAGTCCATATCCCACATGTCGACAACCTCGTGAGCCAAGTCAAGATACTTGATTTGTTTATCTTTCTCGGCTTTCCCGAGGTTCTCATCATGCGGGACGGTTGAGTCAACAATCATTGCGCGCCGCTCTGATCGATCCACCACCACCACTATTTCAGGCCTATTGGCAACAATAGTCCTGTCAGTGATGATGGATCGATCCCAGTACAATGTGATATTTCCATTTTCGAGAACTGGGTCGGGCACATACGGCGCCTCCGATTCCACAAGGTTGTATTTCAGAGCAAGTTGCTGATGGATTATCCTGGCTACAAGGTTGTGTCTATGCAAGTACTCTCCGTTAGCTAGACGAGAACACCCGGAGATAATATGCCTGATTGATTCCGCCGGCCGGTGGCATGCCCGACAGATGTCACCCGTGCCGTCTTTCACAATAAATCTCCAGTAATTGTTCGTCATCATAACTTCGTCCATAATTGCACAGACAAAACCTTCGGTTTCTCCAAAGAGGTCACCGAAACGCAGCCAAGCTACGGACGCTAGTAGATCTACATCAGGTCCATGTAGGGTCCGGAAAAAGCGACGGTGAAGCTCCTTACTCTGCCATACCTCCATGCGATCATTAGTGTCAAGCACTACTGGCTTGCGCCAGTTCTCTTTACCCAAGGAGAGCGGGGTGAGGCCCTTGTCCACCGCGACTACATTTCGATGCATCCCCACGTCGATTTCTAGGAAATATTCCCTGAGACTGCATATCTCGCGATTGTGGAGGTTCTTAGCGTTTAAAAAATAAATTATAATTCATTATAATTATTATTATATTTATCCCCTTTATGCATTCTCAAAATTGTTCACCAAGAGTGAACAATTTTGAGAATGCATAAAGGGGATATTTATGGAACTCTTCTGCAAAATTGCATGGTTCTAAACCCAGCGTTTAGGCTGTGCGGTGAGTCACTGAATGAATAACGAAGAACGATTTTTTTTTAATTTTTATATAAAAAAATCCTAGAAAAAATCTAAAAAAACCTACTAGCGGCGAGCCTATCGCCGATCCGGAATAAAACCCAAGCATAGCAATCGTGCTTTGCTTACGACTAGATATTACCAACAAAGCAGTAGTTTAATAAATAGGTTTAGATAGGACACGCCGACCACATCTAGTTTTTTTTAATTTTTTTTATAGTCATCATTGTTATCAATCTCCTGTCCTTATCTTAATTTATGTGGGGTCGGTGCAACATGTCTATTTCTTCCACACTTCTCTATTAGTCGTCATCTCGGTAGTCACCCCCTTTCTAACCATATCATCATTCACACAGTCCATCCATCGTTTCTTTGGTCTTCCCCTACTCTTATAGCCATCGACATTCATACTCAAAACTCTCCTCATGACATTTTCCTCATTTCTCCGTAACACATGCCCATACCATGCCAACGAATTTCGACACAACTTTTCAGTTACCGGTGCCACTTTGAGACTTCCTCTTAAGTACTCATTTCTTATTCTATCCATTCGTGTTTTTCATAAATCCTTCTTATCCATTCATTCCACACATCCCTCTAAGCTACACGTCATATTATAAAAAAAAGTTTTATAATATGACGTGTAAAGGTGATTCCGAGGTCCTATTTACATACACAATTTCATTTCATTTAATACATTTTGTATGAATATAATAATTTGCATTTAGCTAAACAGTTTACATTCGTGAGTCATAGGTTGCGTCCTAATTCCATAGTAGCGCATTGTATTAGATAAGAATGTGTCTCGTGACTTAGCCTTGTGGTAAACACATCCAATCCACGTCCTTATTGCTTTTGTGATAGTTACGAAAATGGAATGACCGTCTTTTTTGGAATAGAGTAATTAGAATGCAAATGTTGAGATCCAATGCGAATTTAAAAAAAAATTAAATTTATAATAATAAAGTCTGGAGAGTTTGTTTGTTTTTTTTTTGGCGCTAATATCTGGATATTTCCAGTTTAATTTGAAAAAAACTTTTTGCAATACTTATAGTATATGTATAGGTAGCCCAATTCTTGAGAAAGGTTAATCAAAATCAAAAGTCATTTATTCAAATTAGGCTGAAAATCAGCACTTTTCGAACATCAAAATTACATACGACAGTCCTTCAAAACGCCCGCCCTTCACCACTTACTAGTGCTTTCGCTGGGAAGAAGTGGCGCAACAAACTCCCCAGCAGCACAGCCGTCTGTTCAGTTAGAAAAACGATTAACATCACGCTACGACCCTCAGGAGCAGAGCAAAAAGAAAAAAGTCAGAAAACGCAGTAATAGTGCGGGCAAACGATGTGTATTGTGTTTTTTTATGTTATATATTTTTGTGGTATACAATAAAGTATATATATGTCAATGAATAATAACGATACGATACGACGCGGTGGGTCGCGGTTCGAAATCAAACGCGGACGAAGTCTGGCAGAAGCTAGTTATAAATATTATTACTACTAAATCGATATGACTTATTTATCCCCGAAAGTTTTTCCCTGTTTTCATAGCATATGACGGCACGGTTGGCGCAGTAGTTAAGCGATTGACAGCTGCGCTGCGTCGCGGGTTCGATTCCCGCAACCGCAATTTGTATGACCTACAAGTAGTTGTTTCGGGTCTGGCTGTTTGTTTAAGTGAGTTTAAATGTTTGTAAACGCACCCACGATACAGGGGCAATTCCTAGTGTGGGGCAAAGTGTTTAAAAAAAAAAAACACTTGCATAATCTCCATTCACTCGGAAATAAATTGCAACCAGAGTTGCATTTGAAATAATTTCTACAGAACAATCACATTTCACTTCAAGCTTCAATCAAATTGACCTCTATATCCACAACCGTGATATAAAATCTTTTTCATTATAGCTACTTTTTGTATAAATTACATTTAGTTACTGGTTACTGTTAGCTAGCGTCATCCCACTGCTGAGCAAAGGCCTCTCTCTCTATGACTTCCACTACCAGCTGTTACCATCCAGGGATAAAGTGGACCACTGGTCGTTTGTTTTTGTTTGTTGTTTAGTACTTAAGTTTTATTTTTATGACCATTTACAGTTGTCAATTAGGAACGACTGATAACGAAGTCACTTTTGGATAATAAGTTACTTTTACTTTTACTTTTGACTTACAGATACTCGTAACAACTTTGTACCACATAAAATTAGTAGATTTTAATGATTCATACTCAATAATGAAAATCGTTACGGGTCGTCAGAAGCCCGAAAGTCTGACAACCAGTCTTACCAAGGGGTTTTCTTATTACCCTGTAACTGGGTTGTGGAGGTCAGATAAGCAGTCGCTCCATGTAAAATACTGGTACTCAGCTGGTATTCGGAAGCCGACCCCAACATAGTTGGGAAAAGGCTAGGCAGATGATGACCCAATAATCAAAATAATTGTACTTCGTGCAAAAAAAAATATATATCGTAAATTGACTGTATTTCAAAAGTACTGGCCGCCGGACAAATAATTAAAAACACAAAAAAAAATATTTTCTCTATTTTACATTTCTGTCTTTGTTTTTTTTTTAATCGTTGCCCCACACTAGGTATTTCCCCCGTATCGTGGGTGCGTTTACAAACATTTAAACTCACATACACAAACAGCCAGACCCGGAACAACTACTTGTAGGCCATACAAATATTTGTTCCGTGCGGGAATTGAACCCGGGACACGCAGCACAGCAGTCAATCGCTTCACCACTGCGCCAACCGTGCCGTCGAATTTCGTCGTATTTCGAAAACAAATCGCTCATTTTGATTTCCCGCCTATCCTATGGTAACTTTCTTCTATGTTTTTTCAGTTAAAAGTGCATAATTATTTCAAAATCATAGGTAAATCATCAACCCAGAAAACAGTTATGGCACTTTATGAACGTGATTGGTCGTATCAAGAGATCGCTGATCATATGGGGTGCTCCAAAGCTATAAGTCAAAAATTCAATACTACCAAGTACCAACAAGGTTCTTCGAAACCCTAAATCTAGTATAACGACACGCCGAAGATGCTATTATAGAAGTCCAATTGATGTTTAACCATGTTGTTAAAAGTTATTATCAGTAAATTGACACAAAAATAACAGCAATTTGTGTATCGAAAAATTGACTTTATACATATACCTCAGTCGTTCCTAATTATATGTTCACAACTGTATTTTCTTAACAAAATATCGGATGTAACTAGATAATCAAAAGTCTTATATAATCAAAGTCAAAAGTCTTATTAGCTCAGTTGGTGTTACGTTACTAACGACGACGTCATGTCGACATTCGCAGTAGTCTTCTTCTTCATAACGTGTCGATAGGAATCTAAATGAACTCGGCCCAGAATTCGGCCACTTGTTTGGCGCCATCACCAGCGTCCATCAATTCCTGTAACGTGCAGCTGACAGGAAACGCAGGACACGATATTAAGTGTCCCATCGTTTGTGGAACAGCACCACATTTACACTCCAAGGCGGAGTCGTCTATGAATCTCACTTGAACGTTCTCCTTGCTTCAGCCAACCTGGGTCCGGATTCTGTTTAAAGATTTCCAGGTTACCCAAGGTAACTCATCTCCAGGTGGGTCTTCAGCGGGTGGAACGAATGGTTTGGGCAAGGAAGCACTGTCTCGCCACAGCTTCAGTATTTCTTGTGATCGTTCGCCAGTGAGTGGGACGACACGACACACTTTAAAAATATTGTCAATCGCCGTAGTAACGGAGCAATGTAATAATAATAACGATTGTTTGACTCATCGCCAGTAAGACTAATGCTTGAGGAATATGGTAACTTGAGAAGTAGGTTTAATAATATTTATTGTGTCATACTGGCACGATAATTCATCCATACAAATACCTAAATAAAATTGAAGTGTCTGTTTGTAATGTCAAAGTAAAAGCTTTTTACTAAATACAAACTGTATACGTACTTGCCTATCGTCGTCTTCCGTGTTATTTTGTTTCCTAGTTTATGTTATAGGTATTTTGTACCGACCTTGTTTGTTGTGTTTTTTGTTTCAAGTGTTTATCAGTGGAAACTTGTAAATGGCCTTCAAATGCATATTGTTTAAGGACACTGTTTATATTAGCTGTAAGTTTCCCGAATAGAATAAAATACTTAAATAAAATTATAACAAAAAATATTTTTTTTTGTGTCTGTTTGTTCCCATTAACCTCCAAAACGGCTGGACCAATTTTGATAAAATTTGGTATGGGACGTAGTATTATATTATCTATGGTATGGGGATACTTTGAACCGCAAAGTCGGTATTTTCATATTATTTTTTTCTAACATACTCTGTTGTCATCCCTTAGAAATAGGGGATAATATCCTAATAATAATTTCTAGCAGAAACAACCTTTACACCCCCTTTAGTATCTTGCCTTCCTCGCGCTTCCATCATCAGCGGATTGGCGTCCTCTATACGTGAGGCACAGAGTCGTTTCATAATAAAGATATAAAAAAAATCACGTAAACAACTCAAAATAACGTAGATGCATATTGTTTCAGCTACAAGAATACAATGACATCGAGAACAACGGGCACATTGACAACAAGAGCCCACAAAGGGGGCTGTCGTTGCGTAATGTGGTGTGGGTACGTAACGAGAGCAAGTTGACTGACAAGGAAGCCATGCTGCACGTGCATGGGCACTTCGCGGATACGAGGAGGCAGAGAGGCATTCTAGATATAAAAGTAAGTTAAAGAGTGAAACAGCTGTACAAGAAACTTTTGGCGCGTCGCTAAAATCGGAACTGACGTCGCCATCTTGTTTTTTCAATAAACAGTTTCACTTTCACAAAATATTTATCAACAGCGCCTCCATGTCAACGTCATTCGAGCGTCATAATACCCTTCTAGCCCTTTATGTGCATCTGCACCTATGATCATGCATGGACGAGGAATTGAATGGATAGAAAGATGCATGACAGTACTGTCAAGAATCTTCACATCCACTCAAAAAAAAAAAATAAGATTAATTTTCTCCAAACAACAAAGTGTTTACTAGATATTAAAGTTAACTTTAGTGCGCCACAATTGCGTACAATTATAGTGACTGCGCCAGTTTTAGGAGTCCGTAGTACTTTGTGGGACCTAGGGATTGAACCCCCATTACTCAGCTGTCGCGCTTGTGTCTACTAGACCAACCAGACTACTAGAACAAGCATACTAGTAGACCAACCAGACTACTAGTAGTTTGGTTGGTCTAGTAGTCTGGTTGTTCTAGACCAACCACACTTCTAGAACAATACAGTAAAAGACATTCAAATATACCTATAATTAATTGTTGCTGCCTACGTTATAATATCATCATATCTGCCACATTTTATTTAGGAGGATTAAATTTTCTACACCCTTCCCAACTTGCTGGCTTAGATGTATATTTGCATTCATCAATAGAAGAATCCAAGAATTATTTTCTCTTTCTACCATATCTCTAACACAACTCTCAACCCAACAGCTAGACCTCCTCCCCTACAAAGACTACGCGGTAGACCTGCCCCACCTCATCCACACAGCGAACTCGACGCTTATCGACGTCAGCCTAGTGAACCTGACGACGTCACATGACTACAACGCGTCCCGGTTCGCGATACACTTCACGATGGTCAGCACCGACGCATGGACCGATACCATGACTTATAATATGAGGAAGAGCTTGGATGATGAACATACGCCGGGAGTTTTTGAGGTAAGAAAAAAGTATTTGTACTTCATAACAACGGGTATACTTGATGTAGGAAAGTACGTGGCGCGGGAAAAGAGTTCCTGAAAGGATTTGGTGGAGGATTTTGCCCAGCAGTGGGACAGCATTGGCTAAAAAAAAAAAATGCACCAAAATAAACACTTCTATTAATTAAAGTTGCATTTTTTTTCCAAAATATTTTAACATAGGTTTTTACAATATGGCTGATTGGTCGCGAGAGAACGAGACAGCAAAATCCATGAGCAGTCCAGACATACTGCTACGTTCCGATATCACACACTAGTTAACAGACAAAGTACATTTTGTAACATATGCACTATTATGCAGGTTCCGGCGCGGTAAACGAGATACAATAGAAGTTTTATTGTTATGACGGCTATTGCCGTATCCTTGACAGTGTTAACGGCGGGTGAAATGCATATTTGCATAGGTACAGCCAGCATCAAAAGTCTGTTAACAAGTTTTTAAATTGAAATTCTAAAAACCAGTCTCGAATAACATTACATTACACCAGTAATCCCCGAAGCGTTAGGCACCGGTGTACCTGCAGTACACCCACACACCAACAGTTACGTTTAAGTCACATGTAATAGGGCGCGAGTCTATTGACATCAACCGGGCAGTCGAATAATTTTGTGTTTTTAAGCGTGTGTTAGACGTATTTTCGTGCTGTCCCTAGTCATTAAAATAATACATTATTTTACTAATTCAGCACCTTTTTAACGTACAAAACAGGACTTGCAAAAGACAGCCAAACGATTCCTTTTGTTTTGGATACATACTTCTTATAAAATATAACAGTTGCACAAATAATGAATATTCAAATAAATTTTTGTTGTAAAAGAAAAAGTTTGTTTACCTAAGAATGGTATTGTTGTTCAGCTGGCGAATAAAATCCTTATTTCCCGTTCTTTGATCATAACTGCATTGTATTTGTAGAAACTAAGTGCCTCGGAAAGCACGTTAAGCCGTTGGTCCCGTCTATACGGGTCATCAGTAGTCCGAAAGTCTGACAACCAGTCTTACCAAGGGGTATCGTATTACCCAGTAACTGAGTTGTGGAGGTCAGATAGGCAGTCGCTTCATGTAAAATACTGGTATTCAGCTGCATCCGGTTAGACTGGAAGCCGACCCCAACATAGTTGGGAAAAGGCTGGGCAGATGATGAGTTATAGAAACTGATCCTAGATGTTTCTGAAAGGCGTTTGCATCATGGGAATTAACACTACGACAACGTTTTTTACGGCTCTACCCGATTCTTTGCGGTTAGCACCTTAGTTTATTTATTTAAATGTTATTATGTACGTTTTAATTGACAGATATTTGAGATAAAAACGCCGAAGTCCAGTCGGTCAGACGACGGCGGTTTCATGCAGTTCCGTCCGGTCTGCTACACGGAGGCAGAGCGAAGCGTGTCCTCTTCGACCAACGCGTACATTACGAACTTTACCAGGTAATTATATCGACCACTGTTGTATCTTCAGATGAACCTGTAACGACGGCGATGTTGATAAATCTTGACTCATGAGCGTTGGTAATTATCATCTCGAATTTTTTTTTGTCGACAAAATACCTCGCTTCACAGAGCGAGTCGAGTAGTATAGCAGCGCTAGCAGAAAACGATAAGGCGCCTTCTTCATCGGATCGGCGCGTTTTCGTTCCTGTACCGAATCTGTAGAGATTCTTTACCGAGAACCACTTCTTGACTGGCTCGGTTTGCTACGGTTTTTGTCATTTGTTGTGGGTACTACCGAACCATTCGACTCGCCCGTCCCGTCACTCCCAACCCACCCCGCATTTCGCCAGTAGGTAGTGTAGGTACTTCGTTCTTTTTCGCAACCACAAATAAATATAGCACGCTATTATATCATCATCTTCTGAAGACGACATATTGATGTGACGGCTCTATAACAGATGATAAAACCCGTAGCAAACCGAGCCAGTCAAGAAGTGGTTGTAGGTAAAGAATTTGTACAGATTCGGTACAGAAACGAAAACGCGCCGATCCGGTGAGTAAGGCGCCTAAAAGTGATAGAAATAGACAAATCTTTGCGACGCGAGAGTGAGTAATTGTCATGATAGCGCTGCAGGAAGCTTTTTGATTATCCTGAAGTACAAACCATGGAATTTGGCAAAAGATACTTACATACATACCGTAAATTAATCAATTAATATCTATATTTGTTTGAATGCGGTCAACACATTACGTGTACGGAAAACACATTTTTAAATTGAGAAAATTGTGTAGTTGAGAACGTAAACCGACCAAAATATACTCGTAATGCCTCATTATTTTTCTGTACGATCATATCATTCCCTCTCACAGACAGGAGCCCTGTGTCCCAGCAGTGGGAACATTATACTTAGGCTGATTATGCTGATCTATCATTATTGTGTTTGTCCTCAGATCACTTCTGCCGAAGTCGGGTACTTTGCACGATTTCTACAACGGCTTTGACCGAAACAACCTACTTGTTCAGGACATGTTCATATCTTTCGGTTTGCCCGGTGACGGCTTCTATAGACAACATAACTATACTTCTTGGTAAGTAACGACGCTTCTTTGCAGAAATTAGTGATCAGCGCTATGATGACCTAACACACCTTTCTCGTATTGATAGGATATGGTATATATGGTCAAAGTACATACCCCTAAAAGCCCCCCCATCCCTACCCCTATTTACATAAGCATTTTGTTACTAACACTAAATTACTAACAAAATTTTATGGACCTATTGACCTGCACCCTAATTGCGAAACACAATCAATCTTAATCTGAATCATTTTGAAGGATATTACTAATCCATTGCGTCATAAGTTCGAAAAAGGTTACCTTTATAAAGTATGCTCAACGCGTAAATAACGCAATGAATGTTGTTGAACTGTCAAAATGAAACCGATTCTGATTGATTGTGTGTTACGCAATTAGGGCGCTACTCTGGATTAAAGTTTTATTTAATAATTTTTTTTTAAGTTAAAGTCTCGAAGTATAATGGAAATAGAATAGAATACTCTTTATTATATTTAATAGCTATGATGAATCACTATAACACTTAGTTACAAGAAATGGTTAAAATGGTAGACTACATATTATATAACTAAAATGGTTTTAAGTACGTGGTGTCTCTAACGAGATCTGAACGCAAACTGGCCCACATTTTGGTGAACAAACGAATGTGCATTCTTGAATTTCAAAGCAATTATGCATTTTTGCTAAGTTGATTAAAACTCGAACAATCTTATTCAGAAACTTTATTATTTCATCACGATTTGATATCGATACCCCTCATAAATGTGAGGTTTCGCCAATTAATTTAATTCGCTTGCTCGATTGTAGCGATAACACCGCCCCTTGTGTCACACAATGTAAAACTTCTACATTTATATCTGTAAATTATATGCTGTAGGTACACTATTCTATTATATTAATTATTAGATCCTGTATTTACAAAGTTATTGGTATGAATTTTTTTAACAATAGTAGGAAGTAGTAGAATTCTTTGTATAGGAGCTCGATTGGGGAAGAACTATCAATCTACCATCAAACATCCGGTTTGATGAATATGGGTGCCCATGAAATTTCAGGCATATGAAACATTTCAGCTTTGTCACTGATATGGTAACGGACTAACGGAACTGCAATGAAGTGCGATATCACTGGTATTGCAAAGATTCATAGGCTTTGCGGCTGTGACGTGCCCTTGGCTTCCGTGGTCATTGCGCCACGGAAGCCAAGGGCACGTCACAGCCGCAACGGGCCGCAGCGCAACGCATTTTCTTACAAAAAAGTGCGGTGCGGCGCCTGTAGTGTGCGCTAGCTTTTACGATCCGGTGGGTCGCGTGGGTCGCCTGTTTGTTTGCCACCTAATAACATTTAAGACAATAGTTCTTGGCCAACTTTTCACTATATCACGTACTTTAATTTCAGGTCATTCACAATAGGCTACGGCGTGCCGCCTGTCGAGAACTTCTCACTCTTCGTCATCATCATCATATCCATCGGGTTAGGAGTTCCCGTACTACTGGCTTTGTCAGGCATCACGTATGTACTGGTTCGAAGGTGTAAACAGAGGAATCCGCCTGCGAGGTTCACTGATGACGAATAAAACAGGTAGTTTAGAAGAGAATGATTTGACGAATCGCACTGTTATTGATAGCCTATATATCATTTGGTGTAGTCACGTGCAAAAAGATGTATGTAGGTACATTTCAATCTGACTATTCTTTCCCCAACTGTGTTGGGCACTGCTTCCAGTCTAACCAGATGCAGCTGAATACCAGTATTTTACATAAAGCGTCTGCCTATCTGACCTCCACAACCCAGTTACTGCGTAACACTCCTTGGTAAGTCTGGTTGTCAGACTTTCGGACTTGTGACTACCTGTAACGACTGTCAAAGATCTACGAATGACACTGTCCACTGTCACAGGGCTGATTTTTACATCGCCAGATAACTTTTATTCGAGGAATAAAATTGACGTTTGACAGTTTTTGTAAGAAAAAACTGTCAAAATTTCAAAATGATTCCTCGAATAAAGTTATCAGATGATTGAGAAATCAGCCCTAATTGTAACAAAGTTATTTTTTCATTTAGAACTTCGATTCAAAGTTAGAAATAATCAAATCAATACATTAGGACGAAATCATTGTTGAATTCCAGTAAATGTATCTGGTCATATTTTTGCACGTGATTGTAGATATGCTGGTTCATGTATGTTTTATGATATGCGCGAGCGCGTAAAGAAATAATTATTTGATGTCCGAGTTGTGTCGCTTGCTGTTGAAGGTGTTTGATAGTGTGATGTTTGATGAATGAATGAAGAACTTGACGTAGAATTTTAATGGAAATGTCGGATTATTGCGGTACGGTACAGTCACTGTTACTGTTAGCCTGCGTCATGCCACTGCTGGGCAAAGGCCTCTCCCCACGTCTCCCAGCTCTTTCGATCCAGGGCTAAAGTAGACCACTGGTCGTTTGTTTTGTCCAGCTCGTCCCGCCATCTCCTACGGGGTCTGCCGCGACGCCGTCTAGCTGTGTCAGGGCTCCATGTGGTGGTTATTTCGTAGGTAGGTTTGTTAGGTACAGTCAAAGAATAAATATGTTTAGCACCTTAAGGTTACTTTTTACTTGTAGCTTATTATTTTTCCGTCTACGTTATTGCCAACAGTTTGAATGAGAATGAGTTTGACAGTGCAAACGGTGAGGGGCTCGCTGTGTGGGAAAGGAGTTTTCTTGAAAGTTGCTAACCCCTCGTCTGTTAGGCAAGCTTATTTAGTTCGGTAAAAATAGAAAAGGTAATTATGACAGTTGAACTTAACATTAAGGGACTAATCGCATACGTATCTGCTGAAAATCGTTGTTTTCTATGGACAAAAGTTGAACAGAGCTGAATAAGTGTGGTTAGTCCCTAACGCTCCTTGTTCATACATACTTCCTGCCTATATGTCCGACATTCTAATCGAATAACGATTCTAGACGCCGAACTTCGCATAGCAATTAAGTAGTTATAATTTATTTTTGTATAAATCGTAGGTAAATATCTACAGTCAAATCTTATACGGCCAAGACTTAGTCCAAAAGTAATCGTTATTTAAGTTAAACTAACTAACAATATTGGTAAAATTGTTTTAAAATTATTTCTCAATTTGTCATACAGCTTTTATGAAAAAATCAAATAAAAATATATTGTAGACTATATAAAAAAATAATGTTGTTGATTGTACTTTTTTTTTTTACCAAATTATGTTTTTATGGTACATAAATTCATGACATTGCTAGCTACAGGAAAAGTAAACTATATCTAAAGTGCCTGTGAATAGAACAATTTAGTTAATACTGTGTAACAGTCTTGTGCAACATCAGCTGTAGTGTAACGCAACATTGTGTGAAAATCGACAAACTATCTTTGTCATTTGGTTGCACTACATCTTTGTTAGGTTACACGTTGCACAGAACGGCTCACCATAAAACAAACCTTTTTTTTTTTTGTTGGTGTTTATAAATTTATGGACTTTAATTTTTATTACAACATGTTAGTCGCATAGTTCCTTAAAATGTATCATATTATGCAACGTTATAATTACTTAAATTTTAGGTAGGTACCTGTACAGAAAGAAACCAAGATCTTTGCAAATATTTAATTGCTGTAATTTAAATTTTAATGTAGCTTTGCTGTATCGTTATAAATAATATTTTTGTAGCTAAAATTATATTAAAAATTATGTATAGTGCAGTACTCGCAACATGCCATAAGTTTTGAATAAATGTGAGCGCAGCAAGAGTAGTTGACAACCTCAAATTGTCCGTATATTCAAATAACAACTGCCATTCTTTGACAGATGTATAAAGTGGCTATAACACGGCATATAGACGTAGTGTGTCAATTGGATCAACTCTGACTGGTCAAAATACACGTTACACAAACCTTACGTTTTGTTTCGAGAACTTAAACTGTAAATAAAAAAAAATAAAAAAAATATAAACATCCAAATTGAGAACCTCCTCCTTTTTTTGAAGTCGGTTAAAAAGATAGTTCAAGATAGGTTTGTAAAATAAATAAAAGTAATGTTTTATCTTGACGTTAAAAATATAAACTAAAAAATGTTCCAAAAAAAAAACAATGTGATGTTTTACAGTATTTTGATAAACATGTTGAACATAAATATATATTTATTGGATTAGTTTTAAGATCGGCTAATGATTTCGGCTTTTTTTAACAGAATTAATTTTATTTGGAATCCTTTAAATTGATATTTTAATGAGGGTAAAATCGTCATAAATGTATACAATTAGAAAAAATGCTATTTACAACCTTCATTCTCTGAGTATACATAAGACATTAATAAGTATACATAAGACATTAATAAGAACGGGTAAAACATATGTGACAATCTGAGTTATAAATGATCTTTGTCTTGATAAGATGCTGCATATCAACTTCATGTTTTTCTCAAAAGATAAAATATTATCATTGAAACGCTTTTTTGGTCGGCATGGTTCGGCACAGCCGGGCGGCATAATCGAATGTGTTCTGGAAAAAGCCGCTCGAATTGTGAAGAGCGGACCCGAACATGATTCAGCGAGGGTAGGTGCCGAAGGGAGTTTGCCGATTGGCACGAGCCGAATGAAACTCGAATAAGTGTAGTAATTACTACACATATTCAGCTTTCATTCTGCTTCGGGTCGGATTTGTTGTTCGACAAATACAGCCGAATTAAAAGTGCCTTCCCGAACATGTGTGTAGCACCCCTTACAAATTAAAAGACATGTGAGTACATGGGTTAACTCGCTATGTTCTTACTTAGTAAATGAAAAGGGGTAATAATTGTTTTTGACAAAGATAATTTTACGCGGCGTCATTATCTTTTTTTTAAACAGAATTTTGAATGTTTTTTGTAAAATATTTTGTAGGCTTAATCGTTAGCTTTGTATTTTCTGATGTGATATTAATTTTGATTATGTCTATTTGTTTTGTATAATATATAGGTATAATGTGTTACAAAATAAATGCACTAGTATTGTAATATATGGTTTTATTTATTTGAACTGAACTTCCTTAATAATATTGGCCCTAATTAATAAACAATTCTAGGAAAAAGCTGGAATAAAAGTAAGGAAATCATTGGCATTAATGATAATGCGCAACAATTAATACAAATAATGAGTTACCGTAATTATGTTGTTTCATATGATAACCCTGACGCTCTCAACAGAATATGAAAATCACCTTTTAGATAACACAAAACTTTAAAGCATATAAACGATGTGTTTACATAATCAGCCTATAGTGTTCCTAGTGCTAGGACACAGGCTTGTCAGTGAGAGGGAGTGGGCCGTAATCTACCACGCGGGCCCAGTGAGGTATGTCACGTCTTCGAATTTTTGGTTCTAAGACATGCCGGTTTCCTTACAATGTTTTCCTTCATCCTTTTTTTAGAATAGTGGTGATGAAATAATTTACACAAAGTAAAGCGCCTGTCTGGGGTCGAACCTACGACCTGCAACTCGTAAGTCGCGGTTTTTACCACTGGGCCACCACTGCTCGACGCTCTGCTGCAACGATGTGTTTGAGGCGATATAATTGAGGTTAGGTCAGCTACAAGTCCATAAGGTTAGTCATGGCAATCCTAATGTCCCATTTACCCTCGCCTGACTGGTAGCAGGCCCTCGATAATCACCTCATAAGATGAAACCAGGGTTCGCCACATTAGAAAGTCCCTATTTTCAGCACTGGAACTCTACCCTGATGATACCCAACTATCTGACATTTCCTCGTTGAACTAAATACGCAATTCCAGACGTTAATTAACCCAAGATGACCTGTAGCACGAGCCGCTACGCAGTGAACTACTAGACGCATAAATCAACTCCATTCATCAGCATACCCTGCAAATAAAATACACCCTTATTGTTACGAGGGTAGAGTTGGAATTAGAATGGTCTTTAGTGGTGGAATCCAGAGTGACAATTATCAAATATGCTGATTATTTCGTCGGCATACTTCAGGGAAGACTGTCCACTTCATAATGCGAGACGATTTATTATTGTTTACTTGCTGGTACCTGGCACGTTGCTGCCTGTAAGTTAATTGTACTATGCCTATAACCTTCGCGCAAGTGCAAGAAATAAGTTGACAAAGCTTTATCGCAATCGGATTAACGGTATGGCGCATAGAATACGAACAAATAAACGTTGATTTTTATATATTACAGTAGCTGTACCCCGCGGATTCACCCACATGTCTCGAGCACGTAGTAATATCGGTATAAACGAACCATGGACTAAGCATGCGCCAAATTTCATCCAAATCCGTTTCAGCATAACAAACAAACGCAAAAAATCAAATCTTTTCTCTTTATAATAGGTACCTATTAGTTTAGATTGAAATGAGTTTCCTGTTTTGGGTGCCTGTACTTTCGACATTTTATAATCGGATTTAACTAATATGCTGGATTCGACCTGAGTAGATTAAGGTTCATTTAACTAAAACACAAATATAGTTTGTAAATTACAGATGTAAAATAAAACAACCATAAACTTAAGATAATTTTAATTTAGGAAAAGAAAAATGAAACAGTTATCACAAACAATATGTACACGACCCAATCTTTCACAACAAGTCCAATCAACAAATTTAATTACTGAATTCATAAATTATATAATAAAACTTGGCTCTCACAAATAACTAAAGGTGCAACAAGATTGCAGTCGACCGATAGCGACCAGTCGATATTGATCCCGTCAAAACACGATCGTTGAACGTAATCAGCCTGCCAAGGATGAAATGGTTCGATCTGAAACGTCGATAATATCGGTAGAATACGACGGTAATATAGTTGTACCTTTAGGAAAATAAAACAAATGCTCGAGTTGAGGCAAACGAGGCGTATCACTGGTTAATAAGCACGAACTCGGCCCGAGGCGACCTCGAACTAAGCACCAGTACTGCGGGTTTAATTGCGATGAAGTATTTGTACTAAAAATAGAAATACACTGGCCTGCAAAACTAAGAATCATACTTTTAAAATTGGAATAACTTTTTAAGTACACAAGATATACTTTCGAAATAAAAAGGACTCGAAAAAGAGTTTAAATTTGTATATAAAAACTTCATAGTCTACAAACTTCTTTTAAGAAATGGCTGAAAAAAGCTTTAAAGACATTAATTTTTTGTTTCTGTTTTTGTTTTCAAAGTTTTTCTTGATCGATGAGTCTTGTTACAAGAGCTAAGTTAGACAACAGCACATACATTTTATTTAGCATGCCTCTTTCACCTGAAGAATGTGCTAGGATCATGACTTTTCTGGAACTAGGCATCAGTATGCGTCGTACTGCAAGAATGGTGGGTGTGACGTTACGAACCGTCCAGAAGGTGAAGCGAAGGTACGAAGAGACTGGAGACCTTATACTGGCAGACCCAGGTGTACTAGTGCCCGAGAAGACCGTTACATTGTTTCCACTGTGTTGAGAAATCCCCACCTTAAATGCAGTTGAAGTCCAGCAACAGCTTCTTCAGACCCGAAGGGACTACATTATTGACAGTACAGTGAGAAGAAGACTTGCTGATGCAAATCTGAAATCCCGAAGACCAGCGAGTGGCCCCAAACTCGAGAGAGAGCATCGAATAGCGAGGCTGCGATACGCCCGTGAAAACATACAGAAGGATGAAGAGTGGTCAAGAATTTTGTTCACAGATGAGTCTCGATTCTCACTTTACACTTCTGATGGAAGGCGAAGTGTCTACAGGCGGCCTGGTGAGCGATACCTTCAAGACTGCTTCTCAGAAAGAGTCCAGTACGATGGAGGCAGTGTACATTGTATGGGCTGGCATATCTTAAGAAGGTCGCACAGAGTTAGTGGCCATAGAAAATGACACTCTGACTGGGGAAAGACATGCCCAAGAGATTCTCAACGAGTATGCAGGGCCGTATTTAGCAAATATGGGTGATGGATCGATGCTGATGTATGATAATACCCGGCCACACAAGGCTCATAAGGTAATAATGGCTATTTTTATTGTTATATCTTTTTTTTAAAGTAAAAAATGTTACTAATGTTTAGTTTACTAGTTTCAAAGAAAGCTGATAAAATTTGCTATAAAACTTTTTTACTTTAAATCTCTAATTTCCATAGTTTTAAAAGTGTAGTACTTAGTTTTGGCAGGCCAGTGTATACAGGGTGGCAGGGACATTGGCGCGCAAACTGTAACCATGGATTCAGCACAATCATGATACTAGACCCCATAGCGTCGAAATTTTTCGTGGGTAATAAAAAAAAAATCTTCTGTTTCATAGAAAAGTGCAATACCTACGCGGTCAAAATGTATGGAACAGCAATATACTTTTTTTATAACAGACGAAAAATTTCGGCGCTATGGGGTCTAAACTCATGTGCTGAGTCCATGGTTACAGTTTGCGCGTCGATGTCCCTGCCACCCTGTATACGTAAAGTAAACGACGCCCTACTGGCTTTCACTCGGACGGCGTGGTCAGATGTTACTACGTGCTACCGTTGCTTAAAAAAGCAAACTAAGCTACAAAAGATTCACACATTATTGTACTGTATTATAATAATACTGGCGGCCTCAGAGATTACTACGGATAACTGCACGTCAGCATTAGTAACACTTGCACTACGAAAACAACCCTTAATATCGTAGCATTAAGGGTTGTTTTATAAAGGCGCTGTCTAAATCCAATTGTTACCACAGACGTGCGGTTAAACACTTTAGAGGCGATTATAAATACCTAAACCTACCACTCAACACCCAGATGCATGCATAACGTAAAACAAACGTGTATTAAATCATAGCACAAGAGATTAAATAAACAAATTGATTGTAGGAAACAGGGGAAGCCTAATTGATAGATATTAAAAGGGATGGGATCCCTGGAGAGCTACATCTGAAATACAAGCTTGAACGAAGTATGTAAGCCTGAAAAAGTTCGATATTTGAAAAAGAACTATGCATACATAGAATATCTATTTTTCCTAGTACGGTCGGAGGAACAATAAACTGGACATCGGACCACGCCAAAGAGTAGTATACACGTCAGTAACAATAATGTATATTCACAGTCAGTCTAGGCATCAGAACAATGGCAATGTTCTCAACAAAAACATAACATACTATACATACATAAACTCGCGCCTTCACCCTCTGGGAGTAGGCAGAAACCATATTATCTTATTTTTTTATCTATCTAAAAAAGCTGCTTTTACGTTCTGAATTTTTTATTAGTTAAAGTTCATTCTGCGCCAAATTTTCATATACACAAGCCAAATTCTCAAACGAAAACTTAAGAGTTCTTTAAGTCTTTCATTTGCAGGGAAAGCAAAGCAAACCCGAATATCTGACACCCCAAGTCTTACCAAGAGGTATCGTGTTACTCAGTAACTGGGTTGTGGAGGTCAGATAGGCAGTCGCTCCATGTAAAATACTGGTATTCAGCTCAGTATCCGCTTAGACTAGAACCCGACGCCAGGCGGATTTATTGATTTGCAGGGATATCATGTGTGAGACTTATCCGGGACATAAAACTGAGTTGCGTTTGAGAATACGGCCGCATTGTAACTTCTAGCATTGAGATAATTATGAAACCAAAATTGACTAGATCAAACATTATAAATAACTATCGTATTTCATACAACATATTCTTGATAATACAGATTTTCTTTCTAATTTATAAACCACATGAAGGCCCTAATTCACTATGAGCACTCAACACTTCCTTGCTTCGCTTCGAAACCACGTCAATTCCTTAGTTAATCACGACATCTGCTATTAACGTATTCTCTGTGACACAATGGCGTGGTTCGACCTTCATAATACATGTTGTCCGTACAGTCACGAGCACCAATATGTCAACACTTGGCAACTTTCAATTTCGATTTTTTCGTGAAATAACGAATGCAACGTTGAAATACGACACATTACATAAACCTATGGGTTCGAAAATGCTATGTTCGTAACAACATAAAATTTAATTCCAAAATAAAGGAGTAAATCGCTTTTGAATAAAGCCGAGTTTATACATACCTACTTTTGCTCGTGACTGTACGTCAACCGTACGGATAACATGTATTTTGATTTCGATTCCTTGCCGTTAACAAGACACGATATTGACGTGGTTTGCACGTGGTAAGATTTCGCGGGGATAGATACAGAATTGGGGCCCAGCTCTCAGTTCTAAAAGTCACAATTTTGTATTATGAGTCGTATGCTGCCTTGAATTACTATTTCTAAAAGCGAATTAAAAGTGGAAATTCATTACTTTGTTGAACGATATTTTAGTCAACAGCCGCTATCATTCTACAGTTCAAGAAAATTTCAATAAAATTAAATCAATAAAATTCGTTCATTCACATTTTAATTTGTGCTGGCTATCAATCTATCAGACGCATACAGTTGGTCCTAATAAGTACATCTATTAAAGACTTAGGGCGTTTGGCCACCGTCATCAGGAATGAGTTGACGGTGCCGAAATACCGATACATACATTTAAAATGGCCGCGTGTCCGCACGGTGTACAAACGCCCTTAGGCTAAAGAAGTCGATAGAATAATTCTATAAAATCGTGGCAACATCTATGTCTAAAATGTATCCACTTAAAACAATTTGATGTGGGTACAAAAATACCAATAAAATTATTATTTGATTGTATTAAGTTTTAAAACCATTAACATACAAACATGCATAACATCACGGCTTCTTCCCATAGGGGTAGACAGGAACACAAACTCCAAGTTTTCTCCCACGTGCATGCGTTTAGGAGATAAGTGTTTAAATATAGATATATCACATCCTTAGCAGGAGAGATCCAAACATGGTGTGTTAGCTCAGATACAAGCCACACTTAAAAACAGGTTAAAATAAGTAACACGACTTATATCTCTGATGAAAACTACGGCCGCAAAGTACGACTCAAGCGCACGTCAATAATAACATTTGAACTACGAAAACCGACCTTATGCGGTACGAAATAGAGGCGTGACTTAAATTGTTACTCGGGACGTGCGGCTGACAGTACAACAGTCAAAAAGACAACTGCAATTTTTCCGAAAAACTATTCACAGAGGATACCAACCCGCACTGTGCCCGAGTGGATTACGGTCCACTCCCTCTCACCGAGAGGAGCCCTGTGTCCCAGCAGTGGGAAGAGTATAGTCCAATGAATACTACAGAGGATTCCGACGTATTAAGCGAGCGGGTGTATTTTCCAAAGATTGCATTTGTCTTTTTGTACTTTGCGGTCGAATTTTGCTATATACCCCTTTGCTTACGAAATAAACATTTTGTTAAATCTTGGTGCCTTAAGAAAAGGGTTCACAAAGGCAAGTCCCCCGATTTAGACCCATTCGATAAATGACAATCCACACTTCCATATGTAGATTAAAAAACATTTCAGAGTTCGGTGTCAAATCGAATCGTTAAGGCTGGCTCACCAGGCGGCACGGTACGACATGGGATGGCAAAGGATTAAAAGCCTAAAGCCTACTGGAAATGATTTCGAATCTTATTTTCATAATTTCATAATTCACATTTCGTTGGTATTGTCACACCGTTGGTCCCGGCTGTCATTCGAGGATCTTTGACAGTCGTTACGGGTAGTCAGAAGCCTGAAAGTCTGACAACCAGTCTTATCAAGGGGTATCGTATTACCCAGTAACTGGGTTGTGGAGGTCAGATAGGCAGTAGCTTAATGTAAAAAACTGGTATTCAGCTGCATCCGATTAGACTAGAAGCCCACCCCAACATAGTTGGGAAAAGGCTAGGCACATGATGATGTCACAAGGGGACTTAAGCATACTGAGGGAAGCTGCGGTATGCCGCGGAAGGCTTCGGCTGATTTGGAGCTTGCAAATGTTAATGAAAGAAAGAAAATACATTGAATGCTTTGCGTGCCGCCTAGTGAGCGCTGGCCAGTAGGTGCTAAATCGGGGGCCGAAAAGATTAACAAAAATTCTCTCATTTGTAACAATCTTGCTACAATTCACAAGATCACATTTTCACTAGCATACATCAAAGTTATTTAAAACATATAATTTATTTTTTCATCCTTTTTTTTTTTATACAAATACATATTTTTGTGGGGACGTTTAAATTACACTTAGAATTCATATGTATTGCATGGTGCAGTTTACAGTAGCGAGATATGGTATTGCCATGAATTTAGGAACTCTATCGCGGGTCATGCATGCCGACAGAAATAACAAATTTTCCTGTATGTTTTTAATTATGAAAGACAGTCCCGTAAAATAGATCTCACTTGTGAATCTCGTTTGTATTGGGAACGACGTTACAAGCTTTATGTAGCCGTAATACCGGACTCATTCATAAGGATCATCCGTCATGCATAGAAAAATAGATACGAGCAATAATAGCGCTGCATCACATGGATGAAAGGTAAAAGTTACGGGCGGGACGTATAAGGTGGAAGAAAAACAATTTGTTCTCTATAGGGTGTATCAGAAGGGTGTGGTTACTGTAAAGGTTGTCCAAAGTCAACGTAAAAAGTAAAGTCAACTTTATGTAGTACAGGCTGGCTATAATTTAGCGCGGGTTCAATTCGAACATTCAAGCAAGTTTAGAACGGGGTGTCAAATATTTTATTAGGTTTTTTGTTTAGGAACAGACGGTGCTAGTTTAGTCGGCAATATGTAAAGACGTCAATAAAAACAATATAAACAAGTAAATATAAACGTAAAGAAATCGTATCGTTGTTGGATTCGTTTGAAGGGCTCATCAGCCCTTCACAGTACAAACCATCAAACTAAACAACTTTCTCCATAAGACCAATATCGTCCCAAACATTTGAGTCGAGTTGTTAATTACAGTTCATAATTTTTTCGCGACTTCGATGTTGGTTCCATGGAGAAAGTTATTTATTCAGTTTGATGGATTATACCATAACCTTAAATATGACTACACATTTCTGATACATCCTGTATAATCAGAGCTGAAAGGTGTCACACTGACAAGCACATAGCTTTCTAATGGAAACGGGAAATATTACGTAATATTTTTATAGTGTGACATTAAGTCAAGAATTTCGTTGTTACGTTCGCATTTACCTTGAAAATATTTTAGTAGTTGTAGTATAACATGGAAGGCATTGCAGATTAGAAGAATGTGGACACAGCTAAGCAGCTTCCTGGTGGAATCACTAAATGTGCATGTTTTCTTTGATCCTAGCAGTTTTATAACATGTAAGAACAAGACAAATATTAAAAAACATTTCAGAAAATTCTGATTTTTGTAATTTAGTGTCATAATTTCATTTAAATTCAGCACTCAATTCAATTCGTCAATTTTGGGGCATCGCAGTAAGCCAGGTCCTTACCACTTTTTGTCAAGGTATTTTGTCATGACAATTTTTAATTATTATATGTATAGATATTTAATTATTTTTCGTTATTAAACTACATGGTAAAAGAGGTATAAAAAATTTAAAGAACTTTATACCAATTTCTATGTCCAGCAGTGGACTGGTACAGGCTGACGATGATGATACCAATTGCAACCATATGAGAAACTAAAGTTTACTTTGAATTGTCGTAGAGTCGGTATACTTCAGAGTCTATTCCGATAGATTCGTCACTTCTAACAGTCATATCATATCAGGCACATTTTATTAGGTCCTCAATTTCATTATTGCGACGCACACATTAAAAATATAAGCATTGACATCATCGTCTCTTCTAAGCTTCATTCACACACCTCGGCCTGTTCACACGCAGCTGATCAGTAAGATATTTTGCAGTTATAAGTTGGAATCACACATCGTCAACATCCCATTGTTTATACAGTCCTTTCAAGGTTATATTACCTCTGATTGTGCATCACTGACAAAAGCACATTGATCTTTATATTCGTTGAAATAAGGTCGTTGTTGAGTTGCTGCCACTAGTAAGCCTGTAAAATGTATTCTAGTTAAAATAAGGTTGCTGCTGTCAGAGGTAATTGTGAAAGGACTATACGGTTAAAAACAAATGCAGTATGATACTGCCATTATGTTTCCAAAATTATACAGTAAAATGTCGTACTGGTTATCGCCGTGTGACCGGGGTCTCCGAGTCAGGGTTTTCCTAGTTCTGGTTTTTGACCTAACACTAGACGACCTAAGCCGAGAAATGTGAAAAGTCAAAAAATATAGTATTTGTTCTTCTAGTTTCTGACGGAACAATGACCTTGGAAGGCTGACTCTGATATGTAGATGACATTTAACGAAAATATATGTGTTGGCCCGCACTGCGAAATCTATCTGTACGATTTAGAATATAATAGAATCATTATTATGCACCAAATTACAGAATATAAATATTACAAAGGGTGACACAAGTTCTTATCGCTAAGAGCGATCTTTTAAATACCTTTGGATGGATTAAAAAGGGGCAGGAGACAAGTACCCTTTACATAATACAATTAATACATACATAAAGTATATTATACTAATCTAAATAAATTTTTTGGCGTGTAAATTCAGTGTATTGAATTTAAATCCGAATTCTGTGTAATTGTTAACTTACATATGGTTTAATTAAGGGCTGATTTTTCAGTCATCTGATAACTTTATCCGAGGAATCATTTTGAATATTACCTACATACAAAAACTGTCAAACGTCAATTTTATTCTTCGAATAAAACTTATCTGGCTATGAGAAAATTAGTCCTTAGTCGAATCGGAAACATTAATCGTATTTAGTTTTAACGTGTTTTACTTTGACATCTAAAAATTTGTTTTTTCCCCAAAATCTGCATACATTTTACAGCATATAAATTTTTGGAAAAAACATCACTTGGTGTTTTTTGCAGTGCGGACTAGCTCTAAAAGTGATATAGTCGCTATGACATACAGCGCTACAAGGAGTTTTAGCCCCCGATCGACGTCGACATGGGGGCGCCGCTGGTCAAAATTTGTGATATTGTTTTGAAAAATGTATTGAAAAACAAGACGGCGACGTTAGTTCCGATTTCGGTCACGCGTCCTATGATCCTTGTACGGCCGTACGTAAAGGAGCCAGCAGTCACGTGTTCGCCGTATTATGATGCGGTTGTCGTTTTTTCTGTGTTCCTCACATGTCCGCGGCGTGCTTCTGTATGGCGCGCGGGTGGTGGTGCGGGCGGCGGCGCGGCTGCGCGGCCAGCAGCGCGCGCGCGGCGGCGCCGCACAGCTCGGCGCCGTCGCGGGCCGCGCACACGCGCGCGCCGCCGGCGAGGGAGTTGCCGATGTGACTGTAGGGGGAATGTTTGGCAAAGTTAAGAAGGGGGATGCGCTAAGGTAGCCCGCGAAATTCAACGTTCTTACGTTTTTTGCAATTTGCAGGTAAAGTTTTACAGAATTATAATTATTCATTAAAATTATTAATACAACTCTCTCAGTTAGTCAGCCTTGAATGCTATGATTTTATGAAATAGTCATTCAATAGAGTATTTTGTTTTAATTTAATTTCACGGGCTACCTTGGCTCCTTCGCCTTAAACATCTGAAGTACTTGAAGGGATGAAGGAGTAGAAAAACAAAGTCTGTTAGGCTTCAAATGAAATTAGATGAGTATGAAACATGATGCAAAAAAAAACATTACCTATATGAACGGTATGTGGGAAATCAAGCAATTCGCAATCTTAAATGTAGCCATTAATTACGATATACTTGTATCAAAATTAACTTTCTAACTAATATACCATCACTCCTTGATAATTGAAAAGTAAAATCTATTCAAATCCTTGTTTCAAGATATTTATTTCCACTATAACAAATATCAGTGTAAATTAAGTTGATTTTGGAATGACAAAGCTCATAAAATGAAAGCCATAGCAAACTCAAAATTAAAGCATTTATTTCAATTAAACCATTTACAGGCACTTTTGAATTGTAAAGAAGTCGGTCAGTTAGAATGTTAAAGCTGGTTGCCCATTCCAGAAGGGAGATCTCAATAGAGAAGAACGGGCAAGACAAGTTCAAAGCAACTCCAAGGACACTCTTTTATACGTGTCCCAGAAATCATCGTCAAGTCGAAAACGGGCAATAGGCCAAGTCGTGACAGTTATTAGAAAAAAAAAAAAAAATCTTGGTCATGTAATTTTCTAAATTTTATGGATTCAAAAATAAATCTCATAAAGTCATCTTTCAAGTCCTGTGACTACAAATATTAACTTTTCGTCAGTTTTTTTTCTGTGACGTAACCATGAATAACCCTTCTGTAAATTACAGTTAAAAGTTAAAACATAACTACCTCAGTTTTAAATAAAATGTTAGATTTTTGCCCAACATTGAATTGGATTTCATACAAGTTCGATTGAGACGAAGAGTGACGTTATTTGAATAGTGCGAGCGAGACAGATGGTGACGCTACTTTGTTAAGTGTGAGCGAGATAGATAGTGACGCTACTTTTATCTAAGAGCGAGACGGATTGACACATCATTTCGTCTGTGTGAGTGAAACAGATAGAGACGCCACTCTGGCGAAACAGGGATGCGTTAGGTAAATTGTGCAATACTGCAGTACGTTACGCTCTTTCGTTTACTACGCATCTTTCTGTATTTGTATTGACTTCGTACTTACAACTGTGGCTTTGTTTATTGGACTTGATTTGCATTGTGATTTGGATTTATCTGCACTGTTTCTGACGACCCTGGACTTGTTTTAATCGTAATCCCGTGTTTTGTGTAGTGTGTTATCATGCCATCTCGATACACCGCACAGGAATACGCCAAAATGCACCTCATTTTATGGAGAATGCTTACGCAACGCCAACGCTGCAGCAAGAATGTATCGTGAGAGATACCCAAATGCTGAGCGTTATCCCGATCATCGATATTTATTAATGTGCATCGGTCATTATCAGAGGGTCGATTCCCTGGGGTGCTTGGACAGGAAACCTCCCCGTGTGCCCGTGGACTGGAATTCCCTTATGATACGTCTGGGGGGAAGGTCAGTCTCCGGGACGGTGCACCCTGGGGTACGGGCAACGACTCCCCATTGGGCACTATGTGCCTAAGGGGTCTCGTTGCCCGTATGCCAATATCCTGTCGGAGGAACGCTCCAACGTGTGTTTTTCTGCACTCGCCCCGAAGATTGTCAAGGTCATGTCTCTGACTTTTGACGGGGGTCGAGGGTCTTGGCTTAACCGCCCGGGCCGCGAGGTAGAAAACCTCTATAAAAAATCACCCCAAACCTCCAAGCGGCGGCGCACCGTGCGGGAGGTTGATAGCTTGGCTAATGGGTAGCTAAATTAGTCGCTAGTGCTAACCACACAAAATTTTGAGCAAGTAAAACATGTTTCGTACTCGTGGGAACAAATATGGTTAAAAATAATAACAAAACAAAACAAACGCGTAGAGGAGGGGAGTGATGCGGGGTCGGAGTCCGACGCCGCATCTGGCGTGACGAGCTCATTTAAGAGCCCGGAGCGCGTAGTGGAGGGAGCTGCTGCGAAGAATCTCAGGTTCTTCCAGAAGCGTCCCAAACCGGGGGATGGACAGGGGTCCTCCTCGGACGGCGGATCCAGTTCGGCCCGCAGAAAAAATAGTCGGCGGGGCGGGGTCCATGACGGAGGTATGGGCAGAGGGCTCGCCGCCGCGAAGGAGCCAGCAGAGCCAGCCCAGCGAGTCGAGAAGCTCGACACGGAGGAGCAGCACTCCGGAGTCGCCAGCCGCAGGGCGGCCCTCTCAGAGTCGTCAGGCGGGGAGCCGGACGCCGTTGGTGGCTCCAATTCGGAGCGGGCGGCCAGGTTCGAGGAGGTCGTGGTTGCCGCGATCAAGGGTGTGGCCTTGAAGAGGATTCAGTCCTCCAAAGACAAGGCCGGAGGGGGCGCAACATGGGCGGCCAGTACCTGCTGAGGACCGGGTCCTGAACCTGGTGCGGCAGGAGCTGGCTGCCTTTCAGAGTCGGTTTTCCGCCTTGGAGGCCATTGTCCTGCGCCCCCCGCTGGCGGCGAGCCGGCCAGCCTCGGACCAGCGGAAGGCGGGGTCGTATGCTACCGCCGCGGCTGCAACAGCCACAGCCGCGGGGCAGCTAAAAACGTGGACTGCACCGGAACCCGCGAGGGCCCCAGCTCCGGCGGCGAAGCGGCCACCCCCGCCGCCTCCTACATCGCCTCCGGCCGACGCCGGTTGGCAGGTAGCCGGGGAGAAGAGGAAGGCGGGTAAGGCTGCAAGGGCGGTCAAAAAGAAGGAGAGGCGGCAACGGCGCAAGGAGCGAAGCGTCGCGGCTAGGCTTCGTGCCCCGAAGACCGCAGCTGTAGTGATCACACTACAGCCGGAAGCGGAGAAGAAGGGCATGTCCTACCGCGACGTGCTTGCCAAGGCGAGAGCGGCGGTGAACCTGCTCGGCGTTGCTGAGGCATCCAGCTAAGGGTCACTGCGACTGGGGCCCGGATGCTGGAGGTCCCTGGTCCGGCTAGTGGCCCGACTGCTGACGCTCTGGCCGAAAGGCTTAGGGCGTCCTTGAATGCGGACGAGGCCCGAGTGTGCTGACATGCGCATCCTGGGTCTGGACGACTCGGCGACGGTGGAAGAGGTAGTGGCCGCCATAGTCAGGACTGGGGGGTGCTCTGCCGAGCAGGTGAGGGCGGGCACCTTACGTCCTGACCCCACGGGGATGCAAGCCATTACGGTAAGCTGCCCCATGTCGGCGGGCCAAAAAATAGCCGGGGAGGGCCGAAGGCTCCTGGTGGGCTGGGTTTTCGCGCAGGTGAAACTGATGGAGCCCAGACCTCTGAGGTGCTTCTGCTGCCATGTGCATCCACGTGGGAGTGGGCTAAATCCACCTCAGAGGTGGACCGCAGCAGTCTCTGCTTCTGCTGTGGTCAGCCCGGTCACAAGGCCGGCTCGTGCAACGCCATGCCGCACTAGTATGCATGTGCGGCAGCTGGCAAGCCGGCTGATCACCGGGCTGGGAGCAAGGCCTGCGCTCCACCCGCCAAACCCAGGGGCCGGGGCAAGCCCTCCGCCACCGCCGTCACCGCCGCAGCCACCGCCACCACTGCCGTCGCCGCTGCCACCTCCACTGTCGTTGCCGCCGCATCCACCGCGGTTGGGCCCTCACAGGGGGATCAGGAGGGAGCTGATATGGTGTGCCAATAATAGCCCCATTACGCCTCCTCCAGGCGAACATCAACCACTGCGCTTCCGCTCAGGAGATGTTGCTCCAGAGCATGGCGCAGTTGTCGATTAACATCGCCGTGGTCGCTGAGCCGTACTTTGTCCCGCCCAGAGAGGACTGGGTGGAGGACCTGAGCGGCTCAGTGACCCTAATTTCGTCGGCCGCCGCCGGTACCCCGTCCCTCGAGGCTGTCAAGAGAGAACGGGGTTGCGTGGCAGCACGGTTCGGGGAGATAGTCGTGGTAGGGGTATACTTCTCCCCGAGCCGAACTCTCGCCGAGTTCCACAACTCCCTTGCGGAGCTGAGAGTCATCGTCGTCGGGTTCCGTTTCCTCCCCGTGTTCGTCCTCGGGGACTTCAATGCTAAGAATGTGGCTTGAGGTTCCCGGCATACGGACACACGGGGCAGGATGGTGGAGGACTGGGCTCTGGAGACAGGCCTGGTCTTCCACAACCGGGGTTCGGCCCCAACATGCGTGCGGACGCGGGGTGAATCAGTGGTGGACATCTCGTTCGCCAGCCCCGCTCTGTCGCCGCATGTCGTCAACTGGCGGTTCTTGGAGGAGGTGGAGACCTATTCCGACCACCGGTACTGGTCGGAATAGGTCTCCACCTCCTCCAAGAACGACGTCTCCGCCCAGACCTCGAGCGCGCCGGTCCGACAGGCCCTGGGTGGTCCGCGGTGGGCGCTGAAGCAGCTGGACCGGGAGCTCCTCCTGGAAGCCTCGATCGTGCAGGCCTGGGTGTCACCACCGGACAGGCCTGCTGACATCAACGACGAGACGGAGTGGTTCCGAGAGGCCATGTCCGAAATATGCGACGTGGCAATGCCCCGGGTCCAGCCCGGACGCGCCCGGCACCAGGTGTACTGGTGGTCGCCGGAGCTGACGTCTCTGCCCGAGGCGTGCGTGGCTGCGCGACGTCGGTACACCTGGTACCGCAGGCTCCGTATCCGCCCTCCAGATACGGAAGCCATGCAGGCGGAGCTGTACGAGGGGTACAGAGCGGCGAAGACCGCCCTCCGAGCGGAGATCCTGCGGGCTAGGGGTCTGGCCCGCGAGGAGTCGCTGGGGACTCTGAACAGAGACCCGTGTCCCAAAGGGTCATGGCCGTCCGGCTGATCCGAGGATACCGCACGGTCTCCGCTGAGGCGGCGAGCCTCCTTGCCGGATTGCCGCCATGGGAACTGGAGGCCAAAGTCCTCGCCCACATATGGGAGTCGCGAGAGGAGGCAAAACGCCGGGGCGTAACTCCGCTGCCGCGAGAAATCACGGTACAGCGGACAGAGCTCTGGCGGGATCTCATAGCGGCATGGAGAGTGCGATTGTCGCAACCCAGTGCTGGGCACGCCACAATAGCGGCAATAAGTTCCCTCTTTGAGGAGTGGCTAGAGAGGCACCACGGCGCCCTCACTTTCTACCTGACGCAGGTCCTCACCGGATACGCGTTGTTTCGGGAGGTTCCTGTTCAGGATAAGGCGGGAGGAAACGCCAGGGTGTCACCACTGTGTGGATAGCCCGGAGGACACGGTGGAGCATACGGTGGAGGTCATGCCCCTAGCCGCCGCAGGAGACGCCCTGGACGGGAGTCAACAGGCGACTCCCGGCCACCGTAGGCGCGGGCTTGCGGGCGGCGAGCTATGGGCAGCTCGCCGCCCGGTAAGGACCGACGGCGCGTTGTGTTCCACGCGCGCCTCAAAGAGCTGTCAGCACGAACTGACGGGGTCCGTTAGGGCCGATGCCGCCGGGGCTGCGGGTTGTTCGAAAGAGATACCGTGGCCCCTGGCACAGGCAACTGAAGGAACACGGGTGGGTTTTAGTCAGTAAAAGTCTGACACGCCCTTCCGCTCAGGAGAGGTCATTTGATGATTTCCCACCCAAAAAAAAAAAGGGTCGATATTCCCTAGTCAAATGGTTAACGAGGGAAGACCCGTAATGCCCTACGAGGCCGAAGGCCTGCAAGCAGTTGAAGAAGACCCAAGTATCTCAGTACGTGGAATTCAACAGAGCATAGGAGGCGCCAAAAGTACTGCACAGCGTATTTAAAAAAAAAACGAGTTTCACCCATAACACCGTGAGGTTCCGCGATTCTTTGAAAAAATTCTACGGTCAGATGAATCAACATTTAAAAAGGGCGGTTACATGAACCTCCACAATTTGCACGAATGGCACACTTCCTGCGGGAAGACAGATCGCAGTACCAGTTTAAAGTGAACATGTGGACGGGAATTTTGAACGGTAAAGTCATTGGTCCAATCGAGCTGCCGGAGAACTTAAATGCCCAGGGGTATTTGAACTTTTTACAAAACCAATTACCAGAATTATTGGAACAAGTGCTGCTGAAACTTACGGCAGCATGTGGTACTAACAAGATGGCTCAGCGCATTATGCTCTAACAGTACGTGAGTTTCTCAATCGTGAATACCCCGATAGGTGGATAGGGCGGGGTGGTACAATTTCGTGGCCTGCCCGTTCACCCGATTTAAACCCCATAAATTTCTTTTACTGGGGTACGATAAAGGATATCGTGTACTTTAAACCAATTCAAAATTTAGACGAGCTGCGCCAAAGAATTGCAGAAGCCGCTGAATACATCAACTCGAGAAGATACGCCCGTCTTATTTCGCGATCATTTTTAAAGAGATGTAGAGCTTGCATTGCAGCTGAAGGCAAACAGTTCGAACATTTAATATAAACTTGGTAAATCTGATTTACCAAGTTTATATAATATATTAATAAAAATTATAACTAAAGAAATCCAATAACTGAATTTTATTTCAAACGCACCTAAAACTAACAAATAGCTTTTTTTCCTCAATTAAGAAGTAGCAATTAGTAAGTGGCAAACCATTTTGGAATCCAGACTAAACGCGCCATCTTTTAAAGTTACTTGCCAAAATAGTGTAGTACATTTTTTTTACACTACACGCGGTTAAAGTTGGGTGATGTAATAATTTTGAATTCAATGTTGGGCAAAAATCTAACATTTTATTTAAAACTGAGGTAGTTATGTTTTAACTTTTAACTGTAATTTACAGAAGGGTTATTCACGGTTACGTCACAGAAAAAAAACTGACGAAAAATTAATATTTGTAGTCACAGGACTTGAAAGATCATCACAGGGTGTCACTGTTTGAGATTTATTTTTGAATCCATAAAATTTGAAAAGTGCATGACCAAGATTTTTTTATATATTTTTCTAATAACTGTCACGACTTGGCCTATTGGCCGTTTTCGGCTTGGCGTTGATTTCTGGGACATGTTGTTTATACGAAAATATACAAGATATTACAAAATCTTGGGTACATTATGAAACTAAACCTTATGTATACTATATTACAAGTTATTTTTCCAAATACACATATTTGTTTGCATTTTTGGAAACTTAATTGCAAACGCAGAATGCGTACAAATGGTGAATTTAAGTATTTTAACATTCTTCACTCACCGGACCATGTGGAAAGGCACGTGTTGTGTGGACAGCCAGTCGAGCGCTCCGTTAACATCCAGCAGAGCGGCGCAGCCCACGAACTTAAATGCGCTTGCGCAGGAGAAAAATACGATCACTCGGGCACCATCCTGAATGACAAAGATACCGATTTAAAATACGAGTCAAAGAAAGAATAACGTTTATTTGGACACAGCTCGTGAAACACAAAATACAATGAAAATACGTTTGTATGCCATAAAGAAGAGTTACCCAGTGAAAGTAATTGGTTTAATGAATTACTTATCATAATATGTACTTAAAAATTTAATTAAGACTGAATTTCGAAATGGAATGGAAACGGAATGACCGTCAAAAACGAACCCACACTTAATAAGTAACTGGAACTTATCTAGAACAGGTTTTGGACAGAAAGTACAGGCTATTTTCAATTTTCGTTACAACAAGAGATTCGCGGTAAAAGCAAACTTGTATACTATAAATATACTAGCGAGCGACCTATTCCTGCTTCGCGCGGTTTTTAGGACTTGACAAAACAGATTTCTTTATTCTATGTAACTTTAATATTAATGTATTAGACACATAAACCTTCCCGAACAAATTCTTTAAATTATGGTCATAATCTGATCAAAATGCGTTGCGTATAGTTTGACCAAAACCGCTGTACCGCGCCTTCGGTACGTGCGCGGCTCCCGGGGGGGCAGTGCAGGCCTCACTCGTCATCGCTCACGGCGTCCCGCCCCCCGCCTCGCCGCGCATTCCTAAGGCGCGGTGCAGCAGTTTCGGTCAAACTATAGTTTAGAAGAATGCGGATACATAGACAATCATGAAACGCGACTTTTATTTATTAACACTGTAGTAACTTTCTTTTTTAGCAGACGATTACATTTACAAAAAAAAAAACACGATAAATACAAATAAAAAAACGTTTAGAACTCACCTGTTTAACCTTCTGCAGTTTCTTAGCAGTGCCTTGCGTGAAGGGATACGTGCCAGTGCTCTGTGCGAGCTCCACACTATGCGCATCATCGGCCTTCGCTACAAAGTACCGAACATTCCCCTCTCCAGTATCCCCGTATTTCTCTATATTTGCCAACAAAGTCTTCCCATTCGGTGACATAGGACTCTTCGGGCTGCTATACGATTGAGGGGAAAATGGTTGGGGAACATCATTCCTCCACCCCCCAGGCCTTCCCTGACCGTTCCTATACCCCCCTCCATACGCGTTATTATAAAAGTTTCCTCCCGGAAATCCGCCATCATTTGGAATTTGGTTATATTGAGGGTAGTATTGTTTATTATCGTGACCGTATTGCTCATTGTTTTCTAAACGTGATCGCCAGTTCGGTGAGTCTACAGTTAGCGGTTTCGGTCTCTGTCCGATACCGCTCGGTTGATTGAGACCAACGTTTTTCTCTTCAGAGCCCATTAGGTGGACCACTGTGCTTAGTATCTGTTCGTCTAAAGGCGTCATTGGTTTCGCCGGGTTCGACATACGACGGATAACTAAGGCGCATAGTTTCTGTCGGAGATAAAATACGCTTATAGCGTCTGAGGCGTCGGCGGTAAACGCCATCCAATCATCTAGGGTTATCACAGCCGTGTCAGGAGAGGCGTTATTCTCATCTGCTTCACTGTCCGAATCGCTCGACAGCCCTGGCGGGTTAGCGCGTTGAGTCAAAGCTCCTATTGGCAATCTTAGCGGCCCACCGAATAACGCAACAGTTAGGGGCGTAACTAAGGTATTACACCGGATAAAACAGAACCTTCCAGCTCTAGATATCTCTTCAAAGACGACCCAATCTGTAGGAAGGCTATGCACAGATTTCTGTGAGCCGGTCAATCCACCTCCTTGGTGTAATGTGGAACTTGGGTGGAAAGCCACTTTAACTTCTTTAGAAGTCCTTAAAGACGCAGAATCTCTGTCCACACGAGCTATCGAAGGATACAGCCCGCTTACTAACACCGCTTTCACAACATGCCATTTTTCAGAGTTCAAATTAACGTCTTTAATATCACCTGAACCTCGAGCCTTAACGAGGCATAGAGCCCTTAGCTGGGCAAGTAACTGAGACCGGTATCCGACAATCATTTCCATGGTAGCGCCACAAATAAGGTTTTTAGCACAGAACGCGCGTTCCGTACCATTCGCTCGGGCAGTCTGCCATGCTTGGAACGCTCGTAACAACGCCATATGATCCGAATAACTATCAGCAGCAAATTCCTTACGTGCCAGACTTCCTTTCTTCCTATTCTCCGGATTCATCGATATCTGGAACGGTTCCTTATTCGCCAAACTACATACTATCGTCAATATAGGATCGAGGCACTTCATAACACACGCGTAGAGCAACATCTTTCCTAGTTTAGGTTCTACGGTCAGATCTAACAAATGCTGACCGATCTCTGTCAGATCCTCCATAGGGGTTAACGCACCGATAGTCTTTAGCAACGATACGGCGTTTCTCACAGCCAAAAACGAAGGAGGCTCCAGAGCTTTCGATAGAAAGTCTGCAATGGGAGTATTACCAGTTGCAAGCAACTTTGTATGAAGACACAGTTCTTGTAAAGGTACTCTCAGAATTTCCGGTACGGAGTTCAAAGGTAAGGTATTAAATCGACGTTTGGAACACATGTGGAAGCAATGGCCTGGTTTCGTCCTACCTGCGCGACCTGCCCTTTGTTGGCAACACGCTCTAGAAGTCCAAACACATTGCAACGAGCAGACACCGCCATTGGACTCATAGTACTTCTCTTTCACCTTACAGGAATCGACCACATACACCACATCATCTATAGTAATCGAAGTCTCGGCGATATTCGTCGATATTATAATCTTCCTTGCGTTAGGTAGGGGGTTAAACACTTTCTTTTGATCCAGAGTCTGCATATTACTGTGCAAAGTAAATATCTGGTATTTCATCACATTCATCTCTGAACAGGATTGTATCATGTCCCTTAGAGTCACTATGTCGTCATATCCTGGAAGGAAGATTAGGATACTTCCTTTGGGAAGGTTTACGTGTATATGCTTAATTAATGCTAGCATAAGATCATGGTCGATCAATTCTTCTGAAAACGTGTGATGGTATACATCTAGGAGGAAGTTCTCTGCTGCGCTGTCATCTTCCGCGTTATCCTTGGGTTCCTCAGTCAGGTTGAAGGTGGAGAGGATTTTAGCACAGTCTGTGTGGTTGTTTTCTACGGCGTAGTCGTATGCGGACTTGCCGTCTTTGTCTTTTGCTGATGGGTCGGCACCTGGAACAAAGATTTGGGAATGTCTTTGTGTATTTATTGCCGCTGTTAGTCGCTTTTGGTCATGAATGTCTGATTTGGGCAATGACTACAATCCTTTCTTTACTTCTGACAGCAGCAACCCAATAGCCACCTTATTGAAACAACAATAAAGATCACTGTTTTTTTAGAGTGATGCAAAATCAGAGATAAAACAACTTTGAAAGAACTCGAAAAATACACGAAAACGTTGATCGCTTTTGGACTTTGCCACATAAACTTGTTACTTGTTAATTTATAAGTATACTGTCCCAGCCCTAAATACAGGGCTATTTTAAATTATCTAGCTCCGCAGCCGCGATAGGTATCGATATCTAAACATGAATTAATGAATTTTTAGACAAACCAAAAATATATTAATTTTATGTTTTTTTTTTCTTGTGGCTCATCGACCGCAGTTATTGTAGTCGCTTGAAATATCAGTTTAAATAATCAGTTTTTTTTTTGTAAACATCACAGACTTGATAGGTGTCGATATTAAAACACGAGAAAACATAAGAAAACAGTCTTTATCAAATCATATTTCAAGTAACAATACTAACAGCGGTCGTTGATCTCCCAAAAAAATCATATCTTTTTATTTTATCGTATTTAGATATTGGATACTCATCGCGTCTGCGGAGTTTAACTAGCCAATCTAAAATTTCCCTTTATGGCACATCGGGTAACGGGTTCGACTTTATAAAGCGTCGTCTCTATCAATTATACCACTGTTTGACAGATCGAAAGCTTGATGAATATTGTTGATATATTTTTGTATGCATCTACGAAAGACAAATACAGGCTGATTTTTTAAAGACCAGCCAAATTTAAGGATGTGGTACAGACCATCAAACTGAACAACTTTCTCCATGGGACAAATAGCGTAATCGCGAATAAAAATTCAGCCGTCCCATACATTTAGGTCGAGTAGGTATATATAGTTTGATGGTCTGTACGACATCCTTAAATTTGGCTGGTCTTTAAAAAATCAGCCTGTATACTCGTAACGTTATTCGGACTGTGTAGTACTTTTCGTTAATTTGTTTGATGTGACTTTGGTTGTACTTTTTTTATTTATTGTATATCTGTAGCCGTGTTTACCAGTCGTGTCTTTGTAACTTACCGATCTGCAACATCTGCGCGATGGTCTCGGCGAGTCCCCGACACGCGGCCGCCATGAGTCCGGTGCGCTTGGTCTTGGAGTGTCCGCACGACACCGGGACTCCTTCCGATATGTACATGTACAGGATTTGGGTGAATGAGTCCTGGGGAGCAAAGTTTAGATTGTGAAAACATCAATATAGCAGCTAATAGAACAGATAAAACGACTGATATTGACAGTTTTTCCTCCTGAAAACTGATAAAACAGCATGTGATTACCTAGGTTAAACAGATCAGTCTAGAAATCTAGATATTGTACATCTAGATTTCTAGACTGTACTCTACTGACTGTACTCTGTGTGACTATACTCTATTTTCTGCACTTAAAGACTTCGCATTTGGCCCATTGTGCGTGATTTTGGATATAAATGTAATAATAGTAGTACTCCAGACCGTATCTCGGCCTTGGTGGTCAATCTCAACAGAGAGTAGCCTTCGGAGCGAGACATTACAGTGCAGGCGTCAGCAGACACCGCAGAAGGCCAATTCTCGTAATTCAAAACGATCAAAATCTAGTCGCAGTCTCATCTCGGCGACAAACAAATGTCAAAAACTTGTCAAAATGTAGGAAAATTAGACGTATTCTTGACAGATTGAGACTGAGATCAGACTGTGAACGTTTTTAAAATTACGAGAATTGCCCCTCTGGTGTCTGCTCACACACTTGTATTCTTCCCCCACTCTCATAGTACTCAGAGACGGTAATCCGATACTCGCTCTCCCGTTACCGGCGCAGCGACGCACGTACTTAAGTGTAATACTAACGGCTGCGGTCATGGAAAGTGCGACTAGGCCGGGGAATATTTTTTGCGGGACTTCTCTACTCGCTCCGGCCAGAGCGCTCCCACAGCACTCCCCCCCCCCCCCTCTTCTTAATATCAACTAAAACTGACAAAGTAACGGGTCACGAACCAGTGTGCCTTCATTAAAGCACTCGTCAAGAAACTCGTCCATGTCGGCCTGCAGCGAGGGCTCGATCACGTTCTCTTTGTCTTCTTTACCATCCTTACTAGTACTGCTGCCTGCGTCTTCCGGCTTTTGGCCTGGATACAGAGTTATCAAAAATGTGAAAATGGTATTCGTAAACTTAAATCGACATTATTACAACAAAAAAAAAATCTTTAAACCATCGAACCATTTTTTAATATCGAACTTTGACATGATTTATTCCGACATACTTCATCATCGATGAAGTGTGTCGGAATAAATCATGATTTCAGCCGAAAGAAGTCCACTACTGAACATAGGCTTCCCCTAAGTATCGTCTTTTCGACCGGTTCTGTACTTCTCCAATCTCGAATTCCTGCGACCTTCACCAGATCATCGATCCACCTTGTAGAAGGCCTTCCGACATACTTACAAATTCTAAATACGAGAACTGATTTTAAACCCGAGTCTAAGTCCTCAATTTCGTACTAAAAAAATTATCAAAGTTGTAATAAGATTCAAAATACAAAAACCTCCTCCAGTCCTCATTTCTAGTTCCGCTGGAACTGATTTTAAATGATAAATGATTTTATTTTGTAAGTAGGTTATTACAAACACTTTTACACGTCAATCATATTTTACAAACTAGATGAGGTCAGAGTTTCCTATCTGACTAATCTGAGAAGAAAGGTCGAAATCATGTAGATCGATGACTTTTTTTTTTTTTTTTCAGGATGGGAAATCATCAAATGACCCCTCCCGCTCTGGGTGGAGCAGAAGGGAGTGTCAGACTCTTACTGACCAAAAACCCACCCGTGTACCTTCCTTAGCCTTTTATGTACCAGGGCAGCGGTAACCTTTTCGGACGATCCCGCTACTAGATCGATGTCTGAGATGGTCTTTTGAGGAGGGAAAAAAAAGATGGTCTTTTGTAATGAGACTAATTGAATCTGCTGGTCGAAGTTTCTTTGCCATGTTACAATAATGCGAATCTTACAACGAAATTAAATTTAAAATTTAAAAAACCCCCGACACAAAATAATAATAAAAATAGTATGAATGTAAAAAGCCTAACACAATTAAAAATAACTATTGAAAAAATAGCCACAAATAAAACAAAAAAGGTATAAACGTGAAACCCTATAAACAGAAAAAAAAAATAACCTTGAAATTATGACCTTACTTAAGTACGTATGAATTTTTTTGATTAAATGCTGTCCCGTCGGGGGACCGCTCTAATTATTAGCCAAACGTTCTGTTAAAGTTGAAAATAGTAGCGGTCCCCCACACGCAGACACGTCAAACTTATAACACCCCGTCGTTTTTGCGTCGAGGGTTAAAAATAAGATAGCAGGAAAAAAAAAAAATGTTCAAGCTTTTTCTTTTTTTTTTCTTTGCAAAAACTTGAAAATATGCAAAATTTTGTGAATTAAAAAGAAACTTTTTTTAGCTCGTATGTTTTCAATTTAAAATTTTCAATACATCACACTTAAATCGTCGCTAAATTACGATTCAATGAAACATACCTTCCAGCTGTGACCAGTAGCTGTTCCCGCTCTTGAGTTTGTTCTTGAGCTCCTTCTCAACTTGCGTCATCTTGGGCGTCTTGTACTGCGAGATCTTCAGCACGTCTTCAAGGTAGTAGCGCTGTACCTCGTGCAGGCGGCCCGGGATTGTAATCACTGGGCAGTTGTTGAAGTATCTGGGGAGAGGGGTGTTTCAATTGTACTGCAATGACTTGAAAATAAACGTGGGCGTGGGGAAGGACGGTTTACGAATGGATGGATTGCGACTGATTATGTGGATATGGAAAGAATAGTAAATATATAAACATGATGGCACATGGGACTATGAAACACAAAACAATAATATGAATGCTCAATCTTGACATGTTAATTTTATTGTTTTCCTTCTAATTTTATAAATTGTATTCATCATTCATAATTTATTTTCTCTATTTTTATCGTGTTTACACCTAGTTATATGTGCATGCTGTGGTCTTCCGTAATTGAAGGAGCACACGTAACAGAACCTTTTTTATTATTGTAAATTTCTATTGTATATGTGTATCCTTTGTTGGAGATCCTCAATAAATAAATAAATAAAAACAACGTTTTGTGCTGACCCAAGTAACATGGGACAACGACTGTATTTTCATTCAATTTTCAATTGCAGAAAGAAAGCCAGAGTAAAAGACATATAGAAATGATGAAAACTCAAAAATCAAAATATTTTATTTCACATAAACCAACATGGGCACTTATGAAACGACAGAAGCTAGTCTACATTCGCGACATATTCGCAAAAATGTAAACTAATATGAGTTTATGGAAAAATAACTTTAATACCTACACACTAAAGTTCAGTTTACGCTACAACTTCAAACATTTTATAACTTTTTCAATAGTGCTAGTCACTCGGAAATCAACTTAATTACCATTAAAATAAAGTTGATATTTGTTTAACTTGAAATAATGTTAATTTGTAACATAAATAAATTTCAATATAGGAACACGGTAACTGGAGTAGCTCAGAATCTACTTACACGATAAGAATAGTTGGTCGCCCTAATTAACTCAAGACAATGTACATGTTCTTTCTCCAGAATTGGCTTACTGACAGGTTATTGTTATTAGTATTAAGTTATTTATTTATTTTACTTATGGTCCTAGTTTATCATCTGTGACTTCAAGTGACAGCTATGTGAACAGAACCCAGCAATGCATTAATATGTAAGTTGTCACGCCCTTTATGCCTGGAGGATTTTATTTAGGTAGTAAGTTTTTATTTACATCTTAATTTTAATTAATTATTTTTTAGCTTGAGTATGTATAGTTTTTATTATATTTGTGGGTATATTGGCGTGGCTAGCTGACATATGGCAAATAATTTAATTTTATGGTCTGTGCCTTGTAATGTTAATTACTTAACACCTAGTATTGTATACAATCAAGTATCAAGTATTTTCTAACTGAACAGACAGCTGTGCTGCTGGGGAGTTTGTTGCGCCACTTCTTCCCAGCGATAGCACTAGGAAGTGGTGAAGGGCGGGCGTTTTTGGGGGACTGTCTTTTGTAATTGCGAAAAGTGCTGATTCTCAACCTAATTTGAATAAATGACTTTTGGTTTTTGATTCAGCCCTTTAGAAGTTTTTGAATAGGAATTCTGTCCTTACCCCATGAAACGGACACTACTTAATAGCGCGGAGTTACTATCGCGTATTCATAATAGGTCATCAGTTTTATACAGAGGGGCAATTGTCGTAATTTTAAGAACGTTCACAGTCCGATCAACAAAAAACAACAACAATATGTCAAACCCTACATTTTGTCAAATTTTTGACATTTGTTTGTCGCCGAGATGACACTGCGACTAGATTTTGAACGTTCGAAATTAGGAGATTCAGGTACTAGCTTCTGCCCGCGACTTCGTTCGCGTGAAGTTATCGCGCCCCCGACCCATCGCATGGCATCACTTCGCCTACCCACGCTATTGCTTCGTTTTTGCTTAGCGTTCTTTATGGTTTTTTTTTTGCTCGGCCCCTAGGAGCCGCAGCGTGATGTTAAATAGTTTAAAATCTTCCTCAAGAAAGAGGCTATCAAATGCAAATAGAATTTTTAAAATCCGACTGTTAGTTCCAGAGATTAGCATGTTCAAACAAACTCTTCAGCTTTATTATTAGTATAGATATAAATGGATAGATAACAAAACCAACAAACAATGGAACACATTCATTTAATTATTAATTAATTGATTCAATAAGCTAGTCCAAGTTTCCTCCCAATGTTTTCCTTCACCGTATGTGTAATCCTACCAAGTTAGTATTAATTTGCATATTTACCTAGAAAGCCGCACGGGTCGAACGCTTGCCGCGGTACGCCTACGCACCGAGTGGGTGACCACGTTTACGTACCGAGACCCTTCCGTGCCTCAGAAAGCACGTAAACCCGTTGGTCCCGGCTGTCATTTGTGTGTCCCGGTTTTCAGAAGCCCGGAAGTCCGACAACCAGTCTTACTAAGCGTAAATCGTATTACCCAGTGACTGGGTCGTGGAGGTCAGATAGGCAGTCGCTCCGTGTAAAATAGGGCTGGTATTGCCAAATGTATTAGTTGGGAAAAGGCTAGGCAGATGAAGATTTACCTGGAGAATATCTGCGTATCCATGGTAGCCGACATGAGCACCAACTTGAGTTCTTTAAACCGTGGCAGAGCGTCGCGCAGGGCGATCAGCAGGAAGTCGCTAAACTTGTCCCGTTCATGCACCTCGTCCACGAATATGTGTGTTACACCTGCAAGGTAATAATGCCTTTAGTAATGCAGTTTCTTTTTTACAACTTTATTAGTTTACTCGCTGCACCCCGCGGTTTCACCCGCATTACTCTCGATTCCGTGGGAATATCGGTACAAAATGTATCCTATGTCCTAACCCAGGTCATGGTCTACACATGTGCCAAATTTCATCCAAATCCAGCTCAGCCGTTTTATCGTGAAAGTGCAACAAACAAACGTTCAAGAAATCAAATCTGTTCTCCTTAAAATACTTTTCATCCTGGACCGCAGACGAAGTCGTGGACCTCGGCTTGTCAAAAATAAACAAGACTGCCGCAATTGTGGACGTTTACATAACATAACATTACGCGTATTTTCCCTGAAGGGTTAGGCAGCGGAGCGTTTGGTATGGGCAATTTTATAATGCCACTAACCTGTGAGCGAGGTATCTCCTGCCATGAGTGTCCTGAGCAGCACTCCGTTGGTACAGTACGTAAGCACGGTGCGGGGACTGACGCGGGACTCTAGGCGAATCTGGTAGCCTATGGACTGGCCTATCTTCTCCATACGTTCGTAGGCCACCTGAGAAAAAAGATAAAAACATTAGATTAAAAAAAAAAACATGAGTTATATACCCTGTCCAGTAAGGTGGATGCTCCAAGGTAGCCCGCGAAATTCAAATTTTCTTACGTTTTTTGCAATTTGCTGGTCAGTACTAAGTTGTACGTTGATTAAAATATGATTCGCGGCCGTAACAAATATGTATTTACAAAATTATAATCATTAAAGTCATCAACATAACTCTAAGATCAAGTAATCCTACTTCATGAAATCTTGACATTTTAGGATTATGCTAATTTAACAGATGTATTATTGATTCGAATGATTATAATTCTGTAAATACATATTTGTTACGACTGCGAATCATATTTTAATCAACGTACAACTTAGTACTGACCACCAAATTACAATAACGTAAGAAAATTTGAATTTCGCGGGCTGCCTTGGAGCATCCACCTTAAGTAAACCGTTTTTTGACAGATGGAACTAGTGATTGCAGCAACACACAATACATTTATTGATACACGTACGGTATTATAATGTATGTAAGAAGCCATAAATAAGATCATTCAATAAGATAAGGCAGTTTATATATTTATTTTATTACGTATTTTAAAGTTACGATCGTCGTTCTAAGACAGCTGTCAAAAAACGGTTAACCTAATGGACAGGGTATAATGGCATGGTTGTTTGCGTCCAAGAGACCGAAAGAAAGAGTCGTATTTTTCGGCAACTTAATTTCCACAGCGAAAGTACGCGCGGATTAGACATAAAGATAGTAAAAAAAAACTTTTTTACAAAAAAAAGAACAACAAACTTCTAAAAAAAAAACACTATTTCGGAAGTCGGTGTCTTTGGTTTTGTATTTTCGTTTTTTTACACCATTTATCTTTTTTTTTGAGTCTGTTAAAAAGTTGTGGTAAAGTAAAGTTCGTTTTCTAATCCAAGATAGTAATGTGACATTTAAATCTTTTGTGTTTTCGTTTTTTAGTATAGAAATTGCACCTATCATATTAGTATCTGGGTTTAAAAAACGTACTTTAGTATTAGATAAAAATAAACAATAATATAAATCTCAATTAATAAACAACTTATTTTCCAGTGACTCTGGCCCATTGATAAATGTGGGTGGTGGATAATGGTGTAAATACAATAAAGAGTATCTATTAATCATTTTATTATGCAGGTTATTTACCTGGACAGGAATCTGATTTTATTTATTTTCATTATGAATATTTACCTAGAGTATTATTAAACTTGAATTGAATTATTTAATGTATTGTTTTATTGATTTAATGACTGGATTTTATGTATCTAATTATTTTATTTATATTAAGGTAGGTATTTAATTGTAGTGACTTATTTTTTGGAACGAAGTTCTTTAACGCGGCTTGCGGTAGAAGTAAACTGGTAGAAATCCTCACGTAACGAAAAAGCGTTATGCGTTAGTCTCTCCATGCGACTTTCTTTCTCTCTCTCTCTCTCTCTTTTTATTATAAACGAGCGTGTGTGCGTGCGAGTATCGCATAAGGAATTTCGTTCCTGACGAGAGTCCCCCGACCGCACACGTTTTTTTAAAATCTGTTATATACTTTTACTACGGGGCCAAACCTGAAAGCGCGAAAAAAAAATCAGCTGTTCCCTACATCTATGTTCGTATAACTCGTCAAAATGTAGGGAACACCAGATTTTTGTTTCGTGAGTTCGGGTTTGGTCCCATACAAAAAATTGTTCATAATGATGAGTACAATGACCCCCTAGAGTTACGGGATATCAAAAACAACACATTGTATATATTTGATTATTGCAATTTAAGAGGTTTTTTTTTACATTTTTAACCGACTTCAGAAAAGGAGGAAGTTCTCAATTAGACTGTATTTTTTTATTTTTATGTTTGTTACCTCAACTCCGTTATTTATAAATTGATTTGTAAAATTATTTTTTTATTTGTAAGGATATACTTTTAGATTGGTCCCATAGAAATTTCATCAAAAACTGTTCAGCAGTTTGGTTTTTAAACCAAAATTACTGGTAAAAATTACAACTAAAAAGTGAAAAATAAAAAATTACTTTAATTTCGGAAGTCGGTGGCAAACAACGAAAATGCAAACCCAACGACACCGACTTCCGAAATTAAAGTAATTTTTCACTTCGTAGTGTCTTTTTTGGAAGTCGTTTTTTTTTTTTTAAACAGTTTTATGGTAAAATTTTATTAATCGATTGCATTTGTAATCTACTTATGTTAAATACCATTAATATTTGCTCGACCAGCAAAGAAAAGTGTGACGTTCATTAAATTACCACGAACATTCACTATCTATCTCTATGGTCACACTTCTCGCTCCACCAGTAAAAAGAAACACTTACTCTCTCAGCCACAGATACAGCGGATATCCTCCTAGGTTGCGTGCAGTACATGCGCGCAGCGTTCTTATGTTCCTGACAGTAGTCTAACATCAGTTGGGGCAGTTGTGTCGTCTTTCCGCAGCCAGTAGCGCCTGCTACTATTATCACCTGCAGAATAAGCATTAGAATTAAGTATTGATGACCAATAGATCAAAGTTATGCGATATGTTACATGGCCCTGCGTTGTTACACTTATATAATACTAGCTGTGCCCACGACTTCGTGCGTCCATGTCGGAAAAGAAATTGATTTCATGGGTTTTAATATTCTTGCGCGGGACACTAATCTTCAAAAAAAAAAAGTAATAAGGCCTATATTACTCCTTAAAATATCAGCTATCTTCCAGTAAAGGTCCCATTAAAATCGGTCCAGACGTTTTGAAGATTAGGCGGAACAGACAGACAAAAAATTTAAAAATTGTTTCTTGTTTTAAGTACCATTTTATACTTTCATATGCAAATAGACACTTCAATTTTATTTATTTGTATAGATGATATCTTACTAATATAATGTTTGGACTTTAAAAGACATCTTGACCTTTGCGTTTGTTTCGGCATTTCTTCTCAGCCCCAGCAGTCTCGACATTCATAGCGATCGCTTTACGACCGAATTCGGTCGCAAAGTCTCGGATTGACAGGTGTAATGTATGGAGTGACAGGACTTTGCGACCGAATTCGGTCATAAAGCGATCGCTATGAATGTCGAGACTGCTGGGGCAGGGATCATCCAGCTACGAAATTCGCGCATTGAATTCGCATCTCACCGCATTGGATCGCTTCGCAATCGCGTTCGCTTTGAATCGCCTACGTAGGACGTTGCGTAAGACGTCGCGAAAGAATGGACATGCGCAATCGAATCCCGCGCGAGATTTGATTCGAGCCTCAGTGTGAAGAAAACTTTTGAGTACATCTAGAAGTCATGTAAACTCAATGTATTATTAGATTGTTGTGTTGCCTCACCTGATTATGTAGAACAGCATTGATGAGGTCCTGCCTCTGTTCATACACCGGCAACTTCTCTCTGAACTTCAACAAATCTGGATTGTATTGTGTGTTGGGAACCTGAAACAATTACGATTTTAACATGGCCTACTTGAGAAAACATTCAAATGTTTATTTTTCAGAATGTAACACTTTTTTTTATCTGTGGCAGTTGGGTAAAAATAAATATAAAATAGTAAATAAATAGTAAATAGTATATTGTGTTCTATTCTTTTTTTTTTTTGTTTAAGGCGAAAGCGTCAGCATAGCTCGCGAAATTTGAACTTTCTTACGTTTTTTTGCAATTTGCAGGTCAGTGTCAGTGTCATCAATATTTGAATTTCGCAGGCTACCTCAGTGCATAACCCTTAAATTAGGTTGAACCTGTTCTTAGTTTAGTAAAAAAAGACTTAGCAGGAAGTATATACCTGTGCAACTCCATTATTCAGCTGCCCCATAGTCTTATGTGTGAGTTGTGGACTTCTCTCCTTCTCTGGACAGCTGCTAAGGTCATCCTTCTCCTTACTGGTGATAGGGAAGGCATTGCACAGCTCCGCAATACTGCACCGCATGTTAGAGTCCAAGATGAGCTTGGCATCGTTTTGAATAATTGTTGAGCCAATGCGTTTGTATATTGTTAGATAGCGGTTCACACCTGTAAAGAATTTAGTGTTTTTTTTGTTATTGATAAATTATATTTATTTCTGTAAGTAGGTTAATACCCAGGACGACCTTATCAATCTATGTATTTCCAAATAATTCCTTATAAAATAAAATTAAATTAAATAAATCTTTAATTCAGACTAGGTCCATAAAACATTGTTAGTATTTTAGTGTTAGTCACAATAATGCTTATGTAACTAGGTTAGTATCGTTAGATTTCAAACAGTAAATATTATTATTAATTCAGAGCTAGGACTAGGCTAGCTAGCGCTAGGGCTTGTACCCCTCAAAGATATAATTTTTAAACAAGATGAGGTAGGTGTTTCCTGTCTGACTATTCTAGTGGTTGAACCTTGTTGCATCTACTAAAATCTAGCCCTCTTTAAATGTGTGGATATTATTTGAAAATTTGTTCTGTATTGTAAGAAAATTTGTTTTAGGTTAAAAAATATGTGGCAATACTAGAAAAGCTAATAGTATCTATGGTAAAAAAAACAGTGCAATAGAGATTCTAAAGTACCACGGCTTTCTGTCATGGGGATAAGCAGTCACATATTTATATAGATATTGTTTCTTTATTAAAGGCAAGTTTACAAAAATCTTGCTTATAAAATATAATAGCATATCCCATATCATGTCCCACTGCTGGGCAAAGGTTCCCCCAAATTCTTCCAAGAACACTTTTCCTGCTCCACCTTGATTCAGCCCTTGCATTACGTGTCCAGGTTATCTTATAACTAAACTTACAACATAAATATTTTGCAGTGTTACCTAATCAATACATTTGATTAGATTAGGTCTGCTAGTTGTATTTCCCCGTAACAGAAGATATTGCACAATAACTCGTAAATGAAGTGAAAATATTTAAAATGACTTGTTGAATTTTTAAATTAATATACATATGTACATATTTTTATTTTAAATTACCAACTTAAAAAACCTTTAAAAAAAATTGTACTCAAAAGTCTTAGAATATTATGATTAAGTACAAATTATTAACTGATTTATTAGATTATGTGTTGTTAACATAATTAAATGTATGAACATAAGGAAACACTAATTAATAAATCTTAGGTTAATACCTAAGATTTATTAATTAGTGTTTCCTTATATTCCACAAAATGTTGTTTATTTATAAGAGGTAGCAAATTGTGCTATTTATTTAATGTTATGTGATGACAGACAATCTGTAGGGCACTTGTTTATTTACATGATTACTTGTTACTATCTTATTTGCGTACCTACTTAAAATATACCTCATGAGATTGCTTTTGAATAAAAGAAAATATAACTGTAATATTAGTTTTTTGGATGAGCTGGACCCTTTTAATAAAAATTGATCCTTGGCAGCTCTGGACAGATGGAAGGAGAATAGGGAGGCATTTGCCCAGCAATGGGAAAGAACCGGCTAATATTAAAAAAAAAGTTTTTTCGCACATGCGTGTCATCTATTTCACAAGTAGTGGTAAATAAACATTGCAACTAATGTGCAATATATCCGAATGGTTCTACGTAAACATAACAGTCAATCTAATTAAATTAAAAATGCAGTTTATATAAAAAATGTATAGGCGCTAAAACATCGTCTGAGCTTGTACGTATGAACAAAATATGTTTTTTCATATTAACAACATACCTTTCCCGCGCGATTTCGACTTGAGACCGAGCTTAGCAACTGTCTCGTGGATGAATCCGCGCTCCTGAGCCGACAAGAACGTCGGGAACTTAAGTTCAGTCTCATTGTCATCACTTATGAACTTATCCAACTGAATCTTCAGTGCTATGCTCACAGATTCAGCTATGGGGAAATGCTTGTTGCCATGGCGTTTTCCCTTTTTAGAACTCATTATAACAGTTATTCTATGCTATACACAATGCTCTGCTATGCTCACATATACTATAGTAAAGGTATTGTTTACATAAGCAAATTATTAACAAGAGTGAAGAACTACATAGGTATTTAGTTGAAAGAAAAACGAAACGAAAGCGATTCCATATTCTTAGTGCTAGGGAGAAGAGGTAACATACTAATTTGATGCGAAATTTTTAGTCGATTGATGAAAGTTACATAATTTGGAGCGAACATACTATTATTTCAATGAGATTTATTGTTTCAATCACTAGTTTCTGTACAAAACTACACAAGATAGATATACAAGACATATACATTTTTACGATATTCTGACGTTACAAACTTTAGCCGATTATAGAAACTAAGAAAAGATGTACGCTAATACGATTGGATTATTGGACATCACCATTGCGGCCGCAAATGTCATTTGGGGAAGCGTTGCGGCGTTCCAGCTCCCTAAGTTATTTTGGCATGCTCTTAAACAGGTATCGCTAGGAGCTAACCTTAGAGTATCTCCGAAACGATCAATTTGTAACTATCAATGTTTTGTATGTTTTATTGGTAATGGCTTCAGTTGCATTTTGTTCATCAATCTCAATCACGTAAAAATTGTCAATAAAATTCCAATTGATCGTTTCGGGCACCTTCTATGTATCCGAACAAAAGTTGAAATTAAAAAACAATAGTAATTTGTCAAACTGTCTACACGGAAGATGAGGCGGTATCCACAGAGTACATTATAAGGCGGTATGGTCGAAAGACTATAGCCTGCCCATTGCGCTAATTTAAAAAAAAAATTTGTCGAATTGTCATGTTGCCTGTCAAAATATTTCAACACGTGAAGGAATCGTCAATCGTGTGAGATTAAACACTGTTTTCTTTGAATTCCTAATGTAATTTATCAAAATGCCGAAGAATATCAAGCATTTAGTGGTCGACACAACCGCGTTCATAAAGGCAGCTGGTTTGCAAGACATCGCTGAGAACGTATACACAGTTCAAGAGGTTATTGATGAAATCACGAACGATAGACAACGCAGAAAGCTTGTAGTGCTCCCATATGATCTTATCGTAAAAGATGTCTTCACTGAGAACATTAAATTCATAACAGAGTTCTCCAAAAAGACCGGCGACTACCGTAGTCTCTCTGCCACTGACATCAAAGTGATGGCGCTAACATACCAACTAGAGAAAGAAAAACTGGGCTTCGAACACCTGAAAACTGATCCAACTACACAGAAAATTGTCAAAGTAACTGGATTATCTAACTACAACTCGAACCCAAATGAAGACTCTGAAGGGAAACCAGAAAATGTCAATCAGGAAACTGGAGAACCAACAGGAAGCACAGATGAAGAGACTGGTGAAGCTAAAATCAAAAACGATGATAAAACTATTCCTAACACAGCAGAAATTACTATAAATGTTGCGAATAATGTCAATGTAAACGACGAAGAAGAAACAGAAAAAATTGCTGATCAAATAAAAAATATGGACATACAAGAAAATATTGATGATATTATGGTCAAAGTTTCTGATGATGAAGTGGAGTCTGAAAGTGATGAGGACTCCGACAGTGATGGTGGAGAATGGATCACACCTGGCAATGTAGCAGAGAAAAGGAAAGAAATGGAACTGGGAGAATTTGAAGAAAAATCTGTTGAAGTAGCTTGTGTCACTTCAGACTTTGCCATGCAGAATGTCCTCAAGCAAATAGGACTCAATGTAACTTCAATAGATGGCAGGATCATCAGACAACTACGTACCTTCATATTTCGCTGCACAACTTGCTTCAAAACTACAAGTGTAATGACAAAATTATTTTGCCCAAAATGTGGTCATTCCACTTTAAAAAAAGTTGGAGTGAGTATTGATGATGATGGAGTACAACACATTCACATAAATGGACGTAAACCACTGACAGCTCGGGGCAAAAAGTTCAGTTTGCCCACACCTAAAGGAGGTCAGCACTTCCAATACCCCATACTTTCTGAAGACCAACATATCCACAAGAGGTTTGCCACAAAAATGGCGAGAGGTAAAACTAATGCTATGGACCCTGATTATACTGCAGGATTCTCACCTTTTGCCATGAGAGATGTTAATTCAAAGTCTGCTGTGTTAGGTGTTAGAGCTAACAAGCAGGACATTAAATACTACATGAAGAACTGTTGCAAGGGCAAGAAGAAGTAAGATAATTTAAAACTTTTCTGATGGGCCTTCAATTTATGAGCCAGATTTTGTATATAGGAAGTAAAAATAAACTAATATAGTAAAATATAGTATATTCTTATTTTAATGATACATTGTTTAAATGTTCACCTATATAAATAACAACAAAAGTATACATGTATGATACAAGTACTATTTTGACACTTTTTCTTCAATAAACTTGAACACTGATTCCATACATGAATATGACGTCATTTCGTGTTTTTGATGACCTGCAAAAACAAAAATGGTGATAAATGATAACATATACTTTGAACTTTTTCGGATTTTCTTGCATCTTGAAAAGGTGTTCGATGCATTCTTGACACCTATCAGTTTCATACAAACAAATACTTGTTTAGCAAATCTGATGTTTTATCCTAATAGAACTGCGGCACTGACAGGTGTCAGGAATGCATTCGCATAATGGCCGGGCTGTAGAAATAATTTCAGGTTGAATGTACCTGCAGAAATTCTTGGTATATCAAATTCTGGTGTGTTCATCGGCGTATCCAGTGGTGATTGGCTTGATATCCAGTTCCTTGCTGCCTGCAGAACACAAAATAACTATTTATTAAAAAAGCCAAGACTCGCACACCATTACAGAGCTTATAAAAGAAAAACTTTTTTTTTTCATTCTGTCTTTCTATATGTTCCGGCTTATCTCCGAAACGGCTTGGCCGATTTTGATGTTTGGTGTGGAGATACTTTGAACATTGGAGAAGGACATAGGCTACTTTTTATTGACACACCACGCGGTAGAAGCCGCGGGCGGATCTAGTCTTTTATATTAGATTTACAATATCATAAAATTCAACTTACATCTTTCATGTACTTAGTAATCTGTATATTAGAATACACATGCACCGAATCAGTAAAGGCAATTGCTTTTACTCTCTTCTCAAACTCATCCTTCAGCTGATCAGCCAACGTAACAGTCAGTACTCCACCATAACTATGCGCCACAATCGCTATTGATGTAGCTTTTGTATTTTTAACATAAGTTTTCCATACATAGTTGGTATGTTCTTCTCCTGAACTGCTATTTGGTATCTTTTTGCCATTGGGTAGACAATTATCATTGGGATTTAGTACCATTACTCCATATCCTTTTACTATGGCTTTCTTGATGTAAGGTATTTGTGTGCCCATGTCTAAGTTATCGTTGATTATGAGTCTGGGAAAGAAATATTTTACTTTACATAGTATTTGCAACAGCAAAAACTGAACAGTATATTTTCAATGTTTCTAGTGGATTGTACTTACGATCTCGCCCACTGTCCTGCACGAACTGCACCTGATCCATGGATTAAGATCACCAACACATCCTTCAGATCATAATCCTTGGACACAAAGATGAAAGTTCCTTTACTGGAATCTTTGGGCACTGGCAACTTTGTCAAGTTCTGATCGGTTTCCATTAAATGGTATACATACTCTGTGACCGCATTACCTAGCTCCTCATAATGTGCCTGGCATTCCTGGTGTTGGTTACTAACGTTGAATTGGAATGGTTCCTCAGTTGGTTGGTCATCAGCACCTATTTTACGCAGTTGTCCTTCTGTAAAGTATATAAAATAAGATAGTCAATAAAACAAAGTCTTGTTCGGTTTTAATCAGTTTGTTGATCTGTTTTAAGTATCAATGAATATAAAATAGATCTACTTTTACTTTCCTAGACAGAAAAAGATAATAAGGTTTAAGATATTTTATTCTCAAAAAAAAAAAACAAAGTCACTTGAGTTGCAAAGAAAGTTTATCACGGTAGCAATTATGATACACCCACCCAATGCATTTAGCTTTTAGGAAGGGTGTTATTAGTGATTACTTAAGCAGCTTATTGAGTTTTGAATGCAATGATGAGTGCAATTTTTTTACCCATGAGGGTATTTTGTTATATAATTGTGCTCCTTCAAAAGTTAACAATTTAACCTAATAGTATAATTATCTATTCAAACAAATAGCTAAAATGACAACATGTTATTGTAAAGTTTGATCTCATCTCTATAACCTCTTGCACTTCAAAATCAAAAGAGGAGAGTAGGTCTAGGAATTGTTTACCAGTGTTGAAAGTGTATCCCAAGTCTTTCATTGTTTTCACTGCGTCCATTTTTTCCGATTCAGTAGCACCTGTAGCACAATAACTGCGACCGGAAGTTTGTGACCAATTTTGTTTCGGCAAAACAGTAGATGAGAAGAAAACTCGGACTTTGCGTTAAAACTTGAGTGACATGGAGCAGAAGGCAAAATAAAGGCGCAGAAGAAACTCGTCACATAAAACCACTTAGGTTAATAAAAACAATGTATCCTATTGTTAAAACTCAATTTTATAAACAAACAAAATTAATTCAAATGGAGAAATGTCTTACAATTTTGACGTTTGGTTTTCGTTCAGGAATGAGAACGTGAATCACAGTCTGTGACGTAAATAATTTCAGCTTAAGTTCGTTTCTCAATCTCAATTCTATTTCGCCGATAGAATTTGCCCAAAGAGTTACATAAACTTTGCATAGGAGAATTTCTAATTGTCAAAAGCACCCAAATACTTCCATAATTAGTAAAAATGTTTTCTATCCCACAGACATAATTATACTTTAAATGTCTGTGTTGTATCCTAATTCCGAAGTGCAATATTTCTGAACGAAATATGGATATTTATCTTTTAATACTTAGCTACTTCTAGACTGAAGAATTTTATACATACTGCCTATTACAGTACAATGATCCTCTATAGACCAACGTTACTTTCAAAAGGGCTACGACCTATTGTAGTAGTCTAGCTGAATGTTATGACCAGCGACCCACCCTGATTTCGCACAGCAAACTCTCCTTATAAAAGCAGTAGCAATAAAATTATAATTATAGACATTACAGGCTGAGTGATTGATATTCAGTGTTATTCTCAATGCATTCGTATTTCATTCATTTACATACAATTCAACCACCATGGCAGCTTGATTATTTCTTTCAAGGTTTAGTGTAGGGTATAGTAAAACACCAAAGATATTATAATACACATACCATTTAATCATTATACCAATCTAGGAAAAGTAAGCTGAATGACATGACTAATAAGAAGAAAAGTACATAAACCCTAAGGCCTGCATTCCGTTGTATGGCCTGCTTTATTTGCTCGTTGGCATCCTTAACATTTTCAGTGGAGCCAACCACAGTGTTTGATATCCTGTCTATATCTTGCTCCTGTTGTAACACCTGAAAACAAAAAATTAAGTAATTATTAAAAAACTTGGGCAAATGTGTAACAATCGTACATAGTTTTGCCTACCCCAATGGGAAAAAGTGGCAGTCTATGTATACAGTTTAAACTAAAATTATCAGTGTTATTTTAACAAATAATCAGTATATTTTTTTCTTATAAAAGTGTGTTTCATCGGTAATACCAACAAAGTAAAACTTATTTAAAATCACCTTTTCAGTAAATATCTCCTGTAGCTCTGCAATGTGAAGGACTTTGCTTTCAATAGCTTTCACTTCCTCCGTCATGCTGTTCAGCTCATTCAGGAGCTGTACATTCTCTGACTCAAACATCTGCAACTCCTCAGCACTAAGTTCCTCATCAGCTAACACTGCTACCTCATTCTCACACAAATCCATCTTCTTTACCGTATCTGGTTCTTCCAATTCCTCAATATCTTTATCTAAACCTTTGTCAGTATCCTTCTCTGCTACTTTGCTCACAATAAATGAGTTTGGAATGTTTGACTTAGTCTGTGGCAGCTCTAGCCGCGATAGTTTCCGCATGACTAGAGTTCGTTTCACCCGCAAAGCTTTGAGCTCACTGTGTATCTTACACACAGCTTTCAAGTACATGTCTATGAGGTCAGCCACTGCTTCCATGTATTCTTTCATCTGTGGAGCTGCTGATATCTTGCGATTGTCATTCCTAAACTCCTTCAGCAAGTGAGAACAAGTATTGATTATCCTTTGGGCTCCAGTGTCTATTTGGTCTCTCTCCGCGTCGGTCATCTGATCTTCGACAACATTATCGTAAAAGCTCAAGTATTTCTCGCGGTGCTCGAGCAAAAAGTCCCGTAATCTTGTAATTTGTGAAGTAATATCCTTCGCAGTTATCATAAAAGCAGTTTTTGGCTTGGTTCGAAGTATGCGTTGTTTATCATCGCTAGTAGGGCTCTGTATGCCGAAAGCTTTGTTCCGCGTTTTCACCGTCTTTATGTATGCTCTGAACAACGGCGTGATATCCATTTTGTTATCTAGTTAGCATAGAATTGATGAAGAAATCAATTAATACAACGTACTGTATGTTTTACTTACACGTTCACAGCTGTGTTGTATTGATAATTTTTAAATGACATATCATGACATATGACATTAGTTTTACCGTTCGGTTCGGATACATCCGAGGATCATTGATTTTTGAAATACAAAATGTTCTAGATACTAAAAACTTATTTTGGGTATCTGGAACGTCGCCACCAGGTTGTTTATGCTTATTTTTTGTTTTCATAATTTCATTATCTGTGGATTGATTTTACAATACAAAAGAAAAGCAGTAAAATAGAAAATTTTCCATTGTTTTATACTAAAAATACGGTAAAAAATCGTTAAAGATAACAAATAAGATGGGATCAACTGCTGGTGGTGGAAAAAAAAGCCAACATTCTATACCTATTGATATTTTAGATGACCTGTGCAGGTGGGTTGATTTCTTTTAACGATTAAAATAAATTAGAGTCGTTTTGGTTAGTAAACAGTACATAAAACTTTGTATATATTATGTTTTATTAACCATTACGGGTCAGTAGCTAAGTTTCATGTATTATATTTCATGAAATTCATGAAAATATGCTTTAATATTTGTTGACTCAGTGCAGCAGATGCAAGTCGAACAGAAACTTTCACAAGAGCTTACTTTTTATCATTGAGTTATTCATTTTCTCTGAAAGAACAGAAACTTAAATCATTTGTACAAAAAAAATTCCAATAAGAAAAATGTTAACAATAAACAAGAATTGGGGTCATTTTGGGATACCTACCTACTGATAGGCTGAAATGACTACTCAGAATGTTACAAGTACAAAACGATTACGCTCTTTCTCTCTACAGATTCCAAAAATAATGCACTATTTTATCTATTCCATGAACATGGGATGGCCTATTTACTACTTGATATAATTAATTATTGGTAATGCATTAACATTGTAGTAGAGCAGTGGTGGGCAAGTGGTTAATGCCACGACTTTTAAGTTGTGGCCGCTTTGTGTAAATTATATTCATCGCCACTGCTCTCAAAGCGCTGAAGGAAAGCATCGTGAGGAAACCGGCATGTCCTAAAACCAAAAATTCAAAGATAAGTGACATCAACCAACCCACACCCCCACCCCAGCACTGGGCCCGCGTGGTAGATTATGGCCCACTCCCTCTCTCTGAGAGGAGGCCTGTGTCTCAGCAGTGGGAACATTATAGGCTGATTATAATTATACTATACTAACGCATTACCATTATGCCTATCCTCGAAGCGTCAGGCTGAGATGTACCTATAGTACAAAATTGATGTTACCATATTCCTTCCTTTCAGCCGCTTCATTATTAACTTACCTGCAGAAGACCGCGCAAACCTGGTGCGAATATGTTTCCAAATAGAGTTGGCACACTGGTTCTACTTAGATTATTATTGTACCGATGAGACCACCAGGCTTAACCCCTGTGGTATTAGGGAGTTTGCGGCACATATATTTCAAGTAAGTAGTTGCTAGATGCCCATCTTCTTTGTCACAGTTTTTAATCACAAAAAATTAGGACATATTATTTAGAATCTCCAACATAAATATGTACTCAACACATGACACATAAAAAACCATAACCCTTCTGCCTTAGTCAGGTAAAAAGGGCAACAATTGGTTTTAGGTATGTGTACTACCTCACTCATAGTAGACTACTGCATATATTGTTGTCGGTGTTGCGTTGTAGGTATTTCTACTAACCGTTTAGTTAATCTAGTCATCTATTAAGTTTCATGTGCAACTGCTGAACATGAGGTCCTGCGTTCAACCATCAGGAATTTCTCTAGCAGCAGAGTATGGAATTGGGTCCGGTTGATGGCTATAGGCTCTCCCCCCAGTAAAAACCTCACAAAGCAATGAAGTTGCTTATCTATATGCATAGGAATTTAAGTTACTTTACTGAATTCACATAAATAATTTTCATAACTTCTAATCAATCAAACCATTACTGTAGCACGTCCCGCAACTCCGTGAGCATGTGAGTAGTCTGGATGTGGTGTTGGACAACTGGCGTGAGTACAAACAGATGGTGCCTACATACGGCGCCATCTTGCTGGACACAGACCTGTCTCATGTGTTACTAGTCCAGTCATATTGGACCAAGGCCTCCTGGGGCTTCCCTAAGGGAAAGGTCAATGAGGATGAGGAGCCGTACAAGTGTGCTGCCAGGGAGGTAAGGAAACAGTTGATATTGTTTTCTTTGACATGCTTAATCTTATATGATTTTTAGCAATAGTTAGAGTATGTGTTTTATTTGGTCAACCATCACCGTCCCACTGCTGGGCAAAGGTCTGCTTTTCTATTTATAGCCTTTCACCAAACGACCATTTCTCATCTCATCAATTATTTATTTGAATGGCATTTGTATGTATTTTATAATTGTTTTGATTTGAATGACATATTGACTTGTGTATGTATTTTATATTTTATTTGATTTAAATGTTCAGTATTTTAGTATTTATGTGTATGTGTAATTTTATATTTTAATTTAATGTAATGTACTTTGTCTGAAAAATAAATGAATTATTATTCTTAATCATGAAAAACTCCTAGTCATCATGCTATAAATAAATATTATAACAATCATGTTGTTCTATCTCTAGGTACTTGAAGAAACAGGCTTCGACATCAGTAAGTTGATAAACAAAAATGACTACATAGAAGCTTTAATACACGATCAAATTGTCCGCCTGTACATTATTGGTTTCATTCCTAGAGACACCAAATTCCAGCCGAGAACAAGGAACGAGATTAAGGCCTGTGAGTGGTTCCCATTGGCTGATCTACCGGCCAATAAGAAAGATATGACGCCTAAGCTCAAAATGGGAGTGAGTCCTAATGCTTTCTTCATGGTGCTACCGTTCGTGAAACGCATGCGACGCTGGGTCGCAGAAAGGAATTCGAAAGTGTTCACTAATACTAGAAGAACGCGTCACAAATCTATGGGAGACATAGAGTCTACTTCAACTACTAAAGCTAAGGCCAAAGCGATCTCTCAGGGCTTGCAGAATGAAATACAAGAATATCAACAGCTGAATTGTAATGCTGTACCAGTACCGTATACGAACCATGGTAACGCTAATGCTAACGTTCATGGAATTGTACATGGTAGTAATGATCAAGGAAATAGCCATGGCAACAGCCAAAGTACCAGCAATAGCCACAGCAACAGTCATAGCAATAGTCACGGCAGTGGCGCCAAAAATACTCCAAACCAGAACAGTTCTAGAAAGGACAGGAAGGTTGCTAAGCGACAGCTGTTTACACCGCAGAACACTCAACCAAATCCTGACAGCTTTTCCCCTGTTCAGAAAGAAACTAGTCCTAAAAAAGAATCTCCAGATGAGAATGTATTCTTCAACTTCGTGGCTCCATCTTGGGCTAACTTCAAGTTTGATAGACGGGCTATTCTCGACTGCCTTACTTGAGCGTAAGCAGGCAGGATTTTGGTTCTAATTCGTAGATCACATGACTTCCTACTTCGATTTTGACATTATTTGTAATTATAGTTACAAAGCAGAATAATTTATTGTTTTTTTATTTGCAACTTCTTTGACACACGATTTTATATAGCCTTAGAAATTTCACAGTTATCAGATATAACCGACAAGTGCAAGCGCTCGCGCCGCTCAACAGGTTTTTCTTATCGCCATATTGCTGCTCAAATGCAAGAACACGAAGATGAGTAATAAAAAACCAAAATGCATAAATCAAAATATTTATTATATCCGAAAACACTAATTTCGCACAAAGTACATTATTATTTACAAAGTCACGACGACCTTATAACACGTTTTTCAGGAGCTACTGAATACTGGTAAGACCTGTCTTCTTCATCTGTAAAATTGAGCGTGACAATCTGCTGTTTGATCTTTGCTCAAAATTCATTCATTCAAAGTACCTACGCCTTGCATAATCCCGAAAAGTTATCAACCATATTGATTCCAAATCTGATTGATGTATCACTTAAAACGTATTGACTTCCTAATCTGCTCTAAAGTCCTTCAAAAAGACATGTTCACTCACATTAGTTTTTGGTTCCCATTACTGTATTTTACACCAGCCAGGGTTTGCTTATGATCTTAGCCTGTATGTTCAACTGTTGTTTCAACAGTAGTCTTCCTATTACATCACATACATAACTGACAACTCTTCCACAAAATTCTATGCATCATTTCTGTATGACCTGTTTCTCAATCTTCTCCTGTTGTTCTTCAGACTGTAACTGTTGAAGGGTAAGTAGAGATACGCCTAGTTGATCCTCTCGAGTGAAGGGTTGTGCCATCTGACGGAGCCAGCGTTTGCAGATCTGGGAAGGTAAAAAGGAAACATAAGTATGATAACTAAAGGATAACTGACTCTTGACGAATGCAAAAAACTAACAAACGAAATAATGATATCGTTTGATTCATTAGAGACTTTAATTTAAACGAAATAATATTCGTTTGGTTTGTGTTTAATCTAACCCAAAAGGCAGAAACCCTAATTATTTTTCTAATGCAACCCTGGGTTTCTGCCTATTGACAGAAAAGAAGTGATAGATATTTTAGTCAGCATGAGTAGACGTAGAACAATATGCATTACTGATGCAATAATCAAGAGTTATAAAAAATTATTAACTTTTCTCAGAAACAAAAAGTTCTCTCCCTGTCAATCAGTTGACTGATGATTTTTGTTAGGCCATTTAAAACTTTTCATGTTATAAGTTGACAAACCGACCAACGCCCTACATATAGAAGAAAGAAAATACATTTATTATGCACAGACTAAAACCCACACAACATATTCTGCAAATGTACATCAAATAAAATGTCCAAAGTGCGATGTAAGAATGTGCAAGAATGTGTGCGTCATGGAGTCATGGCTGCGCCAAATAGGCCCTGTCCAGCAGCAACTATGAAAAATATAAGCTATATTGCATTCGCAAGAAATTAAAACTTTATGATTAATACAAGTTTTTTGAAAATAGGGCTGAAGAAGTTGTGCACGGTACTTGTTTATATCTGTTCTGGTAGTTTTAACATCAATCATTTTTTTCATTTTAATATAATAAATTATTCCTGTTTATATAATTAGTAATTATAATATAAATGTATTTATAACTATTTCAATATTTCATGATAATTATCGTGTTTGGTTCTAGAACATGCCAGTTTCCTCACGATGTTTTCCGTCACCGTTTTTGAGAGCTGTTGTGATGAAAATATTTACACAAATTAAAGCGCCTGTCTTGGTTCGAACCTACGACTCTATCAAAATTCGATGACATGTGACATCTACCAACCCGCACTGGGACCGCGTGGTGGATTACGGCTTACGGCCCTCTCACCGAGAGGAGGCCTGTGTCCCAGCAGTGGGCACATTACAGGCTGACGATGTGTGATCGTGTTTACTTATATACAAGACACGGTTGTTTTATTTTTCAGGAAGTATCCAACTGATCAAGTGTGTTCCTTTTTAATTGGGGTACTTTTTAGGTAATTTTTTTTGGTGAATTATATTTTATGAGTAATGGTTAAATAATAAAAATTATAGAACATCCGCCATTTTGATGTAAATATGGCGGCTGTACCTTAATTTTGAAATAATTTCGTTCTGAAGGAGGTACAATTTTTTTAAACCTAGGTACTAAATAGTACATATTAGGTACATTTTTGTGGTAAATAGGAGGATTTTATTAGTTAAGGTACACCCGCCATTTTGACTCTCACGATACTTTTATCCCGATATTCCCATGGGATCGAAACTTATGCGGGTGAAACCGCTGGGCGCAGCTAGTACCTACCACAATAAATATATTATATAGATTTAGTCAGAAAATCTCAATAAAGCAAATTGTTGTAAGTACGTTGTGATACAAATTGAAAGAGAGAGTAAAAGGTCCATGAGCTCGTGCCACTACTCTTACCTGTACGGCTTCCTCAGTGCTGAGGTTACACAGCGAGTCTTTCAGATGCTCCTGTATCCAGCGCGGCAGCTTGGTGCGTTTGTCGGCGCGACTGAACCGCTTGTCCGCGAATATCATTATACCGTAGTCTGTCTTGCCTCTGAAATGCCAAAAAGTAAAAGTTTAAAGATTTTGTAATAATTAAACTTTGCTGTCAATTAGACGGAAAGAGAGAGTAAGAAAGAATATAGTAAAATACTCTTTATTATGTAAACCATATAAATTAGAGATATGGGCGGTCTTATCGCTAAGAGCGATCTTATAAAGACAACCTTTAGATGGATTAAAAAGAGGAAGGCGAGACAATACCGCAGATAGTGTGTGGTGTACCATTTATAATATAACACAATAAATATATATATAAAACATATTATATAAATATACATATATATATATCTTAATATATATATAATTCTTTTATACGTGTGTTTGTCACCTAACTCGGCTAGACCGATTTGGATGAAATTTTGTGTGTATATTTCAATGCGTTCCTGGATGGTTTGAAAACACAATTGGACCCTGTAGATGGCGCTGCTATCGGTATGTCACCAAATTTGATTGGCTTTTTATTGCCTAGCTAGAAAGAATAGAAAATTATAAGTTACCCGTATTTTTTTATTTCAGATTCGTTAGAAGTAATTATGGAATAGAAAAATTTAAAAAATGTTGAATGTTAAATTTAAAATATCATATTTAATGTGTATTTAATAATCATGAAACAGGGGCAAAGAAAATATAATGATGATGTTTAAGGAGAGAAGATATAAGAACTTACCTCAACACTCTTCCTACGCACTGCGCTGCATGACGCATAGCATCGAATGTTAGGAAGTCATTTTCACGTATCTGTACGAAATAAACATTATAAAAATACGGGTGGCACACAACCTGCCGATCTATTCTGTAAAAATCTCACAGTGAAAACTAAGGTGAGGTGAGCTTTCAATATTGGTAATCCCTAGCATGAGGTGAAATGACAGCTCACTTCACCTAAGTTTTCACGTGTTGATTTTTACAGAATAGACTGGCAGTTACTATGGATTCAGAACCACGTTGAAATTATTAAAAAAAAAAAGCTGGTCCATACATCTTGACCGCGCAGGTATTACACTATTCTATGACACGGCACTTTCTTTGTTTTTATAAGCGGTGAAAAATGTCCCTGCCACGCTGTATAATTAGAATCTATTAGCATATGGACAATCTAGGACGCAGTCGCACCATGAAGTCGAACATCTATGAGCAATTATTATGAAGCTTTTGGATATCTGTCCATTTGAATTTAGTATGAACAACCGAAATGTGATAAAATATATGTATTACTATAAATCGTTTAAAAAAATACAAATTACAAGCCAAAATTAAATTATATTGAAAACTACATGAAATTGGTGTTTCCTATACGAATTGGTCAGGCCATTATGAGGATCATGGGGGATGCTTAAAAAATTAACATACCTGGAACTGGTCCCTAAGATAGTCCAACCTAGCCTTAAGAATGCGGCTCTGCGTGAAGACGTAGGGAATGCCGAACATGAGCACAGCGCGGCCCAGGTGATGGTCGAAGTCGACACCTTCTGATACTTTGCCACGAGCCACGGAAAGTAGGACTGCGCCACGACCACTCTCACACGCCTGGGAAGAGAAACAAGAAATAATATGAGAAGGAACATTGATGTAAATCTGCCATGAAAATGATGACAGGTGCAAAGATTTATATCGTTAGATACGCCCTACCGCGTCAAAAGATAGTGCATCTGTTTCGGTTTGACACCTCTGACACACAATGACGCAGTGACTTGACTTGATTGTCATGGAAACGCTATATAATAATGTGTCAGCTCACCCTCTCAGTATGGACACTTTCGCGTGAATAAGAACGGTGAGGGCAAATCTAGTGATTTAAATCTTTGGGCAGCGGGGTTTGACTTTACGACGTCAAAAACGTCCTAGGCAAACACACAAACTTACTTTCTTAAATAACGTTTCAGTGACGTCATTCGCCGGTGCATTGCGGACGCTATGTAGGATCTTTTAGGAAATCGTATCTGTACTAACGATTTATATAACAGAAGAAAAAGATATCGGGTTTGTGTGTTGACAGACTTAATTAAAAAAGTGTGTCACAAACTATGTTCCGCCTGTTATCCTGCCTTCTGTGCCAAAAAAATGGCGGCAATGCCGTGGAAGTAGCGAAATTTTGGGCCAACAAAATTTAATTCACTGTCGTGCTACCAACACGACGAAAAAGACTAAAAATAATACATCATCATATGCATAATGAGAATGTGAAATACTACTTCCTGAGTGAGAGTCATAAAGGAAAGAAAACTCTGCTTCGGAATCGAAACTATCTTTTGGTTTTAATTTTCAATGTTTCACATGATATTTTTTTGTCTATGATTTATGCGTTGTCCACAATCGTGATATGTACCTTTATGTAATTGATGAGGGCAAAACTCGTTTCAGCGGAGTCTTGAGTCTCAATGAACAGTAGTTTATGTCGTTGTAAGCTTGCCACCACACCTGCACAATAATTGATATGAAATTATGATAAAAAAAGAGAATAGCAAAGACTGAATCATTATGATTTACCTTGATCATACCAGGCACCGACTACGCTTTCCAAATATAAATAAGAAGTGAAGAAACATACTACGCCGTCCGGTACTGCTGCTGATATCTAAAAGGAAACATTAGACATTAGTTATTCAAGTTTCATATACAATTTATCATTTAAACGCATTCCTAGCCCCCCGATGACATCCCCTTAATAAAATTCTTAAATTCACCCATTCACTGAGAGTCAACTACTGTTCAGTACACTGCTGGGTGTAGAAGCACGTTTGGCACAAGAGTTTCTTATCTAGGATGAAATTGAATAGGTGCGACAAATTAAAATATCTAATTTAACGTGTTATAAAGTAAATTTGAGCATTTAAAGAAAGGGATGCACGTACGTGCGCGTAGGCGAGCGAATTGGCAACGTCGTCGCGCGACCTTTTTTCGTAGGACAGTCAAAATTAGTTAAATACCGCTAGTTCAACGCGTTGCAAACTTGCTTTATGTTGTGAACTCTACAATGAATGAATTCCTTATCGGGCGCGCGCTAAAATTGATATTATAATTTTCTTATTAGTATTCATAACTTGAAAAATAAAACTTCTGGAACGACGATAATTCGTGTCTACTTGAAGGCAATAGGCACTTAGTTTGCACTACCTAAGGCGATAATTACACGATATTTTCAAGAATTTAGATTTGGAAAATGACAATTTTAAAATGATCATGTCACGAACAGCGTGCATCGCAGGATTACTTTGGCGGGTGGGGAGGTTGAATATGTCGATAAGTATCTCTATCTTGGACATATAGACCTGGAAAGATCCAGGTAAGGCAAAACAAAGAAGTTGCAAGACGCACCGAAAATGCCTGCATTTCGGTTAGACTCACCTCAACAAGTAACTGTCCATAGTTTCTTATGACGGCTACATCTTCTCTTGTTTCATATTTAGATGATATCGCCACTTGATCGCTGCCTTTTGATACTATCTGAAAACATTATTATTTTATCATCTAGGTACCAGATAATTTAACCAAAAATCACTAGGAGGTAGTGAATCAGCGCGGTAATTGCGTACACACTGTCAGTAGCAATGGCTTTAATTTTGACAGTTCTACAAAATTCATCGCGTTATTTACATTGTTGAGCAGACAAATAAAAATAAATCTTTATGACTAGAAGTATGGGTACAGTAAATCCCCTTAAAAACCAACAAATTTGTTATGTAATGTGCACTTAGATGTCAAAGGAGTGCTTTGGCACTCGTACTAGGAGTACCATCACGAATGCCATCACCTTCCTCCGCACCAAATAGCATAGTGCTTAAACAATTAAAGAAACATAATCGTGCAATGGATTAGCAATATCTTTTAAAATGAGTCAGATTGTGATATGCCTATGAGGTAGGTTATAGGTAATACGGGCTGGTGTCCGCCACTCCACGTCAATGAGCGTATTTTGCGTATGAATGAGGTAGGTTAAGAAATTTTCGAAGAGGCTTAATTCAGTTATGTTCAATTCAGTTCACTTACCATAGGTAATATACAGGGCCTGGCTAGGGTCATGGTGAATGAACTCATTATAACTGGGTTGAAGTCTAAGATCTTTGGATACATGTCTAAAGGCGATAACGTTCCTGCAAACATAATGTTAAATTATTAATCAGTCCTCCGACCAACGTATTATTCAGTAGTATAGTTTGAACTTCGTGAACGAGTGCCATTCATTGTAATTTAAGCCTTATTTCAATGCAAATAAAAGCGCATTTCACATGACACGCTTTCATTATTTAGCTACATAAGAAAGACAATACTGCAAGTATTGAACTGACCTGAAGTGATGATGACTGATTGGAACCTAGCGAATATTGGCCGCATGGCTATTGAAGAGTCCATACATCTAGAAAATAACATGTTATCAATTTAGGCAAATAGAGGTCGCTGTTATGCTACTATTAATATGTATCTGCCTAGCCTTTAGCTAGGTTCTGCTTCGATCTAGATGGAAAATTAAAAAGATTTCCCTTTAGTATCTATTTAATTTTCCCCGTTGGTTTCGTGGTCGCAAGCGCGACTGCTAAGCGCGGGGTCTTGAGTTCGATTCCCAGGTCGGGAAAACTGTTAGTGGGTTTTTCCATCAGGAATTTCTTATAACCAGCCCAGAGTTAGGAAGTTGGCGATGTGATACTCCCGTGCCTCGGTCCGCACGTGTCGCCGTTGGTCCTGCGCCTGATCTCTCCCCGCGAGTGTCGGATTGCCGTCCCATCGGACTATGAGCGTGAGGGAAGTGAGAGTGCACCTGTCAGCCCACACATTGTCATATCTCATGACAATTTCTACAGAGCTAATGCCTCTCACTTATCCCTATTCATTTATTATTATTTTAATTTGACGACACGGTTGGCGCAGTGGCTGAGCGATCGACTGCTGCGCTGCGTGTCGCGGGTTCGATTCCCGCACGGAACAAATATTTGTATTGCCTACAGGTAGTTGTTCCGCGTCTCGCTGTTTGTGTATGTGAGTTTAAATGTTTGTAAACGCACCCACGATACAGGAGTAATTCCTAGTGTGGGGCAAAGTTTAAAAAAAAACACGGTTAGATTTGACAGCTGATTGACATACAGATCAGTCTCCCAGAACAAGTTCTTTACTAACAAGAAAAATAAATAATACTTACGAAAAATGTAGAATAGGATTCGAAACCGTCGGAGTCTTGTCATCAAACGGTTCAATAATAATAGTGAATCCCTTTGTATAAGTCGATACTAAAGTAGCCAAGTGTGTGATGAGAGTCAGCGACGCAAAGTTTGATGGGTCCGGTATTTCTAACGTCTTCATAAGGGAAGACAGGCGGGTGGCACAGAAACGCAAAGGTTTGCGTTCTATGCAAACGCGCGCTTGCACGTCTTTGAGGAAACCTGAAAAAAAAATATGATCTGTTTTTGACAATGAACTTTTCATCAACATTTTCGGTCTTCTGTTGAAAAGGCGTTTGATTTTTTTTTCACGAATTGTATATGTCCAATTCGTGAAAAAAAATCAAACGGGTAGAATCAACTCCATGATAGAGCCAGGTGACTAAATCGACAGGCTGTATTTAATTTAATAAAGAATATAGTGAAAAAGAATTATTACTATTACTTAATAAAAAATAATAGAAAAATAAATATGTTTATTAGAATAAAAGTAAGTAATTATTATTACAATGTTTCTGTCCTTTTTAACTTGTCTGTTTATATGTGTAATAAATGTTTGTGATAAATGATTAAATAAATCTATACTAATATTATAAAGAGGTATTTGTTTGTTTGTATGTACGTAGGGGGTAACCTCTGGAACTACCAGCCGGATTTGAATAATTATTTTTGCATTTGATAGCCCAATTCATGAGGAAGGTTATACGCTATATAACATCAAGCTGCGACCAATAGGAGCGGAGCATCAATGGAAAATGTTACAAAAACGGGAAAAATGATTCCTTTTTGAGAGCTTCTGTTGCGTGCGCTGCGTAGACGGTTTAAGTTACGCAAAACTTATGTATGATGGAATTGTCCCTCTTTAATAGTTATAGTCCGCGACTGCATAATTATGTCTATCTTTTAACATTGACTCACTATAACCTTTTTTATGATAATCAAATTTGTTAGAAATTAACGCATTATTTGCGAAGGTGTTTTATCAACATGATATCCTTATCAAAATAAATACGTTATTCATCACAAGTATTTAACTGTGAACCAAATTGCCCTTTGACATCACTTGATTTCAATCGACATCTTAGGAGATATCATTATTTTAAAATAACTCCGCAACAAAATAGGTATGATAACGTTCGGGGCGGTTCAACATCACGCTAGGTCAAAATGAATACAGTCAGAAAGAGAACTAAGTGAAAGAGAAGTGATAGTGCGGGCGAGCGATGCGATGCGATGCGATGGGGTGGGGCGGGTAACAAGAATTTCACGCGGAGGAAGTCGCGAGCAGATAATAAAATTCAGATAGTCAGAAATTCAGTTAGTAGATAATAAAATTCAGATAGTCTTCTGCTTACCTGCCGGAGATTCTTGTACAACATGTTGTATCCTTAGCCTAGTCTTTATGTATTCTATAAACCTTTTCAGGAAACTGAGGAAGTGCTCTGCATTCCTTATGTTACCGGGAACCACCTCTGCAAAAAGAATGTTATTTTAATATTTTTTCTTCATCATCTATCAAGTTTTTGATGAAATTCCGGATCATGCAATAATTAATAACTCTTTTGTTGGTTTCCTCCTTATAGTTACAAAGGGGTATTTTATTGAAGAGAAAATGTATGGTTCGTGGACTTATCTATTATAATGTATGTATGATAAATGCAAAAAAAAAAATGCAAACTAAATACAAAAATAAATGCAAAATTCATCATTTCTTTCTTTCTTTTTCTTTCTATCTGACCAAGATTATGTCTGGACTTTAAAAGAGACTGACCTCTGAGTTTGTTTCGGCCTTTCTTCTCAGACTAGACAGATAGGAAACGTCGACCTCATCTAGTTTTAAAATATGATTGACGTGTAAACGTGTTTGTACAAATCTACTTACAAAATAAAATCATTTATAGTATGCGTATCGTTTATTGTGCAAGGAACGGACGTCAGGTGTGTTAATAATTCCCTCACTTATTTATCGACGAAAATATCTGCCGCAGGAATATTTTCGTCTGTTCGCAGGGGGTCCGTCATCTGAATCACATCGAGTCTTCGAAAATTTGTCGAGGCGCGGTTTTAAATGCCAACAAATATGAGCCTTATTTCCGTAGAAATAAAACCGCAAATAAATCAACTTGACCGCGTGCCTCTATTCGCTTTAATACTGGCGTGGACATTGCAGGCAGTATAATACATCTGAAAACCAATGTGTTTGTTTGAAGAGATTATCGAAGCAGGAATAGCTTACCATTAAGTACGTCATCGGGTAAGATGGGGTTTCCTAATACAGCGTCAGTTTCTCTCTGCACGGCGGCGTGTCGTAAACCTTCTACCATCTGTTCGTATTCTACCGTAAGTCGCGCTGCGTCAGCCTCGCGGATCCTATATACAAAAATAATTGGAAGATTTATACAGGATTAAATTAAATTAGCTAGCAAGATTCTGCAAACGTGATCGGTATCGATGTCATAGCACGATAAAACAAAAAAAACAAAAATATCTCAACTTCTCTTACCCAACTTTTCTCAGTAACTACTAACTACAGTACCAGTCGTCGCTGATTAACTTTTTAACAAATCCATACACATCACGGCTACGGAATTTCGCCAGCTAATTTAATTTGATCCTGTTTTAACACAGTTTAGAGACACCCTTTGGAATACTAAAACTAATAATACAAAAAATTGGAACTGGGCGTTTCATACGCTTTGGAGATGTAGCTGGATAGTGCGATATTGAACGTGTTTGGAGTGACTAATTTCTTTGATTTTTGAAAAACCAACAAGCAAATAACAAAATACTGAAATTTATGAAAGCTCGGTGAAGTCTCTGATACTGTAAATTAGCTAATCATAAATGTTAATTACTTTGACCAAGATTTTAAATGATGTTTTATAAAACTTACTGAGCCACAGTCTTCTCAAGTTGCTGTAACGCCAATGTGCTCTTATCTATAGTCCGTCTCGTCACCTTCACACTAAGCGAGTCTATGCATACGTTGTCAATGTTGTGAGCTTCATCAAACACAACCACGGCTTCCTTGTTCAACTCTTTCGAGACCACTTCTGCAATCTTCGGGTCAAGAAGATAGTGGTACGAATAGACTACGATTTCAGCGTGTATTATCTGAATAAAAAGTATTTGTTACATGGGAAATCATATGGTCCGGTTATCAAATAAAATTGGACCTGAAATATGAACTTTGGGCTATGATGAAAGCACAAAATGCAGTCTTAAAAAATCTAAATTCGTCATGTTAAATCCAAAAATTATAAAATAAAGACTGTAAAAGCTTTATTAATTTGCCAACTATGCACACAAGAATGATTTAGCAAGAAGAACCAAAGTCGCCATAATGGTTTTTATTGCCATAGACAAAACTTCATTTTCAACTTACAGCAAATCTGGAAAGGAAGTACGGACACCAATTCCTGTCGGCACCATACTGTTTCATATCATCGATAGTGTACACTCCATATGGTAACATGGACTCTTTGCCTTCTCGGTTGAAACCCTCATAGAACTGACCTGAGAAAGTTATACAAAGATATAAATTATACAAAATTATTGTAAGTTGTGGTGTAAACCTTAAGACATGATAATAATCAATTCATTTCACAGAATTACAGAATCTCAATGAACTGAAAATACTAATGTCTGTTCCAAAAATTTCTATTGAAAGTGTAAACAAAGGGTTTGTTTACTCTTTCATCAAAAACTTCGATCAGGTTAAATTCTTACGCAATCACTCACTAATGGGAATTAAATTTAAGCATCCTGACTCGAATACGTTAATTTTTCATTCTGGAGCGAACAAAGCGATCCCGATAATTGAAACGTTCCGGACTGGCATAGGTTAAGTCTGCATCGTAGTTTTACTAATAGAATGTAAGACCGAGCGAAGCAAGATTAAAAATTGTAGCATCCTGACTCAAATAGGTCAAGCTGTCTTTGTGATTGTACTAAGAGTATGCATGGTTCAAAAGATACAGGTCAACTGCTAGCTTTAAAGAGCAACATTTATAACTTACAAATAGGCACTTCGCTGTCTGATTCATGTCTGTCCCTGATGTAGCTGGCAGTCAGTGAGTGGCATTTACCATCCACCAGCTTGCCTTCCCTCTCTCTGGATACCTACCGTCAGACAATAGGTTAAACTTTGGTTGGTACATAATAACACTTATAATTATTAATTATGTATAATTTGAAACTGTGGAAATTGGTTGTCATTGTACAGGCATGTAATGCAGAGGAATAAGGTAAATGTTGTGAGGAAAGTTTTGAGTATGAATGTGGATGGCTATAAGAGTATGGGAAGACCAATAAAACGATGGACTGTGTGAAAGATGATATGGCTAAAAAGGGGGGTGGGCTACCGAGATAACTAATACAGAAGTATGGAAGAAAAAAAACATGTTGCGCCCATCTCAAATAATTTGGGATGAGGGAAGGAGAATGATGATGAATTTGGAACTAATTTAACTGAAGCCTAAGTTCCTAACATTAGTTCATAAGCAATTCTTGGTGATGAGTTCGGGGGCCTAAACAGGCAGCTTTGGCAGAATCATAATAGGATAACAATATGAATCATATTAAAAATCGTAAAATGGTCACAAACTGACAATTTATAATATGATCTGTTTGCAATTCATATTACAATGAAATAACATTTAAACTGTAGAAATAAAAAATAAAAAACCAATTGTTGAATCCAAATCTGGTCACTCAACCCAGTAAAGCCTTTGTAAGCAAAGTGTGGGAAATATACTCTCTCTTCACAAATGGCAATGCTGCTGCTTAGGTATTTAACAAAAATAAAAAATGTTGAATTTTAAATGAAACCAGGTGACCCGAATATCCCAGAGAAAAAAAAATTTTCAGTGTTCCCGAATTTGTAAATTTTCCGAGAAACATATCTAATTTTTCTTTCATAAAACCTAATTTGGACTATTACTACATTTCAAAACAAATAATTAGCCAAATTGGAGCAGCCCTTCCCAAGTGATGCACTTACCAACAAACAGCATTTCTGTTTTATTTGTTATCATCATTTCAGCTGAAAAACATCCACTACATAGGCCTTCCCCAAGTACTGCTACTTTAACCAGTTCTGTGCTTGTTTTATTTATATAGATAGATTAAACAGTAAAAGAAAATAGTATTAATACTAAAGTTGCATACATCTGGATGTATGCAGAGATTTTTCCTTGAGGTCAACACAACACCAGTAAGGCTTGGCTTCTCTCCTTGACACTTTTCATAGTACTTCATGAGGTTTTTTAACTCTTCTAGTACCTTCTCTATCTCTGGCACAGTACGAGAACAGTAGATCAGTTTTCTGAAAAAAATATAAAAAATGATAACATGGCTCTTAGCTGTCAGCCTGTAGAGACCTATTCTTTGCTTGACAAATAGTTACTTTTTATCACGAATCGTTCTGCTTACCAATGCAAATGGTAGCATTTTTTATTGCCAAACTGGGCACTTATATAGATTTGTGAGCTAATTTTAGCTGTGATAACTACTTCCATATAGGAGGGTCTACTATGCAACGCTATGAGGTCTTTGCTTCATTATTGGTAAATATAAAAGAGTCCTTATTTTAACCAATAACGGTCTATAAATTATAGTAATCCGCCATAAGTCAGTCTGTTATGAGGAAACGGTGTAATAATATTTAAATAACTGATACAAAGATGGATATTATATTTATAAGTACCTGACATGATGAGGGTTCTGTATCATGTATGCAACAATCAAAGAGAGCAGTGATATTGTTTTGCCAGTTCCTGAAGGCATCTCCAATAATCCATGGCCCTGAAAAATTAAAATGCTTTGTTATTGTCTATTGATCAACTACATTGATTGCTAATGTGTGTTTGTTTCATGTTTTCGTTTCATAACCTAAAATGTAAATAGGAATGGATTATTACAACTATTATGTTTATTATTTACGTACTCCGGGATTCTTTAATTTCATTCATTTCACCAACAGCATTTTATGTGGAAGTAGTGCTTGAGGATCAATAAATTCTCGATTTGCAGAAACCGCAAAGGCGCGTAGTATTTTCGATAATGTTACGAAAATGTACAATGTATCTAAAGAATAATAGTGAATAACTTACTTTAGCGTCTAGAGCTCGTTTTAACTCTAACATATAAGCATACTGCTCTGGATAAATGTAATCGTAAGGGAAATAAACAAGAAGACCGTCCACTGTGAGCCTGTAAATAATAACAAAATACACACGATAAAACATTAAAAGTTACTTTAAACTGAAGTATTATTATCATTCTACGTATAAACACTTTAGTTACGTACTTCATGTTAGAAAGTTAACTACAAATTATAGTAATTTATTAAATGTTTTCGGCTTCTCTCGTCGAAACCTGCCCGAAACTTTTGTGAAGTTTCGAGTTTGGTTTTTTGGCATTGGCAGTGGCACTGACAGGGACAGTCTGACAATGACTATTTGACATGACATTCCAAAAATAACGCGTGTGCGTTTACGAGGAGTCTATTATCAATCATTATATTTTTGGGAATATACTGAAATATTTTGCCCTAGTATTTATTAAACTATTTTTGTTTTTCTATAAATATGGTATATCAATAAAAACATATTCCATGATTTCTTTGTAATTTTTTTATACAGAAAACAACAGCGCTAAAAGAAATAAAACGTTTCTTCTAATGTCAAATCATATTGTCAACAACAAAAATGGCTGCAGAGTTGGCGTCTTTCATAGAATTAGACATTCTAGGAGTATTTTGATATTTAACTACGGCGTTGTCGTTTATTATTTATAATGTGAAATAAGTTATTGTTTGATATATTTCGTGTAGTCATCATGTTTTCTTGATAAATATCTGTCTGGTTTCTAATAGCGAAGATAGTGTTTATCGTGTAGAAGTTCTAATATTTTATAACTCTATCGAACCATATCGCCGCGAATCTATGAAATTCAATTTGTAATTATTATAATGAATTAGATAAATAAAATTGTAAGATGGAAGTCGTAAAAGTGTGTCGTATTTGTTCCATAATGGACGTGAAATTACACGACCTGCGATCATACCCATTAGAATCTTATTATGAGTCTGTAATAGGAACCAATGTAAGTTGACCCTTTGTTTATATAAATTTGTTTTGATATGATAATAATTATTTTTATTTTTACCAAATCTTCACCCATGATGAATTAACTGCATGTCATCACAGTTGTCATATGTAATAAAAAAATATTGTTATGTCTATTAGCAACTGAGAGCCCTGTAAAGTATTACCCAAGCGGGTTCTCTGACTATCTTACTGGCTGACTGTGACTATCTTACTGGCTATCCTACTGGCTCATCAGCCTGTAGGATAGCCCACTATACCCACTTTTGCTAGTGCTTGAATCCACTTTTGATGCTCCTGTGTCAGTCTCATCCAGCAATGACCCCGGAGGCAACTCTGTTTTGGATTTATAACATTTATTATAATCAATTCTAGTGCCTTAAAACTAATATCATAATTATTGTGTTAATTGGTGCAGAATAAACTATTCTTTTCCTTCTACTTTTAGTCTAGTTGATGGATTGGGTACCTATTTATAATTTATTCCAGCCCCACTACACCAATTTGCCACCATTTGCCTGCTATGAGTGTGCAGCACTTGTGAGGAAGTTTTATTTCTTCAGGCAAAAATGTCTACGAAGCCAGGCAGTGCTCCATGGCGCTACAGATGCCTTTGGCAAGGTACACATTATATTAAATAAACTGGAATGTAATTTCATCAATCAATAAGCTTACTTATTATAAAATTTTTGCTAACACAGAAATCTATGTTTTAGGTAAAACCTAAAGATGTGAAATTAATAGACAGAAATGGTCTCCACATTGCCTCTAACCTCAAAATAACCATCTTGCCGAACATAGAGATATTAAAGCCCCAAAAACCTAAAATAAACCAAGATATAAAACTTGAACCTGGCAGTGAGGATGACGACGATAAGTTTAAAATTGAAGATCATAACTATGCTTCCTTTAATTCAATGGATCCCACTATCTCCAGTGATGATGATGAACCTCTATCACTTCATAAGGAGAAGAAAAGTCAAAATAAGGATACAGATGATGAGAAGGTGGACTTAAAAGAGGAGTTTGAAGGTCTCGAAGTAAGTTTAACTAAGGAAAAGATTCTAATGATTAATCACTTTGTTCATGATGGCTTCACTTGCAGATAAATGAGTGTTAAAGTCTTAAAAATGGTCAAAGATAAACATAATAAAAACTCTTTACAGTTTGCTGTAGGCACAGAAGACTCTGGACATTCAATTGAAGTACCTAAAGTAGTTTCAAGGAAAAAGAAACGTGGGGTGAAAAAAGATACTTTTAAACATAAAAAAGAGTTGTTAAACCCAAGCTTGGCTGGTGATGGCAAATGGAATGATTTTGCACAGTACATTAATGTTATAACTTTGACGGTATGTGGAAATATATCTAAATGAGGACTATGCAATAATTTTTTTTAACTTAGAATGGTATTTTTTGGAAATGTTTTTTGTTAAGGAATCCGTTGTCAGTAAAAGAGTAATATTTTTACCCATGTCAATGGATTAAAGTTGGAAAGTCATTAGGTAAAGCAATTCTATGAATTAAAAAAAAAAAAACAAGTCTATGAATCGAAAGAAAAGGGCAAAAACATAATATTATTTTAAAAGAAATCGAAATACTGTCAACACTTCTCTCTTCTCTTCGTCACAAAAATGTAATCAATCAAAAATAATCAAAATGTTTGTTTGTTGTTTATTGTCTTTTCCAGTTGGAAGAGCAGAAAGAAGAGATACAGAAACGGAAAGAGTCAACCAACTACTTGAACTCCCCGTTCCAGTGTAATCTGTGCTATAAAGGGTTCATTGATAATGATGCCTGGAATCATCATGTTAGCAAACATGCTGTGGTAAGCTAATATGTCATACATCAATAAGCTTGTACCGGTGGCTTCGCCCGCGCCTATAAATGTCTTGCATAATGCATATCTATGTCGGAAATGATCTCACATGAACATACAACCAGCAAAAAAGTCCTATCCTATATGCTTATTCAGGTCATGGCCTACCTTTGTACAGACGCCAGCAGGTCTAGCTACCCGAAACTGTCAAATTTCCCCAATCAACCTTGAACCTTAATGCCTTAGTGATAAAGTTGAAAATCTATTAAAGAAATTTGACAGATTGTAGTAGCTTGATGTGCTGGCGTCTGTACCAAACTTCATCAAAATACGTTCAGCCGTTAAAGCTTAATAAGGTAACAAACAGACAGGCAGAGTTACTTTCGCATTTAAAATATTTGTATGGATTATTGAAATTCGTTTGAGACAATCATTGTAGTTGGTGTGGTAAGATATTATATTGGGGAGAAGAACAAGCACAATAAAGTTCCGTTTCTGTTTTTGGGTACAACTTAATAGCTATACTGGACTGTAAATCGTATCCTGTAAAGTCCAAGTATAATCTAAAATACTACCTCATTATTATTTCATTGTGTGGTTCAAACATTACAAAAATATATGTTCTTTTGTTTGCAGAGCGCAGGGAGCATTGAGTGTGAAGTCTGTAAGTTTCGGTTTAAAACGAAGCGCGCCTATCAGAAACATGCGTCCAACCACGAGAAGAAATACGCCTGTAAATCCTGTCCATACATATCTACTAACACGTAAGTATTACTACCTATTCACACTAGAATACACTTAGCAAATAAAACTGAAAAACTAGTGGAGCTAAAGTGCTTCCCTGTGGGAAACCTTTAAACTCGTCTAAAATTTGGCTACAACTTCATATTTTATCATTTGTGTCTTTACTAATTTATTCATTTGTGACAGATAATCGATCTACACATCCCATTCATTCGTCACAAACTCCGAATACATAATTAATTAGTGGTGAACAAAGTCAAAAGCTTCTATAAAGTCAATGGATGAAATTGTTGTTTGTTTATAAGTCATATATTCCATAGCACGTGTGAATAATGATATGGTTAGAAAGGGGGTGACGACCAAGATGACGACTGATAGAGAAGTATGGAAGAAAAAGCCATGTTGCGCCAAACACAAATAAATTGGGGATAAGGAGAATGATGATATTCCATAGCAAATATGTTATTAGTACATATAGATATTCTCCTCAATGGTTTTATATATCTTTTTGCAGGACTCAAGCTAAGCAGCATCAAGGATGGCATAAAGGAATAACTTTCAAGTGCAAATTTTGCGATGAAATATTTACGTAAGTAACGAATGTTTTATTTAAGACACAGTCAATAAATACACACAACATGTCGGAAATCAAACGCTGGGATTGATAACTATAAGTTTATTTTATTATTTAAAATGTGTTTGACTATTTCTAAGTATACTATCATCATTAACTTTAATGTTGACTTGTAAATTATGTGTACTTAGTTGAAAGTTATGCCGATTTTATAATACAACTTTTCTCCCACCAGAATATGGACGTCTTACATGAGTCACGTGCGTATCAAACACCCGTCAGAGTTCATATGCGGCTTCTGCGGGTACTCATTCATCAGCAAGTTGGGCCTAGCCATGCACAAAACTATGATGCACAAGGATGTCCAAGTAAGTATTACTTCTATTTCCTGACTGCGCGACAGCAAAGACAGGGTTATATTTATCACGCGTATATCAAAATAAAGGGTTTTAAGAGAAGATCCCAAAAATATATAATAACACACTTAGGCCCTGTACACACACGGTTTTCTTGCCGTGAAAACCTACGGCTTATTCGCCGTGTTTAGGCACAGTCGTCAGGGTTGTATGGATCACTACGGAAGCCTGTAGACGGACACGTTTTTTCTACGGCGCGGTTTATACGCCGTACCGTAACAAAACGGTGCCGTGTACAAAGAGCCAAAAAGGTTGTAAATAAAAAAAAGGCTGAAAACCCGACTGCAACTAAAAAGTTTGATGCAGGTGGTGGCATCAAATCTGAGATTTAACTAAAACAACTGCCACCAACTGCAGGTAATAGGTAATACGAACTGGTGTCTGCAACTCCACAACAATGCGCGTATTTTGCGTACGGGTGGGAAAATCGATCATTCGTTCCACCCCAGCTCCTCAAGGAAGGCCAGCAACGCCTTGATGTTACTGACCGTCTCACGTAGGGTACCTGGGTTACCGAAGTACACGCCGGTACGTGGCGACCACCGGGCAGTTTAGCAGCACATGCGCCGCTGTCTCGTCCTCCTCCATGCAGGCCCTGCACAGCGGACTGTCTGTTACTCCTATGACATAGAGGTGTTTGTTAAATGACCCATAGCCAGTTAAAGCTGCAGTAACTGTGCGCAGCTTTAGTTTATTTAGACGGAGAACCTGTTTCGTGAGGCGGCCATCAATTGTGGGAAGTGCTTCCTTGGCCTGCCTACATTCGCCTAGCTCCGTCTAAAGTTTGTCGTGTTGGTCTCTGGTGCGTTTTCTTACCAGAGTATGTAGCCACCAACTGCATCAAACTGCTTAAAAAGAGACCTTGTATCTTTTTTTTTTGTTGCAGTCGGGTTTTTTGTTTTTTTTACTCTGACATTTAATAAAGGCTTTTGGGTTTTTATCGAGTTTTTGGATGTTTAGGAGAAAGCAGAAGAAGGTCCGTTCTGCGAAGAGTGTGACGTCAAGTTCATATCGACGGAGGCGTACAAGAGGCACATGGTCATGTCCACCAAGCACACCCAGACTACAGACTCTATGTGAGTAAATATACGATACCGTTTCATTTGCTTGATATTTAGTACAAGTCGACATCAATGTTCACGTACAAGAGATATGGTGATGTTCAAGCACACCCGGCGTACAAACTATGCGAGTTGACATTCGGTTGAGTTTCGTTTGATACTCAATACAAGTTGTTATTCAACAGTAAAGGCTGTCGGACTTGTGGCGCGACGTTCGAGAATTCCGAAGAGTTACGACTGCATCATCGTAAGGAACACACGCGGAAGAGACCCAAGAACTACGGGAAGAAACGTTCTAACCTCAGTTGGCCTGCCAAGTGCGAACACGTATGTATAAACTTATTATTATCCTGCTGATTTTTTTCTTACAATTTTCGTATATGAAAATACATGCGGCTCTGTTTGGGAACAGTTTGGTAATAACTTAATTACCATTTCTCTCATTTGATTTTCTTACCTTTAGGCTATTTTAGTCGGTAAACTTGGCTGGTCTCTATTTGAGAGCAGATCATAAGTAACTTTTTACAAAGTTTTGTAACTTGTCTTAAAGGCTGACTCACGCAAATTTGGGCGGGCCGCACCATTTTGTACGAGCCATCGTATACTACAGGCCGCACCGCGCTTTTTTGTGTCGAAATATGATGCGCTGCGGCCGGACGCGGCTGTAATGTGCGGTTACCTGAACTGTTATGTTTTCAAAGAAAAACATATTTTGTTGCAGTGTACAGAAGAGATCCCGAATGCTCGCGAGTATTGGACACATTTCCGTCGAGCACATCCCGACAAGAAGTACCCCATACAGAAGAACCACATATGTGATATATGTGGCAAGGGTTTCAGAGTATGTACACTTAAATAAAATTGTATTAATTTAAGTTCTTTGCTTATGTTTACAACTTCAAAAAACACAATATCTTGGACATGTCGCAGTCAACTGGTTAAATTGGCCGTTTATTCTGGCCTGGCCTTTGGCGGTAGTGCTCGCCTCGCTTTGCTCTCTCGGCTCGCACGCGGTTGATCACAGTTCTAACATAACCCATTTGGTCGGGGTGCCGTGGCTTAGTTACTGCGATCAATAGGGTAGTTGCCTGGGTAAAAAAATAATAATATTTAGTCCGTCACTTAGATTACCGAAAAATAATGGATACGTATTTCATCAAATGACAAAGATAAAGCGCGTCAAAATTTGGGGCGGGGGGTCGTGACGTCACTTGCTTGCAAAAGTGTCGCCAGCAGGTGACGTTACGCGGAACTTTAACGGGCGATATCTTCATCATCTGTAGATATAAAAATCTATTGCTGTTCGTTTGAGTCGCTAAAACTCGAGAACGGCTGGGCCGATGCAGCTGATTTTGGTTTTGAAATGTTTGTTGTACTCCAGAGAAGGTTTAAACGGTGAGAAAATATGGAAAAATTGCGAGGAAGATAGTAAAAACAACAATTTCATTTTCCCATATAAACCGTTCTACCTACTTTCCTGTCAAACATTTGACGATCGTCCCTTCGGTACGGTAGACTCGGGTCCACTCGAATTGAAGCACGTATTAAATTAAGGGTTTTGAATAGAGTAGGAGTAGGGTAGGAGTAGGTTAGGAGTAGGGTAGAAGTAGGGTAGGAGTAGTGTAGGAGTAGGTTAGGAGTAGGGTAGAAGTAGGGTAGGAGTAGGTAGGAGTAGTGTAGGAGTAGGGTAGGAGTAGGTAGGAGTAGTGTAGGAGTAGGGTAGGAGTAGGGTAGAATTAGGGTAGGAGTAGTGTAGGAGTAGGTAGGAGTAGGTTAGGAGTAGGGTAGAAGTACTCGTAGGGTAGAAGTAGGGTAGGAGCAGTGTAGGAGTAGGGTAGGGGGTAGGACACCACGCGAACAAAGTAGCGCCGGGCAGCTAGAAATAATTTATATGGCAAAACAACGTTTCCGGGTCAGCTACTTTTTTATATCATTGACAAAAGAAAAAAATACGGGTTCAATATTTTTTGATAATCTAACTGACGGACTAATTAGATTTATTTAGGAAAATAGTCTATTCGGCTCGTACGTGATTGGTTACAGTTCCAACCTAAACTATAATTTATTGAATATCATTCAGGATGTTAGTGGAACGGCCGCTGTTTAGTTAAAAGGCTAGGCGGTTAACTAAACGGCCCATTAAACCAGTTGGTTGCGACAGACATATTGTAAATTTAAATCTGCTGAATGCTTTCCAATCTTATGTAGCTTTTATGATATGTTCACTTCATGAACAACAGCCAATTGAATAACTCAACGTGAGATTTGAGATCAGAGTTAGTTGACTGGTTTTGAATCGGTGGACTCAAATTCATAAAAAAGTCTAACAGTATTCGACTCTGAAAGTAATTATACAAATTGTCATCACGCGTTTTTACCCCGAAGGGTTACACAGAAGGGCACAGGTGTACCTATATGACATCCACATTTCCCAAGTTATGTTTAAGCCTCATGTTCAAAGGGGCCAGCCTGTCGCCATCAACCGGGCACGAATCCAGACTCCGGGCTATTAGTGAGAAATTCCAGATGGAAAACCTCAGTAGCAACAAATTACGCCACTTCTTCCTTACTAAAACACTAGGAAGTAGTGAAAGACGGGCGTTTTGGGGAGTTATCTTAAGTAATTGTGACATTCCAAGAGTTCTGACACTTTTTTTTTTTTGGGTGGGAAGTCATCAAATCGCCTCTCTCGCTCTGGGCTGAGCCGAAGGGCGTGTCAGACTTTTACTGACTAAAACCCACCCGTGTTCCTTCAGTTGCCTGTACCAGCGGCCACGGTATCTCTTTCGAACAACCCGCGGCCCCGGCAAAGAGTTCTGATCCTCAGCCTATATTAAATAAATAATTTTTATACTGATTTCGACTATCATTAATTTAAATTTTCTCTCTCCTCTATCAACAGGGTAACGCCTTCTTGATATACCACAAACGCACGCACTTCGAAGAACGCGCATACAAATGTTCGCAGTGCGACAAAGCATTCTTCAACCGAACCAACTTGAACGTTCATGAGAAAACTCACTCGGACAACAGGCCTTATCCTTGCTCTGTTTGCTTTAAAGCTTTTAAGGGTAAAGGAGCCCTTAACAGGCATTTTAGAGTAAGTATTTTATCCATTATTTATGTCATAACACCGCACGTCATTTGAATTACCAAAACCGCCCTTACTGCTTCGTAATAAAGACGCTTTCCAGGTCAAACTGTTGCCATTGATGTGCAGTTGACTGAATAATAAACCAACCAACAGGCAATGATATTATATGAGGTAAATACGTTACACTATATTCCCCAATTTTGATATCCAAAGTTATTAGTTTGGGTACAAAAAGTAAAACTATAAGTTAAAATGAGAAGGATATACACTAGATTGACTCTTTTGTGACTGGGACTTATCTACCTATGTTGATATAGTATCATTGCCGGCAGGTCCATGAGGAAATGTACTCAGACATCAGGCCACACCCTTGCTCTGTCTGTGACAAAACTTTCAAGTTTAAAGGAGCGCTAGATAGACACTTTTTAGTGAGTATTTTGAAAACATTGCAGGCTGTTATCATTGTGACACTTGACATTTTTGAATTTAGAAAATCATATTCATTTTTATACCGTATTTGTGCAGAACATACAATTTTTCATTCTTTCTTTCATCTATCATACGTATCACTTCTGTAAAGTTTCGCCAATTAATGTAATTTGACACTGTATTGCTAGCTATCTGGGGACTTACCACCAGCTCTTGTAGCAGGGCAGAAGTTGAACTTCACTGCTTTTTTGTACTTAGTCATAGAACGAAAAAGCAGTGCAATTCAACTTCTGCCCTACTATAAGAGCTGGTAGTAAGCCCCCTGTATACTGCATTGATTATTTTTTTAAATTTCTGCTCTTATACATACAGCAAAGGGACTTCATACTTTAATGACTTTCCCGCTGCTACATTAATGACTTTCCCCAAATAATCAATCACCAAATGTCCTTATTTGCCGACGACAGCACGGTTATATATGATACTGGTAGTAATAAAGAAATAGAAGAGGATATTAACACGAGTCTTGTTACGATTATTGACTGGCTGAACGCTAATAACCTTAAAATTAACCTAAGTAAAACTAAAATTATGAATTTTAAAATTAGACAAAAAACACTTTCACAATTTCAAGTAAACTACAAAGGAGACCAAATACTGGAAACTAATGTCACAAAATTTCTCGGATTGCATATTGATAACGATATGTCATGGAGGACTCAAATTGATAATGTATGTGGGAAGCTCAGTAAGTTTTCCTATGCTCTCTATATGTTAGGCAAAATGGTGAACAAGATAGCGCTCCTAGCAGCTTATCACGGTTATGTCGCCTCTGTTCTGCGGTATGGCCTTATATTCTGGGGCAATGCGACTAAGGTAGAGGAGGTACTGATAGCACAGAAAAAATGTATTCGAGCAATATGTAAATTAAAACGGACGGTTTCATGCAAGCCACATTTCCAAAACTTAAAAATATTGACTGTGCCATCACTTTATGTCTATGAAGCCTGTATCTTTGTAAAAAACACCATGTTTTTTATATGAATTTGTAAAAAGTCAGCGGCGCTCAAAAAAGTTGCACCCGCTTTACACTAAAACCAAGTTTCTCTATAATAATATATATGCAATGGCTCCAAAACTTTATAACAAATTACCTGATCAAATTGTATCAAGCAACAGCATGAATGAGTTTAAACGTAAGCTGTTTAAATTATTGAGTAACAAGGCGTATTATTCGGTTAATGAATATCTTAATGACAAATTAAAATAATATTTGTATAATTTTATATCGGTTCATAATTAAAACGTTGCTGTGATAATGATAATATCTATGGACATTTTATGTATTGTATACGAAATTGTGACTAATTATTATTATTCACTATTGCATGAAATTGTGACATCTACTTACCTATTAACTTTATTTTATTTTTTACTTGACATTTGATTACCTAATGATATTTTGTATGCCTTTTGGCGGAACATAGCATGGACCAACATTTTATTTTTTTGTGTAATTTCTGTATAATGTACCCTATGTTCACAAAATGAATAAATGAATATGAATATGAATATGAATATGAATAATATTATGATGTGTGTAACACCTAAATACCTACCGTACTCATACAATGTAAAATGAATTCTACTCAATACGGCCTAAGGTCTGAACTTGTTCAAAATCACATTTTCCATTGCTTTTTTTGCAAATTATTATATTACACCTGCGTCTAGCGAAAAATTGCTTATTCATTCATATTATCCCTTGTTACAGAGCCACACGGGTCAAAAGCCTTACGAATGCGAAGTATGCGGCAAAGGGTTCTCTCAATCAAATAGTAGGAAACTTCACGTTCGCACGGTACATCTGAAGCAACCCGCGCCTTACGTCAGTCGCAACCGTCTTGAGAGACGAAAACAAGGCCCAAAGGAAACGCCGACACAGCAGTTTATATATTGAAGACTACAATAAACACAGGATACAAGGAAAACATTATATATCCGAACCTAAAATTCAAAGACATTGAGTCATCCACCAACTCGCCTTGTGCCTGTGTGGCAAATTACGGCACACTACCTCTGATAGAATGGAGGCCTGAGTCCCAGCAGTGGGGGGGGGGGGACATTATAGGCTGATTATATTATAAAATCTGGGTTTAAATCCGGGCAAGTACCAATATGACTTTTTACAATTCATATGTACTTATGAGAGAGAGTTGGTGTTATACAGGACGAATATTACTTTCCCGTTTTTCAGTGATGGCGGCACTCGAACTTTGGACCGGCGTTTTGATAGTAGCATGGTCGTATTATGTTTAGTCAGAAATCAAGTTTTTTTTTTACAATATTTATTCGTTTACAATGTGCTTTACCTTAGGACAGTGATTTTAATTTAGTTGAAGAACACTGGGTGGTTCTGTGCATAGTATTTTTTTTTTTTAATATACATATAGGCAACGAATTTTCATGTACCCGAAAGTTATGTTCGCTTTAAATTATGTCATTTTAATATCTTTATACCGAGATCTTGAATTATGTTTAGAATATAAAGTGGTGTCACTACTGATAATGGCTCGCATCGAGTCTGGGGTATCACTAACGTTGATTTTTTTTGCAATATATTCCATCGATTATGGCGTGGCGTGTCATTTATGTGGTTTTATGTTTACAATAGCTATACATCATTTATTAAGAAACTTCTATCCTAAAGATGAACTCCCAAAATAATGTTAGGATTACAGCACCCTTTTTTTGACATTGAAAAGCCTTCCGGTATTACAGTGCAGACCCCGCAGAAAGCCGCTCTATACCCTGTCCATTAGGTAAACCGTTTTTTGACAGATGGAACTAGTGATTGCAGCAACAGACAGTATTATAAAATGTCTGTAAGAAGCCATAAATAAGATAAGGCAGTTTATATATTTATTTTAATACGCATTCTAAGACAGCTGTCAAAAAACGATTAACCTAATGGACAGGGTATAATAGGTGTTTGATGTCTGCGTCGATGTTCGTACAACTTTGCACTTTATGGCATTGAAAATAAGGTGCGTTATAACGCTTTTCATTGTTCTCCACGGAGCCTTAATGAAACTTTATCAATAATGGTTTTAAGAGCCAATTTCTTTTGAACTGGCAAATGCTAGAAAGGAAGTTCCATTTTTACAAGCTTTTATTTACGCAATTGTGTACCGCAGCAGTCGTTATTTGTTTATATGTAACAAATAAAGTTATTTTCTTAGCTGTGTTAGTTAATTTCGTTGACGAACTGAAGATATTTAACTTCATTGTTGAATACAGCCACCATTTAGTAGTTATAGCATAATAATGCAACTATTTCATACATAGATGTATATCATTAAATACATGCGAGAAGATTTATATTTTTATTCTCGAGTATTATTTATCGTTATGTTAGACACCAGTGATCGTAAGTTGTAAGTTATAATATTAAAGTTGCAATAAGACAAATTTTGATTGTGAATAGACGTATTCATGTAATGTGCTTTATAGGAAATATATTATTCATATAAATTAATGTTTCTTTATTTTCCAAACGGTAATAATCCTTCCATAAAGGTCCATCTATGTCTATGGTTCTAAGGGAAACACTTGGATGACAGACGCACACACTAACTTACGTAACAGACTAACAGTAGCTAAATCGAGCCAAATGATGAATGTCTTTCATTTTGACAGTTCAACAACATTCATTGTGTTATTATTTTGTTGAGCAAAGAAATGTTTCGAATCTATAAAGCAATGAATTAGCAATATTTTTCAAATGATTCAGTTTGTGATTGATAGTGTGTTACGCAATTCGGGTGCTGGTTGTGGAAGGACTGTGCTGTTTTAGGCGCTTAAAAAAATATTGGTGTGAACATTTTATATTAACTCGTTCACACACTTCCGTGTCCGGGCCGGCGACGGAGCTTCAGTACCTGCCCTGTGTGTGCCTCGGCCCTGTCACGTCCCGGGCCCGGCCCTGATAAATGTGGATCTGTTGAGATCATGATGACATACCTACATTTTTTTTTTAATTTATAGACGGAACTCCATACAAACTTATTCTGTTGTAAAATTTCAAGAATAGTGTGACAAGCTGGAATAGATGAAAACATGAAAAATGAAAGTAGAAAATATTTTGAGTAGGTAAAATATTTAAATAAATTGTAAGTATGACGATGATGGCCTAGTTCGAATGGCTAATGTGAAGTAATGTGGCTTAATCAAAATTTTGTCTCATAAATGGGACAGGGCAGAACGTGTCTGCCTATATGTAAAACAATCCATGGGCTCAACCAGCACAAAACGGATGCCCTACGGTCGTAAGATGGGGAGGTAGGCCAAGTAGCATTATGACTGGACTTCAATTCGTTAGATTCTAGAAAACCTAAGGCGATGAAAATAGGTGATAACTGGAAAAGAGAGGGAGGCTTTTGCCCAAGAGTGGGACGGGAAATAATAGAATGGCACTATAAAGCCGTTCCATTCTACGTAATGTAAAGCCCAAACTTAAATAGTGCATCCAGCTGATTGTCAACAAACTGACAATATTTCATGTATGTCAGCTGTCATGTTTTCATATTGTGACATTTGCATAAACATAGTTTTGTGCTGCAAATAAGAATACAGTAAAAATCTTACATAAATCATTATCGTACGATACGAAGCATGTTCAAAAGAGGTAAACAACTGATAGATAAAGTAGTTATAGTCTAAGCGCTGTGCAAAATGTCCGCGTCCCCGTCGAGCCCCGATGCAGCGCATCCTCGATTTTTACAGAAACCCATTCTAAATCTTGGTGGTACAGTATTTCAGTTGGTTTATAACTTTTTCCTTAACATTATCGTTGTTTTAAAGTCTCCTACTAACACGTTTCTTCACACATCGTTAGGTTAAACCAACGACGTTAGGTTAGTTGGTGGTAAATATATATTACCGAATTTGATTAAATTATTCGATTTTATTTCTGTTTTTCCTATACATACATACATAATCAGCCTATAATGTTCCCACTGCTGGAACACTAGTCTCCTCTCAGTGAGAGTGATTTTACGTAGGATTTTCCTATATTCTGCTCCAAATAAATTCATTAAAATAACAGGTGCACATTTTACTTATAAGTAAAGCACATATTCAATGCGTTATAATAATTATACTTATGTTTTTGTTATGATAATGATAACCTCAGAATTTATAATCAAGAAATAAAAAGCTTTAATGCATTGTAATAAAGTTTTGATTGCATTGAAACAAGCCTAGTTTTATCTCTTAATGTCAATATTAGAGACTAAACATACACAACACACAATTTATCAAAGCAAGTTATCAACATACTTCAAATAATGTGGTTGTTAACTGTTTATAAATATTACATACCTAAATGTTTTGTAAATCGTGGAAATGAGTGCAATTTTTTTCTGTACAATTATTCAAATTATATTTTTTATTTATTAACATCTTGTTACAGCATTATATTTGATTCTTCCAGCTAAAAATAATGTATTAAAGACTTTGTTTACACAAAACTATTCAACAGATTGTTGTCGTCAATGTGGGCCAGTACGTAATGTTTTGTTTTTCTTATTTGACTTCTTAGTTCGTCTTGCATTACTATACCCTGTCCATTAGGTAAACCATTTTTTGAAAGATGGAACTAGTGACTGCAGCAACACGCAATGCATTGATTCATACACATACAGTATTATAATGTCTGTAAGAAGCCATAAATAAGAATGTTTTGAACAACCTACGATTCTTAAAAAATGAACATTATTCCATTGGCTTTGATCTCAACCTTTCGAAATGTGAACTATATTTAGCGGACAGTACTGACAGACAACTGACGCTTCCCAAATTTAACGCAATAGCTCCAGATTTTTATATTGTTGAAAAAAGGCTCTCTTCGTCTACTTGGGTCTCCATCTTTGAAAATTCCTTTTCCGAATTTATTGAGGAAAAAATACAAAATTTCAACTATGTTTCGCCCCTAAATTAACTTATTTTCTCCGCGCTTTCCATTTATGGAATCATACTCACCTTTTAAACAAAATGGACCAAATTATCAGGCATACATTAACTTCGATTTTAAATGTGGCTATGGACGGCCGAGCTTGGGCACTAGCTACTCTTCCCATTCGTATGGGAGGCCTCGGCGTCCGCAAAATTTCTAGTATTAGTTTACCGGCTTTCATATACTCGGTCCACGGCACTAAGAAATGAATCAGGAAAATCCTTGCCTCCAGACTGATTAATTTTGATGTGCCGTGCTTCACTGAGGCTATGAATGCCTGGAGACTCGCTTGCCCGAACTCACATCTACCCGATAATCCATTTTCCCAGAGACAGTGGGATGAGCCGTTCTGCAGAATAGTTCAGGACAATTTACTTAACACGTCTGTTACTACTGCGAAGCGTGCGCGCCTGCTGGCTGTGGGTAAATGGGAGTCGGGTCTGTGGCTTCATGCACTACCGTCGTCGAACATAGGCACTTTTTTGAAGACAATACTTTCCGCCTCGCTGCTTCCCTACGACTAGGAGCACCGAGTTGTTCTCCTCGTTGCTGTCACTCTGGCGAAGTTGTCAACAGCCTCGGACACCATGGCCTGTCTTGCAGCCAAAGTGCAGGTCGCTTAGCGCGGCACGCAAACATTAACGACGTCATTCGACGAGCTCTTGTCACCGTCGGCGTTCCAGCTGTATTAGAACCCAATGGTTTGGCACGCGACGATGGCAAGAGACCGGACGGCATGTCTTTATTTCCATGGAAGGTGGGTAGGCCTCCAGTGTGGGATGCAACTTGTGTCGATACTCTTGCGCCATCCCATCTTCCAGGGTTGGCGTGCTGCGCTGGTGCTGCTGCTGCGGCTGCGGAAAACCTCAAGCGGTGTAAATATAATACCTTATTGATAATTATATCATCGAGCCGTTTGGGGTTGAAACCCTCGGGCTGTGGGGTCCGAGTGATCATGGTCTTTTTAAGGAAATTTCGAAACGACTGGTTGACACTTCCCATGACCCAAGGACTGGCTTTTACTTTGGCCAGAGGCTAAGCATTGCCATACAACGTGACAATGCCGCCAGTGTCTTACGTACATTACCAGTCGACAGCGATGCGGATGAATTTTTTGACGCTATATTTAAGTTTGTAAATAGTTTTAGTTAATTTGAAATATAATTTTGTAATTAAATAAATACAAAAAAAACCGGGTTGCACTCCGGGAGTGCCGGCAGAAGTGAAAACTTAAATATTAACGTTGTGCATTTTTTCTAATTTGGAATGCGGTCTACTCTCCCTCCGTCTTACGAATTTTCGATCAGGTCACGTATCCTGACGCGAGTTTAACATTTTTTACCCATCACAAAAAAGTGCACAACGCCGCTTAAGAAGTTTTCACTTCAATAATGCTTATACAATAAACAAGATAATTTAATAAGATAAGACAGTTATAGTTTGTTCTAAGACAGCTCACAAAAAACGGTTAACCTAATGGACAGGGTATAATGTCCTAACATAAGTCCTCGCAGTCACTCACTTTGTACTGTAGTGCTAAGTATTTAGTTGCTGATTAGATTGATGTTGAACTATTATCGCCATATTATAAAACGAGTTCTAACTTTAGTCCAAGCTTAAACCATTGAGCCTGTTATTGTATTTTGGACTTTGTTCCGAGCAAGGCAAAGTTCGTAATGCAAAACTGTCGACTTAGACTCGGTTTTAACATATTTTTTTGTTATTCGAACTTTAGATTTATTTAATGATGGTTTAAACCCGGGTCTAAAAAGAAACCTTGCTTTTATCTATTATGGTTTATCAATCTAAACCTGAACTAGAAAAGTTTATAAATCACTATAGAACTCTCTGTTTCTACATTTAGGAAATTCGGGATTCTGGATGAATTCAGTATTACAGGATGAGAATCTTTCTAATCTATTCCTAATATAATATGTATTTGTCATGATTAGCTCTTCATACTATTTTGATTGATAATTTATTTCGAACATCATATTTCTTATTTTATATTAGTAAAATTTAATACATTAGGTTTATTATCCAGACATTACATGACGCTTTCATTTCCAGGGTTAAAGGTAGCCCTGATCCAGTTGGCAGTGGGCATGGACAAGAAAAAAAATGTAGCTGCAGCAGTACAACAAATACACAAGGCTAAAGAAAATGGGGCCCAACTAGTGGCACTGCCGGAATTCTTTAATGCACCTTATGGCACCAGTTAGTATTTTTTTTCCGCTAGCCTATATTGTCCCACTGCTGGGCAAAGGTCTCTGCCTTGATTTTCTACTTTTCTTTGTCCTGTGCCTTCTCAGTCCAAATCGTCCTCGGTGACGACGCCTGTCTTCAGGCACCTACTGTATGACAACTTTGGCCCATCTGCCTGAATGCATCCTGTAGATGTGACCCGCCCAGTCCCACTTCAGCGTCGCAGACTTATCGCCAACACACAACACTTTACTTTAAAAAAAATATCTTGTATTTAAAAATAATTATTTAAGAAATGTGGTTGAGGAATTTGGCAATGTGATACTGGTTTTATGACCACAGTTGTGTCCTTTTCACAGTTTCATTCTCACATATTATATTATTGTCTTTTCTCATTAAAAGTGTTAGGGCTGGCATATTCAAAAGTTAATTAGCCATCTTTGAGTCATCAGATTCTTTCTGTTACTGTGGGATTGTAGCAGAGTAGACTGGCACCACCAGCTGTGTTTGAATTACAGGGAAATTGAGTCTTTCATACTCCCTTTTCCTTTTCTTGAATTCTTATGTAATAAAACTGCCTCACTTCAGTTTAAGTATTTATTATTTCGGTTCTACAATATGACAACTCTTATAACTCATATGCAAATGGAGACCAGCAATGTAAAAAAGACCAATTATTGTGCGTCCGACCTCGACGCAATAACCGTATTTCCAAAAAGTCTTCCCCAAAAACAAATGTCCCGCCATTAATCTTTTGACAACTTTTTTAAAGAGAATCACACCAAATCCATAGTTTGGTGTTGTCAGTACAATAAGTCGATTACAAATAATCGAATACAAAAGGAAATTAAATTTAAAAAAAAAACTATACTTACATCAAATTGCGTGAAATAGTTTAAATAAAATAACAAAACCTAATACTTAAAAGTTCCATTTACTTGAAATAAGTAGAATCCATTATCAGAACTGCTATTATTTCGTCATTTAAACAAAGATGTATAAAAAAATAATACAACACCAAACAATATTCTAGAATATTTCAAAGAGTACGCGGAAAGCGTACCAGACGGCGATTCGTGTAGGGCTCTGCAGTGCGCGGCGAAGGAAGCCGGCGTGTGTGTGGTCGGCGGCACCCTGCCCGAGCGCAGCGGAGAAGACCTGTACAACACCTGCACCGTGTGGGACGACTGCGGGAATCTTATCGCGCAGCATAGAAAGGTAACAGCATCCATACTAATATTATAAATGCAAAGCTAACTCTGTCTGTTACGATTTCCGTCTGTAACTTCCGGACGAATTTCGATGTAATTTGGTACATGGACATGAGTACCAGCAGTGGTGGTCCAGAGGCTGCGATTTACGAGTAAAGTATAGGTCGCTAGTTCGAACCCAGACATGCGCTTTAATTTCTGTAAATTATTTTGTCACCATTGCTATCAAAACGCTAAAGGTAAACATCGTGAGGAAACCGGAATTTTCTAGAACCAAAATTTCGAAGACATGTAACCTACCCGCTATCTACCTACCCGCACTGGGCCCGCGTGGTAGATTACGGCCCACTCCCTCTAATCGAGAGGAGGCCTGTATCCCAGCAGTGGGAACATTATAGGCTGATTATGCTAAGCTCAGCCGGTCTATTCTGTAAAAATCTCATCGAAGTAAGCTTAAAGTGAGCTATCAGTCCACCTAATGTTAAGTATTGACACTACTGACAGCTCACATCACCTAAGTTCTCACGGTGACATTTTTATAATAGATCGGCATATACTTTACGTCTTCACCTCGCTTCCAGGTACACTTGTTCGACATAGACATCCCCGGTAAGATAAAGTTCAAGGAGTCGGACGTGCTATCGGCCGGCGATCACATCACCACCTTCGAATACCTCGGAGTCAAGATAGGGCTCGGCATTTGTTACGACTTGCGATTCTTTGAGATGGCGCAAGTTATGTCTAAAGAAGGTAAAAGGCATCAGTTTTTTTTTTGTGATGGTAATGTTGCTCTTCCGAAAGGTGATCGCAGACACAAAGCGCAGTGGTAACGCCGGCCAATCGTAATAATAGACTGCAGCGACACGACTGGTTTCTATGTAACTCTATGAAAACTGTAGGTACCGGGCAAAGACCATACCATCCGGAAGTGTTCGCGGTCGCTTTCGGAAGAAAAGCACCTTTATTATCGCTTAAGTTTACCTATCGATCTCTGAAGTAAAGTTGCGGTTGATACAGTCGGACTCCAATGGATGACTCATGTTCTCGCATCATTTGACCAACTATAGTTAGGTAGGGCAACATATAGCTAGCTAAGTAGCCAGCAGTAGCAACTAATAAATCATTATCTTCACTTATATTATGTTGGGATAAGCTTCCAGTATAACAGGATGCAGCTGAATACCAGTATTTTACATGAAGCGACTGCCTCTCTGACCTCCGCAACCCAGTTACTGGGTGTACACCCCTTGGTAAGACTGGTTGTCAAACTTTCGGGCTTTTGAATACACGTAACGACTGTCAAAGATCTACAAATGACAGACGAACGGCTTAACGTGCTTTTCGATATGTAATAGAGGTCACCCGTCCCTATTAGCAAGCAACTAATAAATAACCAAATACCATTGCAGGCTGCTCCGTCCTTATCTACCCTGGTGCCTTCAACATGACGACGGGCCCTCGTCACTGGGAGCTGCTGGGCAGAGCTCGAGCCAACGACCTACAACTGTGGGTGGCGCTGGTCAGCCCCGCCAGAGACACGAATGCTGAGTATGTGGCGTGGGGTCACACGATGCTGATTGACCCATGGGGGTCGGTGGTTAAGCAGTTGGATGAGAAACCTGAGATATTGTATGCAGAAGTTGGTAAGTGCTCTAAAATATCGAAATCTCTTCGACACTTGTGTTGTATTTTCTTTACTATTAACCTGGAAATGAAATCCCAAGCCCCAAGATACATACTAAGGCTCAATTTATATTGCCGTGGAACGGAATGGAAGCGATTTTTTTTGTACAAAGCATAATGAACTTTATGTCAATAGTGTAAATTGAGCCTAACTGATGTCTAGTTTGGAGCTCTCTGGCAACTAACACTACCTTTGTAACCTAGCTGTAGGTAGTATTTCGAACCATTTATGACATCCGAAATTGTGTATCCTGTTTATTTATTACTTGGATAATAAACAATATTCTTTTTCTATTATTCTCGTCGTCAAATCCTATGTTCATAAGGTTTAATATCAGCAGGCAGTTTCACGAAGTGATATTAAGAATTCGTTCACAATAACTGATAAAGCTTTGCTATACGTAAGAGGTAGCAGAATACTTGCTGTGCCGAAATATTCATTGAATCAAGTCCAGCATGACTTTCTACAAGATGGGATGGGTTTAAACAGGTTGTATCCAATATTTTGTAACAATTTTATGATCTGTGGAGTTTCTTGGCCATTCTTCTCCATAGGTACCTACTACGCTTTGGAATGGGCAACTAGCTTCACCTTTCTGACTGACTGACCCCTTGACAATTCAAAAGTGTCTGTAATTGGTTTATTTGAATTTAATGGTTTGAGTTTGAAATGGCGACATGGAGGTTAAGTGCTGGCCATTTCAGAATAAAAAAAATATTAAAAAAAAACACATTACTGGACGTCTACAAACTATCAGTTTTCAGTGTATTTCACAAATACTATTACTTATTTTCAGATCTGAGAATGGTAGAAGAAGTTCGTAATCAAATACCAGTGAGAAGTCAAAGAAGGACAGATATTTATGACACCATCAGCCACAATGACTCATAGTACCAAAGTCTTCACAGATTTCTTAAAAAAGGTATGTGCATATGAAAGGTTTAGGAATTACGTAAAACGGTCAGGCTCATTACGTTTATTTTTAATTAAATGCTGGAACACAAAGTGAAAATATGTTACTATATCATAACGTGTTTTTGCTTATGTATATAATTTCTCTGAAACTTCTACGTATTGAATATCTATTTATGCATTAGGGAAACAAATCATATGATAATTTCATAATAACACCTGTATAAATACACGATAAATTCCATATTTATGAAGTATACATAAATAGCATTTATGACTAAATGGTTGTATTTATTTAATATCGAGAGAATATTAAGAAATGGTCTAAGATCAAAATGTAATTAACGCAATAGAAATAAGAAGAGAACAAGCAGTACAATTATTAAAATATATTCTAATATAATACGTACGTTTATTAAATATTTATGAAATGTTACTATTTTATATGTTATTGCAATATATTGTTTTATTAAAGTTTTGAATTTATGTATAGTTTGTGATTTTTATTTAGGTATGTTTCTAATATTTGTAACACTTCTTCGCCGCAGCCCCAAAAGAGTGTGAAACCGCTTCCACCTGTAAAAAAGTGTTTAAGGCTTAAACTATAGCAGTGTTCACTATCTCAGATAATTTACATTCCATCGCCACTTAATCAGTTATCTACTTTAGTGAAATGTTATCTAAGTTGATATTTGAGTGACCATTTGTAACAAAAAGGTCCTAATAAGTTTTTGGTTGCAATGGAATTTGAATTTTGTTAAGTATAACATTCAGTTTGTTGTTCCATAACTTGAAAATTATTTCCAATCAAATATAGTGTAAACTCATATGCTCTACAACTATCACATGAATACTGTGAGTTACGGCTTAACACAATGCACATAGACATCTCACTTGACTACCTATTCGACCACGGATTATAGTAATGTATTAACATAACAGTAGTCAATCTGTCGTTTCTGCCTACTCCCAGGGGAAAAAGGTGGGAGATAATGTATGTATAGTCGACCTTGTAAGTGCTTTATCGCTTTTGACATCAATTCCCACTAAATTAAAACTTCACTAAGGTTGAAACGATCTACCTGTCACTTAAACATACCTTGTCGTTTTATGACGTGCAAGTGACATACAACCTTAGGGTGGCAAAGCAATTACAATGTCGACGATACTGTCAACCTGTATTATCCCACTGTTGTATTAAATCCTACCCCATATTTCGAACTTTAGGTCTAAAGCAGAACTTTTCACACATTGACAAACCTCCCTGTAGCCAATATATAACTTTTTCGACATACATCCTAATAATATTATAAACGTGAAAGTTTGGATGGATGGATGTTGGTTACTCTTTCACGCAAAAACTACTGAATGGATTTGGATGAAATTTGGCACACAGATGGTTTATAACCAGGATTAACATATAGGATACTATTTATCCCGATATTCCCACAGTATCGAAACTTATGCGGGTGAAACCGCGGGGCGCAGCTAGTACATACATAAAGTCACGCCTTCTTCCCATGGAAATGCCAGAACTACTTCACGACGACTTTATAGAAAGTGATAATTAGTTTACCATGTCCATAGTTGTGTATGTACAGTCTTCCATTCTTCTCCTCTGGCTCCAACCTGATCGTATCTCGTGCGGGCCTCAGTCCAACCCAATGTTTTACTATTTCCGCACGCTGCAATTATATTTTGAAGTATTATTATTTTCAAATAACATAACATTGTGCCTGAATTCCTGAAGGAAAGGAAAGGTGTACACCACATTTCGCTAAAGTCCATTCCCTTGTTATTTAAAATAATGCGATAAAGAAAATCCTAGGTTATTCGCGATTAATGAAAAACCCTCTTTTGCTAGACACTGTACATGTTCCCATGATTTTCCGTGAAATATTACGACGGTGTCACCTGTATAAGTTATAATTTCAGCATAATTCACAGAAAGGTTTAGCATGTGGATAAATAGACAATGAATACCATGGGACCAAGTACACTACCCTGTGGAACTCCGAAGTCAATGAGAAGTTGATCACTAGTGCAATAGCTTACTTTTGCGTACTGTTTTCGGTTTGTCAGATAGCTTTTAAACGATTCAAGGCAAATTCCTCGTATTCCTATCCATTCTAGGTTCTTGAGGAGAAGGCCACTTGAAACCGTATCGAATTCCTTTAGAAGATCAAGGAAGATGGCGAAGCATTTTTCCTTTTAGTCTCAACATGAAAACAGACACAACTGCAAAGGAGAGTGGCAGCGTGCTCGGTTGACCTATTCCTTCGGAAACCAAATTGGTTATCAGGATTAGATGATTTTTCTCAATGAAAGATGATTGGTCTCATACACTATTTAACCCCTTTAGGGGATAATTTTGCTAGTGTTCACCTTCGTTATAATATAAGGAGCTCTTGTGCAAAATTACATGATTCTAGGCCCAGCGGTGTAGGCTGTGGGTTGTCTGTCAGTAATTAATTTAAGATTAACATTAAGTAGTTAACTAATTAATTTCTCTTACTTCAAGTCCAGGCATCATTGCCTTGCATCCATTCAGTATGAAGTCGGTGTCGTTTGGGTCTATTTCTGTGTTGAAGTCGTTTTGATGGGTCCCTCCTAGTACAACTGTTTGAGCGCTGCAAATAACACGCAACTTGAAAATTAGTATATCAGTAAAATGGACACGAAAATGCAACTTACATCTTGGTTTACAATTTGGTACATAATTATTAGGACTGTTGCCAGAACCTTCCTAGTGTGGACAATGAATAGCCTAACATTTTACGAATAACACCATATTTTGTCGCTCATTTCTTAAAAGACTTCGATGACCGACTTAACGTGTTGACATAACAACTATATTTTTTATATAACACGTTATTTCATAACCTACCTGTTTTGTTAACTGGCATTAAGTCAAGTGTACCTACAGATAATACCATTTAATGTTGACATTGTTAATTGTTAAAACATAAAATAAAAAACAACTTACTTCGGTATGATATAGTTCCCGGTCTCTTCATCAATAACAACTTGATTGATCCATGGCGCTTTTACCTGCGAAAGATAGTTTAAACATTATTCCCGTTACGAGCCCCATCTGATAAACGGACATGAAAGTTCATGTCAGCATTCAAACTCTTTCGATCCATAATGATCTTTTACATAATCCAACGTTGTGTGGTCTTCTATAAAAAAAAGTTATTCATACTTTATATTTTCTCAAGACGATGTCCCTCATTCCTCTATCATGCATAATCTGCCTATAATGTTCCCACTGCTGGGACACAGGCTTCCTCTAAGAAGGAGTGAGCCGTAATCCACCACGCGGGCCAAGTGCGGGTTAGTAGATATCTTATGTCTTCGAATGTTTGGTTCTAGGTCATGCCGGTTTCCTCACGATGTTTTCCTTCACCGTTTTGAGAGCAGTGGCATACTTAAAACGTTATCAAAACATACTTACTCTCATAACCTGTCCCCTAATAGGCCCGACTCTATCATCAGGCACGAGGTACCTGGCTCCAATACCACTACAATTTACCACCACATCATACTGTTCCAATAGTGGATCCTGTAAGGATGAGAGCTTTGCTTGTTTGACCTCGCCGTTAGCTTGTTTAAATCGTTGAAGTAGGTGGGCAAGTATGGTTGATGGCGAGCATACGAATGTTGTAAATGTTTGGCCGGCACTGGAAACAAAACATACTACTGTTGGTCTTGATACGGTTTTACGCGACGATTGCAGAGGCGGCTTATTTTTGTATAGCATAATCAGCCTATAACGTTCGCACTGCCTTGAGGCCTGTGGCCTCTTCTCTGTGAGAGGTAGCGGGATATTAATCCATAACCCACCTTGCGGGCCGAGTGCGGGTTGATGTCACAGGTCTCCGAACTTTTAATTATTTTATGTTTCTACTACCTATAATAAAATGTCAAGATTCGGAACAATGTAGCTGTGGACATAAAACGTCCGCGTTGGTCAGTGAGGATCTTCAAAAACTCTTAGTCTCATGTCATCTCGCTCCCGCGTGACCGCAGCTCTTTAACAAAAATAACTTTGAAAACTTTTACCAAAGTTCCTCTCCCAGTACACAAGACAAGAGCATATTTTATTGAACCGAATACTCCTTATCAACAGCTAGAGAATAGAAAAAACAGTAAACCTTAACATGATGATGATGTCATTGAATTAACATAACATCACGCCTATGTTCCACGAAGGTTTAGGATAGCAGTAGTGTATTTATGTGTTTATTCATTAAATCACTTACGTATAATTTCCAGAAAAGAGTTTACTATAGTCATCCAGATCTTTCCTGTCGAGCACACGATAGCCACACACGATATGAGCCCACTCGGGCTTACGGAACTTCTCCTTAGTCCTATACAGGTTGTATATAGGCATCATACAAACACCGTAGAGACCGGTTTTCCATTGATCATGGAGGAATCTGTATGTTACACCGCCCCACTTTCTGAAATTAATTATTATTTTTAACCGACGAAAAAAAACGGAGGAGGTGATAAGTTATATAAGCTTGTAATTTATCTGAAATAAATAATTTGAATTGAATTGAATTGAATTGAATAATTCTTTTTTTATTAATACTTTTAGTCAAATGCTAGTATTTTGGATTATTTCTTTTCTTTATGGGAGCTCTCTGCTCCGATATTTGGACCGTATATAGTTATCATCGGCCTCGTTGGTGTGGTGGTTGCAAGCGCGACGGTGAGTGTTTGTTCCCGACGTGCCGTTGCTGGATTCGATCCCAGGGTCGGACGATGTAGGGGTCATAATGAATTCTCACTGGTCCATAGTCTGGATTTGTTCTCTCCTTGTTTTTCGGTCTCTCTAAGTAAGGAAAGAAAAAAGATTCCGTCCGATTAGATTCCGTCTCGAAAGATTGGTAACACAAAATCGGTTTTAGCGGTAAGACCAACCTTCGTCGAAGTCTTTAATTGTACTAATTTTTGTAATACGACGGAAAGTAGGAGGAGATTCTCAAGTCGACTCGTTTTTTTTTTTTGTGCGATCCTATGTAGAGTACTTGTCCTAAATTATCATATGCAATCTTATCTTAATGAGTACCTAGATGTGTTTTGTGAATAGATAAGAGAGGAGTGGCATTAGGGATAGAACTATTTGCATTGCGTTATCAAAGCTGTAAATACATATTTATCTAAGAGGGTTTTTTTTTGTATTCAATAGTGTATCGATATCGATATATAGAAGAAGAAAACGTGTTTCGCTGATCTCGAAGCCGAGAAACCGAGCCGAGGTTCGTACCCCACACGGGGTACCCTTAGCGTGTAGTCGCTTAGTTTTTAAGCCCTGGTTGGAGGCCTTAATTTATTGAGGCATGCACAGGCAAGCCCGGTTAAGCAGACGACAACCTCATAGGTTGAAATCAGAGAAGCCATTAAAAAAAAATGCATAAAGGCACTTAAAAAAATGACGCAGTAGGTTAGCCTTATTATTATGATAAGTGTCAAATAAATCTCAAGGTATATAAAAATATCTAGCACAGCACGGTACATACTCTAACAGGGTGTAGGGAGTATTTCCACATATGTACGGGTACCACAATCCGCCCGAGCCATCGCCAGTTGTATTCGGAGAGAATTCGCTTGAAATAAGCACTACCTGAAATTGGAACACCAGAGAATCGTTTCAAATATGTCGGTAATATCAATTAACTTACTGTCGAATCCTTCAACAAAATTAAATTTTAAGTGGCGGTTAGGTACGTGCTTCCTAAAGTTTGTTTTTTAATCCAGAGACTGCGTGTAATGTCAACCTTCTATACAAAAAAAACGTAAACACAAAAGACTTGAATGTCAGATTAGTCTCTGGGATTAAAAAACGAACTTTAGGCAGCACGTACTTAACCGCCGTAATAATGTCTTAATAGTGTCGTTTGAAAATTCGTATGTTACAGCATATCATTGCTTGATAAAATCAAAAGTCATTTATTCAAATTAGGCTGTGAATCAGCACTTTTCGAACGTCAAAATTACAAAAGACAGTCCCACAAAAACACCGGTATATTCCCAGTCGCCCCCACATGGATTGCCACCAGGTGGCAATCGGGAATAAAATTCCCAGTTGCCACCGGGTGGCGACTATATATATAGATATAGAAATTTACACCAAGTTTTTGTGATTAAAAGCAACTAGGATGAAGAAAATATTTTTTGTATGTCCCTAATAATATCACTTATCTACTAATAAAACCACATTGGAAAAGTCTGACCGCCAACCCCCTCATCACGGCCGTCAGACAGACAACGATGAGGCGGGATGGCGATCCGCGCCACAGTGTGCAACAATTTCAAGTGGGGGCAATAACTTCCCAGTCGCCACCCGGTGGCAACTGGGAATTTTATTCCCGATTGCCAACTGGTGGCAATCCATGTGGGGGCGACTGGAAATATACCAAAACGCCCGCCCTTCACCACTTCCTAGTGCTATCGCTGGGAAGAAGAAGTGTCGCAACAAACTCCCCAGCAGCACAGCTGTCTGTTCAGTTAGAAAATACTTGATATTTGATTGTATACAGAACTTGAAGTGGCAGATTGTAACAATGGTTTGGTTGTGTTTGGACTGATTCGCCCTATCCCCTCGTACTAGTATAAAACTGTATCACGATACAATACTAGGTGTTAAGTAATTAATATTACAAGACACAGAACATTAAATTAAATGATTTGCCATAATGTCGGCTAGCCACGCCAATATACCAACAAATATAATAAAAACTATACGTACTCAAGCTAAAAAATAATTATTTAAAATTAAAATGTAAATAAAAACTTACTACCTAAATAAAAGCCTCCAGGCATAAAGGGCGTGACAGCTTAAATATTTATGCATTGCTGGGTTCTGTATAAAGGCTGGAATAAAGGCATTCTGCAAAAGTGCGACTGGACATAAAATATAAATTATAATACAGTTCGGCGACGAGCGAATGCATTCTTGACACCTGTCAGTTTCGTTCAAACGAATACGTGTTTTGAGAATCATTCTTCCCTAAATTTTGTTTTTAAACCCAGATAGTAATTTGACAGCTGTAATGTGAAATCCTATACTAAAAAGCAAACACTCAAAGACTTGAAATTTCAGATTACTATCTGGGCTTAAAAAACTAACTTTACTAGAATTGTCGCTCTGGCAGGTTCTCTCCACGCAAAGAGATTTAAGATAGTTATCAAGTAAATAATTTAATGTCTTTGTCTCCACGGCTTCGGCCACTCGGCGACAACTGTAGGAAACTAGTAAATAATAATAATGTTATACTTACATCAAAATCCTTATATTTTTCTTTAATTTTAACAGCACAGGTGAGTCCGTTCACTCCGGCGCCTATCACAGCAATTTTCACCATTTTGATACAAAACTTGATCCAAATGGTTTGAAACAGTGGACCTTAATGCTTTTATTATTGTTTCTACAGACTATTTATCTTATCTCCAGAGTTCACGGGTGGATAAACATTATTGTAGTGCCTTGTATTATAGTCCACTTAAATCTATACATATAATATATAATAAAATATGTAGTTACGAAAGCAAAACTGTAGATACTTTGAATATTTTTGAAAAAACTCTTTGCTATGAGGTGGGAACGAGTCTGGCGCCGTAAGTATAGTTTTTAGAATTTTTGTCCGTTTGTCTGGATGTATGTTCTGGATTGGCGCAAAAACGGCTGAACGGATTCGGATGAGATGTAGCACACAGATAATTTTTAACCTGGATTAACACATAGGGTACTTATAATCCCGATAGTACGTGCCCGTGGGATGTTTTCCGACATTCACACGGGCGAAGCCGCGCGCAAAAGCTAGTACTAAAATAAACGGGCACTAATTAGGCTAAATGGGCTTATTGTTTGTCTTCTTTGATTCGGTGGCGCAAGCTTCTGGCCACTATCTCTCCAGTGGATATTAAGCGATGATGCAAGTTTGTTTACAATTAAACTATTTATCTTGAGTAAATTGGATTGAATTTGTTCTTGAGTGAGTTAGATGGACTGGGTGAGTGATGATATGATTAGAAAGGGGATGACTGTCGCGATGGCGGCTAATAGAGGAGTATGGAAGAAGAAGACATGTAGCGTCGCCCACAAATAAATTGGGAAACAGGCAGGAGAATGGTGATCTTGAGTAAATCCCCTATTTAGTCAAGATAAATGTTAATGTTGTATCTTGTGGCTAAGTAACAGCCGCACGGGTCGATCGATCAGGTTAAGCTACGCTTGGTCCGTGGATGGGTGACCATCTTTACATACAGAGACCCCTCTGTGCCAAGTGGTACCGTATTACCAGTAACTGGGTTGTGGAGGTCAAATAGACAGTCGCTCCATGTAAAATACTGGTAGGTACTCAGCTGCATGCAGTTAGACTGGAAGCCGACCCCAACTTAGTTGGGAAAACGCTAGGCAGATGATGATCTTGAGTAAATAGTTTAATTTTAGGCGAGCTTGTTGGTTTTATAATAGTTTTGTTCGAATTAATAACTGTTGTTATTTATTTGTAGTTGATTGAGGAAACCCTCAAAAAATAAAGTACAATTTCCAAATAATTAAAATAAAGCTAAAGTTTTTTTGTTTAAACGCGCTGATCTAATGGAACTCCAAACTACTAGTCGGATTTGAAAAATTCCTTTTGCATTTGATAGCCTAATTCTTTAGGATTTAACATCACGCTAGGATTATTAGGAGCCGAGTAAAAAGAAAAAACCGGTCAAGTGCGAGTCGGAGTCGCGCACCAAGGTTTCCGTGGGGCAACCGACCCAAATACTGATATGTAACATAATTAGGAAAAAGGAAAATTTTATCAGTCTAGGGTATTTTAAGAACAGTCACATGTATGTAGGTATGTAACTACAATTTACGGTTTTCGAATTTTTACCTTTACTGGTGTTACATGATATTGCTTCTTGCAAATTCCAATTTAATGATTTTAGGTCAAAGGGAAGTATGTACCCTATAGGTTTTGATTACCTTGTGAGCGTCAAAATATACGGCATAAACGGAACACAAACGCCCGTATCTTTTGATTGCGTTGACTTAGAAGTTTGTTTTTATTCACTGCTTCAAGGGATTGCAGCTCTGAGAATTATACTCTACGCGTTCCTGAGAAAAAGGACCTTGACAGACTGACAACGAAGTGATCTTATAAGGGTTCCGTTTTTCCTTTTGAGGTACGGAACCCTAAAAAAGTAATAAAGAACTCTTAGAGAAAACGAAGTAATATAGCGCGGGCATGCGATGCGACGGGGTGGGGCGGGAGAACAAAAAATTTCACGCGGACAAACTCGCGGGCAGAAGTTAGTTTAAGTATAATGATAGAGTTATAAGGATTTCGGGAAACAGATTCCGGTAAGGAGTTCCATTTCTTCCATAGCTATACGAACAATGAATGTGTTACTAAAACAATTCGTATTTAACGCACTTAACGCGAAGCCTCTGTTTAAGTACGGGGAGGTTTTGATTATCGAAAATTCACGGTAAAAATATTGAAATCAAGTTCTAAATAAATCGATAATCAAACACATTGGTATTGCTTATGGGATATTAGTTGACACTTTCAATGCAATAAAACACTTGTTATCATTAGATTTCGTTTATTTGTTCAAACAACGCGTCACATTGAGTTTAGTTGTTTTAACATCGCGACGTACTGTGACACGCCACGCTAAGAAGAGAATCCCCTTTGGCCTGACGGGCATTTCAGCGACCTCGTCGCTCGATCGGCCGCGACCGCTCTACTTTGGGGACGTTTTGCGGCGTTGGCCTCCGCCTTGGTCCCCACAAGTGAGACGGTCCCCCGAACCCCTCCCGGCCCCTCTGTCTAGACCCTGGATGGGACCCCAGGGTCGCTCTCTCCACAGACTCTCGGACGTTTGAAGCGACCACAAGCGTCGCTACGCGCGACCTCAGCCCCTTCTCGCCGTCGGCACTTTGGCAGCCGACAGGTTCTCCTCACTTGAGGGACAACCCATCGACCCCGCTCTGTCCGAGTCTCCCTCGCGCGGCCGCTTTCTCCAGAATTTGGAGCGTCCGTGCAAGTCCTGGTCGGACATGTTTTGGTCGCCAGCAAACGGTACCTCCGCCAATAAATTTGGCCAGTCTTTTTTGTTTTTATTTATGTTTAGTTATACCATTTTGTTCTCGTACTTTAAAAACGTTCAAATTCAAGTCTCAGCGACAATAATTGTCAAAAACATGTCAAAATATATGTAAATTGATTGTATTTTTGGGAACGTTCTTAAAAAAACGTGAATTGCCCCTCAGCTCACTAAGCAATTTTATATCCACCTGTCCAAAATATGTATGCCTTTTCTGGAGCATATCACATCTTTGTTCTACTATATTGTCGATATTTGCCTCTCGCTTCCACACATTATCCGTAAGCGAAAGGCGAATATGGCTGTGTTATGTTCATCCATCAGAACAATAATACTGTTTACTTATTAATCTTATTCCGTCGTTTACGTGGCGGCGGTGGTTCCTTAGTATGTACGGTTCGCACGTGAAGCGTTCTCGTGCAAGACTTGGCGAAAGCCACACCGCAAATCTCACACTTATATGGGTTGTCGCCGGAATGGATCTGAAAGAGAAGAAGAGACTGGTAACGTAACTGATACATAAAAACATAAAGGAGAAAAGTTAGAGCCGTTATTGTTCAAGGGCGAGTGAGAGATGGAGCTATACGGTATGAATAACAGCATCCCATATTCGCAACGGAACTATCTGGTGGGTTTAAAATTCATAATTAAACCTGGACCAAAACCTGACTTCTGCAGTGTATTGCTCATCTTATGTGGGTTTCAGTTTTGATGATTACTTTATTTTATATCGTTCTAACGTTTCTATATTAGCTGAGAATAGCATGTGTATTGTGAGCTAAGGTAGGATGACTGCTAAACAAACTATTGCTGTTCTAGGATCAGAGTATCAGAACTAACACCGCCATCTTGTTTTTCAATACAATTCACGAAACTATTGAATCTCGAATGTTTACCGACAGCGCCCCCTGTCAACGTCATACAAACGCTAGGAGATCCTGGTAGCAGTGTACTTACTTTCAAATGCCTTTCCAGCGCTTCTTTCCGCTTGAAAGCTTGGGAGCACACGCTGCAAGGGAAGGGTCTTGTGTCGGAATGTTTCTGCTGATGAACTCGGAGGTCGTGCGCAGAGAAACAGGCCTTGTCGCATTGAGAGCATTTGTACGGACGCTCCCCGAAGTGGGTGCGTTTGTGCATGGAGAGGACGGCGTTGCACTGAGGACAAAGAAAGCAATTGTTTTTTTTTTCTTGATAGTCGTGACTTCAGAGATGGCTTATTGAAATTGATGGAAAAAGGAGAAATGCTGCGCTGACCCCAAATAAATCGGGATAAGGGCAAGAGGACGATGATGATAGCCATAGAAAATTTGTAACAATATTCAATGTAAAACCTACATAAAATAACCCGAAGAAGGAAGTTTTACGATAGCAAAAAATGTATTTGTTATTATTAAATATCTAGCAATACCTACTCGATCGAATAGCATGCGATACTTTCAAACAATTCAAACTATACTCGATACATTTTATCAATTCTCGATTTCGTACGTACTATTTTTATAATACTCAATATCTACTTTATGGGAGTTACTTTCGTTACGTTACTATTAATCAAGTAAAATATTGTTACGAGCTTCGGGTTCGTGACAATAAAAACTGCCGATAAAAATTACCAAAAGTTACACTTTAATTAAACAACACTAATAACAACTCAAACACACTAATTATAAAACACAAACGCTCTTAAGTCACACTTGAAGATCGCTTTCGATGTATTCGCTTGTATCGTTGATCCAAGCCTGACTGGTCGCGACTAATTCCGGCCTTTTAGAGTGCTGCAGATAGTTCCAGAGCCTTCTATTGTAGAAACATCTAGAATGTTCGAGTACATACCGGCCCCGACTAACCAGATGTCGATAGTTCTAGTTTCGAAATTTCTAGAAAGATCAATTAGTTCTACTACTTCATACTAGATGGCGCTAGTGGTAACTAATGTCATCATATATCAGGCATTAATTGTGGCGCGCAACAATATACTCGATTCTTTCGAATCGATACCTGCAAACCTATCTTTATTGTCCACTGTACTTACCGCGTATCTCTTGCCACATATATCACAGACGCAATTCTTCCGCACTGGCTCGTATTTATCAGGATGCTTCAGTCTGTAATGGTTCCAGTATGATCGCGGGGTGGCGAATTCTTCTGGACACTGTGAATTCAATTCCGTAAGTATTTAAGATGTGCAGTCAAGCGTTCTCACTGCTGGGACACAGGCCTCTTCTCAGCGAGAGAGAGAGAAGGCCGGAAGGAAGAAAGAGGAAGATGACTATGAGTAAAGCACTAGTTGAGTTGTAGCAGAGAAAAGCTGAGGTAAAATTACAAATAATTGCTTAGTTCCGGTTTAAAAGCTACGATCACCGATACATGGGACATTGGACCTATCTCGTTTAATAAAAAGGTCTATTAAAAAGGCCACGAATCATTTTCAGCTAGAATACAAACTAAACTATACAGAATGGAAATAAGGTTCACATTGTAAAGTGTAGATACCAACATGTTGACACTTGGCGGGCCATTTGGTCCGAACTTGACTCTTCCGTTGGTAATTGTAGTGCTTCGGTTGTTTCTTAGGATGCTCCTCACGGTTGTGCAGACGTAACTCTTCAGGATCCGTGAACATCTCGCCGCAAACACGACACCCGTTCCTGTTGACAACCGAAACTGAACCGTACGTCATCGCACACCCAGTCTTATTACAAAACGTCTTCTAGCTTTAGCCCAAACATTCGAGCCCGTTATTGTATTATAATCTTTACTGAGAGCACGGTAGTTTTTAACAGAAAATTGACAACTTAGATTCGGATTTGCGTCAGTTTTTGTAATTAGAACTTTAACTTTGTTAAAATAGAGTTCAAAAATAGCTTGATGGTTTAAACTGCACCCTAATTGCGTAACACACAATCAATCTCAATCTGAATAATCTTGAAAGATATTGTTAATCCATTGTTTCATATGTTCGAAAAATTTGTCTGCTCTACAAAGCAAATAACGCAATGAATGTTGTTGAGCTGTCAAAATAAAACCCGTTGCTACTGATAGTGTGTTACGCAATTACCCCGCTGGTTCTGGGTTAAAAATTAATTGTTTTGTAATAAGGCTGCTAGTCTTTACTTCGCCTGTGCTTGGCGGACATCACCATGTATATTTTGTACGTGAATATATCGACTTGTATTGAATATTGAACACTAAACGAAACTGAACCGTACGTCAACTTACATAGAGTCTGTGCTCCGAGTGTGCTTGACTGACATGACCATGTGTCTTTTGTACGCCTCCGTCGATATGAATTTGACGTCACAATCTTCGCAGTATGGACCTTCTTCTGTGTTCTCTTCTTGTTTTGTCTAAACATACAATCAATCAGTTGAGAGATGTATGAAGGTATACGAAACAATATGAGTACGTAAGGATCGTAGCAGGTTCTATAGTTTCTGCCTATGTGTGTGTGAATCAGTTACAACGAACCATCAATAATGTACCGAATAGCTTTAAGGCAGCTCGGGACATCATACTCTAGTATGATACCCACCAAATAGCGCGAAAAATTAAAAGAAAGAAAAATAGTTTATTCCGCACAAATAAAACACACTACAAAAATGATATGGTAGTATAATAGGCAGCAAAGTCTAAAGAAAATTCTCAGTAGCCTAAAGAAAATGAGTAAAAAGATTTATAATGAAAAGCTTGGATTCAAAACTTTTTCCTACATGTGTCGTATGAGTCTTAAGACACTGATTTAAGTTTCAAATTCCAATGTACTCACTTCAATGTCCTTGTGCATCATATTCTTGTGAACCACGAGCCCCTGCTTGCTGTAGAATGAGTACCCACAAAACCCGCAGATGTTTTCTGATGGATGTTTGATTCGCATGTGGCTGACGTACGTTGTTCTTACACTGTGGTGAATAAAAGACAGTTTAATTATAATTATAACCCATAGAGCTGTATTTTATAGGCTTTCTAGTCTCCTTACCCAAAAACGCTGCCTCTGCCAAGGGTGGCACCGCGTTTTATTTACTAAGTAAGAAAGTGGTCACGGGCAGAAGTTTTTTGTACCAACCCTACTTTAAACCAATAACCTTTGCATTCTAAAAATGTTACACGATCAGCAATATGGTTTCACCAAAGGATGTTGTACGTCTGACGCCGGCGACCTTGTTAAATGTCATATTTACAGCGTGGGAGGAGGCCCAAGATGCCATAGGAATCTTTTGTGAGCTCTCCAAGGCCTTTGACTGCGTAAATTACGAAACCTTCCTCTTGAAACTTAAGCATAACGGACTAGCAAAACTTGTGCTCAGTTTAGTAAAATCTTATTTAAATGATAGACAACAGACTTTTAAAAAAAACTATGCCAATTCACTTGGTTTAAAAGGAAAAATGGGTGTTCCATAAGGCTCGATATTGGGTCCTTTTCTCTTTTTAGTATATTTTAATGATCCTATTTGTTAAAAAAAACTGGCCAAGTGCGAGTCGGACTCGCGCCCCGAGGGTTCCGTACAAACTTTTAGTTAAGTAAATAGTTCATTCATCGAATCGAGTTTCAAAGATTTTCCCAATAAATCAGTCCCCAAAACGTACAAACTTAACTTTGCACATACATAGGTCGCGGTTAGTTTACCAACTGCAAATATGTTTGTAATCGAAAAAGTATTTTTCTTTTTCTGATGCAACTACAAATTTACGATTTTCGGATTTTTTCCTTTACGTCGCTACATGACATTGCTTCATGCCAAATTTAATTTTTTCATTATGATAGCAATGTCATGTAGCACACAATTCTCGGTCAACGGGAAGCACCCTATAGGTTTTGATTCCCATGCGAGTGTCAAAATATGCTGCAAAAACAGAGCATAAAAGGCCGTATCTTTTAATCGCGTCGACTTAGAAGTTTGGATAAGATTTAAGTTCGTTTTTTCACTGCTGCAAGGGACTACAGACCTGAGTATTTGATATTAATTTCAATTTGATACCTCCACGCGTTCCTGAGAAAAAGGGTCTTGACAGACGGACGGACGGACAGACAGACGGACAACGAAGTGATCCTATAGGGGTTTCGTTTTTAGTACGGAACCCTAAAAACCAACCACAAATGGTGTTATTCGCTGCCGATACTTCCATTATCATCAGAAACGTGCCCAGAAGATTGGCAGCATTGCCAAATTGAATTGTAATGCAATGCTAATTCTTATAATGAGCTTTATATAGTCTAAGCAGATTTTTTAATGACCATTATTTTGTTAATTCAAAATATTTCTTACTTGAAAACTTCGTCACAGAACTTGCATTTATGCGTGACTCCCTTATGTGACCCTTGATGCTGCTTCACAGTAGTTCTGAAATATAAACCTTCTGTTAATACACATACAGTCCAGTTTAAGACAGCGTCTTCATTCAATATTTTTTGCCTTATACTTACATATTACTAGAGTTGTATGGACATAAATTACAAACATATCTCTTCCCGTGGTTCAGAGCATGTCTTTGAAGATTGCGCTTCGTTTTAAACCTGTACTTGCAAATCTTGCACTCGATGTCGCCGAGGTTCTGCGAACAAAGCGCACACATTTTCACACTCTTCTTCATTTTCATTCTTTGCTCTTCATAGATATGTCGACAGTTCAATTCACATATTTGTCTTAAACTGAGAGCATGCCAGTTTAAATATGTGTATGCGTGTGTGTGCCTTACCTGGATCAAATAAATTTATTTTCTTTCTCTTTCTTTCTTTCAATATCACGTCCCGAGTTGCTATTGTGTAGCTCGGGACCCGGTCATTTACTCGCAAAAGTAGTTAGCCATCGAAACTATAACTATATTTAGGTATTTAAAACGTTTAAAACATTATAGCTAACATGGTAGGTACAGTCGTTGCTAATCACGAGCACGCGACATAATATGACTTTTAATCAACATTAAGTTTAAATTGCAATGTAAAGTGCTTCAAGGATATTTTGGTGCTCGAATGACGTGGCCAGGAAGAGGCTGTTGGTAAGCATTAGTGAGTAAAATGTATTGAAAAAACCAGATGGCTCCGCTAGTTCCGATTATGGCCATGCTCAAAACGATCTTTGTACATCTGAATATCTTACCGGGGAGTGTTTGGTGAGGTGATGTTTCCACGCGTGCGTGTTATTGAACCCCCTGTAGCACTGGTGGCACTTGTACGGGCAGTCAAGGTAGTTGGACGACTGTTTCCGTTTGTTCATCTCTTCTATCTGATCCTCAATCTGTGGATAAGAAGATAGACTAATGAACACATACAGAGATAATTTAATGGTCTAGGCATCTGCGTCCCATTCCACATACAGCCTATGCTATTTGGTCAACATTAGCACGTAAAAAAGGAATTTTCAGAACCAGTCCACAATTCATGAAAATATCGATGAACATACATTGGGGGCTTTTGGCTATAAGTAATAACAGCCGCAAGGGTCGATCGAACGGGTTAAGCTACGCTTGCCGCGTTGGTCCAAGGATTGATGACCACCTTTACATACCCTCCGTTCCTCGAAAAGCAAATTAAGCCGTTGGCCCCAGCTCTCATTAGTAGATTGACATTTGACAGTCGTTACGGGTCTTCCGAAGCCCGAAAGTCTGACAACCAATTTTACCAAGGGGTATCGTATTACCCAATAACTGGGTTGTGGAGGCTAGATAAGCAGTCGCTCCATCTAAAATACTGGTACTCAGCTGCATTCAGTTAGACTGGAAGTCGACCCCAACATAGTTGGGAAAAAGCTAGCCAGATGATGATGATCGATGATCATACATCAAACATACAGACGAGCAAAGAACCTCCTCCTTTTTTGAAGTCGGATAAAAATAGGGCACGGACTGGCAAGCAGTCATAAGTTTTATCCCGAACCCTTGAAGATTTTGTTTATTTATCGGCTATAGTTTGACTAAAACCGCTGTACCGCGCCTTCGGTACGTGCGCGGCTCCCGGGGGGGCAGTGCAGGCCTCACTCGTCATCGCTCACGGCGTCCCGCCCCCCGCCTCGCCGCGCATTCCTAAGGCGCGGTGCAGCAGTTTCGGTCAAACTATAGATGCTTGGTAATCGGTCAAAAATGAACGTTATTATGTTGGATACAGCCATTAGACCGTAGATGTCAGTATTGCTAAAACCAATCACAGAAATAAAAATTAGAACATTTGGGCTTATTTTTATCATGAACTAAATCGTAGAACAAGCATGCACTGCTACAACGATCTTTTGGCGCTCGAATGACTTTGACAAGGGGCCCTGTTGGTAAACATTTGAGCAATTGTTTTGTAAAATGGCGCCGATTCCCTTGTTAACAAACTAAACTAAATTTTAGTTCAGTGCATCTTTTTCTTTCTTTTTCATTAAGAAAAGGACAGAAGATACATATTAGTTTAGTCCTGTCAAATTAGTTAGCGCCTGACGTAAATTGACGTATTTTTAGTCGCCATGTTTTTAATCGCGTCTAAAATATCTATGGAGTATCTTAATTTGGCAGGACTAAACACTAAAATTAATCTTCTGTCCTTTTTAACAAGATGGCGCTTTTAGTTCCGTTTTTCTCCACGCACCGAAATAATCTTGTAGCGCTATATCTTAGTAGGAGGGGTAAGTTAATGTCAACCTTTAAAAAACACTTTGTATTCAATCCACATACCGACAGAGTAATAACATTGATCAAATCATCAGTCTGGTTTTCGCATTGTGTATCATCCTTCCTAACTTTAGGGGGACTCTTCTGAGCAACCATAGTACGAGTTCTCTTGGATCTGACTCGCTTCTTGGGCTGGTCTGTTCGGGATTTTTTGATAGGCAATTTTGCTGTATCGACCGCTGTTTTAGAGAGCTGTGAAAAAAAAGGTCTTTATTGATTTTTTTTTAATAGCTTTTAATTTTCTAAGATAATATTTATAACAGAACCAGCGACCCGCCCCTGCTTTGCTTCGCACGGTTTTTACGACTTGACAAAACACACAAGTAAAATGTTAATTAATTATACCCCATAAAACTTCCAGATAAAACCGCATCAAAAGCCATTGTATAGTTTAGAAGAACAATTCGGTCACACAGTTGTCTGTGTGAATCATGTTTTTTTTTAAATATTAACTGTAGATGCAAAACTGTTAATAAACCTTCTATTCTTTGTATTATAAATTAAAATCGCTTTTCGTGTACAGAAAAGAAAAAAAAAACATTATTATCACTGTAAAATCTAGTTATCAGCACTATGCGAGTGCCCAGAAATTTGTTTATGAATAAATATTCATAAACAAATTTCAACAAGGGAACACGAAGGGACACAAACGCCGGCAGAGAGGAAACTAAATAGTTTCCTCTCTGCCGGCGTCTGTGTCCCTTCCACATTTAAACCAGTCTGCCTTCAAAGCAAAAGTGAACAGGCAGCTTCTGGGCTCGCTCGTTCTATCATAGACCTCATCCATTGCTTTCCATCAGGTCAAGGGCAGGCCCATTTAGCTATAAAACAAAAAAACAAAACAAAATTACCTCAGGGTCATCAGACTCCTCCTGAATGTCCACCTTCACAGAAATCTCAACTTTCTCTACTTTGTGAACTTTCTTCTTTTTTTTCTTCTCACACTCATCATCATCACTAGAACTATTATCAGGACTGACATGATCAGGAACATCAACATCATCATGATCCTCTTTTTTGATAACTTCTACAACAAACTCAGGACTTTCTATGCTGATAGAATTTGTTGTACTATCTTGTTCTATACTGATATTAGTGACATTTGCAACTGTGAGGAATTCTTTTCTGGTCATTGATTTTATAGCTGTATGTGTTAGCTGGAAGATGTGATAAATTAAAAGTTAATATTTTGCTTTAACTTGTTTAGGGAGAAACATCTGTACATGCATAACCTAACTAATAATTATTATTTATTAAATAGAAGAATGAAAGAGATTTCTTTATTGATTTTCTTTATTTCATTTTACGTTATTTTAATATTATAGCATAAATTGTTAATGTTAAGACACTGACTCCTGTAACACAGATACCACCTAGCACAGGAGTCAGGGCTTCAAATTAAAATGTAACACCTTTTGTTTATGTCAATAAAACTTTTTTATTTTATTGTAATTCTAAAATAAGAAAAAAAAGCTGGTTTCTTTCTTATTCATATTATACCAATTATGTATTGAACGAGAGCAGTGGTGGCCTAGTGGTAACAGCCCTGACTTATGAGTTGTAGGTTGTGAGTCCGAACCCAGGTAGGCAGCAGGTTACTTTATGTAAATAATTACAACACCACTGCTCTCAAAACGGTGAAGGAAAAACATTGTGATGAAAATGACCTAGAATCCGCAATGGGCACTCATGGTAGAAGCAGGGGCGTAGCTACCGCTGTATCAGCTGTATCGACGATACGGGGCCCCTGAGCTACAGGGACCCCGACGTGACGTGTATAAGCAAAAATTCTTAAAATAATATCCAGAACCGAAAATTCTTGTTGATAAATTATATTTATTTCTGTAAATTGGTCCAAAAATATGTTTAAAAAGGGGGTGAGTAGCGAGATGACGACTAATAGCGAAGTATGGAAGATAACTGTGTCTGCCTCATTGGTCTAGTGGTTGCAAGCGCTACTGCGGACCATGAGGTCCTAGGTTCGAATCCCGGGTCGGGTAAAGTATTATTGGGTCTCGGCTTCCAATCCAACCGGATGCAGCTGAATGCCCTTATTTGACCTCCGGAGCGACTGGATATCTGACCGCCACAACCCAGTTACTGGGTAATACGATGTCCCTTGGTGTGTCAGACTTTCGGGCTTCTGACGACCTGTAACGACTGTCAAAGATCCACGAATGACAGCCGGGACCAACGGCTTAGCGTGCTTTCCGAGGCAGGGAGGGGTATGTCAAGATGGTCACCCATTCACGGACCTACCGCGGCAAGCGTAGCTTAGCCTTCAATCGACTCGTGCGGCTGTTATTACTTAGCCACAAGCTCCTCACCTTCTAAGTCAGTATGCTATATTATATATTTTGTAAAAACAATTCCCTCTGTAGCTTCACTGTTGGGTAAAAAGGGCTCCCAAACAATTTGATACAGGGCCCCATTAGGATGAGCTACGCTACTGGGTACAAGCCCACTACCTCTCGAAGAGAGCAGGCCTGTGTCCCAGCAGTGGGAACATTATAGCGTAATTATGCTATGATTATGATGTTTCAGGACATACTTACATCAAGGCATACTAAAATTTTTATGTAATTTGTATTTCCTATGGAGAAAAATTTTTATTTTTGCCTGCGTTTAATTATTTTTATTGTATTTTATTTTTTTATTGTCATTGTCTCTATAAGGTTTTATAACCACATTAATGTACCTTTCCACAGTCGTCAATTATTGCACACAGCAGGCCCTGGCTCTGCAGACACTTCTCTCTAAATAAATAAAACTTCCTCACAAGTGCTGCACACTCATAGCAGGCATACGGGGGCAAGTTGTTGTTTAGAGGCTGAAAATAAATGGTAGATTAGCATAATAGTAAGAATATTATAGGCTTTATTTTACATTGTAAAAGTAAGTAAGTAACAAAGCTTGATACTAACCAATTAATCTTAGGGAACAATTTGATATTTTTTTCAAAATGAAAGGTATTTAGATATTAAGTAAGAACTGACAAACCTAGGTAGAGAGCATATTCAGCATTTAATAAAATAACTACTTTTTATTTTTATTTGTATTCCAATAAACTTACCTTACTTTCAATCATAAATGATGCAAAATAAGATTCTAAAGGGTATGCCGACAGGTTTTGCATTTTAACATCCGTATTTAAACAAATGCGGCACACTTGTACGTCTCCCATGTTATATTATTATCTAAAAGGCTTAAAACATAAATAATTTGGGGTGATACAACGAGTTTTTAACACTGTATCATTGATATTTCAGAAGACGTGTTTATAGAACGACCATTACCACGATCATGGTTAGAACATAATATAAATGTAAGTTTATTTATCATACATTAATAAATACACGGTAAACACATGATATTTATTCATAAATTAGAAAATAAAATAAAAATTCAAGTCTAAAAAAGGCAGAATTACAAACAAATTCTAGAAATGTCAAAGTCAAAATCGTCTGCCTTGTCAAACCGCTACGAAGTCACGGTGACACTGAAAACGTTTTATTGTTAGTTTTAACATTTTCAGATGAAAGAAAATAATTCAAGATAGGTTAAAAAATATATAAATTGCTTAACAAAATGCATTCATCATGTCCTAAGCTATCAAAGAATATTTCATACATTGCATTCCGCCATAATCAGAACAAAACATTTTGCGTTTAGTTTTGCTTCAAAAATCATATCTCATAGCAAAAAAAAACCGTAAAAGTACCCGTGGAGAGGGTAGGCAGTGGTAGGCATATTTTGGTACTATGCCATCAAAGAGTACTATAAGATACCGTATGCCATGCTCGCTGAAGACGGTGTTTCGAAGATATGTACATCAAAAATAATTTGATTAAACTCGCGGTTTTACTTGATTTTCTCTGTTAAAGGAAATGGACGCCTAAGTAGTTATTATTTAACAACTTCTAAAAAAATACCCATCGATTGTGACCTTCAGCGCCTTTAGAACTCATTTGTAAAGAAACGTCCAACTTGTCGTAACTCACACACTATTTACATTTCAACCTAGGCACACAAAAGTTCCCCTTTTATGTTATGATGACTCATTTATCATCCAATTCTAAGAAAGGAATAGTTTTTAGAAATTCGTCTTATGCCTGGGATCATAATAATCTGGTGGGGCTATAAATATGAATAGAAACCACTGGAATTCAAAAACCGCGGTTTAGCTATGCAGGCGGACTTGTACTACCTATTGTACTGTACAGATATAGATAGATATATTAGGCATAGAATGATGCAAACCGGATCTCGAAAGAACAAGTTTTGATATAGGTACTATTTATGAACATTTTATCTTATAGCTACTTATAACTTATTTATAGAGTAGGTAGGTACCTACTTACTTATTTATCTGAGTTGTGGTATATTGCTATGGACGATAATATGTTGTACGAATGTTTGGTTCCATGAGTCTAACACTCGTTTGGCAGGCAACAGGAACAAGTGGGAAGAACTATGCGTTTTGTTTAATGAGGTTAATGTGGCAGACAGGTCGGATAACGATTAGTGCCCTAAACTAAACATACTGTAGCACTTAGCAAATGATCATTGAATATAATCTTAGTACAGTCAACAGCACATCCATTACGTGTAACGTGCCAGCACCAAAATTTTTGGTACCTACATATTTTATTTCCTACAGAGAATAAATTCATGCCCCAGGTTGAATTAACCAAATATAAGTACCTACACAGGTATATTTATGTAGGTGGGTACCTACCTAGGTTAGGTACCTAGGTACATCGGTCGGAGCCACCGAGTTAAGCCGCGCATATTCATCGATCTGCGCACGGCGCAGTAGCCATTTAGCCATAAGCCTTTAGCGTCATTATGATGTCTAGGAGGTATAGGTATGCGTATCTAACCTAAATTCACAGAATTCTGATTTGTATTTTTCGTTTCATTTTCTATGTATCAAAAATGGTTCTTTCATTAAGTATGTACAACCAGATGAGACCTCACGCACGTCGCAACCGTTTAGGTAGGTACAGAAAGCATTTTTCCTAAACTATAATACACTCTGAGCAAATCCATCAAGAAAGTGCCAATAATAATGTAAAATTTCAAGAAGCCTGAAAATATTGATTTTTTACCAGAGCATCGAACACAGTCTGTAGTGGCACTTGCGACCGTACCTGTACATCACGGCCAGATAATTCCGGAAATAAGGTTCCGATGATACCAGCTAAAACAAAGAGAGGGGTCATTATTAAAAAAAAAAAAACATGTAATTGCATTTGCAACGATATCAGGTGTCACAGAAGATCTACTTCTGTGAGAGAGAGAACTGCTTATATAAATTTTTCGTTTCTGGAAATGGCCTGCGGCCCTGCGCCCTAATTGCGTAACACACTTGAATCACAATCCGAATAATTTTTAAGGATATTGCTAATCCATTGCTTTATATTTTCGAAAAATGTGTCTGCTCAACAACGTAAATATAAACGCACTGAATGTTGTTCAACCGTCAAAATCAAAGCCATTCTTACCTCTTTCCATCGAAGGAAGGAAGGTTAGAAAGTTCGCAAGGCGAACCTACCTACGCCTAATATTCCTACTGGAATATGCCTATATTCGAATACGAATTTGTTTATTATGTTAAGCCGCAACTTCGTTCGCGTTTCGCACTCAAACTTCAACCCTCTCATGCCCGTTTGACGGATTTCCAAATGTTTACCTTTTGTCTAGGTCCAAGAATTTAAAGTTCCAGACAGTTCGTGAAAAGTGCTAATAATTCTAAAAAACATTTGTATGAAAAGATGATACGATATTAGATAAACTTATTTATTACGATAAATAAGTTTATCTAATATCTTATCATCTTTGCATGGCCCATTCATGGTTGAGGTTGAGGTGTTGTACGCAACACCTCAACCTCAACCATGAATGGGCCATGACAGACCATGATAACAAAATATTGTGAAATATATAACATGTAATTGACACGCATACGGGAAGTAACTTGTCATTATGATTGTGACACCGCAGTGACCCATGTAGGTCTTGATTCATATAAAAAAACCAAGAGTTTAACTTGGAAAAGAACATTAAACTACACAGAAAATTTTAAGGTCCCTTCAACGACGGGTAGTCAGCCCAGCACTCTAATTGTGTAACACACTATTAATCACTAGCTGTATAATTTTGAAGGCTAATCCATTGCTTCATATTTTGGAAAAATTTGTCTGCTCAACGTGAATTATATGAATGTTGTTGAACTGTCAAAATGAAAGCTATTTCTACTGTTAGTGTGATCGCAAATACCCCGTGGGGCCCGGGGAAGAGCGTCTGCGATTTACGTGGCCGGTGCCGCTATGAGTCACATAAACGCTTGAAACAATAACCACGTTAGCATGCAACAGGTTAATGGTAGGATTACCTAATTGATTTCCCAATGTCAAGTACATAGGTACGTACATATATAAGGTAAGGTAGAGCTAGCATCAGCAGCAATGACGCCGATTAGTGTGGCGAAGGAACGTTACATGAATACTGCTGGCACCCATATCCTTGAACCATTTTTCGTTCAGGATTTTGCTTTTACGGGGTGATGAAAAGGCTAGGTACATTTATATTAGACTGCCAGCTTTGACCACGCTTTGAGCTGACGAATCCGCTGAAGACTAAATAAATATTCCTCAACAGTTGCACTGTTCATACCATACTAAATACCTTCTCTTGCAGAAGCAGAAGGATAATAATGAGGAGCTGGGGTGCATCGAAATAGCCTTCACCACGGCCCTCACATCCAGCACAGCAACTCAATTGCATAACACACTTTCAATCATAATCCGTCAGATTTTGAAGAATATCGCTAATCCACTACTTAATTTATATGTCTAAAAAAATCGCCTGCTTGGCAACGTAAATATAATGCAATGAATGTTGTTGAATTGCTAGGAAATTAATAACAATGATAACTGATCAATTTCAAGTCAATTTTTTAAGTCAAGATTGTGTACCCACGCGCGCTATATTTCACCCGCAGTGGAACAAAAAAGAAAACGAAAAACTACCTCGAACTCTAAAGTTTGCATAACAAGATATATTTCTAAATATCAACAAAGAGCGAAGCTCATAAATTTCAGGCGCTACGCTCTCTCTATATTGTTTCCCAAACCTAAAGCTGCACATATGCCGAAAAGGTCTTAACACCATAAAAACAATGGGCATAAATTGTATATAGTTGTATAATGTATACGCATCCAAAAACACAAAAAAAAAAACAAAAAAAAAGACAAAAGATGGAAATTGCTTGTAATAAATAGGCCTCAACAAATAAATAATAAAATGGGTTTAACTTTCGACAACGTGTCTGTCCGTCAAGACCTCGCTTCATATGTTTTGGAGCATGGAGATGACAACAGAATTCGCCTAGCACTTCTAAATCTATATATAGGTATATAAAAACTTATTTTTTACTATATGAAACGAATTTAAAAACTTATTTTTATGTACCTACATTCTAAGCAAATAAAGACCTATTCTATTCTATAAAAATGAATCCCTCTTTCCCTTGGTCACGTCATAACTTGAGAACGACTTTAGCGATTTCATCCATCTTTTTTTTAAGTTTTCTAATACTTTGTAGAAAGTTCTTCCGGAAAAAGAAAATCAAGAAAGTTGCTTCACGCGGACGAAGTCGCAGGCAAAAGCTAGTAATATATAAGAATGTCTGCCTAACAGCAATCTCTCTCAGGAACAAAGGATAACAAAATACATAACTACGCAGTATAACAAGACGCTCTGGGAAGGAGAGGATACTCTTAAAATTGACAGGGGAAATGACAAGCCTGCTTCTCTGTATATAATCAACTCTCACATTAACAGTAACAGTTGTACAGACACCAGCACATCAAGCATACTACATCTGTCAAATTTCTTTAATAGATTTTCAAGTTTATCGCTAAATCATTAAGGTTCAAGGTTGATTGGGAAAATTTGACAGTTTCGGGTAGCTTGACTTGCTGGCGTCTGTACATCCATAACAAACAGATCCTTCACAGGGCAAATCCAAGAAGGTCGGCCCACCTATCTACACATGAAACGACAACTTAAAACAGGACATAAAGTACCTACTTCGTTATGGGAATCAATTTTTGGATGGATACGGCGGAAGCTAGAAATAAGATCAAGATTGCTGCTAGTAAGACTGCCAAACTATTGCAGTTTTTAAAAGAAGAGTGAAAGAACACTATCTGTCCACTTCATCATAGTTGTGTATGTATTTATTATTTTGAGTATGATATAATTATTATCATTCTAGTAATATTTATTTTAGAAGTATTTATGTATGTTTATTTGTATATGTATGTTAATATATTCTCGTAATTTTTGTTTAGTTTTTAAGTGAATTGTTTTTTTGATTCTATGTATTATATTTTGTCTCCTTTGCTCTATCACACACTGTTTACATCTCTGTATCTATTGTCCTATCTCAGGTATGCTCGAAGAGATTTCTTATGAAATAAGCATCACCTCTGTACCTATTTTTTTTGTTCTATTTTTCATTGTCTGTTTAATGTAAATGTGTGTACATAAATTGTAAAATAAAAAAATAAAAAATAAGATTTACAAAAAACCGGAAACGGATAGTAGCGAGAACACCGACGATGACATTGAAAACGCAACACCTAACACAATATAACACAGCAGAGCAATGACATACAAAAGAACCGAGAAAGCAGTAGAACCTCGCCAAAAGATTCACCGGTGAAGATCTGGCGGCGACGTCGTTAAAAGATGCCCATCAATAGATAATAATTACCGATCCCTCCATTAGTCCAACGCTTACTCTAGGATGCATACCCGACGGCACGTCTTCCCTACTATTACCGCGCCCTCCGATCCACTCCTTGATATGCAATGGACCGACCATGCAGCACCATGAACATGAGGCTACAGAAGCTAGTGCGAATCTTGGGGTTCTTTCGATTAATCAAGTCTGGGATCGGTGTAATTTATTCATTCATGTTATTTTACCGACGAAAAGAGGGATTCTACATTTGGTTTTTCCTATTATATTATGTAACTGGAAAACCCATGTTTCGCTATTATTTATTTTTGTTTATCCTTATTATATGATGCAAATTCAAATTATTTGTTTGTGAAACATAGGTACAATATAATAAGATCTAATTCGAAAGTCAGGATTGCTATGTTTAGCCTAATAGGCATACAAATTTTGGATACATAGACACAATTTTTTTTTCATGCATTGTATTATTAAAATTATTATTCAAATTAAATTATATACTATTAACAATTCATATTATATTCTATTAAACATTCAAATTAAATTATAAAATTACCCTTAGATAGAATTTAGCTTAAATAAATCGGACATTTGACTCACACAACGATGGAATAGTACGCTTTTTTAACTATAAAGTCTGTTAGCATTCTTTTGAATTTGTTTAAGTACATCATTCTCAATTCTTATAGTCGCGGGTATCATATTATAAATTTTTGGAGCCATTCCCAGAAAACTTTTTGCGTATAATGCTATTTTATGAGGCATAGCGTGAATTTTGCCCCGGTGATATTTACTAGTTAGGGTTTCAAATAAAAGTGTTTTTTAGCAAACATTGCTACTTCAAGTGCGCATAGAGATGGAAAAGTCATAATTCTTAGCTCAATAAAGTGTGATCTACAACTATTAGTAGGTTTTATTTGGCACACTGCCCTTAAACACTTTTTTTGTGCCTTAAACACTAGCTCCCTGGCTGATGAATTTCCCCAGAACATTATGCCATAGCGTAATGTAGAAGACACGTACGTATGATCTGCAGTTATTACAGTTTCGCGGCTTGCTATTTTACTAAGATTATGCAGATATTCTCGTCTATATAGAGTCCCAGGAACTTTGTGTGCTTTGTTTCTTTTATCGTTTTGTCAGCGTATTTAATATTAAGTTTATCTTGATAAATTCTTTGTTTAAATGACATAACATGGGTTTTATCTAAATCAAAACCAAAAATCGAAATCAAAAGTCATTTATTCAAATTAGGCTGAGAATCAGCACTTTTCGAACGTCAAAATTACAAAAGATAGTCCCCAAAAAACGCCCGCCCTTCACCACTTCCTAGTGCTAAGCTGGGAAGAAGAAGTGGCGCAACAAACTCCCCAGCAGGACAGCTGTCTGTTCAGTTAGAAAATACCTGATACTTGATTGTATACAATACTAGGTGTTAAGTAAATTTACATTAAGATTGTTATTATTTAACCATGTTATTAACCTGTTTATATTTAGATTTACTTATATCCATTTCATAACTTATACGGCACGGTTGGCTCAGTGGTTAAGCGATTGACTGCTGCGCTGCGTGTCGCGGGTTCGATTCCCGCACGGAACAAATATTTGTATGGCCTACAAGTAGTTGTTCCGGGTCTGGCTGTCTGTGAATGTGAGTTTAAATGTTTATAAACACACCCACGATACAGGAGAAATTCCTAGTGTGGGGCAACGTTTAAAAAAAAAAAAAAAACTATGTGATTCCCTATCTTGTATTGTGAAAATAACTGTAAGTACTATCATCTGCTAACAAGATCATGGGATGTTGAATAACTCTAGGCATATCGTTTATGTATACGAGGAACAATGGCGGACCGAGGACGCTACCCTGCGGCAGATATACGAGTGTATAAGTGCTGTCGAAAATCTTGTAATATGTTATAGCTAGTCTCTTGGCAGAGCTGAACTGTGGACAGAAATTTTTGCTAGGATGGGCGCTTACTGGACTGTCTGTAAGTAGTCATCTAAAATTCTAAGAGTTTACTTTGTAATAAATAAGTGTAACTGCAATAATTTTACTCTGAAACGGCTGAATCATTTTCAGTGAGGTTTTTACCGCCCAAGACAGGACTGTGTTGTGTTTACTTGGTGAGGGGTTATTGACCTCACCTCCCTTAGGAAACAAAATAATACACACGTAAAGTGTACCTTAACGCCCTTAGTCCCTTAGCCTACCTAATTAAAAGATCCTCTCGAGATAAAAGTTCCAAATTGTAAAAAGCTTTGTGTGAGAATGTAACGCATGAGAAGATTCGGCTGCCCATCCTATTGCCAAAATAATTCTAAAAGGCGCCTGAAAACCACATATAATTACTTAGTCTGCGGGGTAATTGCGTAACACACAATCAGTAGCAATGGCTTTTATTTTGACAGTTCAAAAACATTAATTGCGTTATTTACTTTGTTGAGTAGACAAATTTATCGAACATATGAAGCAATAGATTAGCAATATCCTTTAAAATAATTTAGATTGAGATTGATACCTACTATTGATAGTGTGTAAAGTACGCAATTAGGGTGCAAGTCTCATCTAGCTAGATCTATTCCGGTGCTGTTTATACAGGGTTACTGGTAACTCGACGTATTCCTTGCAGGACGTCATAGTAGGGTAAAAATGCAACAAATTAAGCCACCAAATGTTCTACCGAAGTTCAGTAGTTTTTGAGTTTTTCGTTTTTTTTTATGAAAAATCCCAGATTAGAAGAAATTTATGATTTCTATTTTTTTTTTTTTTTTTTTTTCCAATTATTTCCATTTGAAGCTAATTTGAAAATTATCTACGGAGCGACTGTACTCAAATTTATGTTATTATCATAGTTGATGCCGTAGCAAATCTTTGTTAGTAATTAAAAATTCAAAAATGCCTAAAACCTTGGCAAATATCACTAATCGAACATTTAATTTTTTGTAACTTTTGCCATTAGTTCATACAAATGTTGTCTTAGTATGTAGGTACAAAAAAAAATACTACGCCAAATGCACAAATTATTAGTAAAATATCCTTTAATGTCTAGCTATCCAAAAAGGTATGCAAATTAACACAAAGTCATGGACATCGTTTTTGATTTAGTACAGGAAGGCGTACGTCTCACAAAAAGGTGTTTATTCGGAAAACCAAATTAAACAATTTCATGAACATAATTATTATTTTTAATCAATATCAATTTTAAAACTTTACACACATTTCACACGTCTTGTTCAATGTGCTGACCTCGGTTTCGAATACATGTTCTTTTTGGTTCCTCACTTCGGTTTTTGTGATTCTTGCTGTGATTGTTGCCCTCGTCTGGTCCGCCGCATGTTATTCTCTCCCTTAGTTCTTCAATTGAATTTACGTGGTCACATCATCTAGGTATTTCATATGACCCCAAACGTAAAAGTCTTGCAGCGTCAGATCAGGGCTTTGTGCAGGCCACGTAATCGGCCCACCGCGCCCTATCCATCGGTTTGGATAGTGGTCATCTAGCAATTGTCGAATTGTGATTCGGAATTGGGCTGGATATCCGTCATGTTGATGAATCATGTTTGCTCTTTTTTCTTCCGGTACATCCGAGAGCAGTGCTGTTAAATGATTTCTTAGGAAATCTTCATAAAGTTCCCCATTTAGTGTTCGGGGTAAAAAATGTGGGCCAATTAACTTGTCTTCGATAATACCCATCCAAACATTAAGTGAGAACCTACGCTGGGATGCGGTTGGTTTAAATTTCTTAGGGTTTCCTTCTGCCCTCGGTGCCCAGTAATGTAAATTGTGGTAATTTGTGATACCATCACGGTCAAAACATGATTCATCGTCAAACACATTCTTTGGACCGATGAATCTTGTTTTATGATTCATCGGTCCATAGAATGTTTTTTAAAAGTTTTCAATTCAATTTCAGTTTTCATAAAACAACAAAATTCAAGCCGTCTCAGCGGATCTCCCTCTTCTAATGACTGCACGGGTTGGTAGTGGTAATGGATGTCGGCCAGACAAGTGAACTACAGACCAGACTTTCCACTGTGACATACCAAGCTCACGTGCTACGTTGTTTGTCGATATGTTGGGGTCGTCAATAAAACGTTGAAGAATAAGCTCCTCGTCCTCAACCGTGTATCTCCGGGAACGACCAGTATCAATTTGCCTGCTTCTTTGGACGCTGCCAGTTTCAGATAATCGCCGATCCAAAGACACTAACGTGTGGGAGTCGGCGGTTGGGAAAGCGAAGTTGATATTTTCTCCGCGCTTCAGCAGCGTTACCATCACAAAGCCCGTAACAGTACATTATGCCAGCGTATGCAGGATTAGAATATGAAGCCATAGTCAGCACTTATGAAGACACAGCACAACATAAGAGCAAGATACGCGGCAACAGTTGGGAAATAGCCAGATAACAAAACACGAGCTGTCGCGACGTAGAATTGAAACTAATTAACGCTGACGACCAGATTTTGCGAAGTCGCACCCCGTTCGTGCCGAGAGAACAATAGTGACCAATCACAAAGCTTGCCGAGTGTTTGGGGTTCAAGCGCAGGTAAAAACTACGATTAATAGGAATACGAAACAATAGGTTGACCGTCTCGCAATTTTACCGGCTCCCCATAAAACTCTACTCTTCTCTTTCACACATGAAAAAGTATTAACAATCATACCTTTCTGAATAGCTGATAAGATAACAATATTTTCTTAGTAATTTGCACATCTGGCGAAGTATTTTTTTTTGCACTAGACAACATTTTTGATGAAGTAATGGCAAAATTTACAAAAAAAAATGTTTGATTAGTGATATTTGCCAAGGTTTTAGGCATTTTTGAACTTTTAATTAGGTACTAACAAAGATTTGCTACGGCATCAACTATGATACTCGTAATAACAGAAATTTCAGTACAGTCGCTCCGCAGATAATTTTCAAATTGGCTTTAAATTATTTAATCTGGGATTTTTCATTAAAAAAAAACTAAAAATCTTATTAGCTCAAAAATTACATAACTTCGGTGGGACATTTGGTGGCTTAATTTGTTGCATTTTCACCCACCCTACTACATATGACGTCCTGCAAGGAATACGTCGAGTTACCAGTAACCCTGTATATTGTGTACCTTTTTAGTATGTGCTAAATATATATTTTTTTTTCTTACATTCCTTATTCCTCCAGGGGAATGACATAATAAGAGTTGGGCAGTAAGCATAGTTAGGGCCATAATCCATCTCGCGGGCCCAGTGCGGGTCTTCGATCTTTTGGTTCTAGCACATGCCGGTTTCCTCACGATGTTTTCCTTCACCATTTTGAGAGCAGTGAGCAGTTGGGCAGCGCCAGTAGTCAATTATTTGGTTGAAACAAGTAGGTAAAGCTAAACGATGCTGTTGAAAATATTATAAAATAGGTAGTAGGACTAGTAGCCGACCCCAACATATAGAAGAAGACTAGGGAGATTGGTTGAGTGGATAAGTAGCTAATAGTAGCTGCCTGCAGGTTTCATCAGAGGCGACCCACGACCGAGTTTGAAATCAAAACACAGCCTTGAATATATTTTTTACCAGTTTGACGGCTTCCATGTGCGGCTTCTTGTGCAGATTTTGAAAAGTGGTTACGTGTTGATAACGGGGTCAAGAACAAGACCATTGCAGCAAATGTTTTAGGCCGACTCTTTATAGTTTTCTGGGGCTAACGTAGCGTAGGACCTTGAAGTCCAAGGTTCGACTCCCA